>CM066170.1:20905000-21505000 GCA_033629205.1 Lithocarpus polystachyus | reverse complement strand
GTTTTGGAAAGCTTGGAGGCATGATGCTCTTGAGTAACGCTACTTGAATTTTCTCACCTTAATTATCATAGATCATGGCACACACATAATTGGTAACTCTTTAGTATTTGAACATAACTAAAATAGGAGAAAGGATAACCAAATTGGTATTGCTCTTTTGGCATTCGAAAAAACCTAAGCTTCCTCAAATCTAACTTATTGCATTTTGCACAATACACATATTGTCTTTGACAAAAGCATTTATGGATGACAAAATGTTATAAAGTATCCAAGTTTATTTTATAGTGGCATTAATCAACTTCAACAAATTAACAAGTTAGGAGTTTAGATTGATTTTCAAGTTAATTACCAAGAAGTAGCAGACACCATATGAAAAACAATAAACAACCAAACAAAGAACACAACATATGGTGACACAGAGAAAACCAATAGAAAAAACTATTCCAAAGGAAAAACCATTGTGAGGGTTTATCCACCAACGTATCCCAAGGAAACAAAATCTATTGGGTGAATTCCAAGTTTATACAATAAACTTAATGTTATATCTCCTGCTACCTCATGGACTATTTATGGATGTGACCGCACTCAGCTCTAAACCCATTGACTCTCGAACTCCCTCTTGTGATTTCAATAACCTCTTGAAAATTTGATTTTTGTAACGAAGCTTGGGATGACTTTATGAAATAATGAAAAACATTATAAAAGAGGGAAAACCTTAGAACTTGTTGTGATTAAGTTAGGATGTGAAAGAGAGAAAATCCCTCAAATTTAGAATGTGAATCTCTCTTTTTTTCCCCCGAAATTTTGCCTACTGTCATCTTCTAGCCCATGTTTGACCTCCAAAACAAATTTTATTTTCCTAAATTTGTGGTGAACTACAAAGTTTTAGATCTTTGAGTCTTCTTTTCGTGGGGGCAAAAATCAAGCCAATTGGACATTTGGGAAAAAGTTGTGGCAAAAATATGAAGACAACACAAGATGTTTCCATATCAGGATTTTCCAATTTTGGCTTGAACAAATTTCTTTCATCCCTTGTTTATTCTCACATGTTTTTGACTTATTTAATGCTTCAAAAACCATTCTCCAATTGATCTTGACCCTTGGATTTTCTTGGCTGCATGTCTGCATTAGCTTATCAGTTTTAATCTCCTACAAGAGAAAAATATACATAATAAGTATATTTCAAATAAATCTTTCAAACTCATATTTTTACGTGTAATTAAACATAAAATAGATGTGATATTGCCTACAAAAACTAAGATAATAGCGTAATTTTAAGCAATTATTACTTCAACCTTGATCTATGCTATGGCTACAACAACACTGTATCTGTATTGATTTTTCTCTATTTGCTTTTGAAACCATGGGTGGAGGCTAGGATTTTCTCTTTGAATAACTCAAGTTATTTAGCGTCTACAACATCTCTAAAAGTCTTGTTTAATTGGCCTTTATATAGGTTCTCTAATTAAGGTTACAAAAAACTATTTGTATAGCAAACTTAATAAAAATCACATTAGATCAACAATTAAATATGCAATTCTTGATTGATCGAGGATGTACCGATATTCTAGAAACATTCTTTTGTTCAATAGATCTTAGGTCTTCATCTTGCACTCACAAATACACATCAAAGACTCAACAAGATTCAATATTTTTCCCATGGGTTGCCAGCATTCAAATGTTAGGATTAGTGCCCTTAAATCCTATTGTAAGATGCTATATATGATATTATGTATGACATTATATATGACATTATATGTGACTTAATGTTGTAATTAATAAAGGTATTTTATTATTATCTAAAATAATGGTAACATGAACATTTGAACATTATTATATAGTCCATAAGATGCATAGTATGTGATTTATGTGATTTAGTCACAGAAGATATAAGTTACAAGTTCTTTGTAAACTCAGAAATTTAGTTCGTAGTCGGTAATGAAATTGGGTATTTCATCTGCGAAGACTATAACATATTAATGAAGATGATTTGTCTTGATCATGGAAGTGGATACTTCTAGTTGATATGCTGATATATTTTAAGAGTTAAGACATATTGATCTGGACCGCTGTGAAATTTATTATTCTCCTAACAACTGTCAAATGAATAAAAAATTTCACGACTTCTTTTTACATGAACTTTTAATCCTAAGAGGATAATGGACCTGATCATGAAGTGTAGGTTGTTTTAATATATCAGAAGTGAGATCTAAAGACACGATCAAAACCTCAGTATATTGGGCAGTCACATTTAATATTGATAGAACATATATTCTCAAGATGGAATTCATAGTCTCTTAACAGAGATATAAAATATTCTCTTGAAATAAGTTTAATGAGTTCAGTTATTCAGAGAGTTAGACCTAACCACTTTAGTAAAAAATTACTAAAGTATATATTTATGAAATTAGATTTCATAAATATATGATGAATAATTTAAAAGGATTAAATCGGGTACTCAAGGATTAAGATGTAATTCACAAAGTGGCAGTCTACATTAATGACTTTGTATTACTACGAATATTTTATGAAGAAGTTGCATATACAATAAAGTCTTGCGATATAATTTATTAATAAGGCCTAGAGTGCAATTATATTTATATAGTGATATTAAATATAATTAATGATAACTTTGGACTTGTTAAAAATTGACAGAAAAGCTTAAGGCCCATTGGAGCTAGAGTCTTATTTGTTCTCTTTTAGTCCCACTTCAAGCCACATATTAAAGCCCAATTAGAAAGGCTCAAAATGCTACCCCAATTAGATATTAGTTATAAGGAGCGAAATATATAGAATTTTTGTAAGTATCTGAAATGTTTTGTATGTGAGTGTTGGATACTCTCTCATTCTCCCTTGAACAAATTCATGAAAACTGATTGAAAGACCACACTTCTTGAGTACAAGTGGAATTGGAGTGAAAATTAAAAGTGTTCTCAAGAACTTCTGATTTTTGGTTTTGCAATTCACCACACCAAGGTATACTCTCTTATTCTTGAATTCTGAAATTTACAAAGTACATGTTATTAATTGCGAATGAAGTAAATCCGTTAATTTTTCGCTACGTATATTTTGTATGCGATACAAACATGTATTTTTCCAACATCAAATTATTGGAACTTAAAAATTAAGATATATATATATATATATATATAATATATTCAAGGTGCCATAAGAATTTGTTCGTATTTTCACTGTAATAAATAATAGACTTCCACGTAATTAAGAAACCAAAAAATAAAAGGTAATATGTATCCAACAATCTATATATCTCTAAGTGTGACTATTTTTTAATAACATCCCATATGTTTCACTATAGTTTAAATTAGAACTATGTGACTTAGAATTGCTTTAATCACACAACTTTAGACCATTGCTTTTGGAATATTATCATTGGAATTCACTGCTTATAAAACAATGAGTTTGCGAAAGAAACTGGAGCAAAGGAAGATAACATAGAAGGAGACTTGCAATTGGTGTTCTCAACACTACAATCACTGACAAATCTTATGAAAGTTTTAGACACATAATTCAACGCTCCAATGAGATGGCCAAGAGTCTTGTGCTCTACTAGCACTTAGTATTTCAATAAAAATATCCAATGTTCAAATCTCCTCCCTCTAACTATCGAATTACCAATAAAGAAAAAAGAAAAATACAAAAACGGGTTTGCAATGCGTTCCCAGGAGGCATAAGCCCATACCCTTTCCCCTTTCCTTGGATGCTATATATGAAGACTCTACGAGGATATGGTTAGAGGAAATTCCTTCCTGTATCACCGCACATATAATTACAGATGTAAAACACTATTTTGAACAAAATAATATATATTGTTTGACATCAAATAAAGAAACATGATAAATTGCTTGATACTATCTAACTTCACAATCCATAAAATAGATAGAATAACTATATATATATATACACACACACAAATATATGTATAATCCTTTTTTTTTTTTTTTGAGAGAATTTCAACTTATAGCGTCCGCTTCTTCTAATAGCACTTTATCATCAGATCAAGACACTGATCGGTTTTTGTGTAAGCAAGAATTGAACCCTAAATCTCTTATTTAACTATCAGAGACTTTACCAGTTGAGCAAACTGAAACCCTCTATAATTTAATATAATTCAACTATCACGTGATATCAATTTTAGGTCCAAAATGCGGCAATCAACATAACTTTAAGACTGAAAAATACAATAGTATAAAACTACGTAATGCAGTATCTTTGAATAATTTTATTACACAATTAAAAACAGACAAACACTTTCATATATCAAGTTTAGCTATTAATTGCATCAACCTTGAAGCTACTTCCGTCAAATCTGAAACCATAGCATAGAAAAAAAGTGAAACAAAACTCATTAAATAAAGTAGATAAAGAAGAATATGCTTCTAGTAAAAGAAGTAAGTGCTTTAGTCTATAAGGAAGTGAAATAAAATATAAAAGCTTATTATGTTTGTGGTACCACTAAATTGCCATTGAATACCCACAGTTAGGGGTGTCCATGTAACCTGTTTACCTGACCAAACCAAGAAACCCGCCCGGATCGACCTGCTCGCTGCCTGATCGGATGACTTTGGCAGTCGGTGATGGGTCTCAACCCTCCAAACCCGATTCCAGCGGGTTGAGTGGCAGGTTTTCTCCTCTAAAACTGTAGCCACCCGACCCGCCCGACCATCACTTTAGATGAACCATCCTCCGTTCAAATTTGATGACGATTCGCTTAGATTCGGCGACAATTTTTCTCAGATCTACTAAGATCTGATGATTTTAGCTTAGATCTAGCAATATTTTTCAAAAAATCGCTCAAATTGGTGACGTTTAAGCTCGGATCGGCGACGTTTAAACTCAGATCGATAACTTTGGCTTAGATCCAGCGATGTTTAAGCTCAGATCATTGACGTTTCCTCTCCTCCAACTAGATCCTACGACGTTCTGTTCTCCTCCACTCGTCGTTGCCATTCGTCAATTTCAACCGAACTGATCAATCGTTTTTTAGAATCTGATCTGACTCGACCTGTAGTTTGGCGGTCGGTTGCGGGTCTAATTCTCTCCCACCCGACCAGAGCGGGTCAAGTCCGGGTTGAGTCCAAACTCGACCCGAACCGACTCGTGGTCAGCCCTAGCCATAATAAGAAAGTAATCATTTATATTAGGAAGTTTTCTATAGAGTGATACTAGGGATGCTACAATTTTTCTTACACAAGTCTTAGAAATTGATATGTCACAAATCACAAAAAAGTATCAAACATTTATTTATTAAGTTGTTAAAGTATTGCCAATCACATTCATTATCCCGTCAATTTGTATGTTTTTCATTGTAAAATTGATAATAGCTTCAAGTCATCATATAAAAAGGTCCTACTCAATGCAGTGGCGACTCCAAAAATATTTTTTAAAGGGGTCTTAATTTGTGTTAAAGAGGTTAACAATAACCATTCTGTAAATAATATTTTCTTATTTCATTTTAATATTTAGGATGATAAGATTGAGATATTTTCTCGTAATCCATGATCCGAGGTAATAATTTTTAAGGCAACACAAGTTCTCTTAGAAGATGAGCCTTATGTAGGAGATAAATGTATTCATAGTACTAGCAAGAGAATAAATGATAAATGATAAATTCATTGGGCATATTGTTTCTTTGTATAATGAAGATATTAATTATTGTTGCAAATATTAAATCTTGGTTATTTTTGAGATTTAAGATCAACAAATTACTAATTTTTGTTGTTGGACTTGTTTTTTTTTTTTTTATTTATAAAGATTTTAAATCAAATTAAATTGTTGTTGGAATTTTTTTTATTTATTTAAAAATGCCAAAATAAAAATTGGTGTTTAATATTAATTGGTTTGTTTTGGGGGTTGAAGTTATATTTTAGGATGATCAAAACAAATAATTTAAAAATATTATAAATAAATATTTTTTTTTCCCAAGTGAGGGGGTTCATTTGAACCCCGTGGAAACAACCTGGCGCCACCCCTGACTCAATGGCGTCTCAGTGCTTATTTGTCATTTCTTCAACCCATAAAACTAGACACTCTGCAAAAGCAACGATAAATTGATCAAATTCAAGGTGGGTCTCCTGTTTCTCATTAGCGCAGAGTTCATAGCCTTGTCGAGCCTTTTCCCACATTGGGTCATCCATTGGGTTATCCTTAAGGCATTTTGGATAACCCCAACTAATACATCGTGCAAATGTGACAACGTGATCATTTTTGTGTATCTTTTTACAACGTGCATCCATTTTTTCAAGGCAAGGTAAAACTACTCCTTCAACATTATCAAGGTCAAAGGGAATTGGAAGTGGGTCTGAAAGTGAAGGATGGGAAGAAGTAGCTAGCTGTGGGGACAATATCATTAGCTTGCACTTCAACTAGAATAAAGATAAGTAAATTTATCATTGCCACCATGAGTTTCCTCTTAAATTTCCTAGCCATCAATTCTTTCCAACCTTATAAGTTTTCTTATTTATGAAGTCAAATTTATAAGGACTAAAAATCCTTCTCCTTTATATACAACTAAATGGTTATACATATTTGATACAAATATAATATAATCTATAAATTCAATTTATTTATTTTTGTATATTTTAATAATTATGACTTTTGGAAATATATATGTAAGGACACAAATATCTAGTCTTTTGGGCGGGCTAACAGAATAGCTGGAGGCCCAACATATATTTAATACCCAACAATGTATTTGTAAAGAGAGTGGATTAAAGATTATTGGATTGGACACATATGGGTTGAAAGCCCAAATATGGTGGTATTCAGATGTGTATTAATAAGATGATCGAGGGTTACAATACTCTCTTCAACACTGTCCGAGGAGAATATCAGTACAAGTGTTGTTAAGGAGCTTTTCTCTTTCTCTTTTCTTTCTCTTCTTTTTTCCTCCCCCTTCCTTTTCCTTTTCTTCCTTTTATATGCCCTCCCATTTGCATGGGCCCTCTCTGTTCATTCTTGTCCCATCCCTCTCTTCCTGAGCCTTCCTGAGGCAGCTGTAAAGGAGGAGATCACTGTTTAGGAGTCTTTTCACATTAATGCGGCCATGATGTTAGTTGCAGAGCCATAAATGCGGTGGCAGCAGCCTTTCACTTAATATCTGATTTTCATCATCAGTCTTCGCGGTCAACACAAATTAGGGGATTCTTTGGGAGAGATAAGATTGAGACTGGGACGCTCATTCGGGACACTCTTCCAGCCATCCGAGCAGTAGGTCTCCTCGGACAAGGCCTTCTTTTACGAGATTCACACTTCAGCGTCGAATCAGGTTGGACAAGTACTCCACGAGATGTTGTCCTCGGACGTCCAGGTCTCCTCGGACAAGCACACGGCCCAAGATCTGATGTTGGACAAGCCCACGGCCCAGGATCTGATGTTGGGCCCTCTGCCCCCACAATAGCCCCTCAAAGTTCCAGTGTTCTCCTTTTATCCGAGGAGAAAAGTGGGACTTTGATTTCCACCAGGCTGAAACCCATCAAGCGCTCCAACAACTCCACGTGGATGTGACGTTTCGCGAGACTTCCACTTTCCAAAGACGCTTTGAAAGTTGTAGCGCATCCTTTATTACTCTGGGTGGCGCTCTGTCCCCTTGATCAACGGCTGGAGGTAGATCGTGCGGTTGGGATTTTCCTATGAAATTTTGAGCGGGATATAGCCCACCACTTTCGCATGCTAGGTATAAAAAGGCCGTGAGAAGGTGGGTTTCCTCACTTTACCTACGTTCAAGCATCCAGTATTCCAATACATACTACCAGCATTCGTTACATCGTCTTAGATATTCCGAGGAGACCTTTATAAAGATCCCTAGGTTTCTAAGAGCTTTTCGAACTTACAATATCGTCCTCCTTCGTAAGTATTCTCTTCCTTAGTCATTCCATCTTGGTTAAGTACCTCGGCCATCTTCGTCCTCCTTTCCATCTTCGCCTTTAGGGGAGTTTCTTAGCAAGCCTTTACCCTTAGATATCGATATGGGTAGATTCAAGAACTTAGTTGATACCCCCGCAGCCATAGAGCGTTTTAAGGCGAAGTATAATATTCCCGAGGGGGTTAGCCTCCGTTACTGTTCACCGGAGGACATCTTAGTTTCCCGGAGGACCGGGGAAGTGGTCATCCCTGTGATTGCCTTTTTAGAAGGGGGAATGTCCATTCCCATGGGTGACGTCACTAGGGAGTACCTTAGGAATCACAGATTGTGTCCACACCAATGTGCTGCCAATGTGTTTAGGATTCTGGGGTGTGTAGATGCCCTTAACGAAATGATGGGCCTAAGACTTACCTGGCATGACGTCGTACACATGTACGAATGTCATTCCCTTAAGGAGGGGGGATACTACTTGAAGTCCCGCTCTCCGGTCGTAAAAATGATCTCGTGCCTCCCAAAATCCAACAAAGGCATGAAGGACGATTACGTCATCGTCTCGGGGGCATGGCATGATGGCCACCACTGTCCGACCACTGAGGGGGAGCCAGGTGGGGTACTCTGGGATTAGATTAAGACGATTATAGGGCTTGCAGTTTAGATTTGCCTTTATTTTACTGTACATACGTTTAGCCTCGGAATCGTGATGACTAACTTCGTGTTTTTTTCTCTTGATTGTCGTTACAGATAGACGGTTCGTCTCCCCCAACATCAATTTCGTGAACGTGCAAGGGTTGAATTACCTGTTGCGCTCGGAGGTATTCCCCCATACGGACGGCCAGCTGCGTGCCGCTCATTTGATATTGGACTTCACTCCAATATCCGATAGCTTCCAAGACGTCGGGGACTCTATCCGATCAGGGGACAAGAGGATTCACCGGATAGACGTGTCTCGGCAAGGATTCTTGGCAAGCAAAGACCTTCCCCCAGTCCCTTGGCCGCTTCAACAAGTTGCCCCTCAAGAAGTTTCACGAAGGGAAAGCTCCGCCTCAACTCTACCATCATTGGAGGCAGAAATAGACCAATTCCACTTCGAAGGGGAGGAAGAAGTACAAAACCAACCTCTCGACTCTCAACGTTCCGAGACCCCGGAAGACACAGAAGAGATGCCTTTACAGCCGAGGAAGGGGTTGAGAGCCTTGATAGCAGGGCGGAACGAGGGGACATCCTCAAAAGAGGCCCCTAAAGAGAAGGAGGCCAGCAAGCTCCCTCCTCTGCCTCCACCAACCACCACAACCGGTCTCCTTCCTATTCCAGATTTAAAGAGGAAGAAGAAAGTTGTGGAATTAGACGCCGAGGAGGGCGAAGTGTCTCCTCGGCAGCAACGAGGAGGGAAGCAGCAGAGGAAGGAAGATAAGAGGGTCTCTCCGCCAAGGGCCCGAAGTGAACCCCATTCCCGAGAGGTTCAGCAGCCACAAGTTTGGGCTCCTCGGCTGGAATTGGATGGAGCTCCAATCACTGTGAACGCGTCCATACGCGAGTTCCAAAATGGCCACTCGGGATATGTCGCCGAGGCCCTGGAGCGCCCGCTGCTTCTCCCTCGGGACATGGACACAGTGAGGGCCTGGAGGCAGGCCGACCTCTTTATGTCCATGAAGAGGGACTTAGCCATGGTAAGTCCATGGTACTCTTTGTACACATATATAAGATTCAATTGCGTCTAAGTTACATATTTTCATTACCTTCATATAATTTGGTGTTTCTTATCTTGCAGCTGACTCAGCAGGTTTATGTCGCGGAGGATTGGGTCAGGGACGCCCGCAATCTGGCCAGGGCCGAGACCCAATCCCGCAAAGAAGTGGAGAAGACCCTGGGGGAGCTTAAGCATCAAAAGCTCGAGCTGTCCAACAAGCTAATAAAAGAAGAAAGGGACAGGAGGAGTGCTCAGGCTGGGCTGCAGAACGCCCAAGACCAGGCCGAGGACCAGCGGAAGAAGCTACACATGACCGAGATAGAGCTGGCCACTGCGAGGCAACTGGTTTTAGACCTTCGCACCCGAGCCGAAAAGGCCGAGAAAGCTGAAAAAGAGGCCAAAGGGGCGCTGAGGGCGGCAGAGGCCGAGAAGGAGGCTGCATACCTCCGGGGCATTGAGGAAACTGAGCGGAGGCTTGCAGAGGAGGTAACTGAAGTTTGCAGGGACTACTGCCAATCCACATGGGAGGAGGCTTTGAACATGGCTGGAGTCCCTGCTGACTCGGAACTTAGGCTGCCAGGGAAGACGTATTTCCACCCGGATCTCGCCTTGATGCCGGCCGGCCCCTCCTCCTCGTCTCCTCGTGCCTTGGAGCAAGCGAGCCAAGCGGTGATTCCACCCGGAGCGGCTCAGGAAACTCAAAAACAGATAGATGCTCCGAATGAGGCACCGGTGTCCGCGGACCCTGATCGAGTCGAGGACGCGGCTCCCTCAGCGACCCTGCCAAGCGATGAGGGTCACCCCCTTTCCTAGGTCGGGCAAGTTTAGAGTTAGGCTGCTAGGGTACTTTAATTGCTTTTGAGAATAATTCCAAATTTGTACTTAACGAGCAGATCATATATTTAACTATTGTATTTTAAATTTGTGAATCAATGAAAGCATTTTGCCAGACTTCATCCGTTTCCAATTTCTGTTTATTTCTTTGCGCAAGGTTTATGTTTATGGACAGAAACCCAAAACCCTGGTTTTGACTTAATAAGTGCTGAGTACAATTTGTCGTCATAACATTGACTCGTTAAATTAAATAAGAATAAATGCTTAGAGTGTGCAGCCTGAGTGATTGTGTAGAATTAATTCTTTGAATAATTCTAAGAACACGATTTGAAAGGATAGACTCGTCTGAGACTTCATGTCACCTTTGAAGGAATGAGTGGAGAGTGACATCTCATCCGAGATGGTTGATCCGATAGATTGAACCAGACATGGATTACGTTCAACATTTACGAGCGTTAATTTGCCCAAGGTAGGTGATCCGAGGAGCCAGGCCTGACCAAGGTTCTGTTTAACACTTAGTAGTGATATTAATTTACCCAAGGTGTGTGGTCCGAGGGACCAGGCACGACCAAGGTTCTGTTTAATATCTAGTAATGTTAATTTACCCAAGGTAGGTGGTCCGAGGAGCCAGGCCTGACCAAGGTTCTGTTTAACACTTAGTAGTGATATTAATTTACCCAAGGTGTGTGGTCCGAGGGACCAGGCACGAACAAGGTTCTGTTTAATATCTAGTAATGATAATTTACCCAAGGTAGGTGGTCCGAGGAGCTAGGCCTGACCAAGGTTCTGTTTAACACTTAGTAGTGATATTAATTTACCCAAGGTGTGTGGTCCGAAGGACCAGGCACGACCAAGGTTCTGTTTAATATCTAGTAATGTTAATTTACCCAAGGTAGGTGGTCCGAGGAGCCAGGCCTGACCAAGGTTCTGTTTAACACTTAGTAGTGATATTAATTTACCCAAGGTGTGTGATCCGAGGGACCAGGCACGACCAAGGTTCTGTTTAATATCTAGTAATGTTAATTTACCCAAGGTAGGTGGTCCGAGGAGCCAGGCCTGACCAAGGTTCTGTTTAACACTTAATGATGAGCAGTATCAGAAACTGTAATAAGAGAATTGAAAATTTTATTTAGTAGTAGTACCTTTTCAGGTTATTTACATTCCAGGGATATGGCACAGCCCTTTCATCTAAATCTTCTAAATAAAAGGCTCCTATCCCAGCCACTGACAGAATACGGTAAGGGCCTTCCCAGTTAGGTCCAACCTTCCCCCAGGCCGGATTCTTCGCCGTACCAACGACTTTTCGTAAAACCAAATCTCTAGGTGCTAGTGGTCTTAGTTTGACATTGGTATCATAACTTTGCTTGAGCTTGTGTTGGTAATAGGCTAGTTGAACTGCAGCACTTTCTCTGCGCTCGGCGACTAGGTCCAGATTGCTCCTCAGCTGTTCGTCGTTGTGGGCCGAGGTGAATGAACTGGTCCTGAGTGTGGGAAACCCAGTCTCTATGGGAATGACCGCCTCTGCACCATACGTCAAGGCAAATGGGGTCTCTCCGGTAGATCGCCGAGGAGTGGTCCTGTATGTCCAGAGCACATGCGGTAACTCTTCCACCCATTTTCCTTTGGCGTCGTCCAACCTCTTCTTGAGACCGTTCACTATGACTTTATTAACTGCCTTAGCTTGGCCATTTCCTTGGGGATATGCGGGGGTGGAGTATCTGTTTGTAATGCCCAGTCCACTGCAGAACTTTCTGAACGCTTTGCTGTCGAATTGGAGCCCATTGTCCGAGATGAGGGTATGAGGCACCCCGAACTGTATAACGATACTCTTCCACACAAACTTCTGGACGTCAACATCCCTGATGTTGGCTAACAGCTCGGCTTCAACCCATTTGGTGAAATAATCTGTTGCAACAACCAAGTATTTCTTACTTCCGATTGCCTTAGGGAAAGGCCCAACAATGTCTAGGCCCCACTGAGCGAAAGGCCAAGGACTTGACAGAGGATTCAGGACTCCTCCCGGCTGATGTATATTAGGGGCAAATCTCTGGCACTGATCGCACTTCTTCACGTACGCCTGTGATTCACTTTGCATGTTCGGCCACCAGTACCCCTGAGTTAAGGCCCTGTGTGCTAGGGACCTTCCCCCAGTGTGACTGCCACAAATTCCCTCATGCAGCTCCTCAAGGAGCAACTCAGTAGCATCAGGGTGTACACATAGCAGATAGGGTCCGGAGAAAGAACGTTTGTATAGCCTATTGTCCTCTGAAAGCCAGAACCGAGGGGCCTTCCTTCTCACCTTGTCGGCTTCAGCCTTGTCAGCTGGCAAGACATCCTCTCGGAGATAAGATATCATAGAGTCTATCCAACTCGTCCCTACCCTGGCCTGACAGATGCTAGGCCCTTCAACTTCTTCCGAATGCCTCTGTACGTCTTCCACCAGGATAAGCCGGGGCAGCCCCTGAGCTGAGGTGGTTGCAAGAGTCGCCAGAGAATCCGCGTGCGTGTTACCACTCCGAGGAACATGTTGCAAATCGAATGACTTGAACCGCGACTGCAGCTGTTTGACCTGCTTCAGATATTTCTGCATTCTTTCATCACGTGCTTCCAACTCTCCTCGGACTTGGCCAACGACCAAAGCTGAGTCCGAGAACACCTCAAGGACGCTACCCCCCATTCTTCTGACCATAGACAAACCGATCAGCAACGCTTCGTACTCAGCCTCATTATTAGTTGCCGAGAAGTTTAGTCTTAAAGATTTTTCGATGACAACGTTCTTGGGGGATATTAAAACTAGCCCCACTGCTGAACCTCGTTGGTTGGCTGCACCGTCCACATACAATTTCCAGGATTCAGAGTCTTGCACGGCGATGAGACCAACTGAATTTTCATCCGTGGGAATTACTCCAGTAATCGCATCTAACACGGGCTCAGCAAACTCGGCCAACAGGTCGGCTAGTACCTGCCCCTTGATCGAGGTGCGAGGCATGTACTTTATGTCGAAAGCCCCCAGTATGGTACCCCATTTAGCAATCCTTCCCGTATAGTCTGCACTCCTGAGCAGCGACCTGAGCGGGAGCTGGGTAAGGACCACAACCGTATGTGATTGGAAATAATGAGGGAGCTTACGAGTGGCATGAATTATCGCAAAGATAGCCTTCTCGAGTGGTAGGTAGCAGACCTCGGCCTCATGAAGAGATTTACTCACATAGTAAACAGGCTTCTGGACACCATTGTCGACTCGGACAAGTACCAGACTTACCGCATGTGTGGCTACCGCAATGTAGGCGAATAGGATCTCGTCCGTTGAAGGGCTAGACATGATGGGTGGTCGAGCTAGGTATTCTTTCAGCTGTTGAAAAGCTAGAATACACTCCTCATTCCATTCGAATCCCTTCCACTTATTAAGTAGTTGGAAGAAAGGTCTACACCTCTCCGCGGATCTGGAGATGAACCGGTTAAGAGCGGCAGTCATCCCAGTCAACTTCTGCACTTCCTTTGGGTTCCGAGGAGGTTGCAGACTGTTAATTGCCTTTATTTGATCGGGGTTCACCTCGATTCCCCGATGAGTAACCATATATCCCAGGAATTTCCCTGATCCAACGCCGAAAGAACACTTCGAGGCGTTGAGGCGTAATTTGTGCTTCCTTAAGATCTCAAAGATATTCTCCAGGTCCCCGATGTGGTCGGGCTCAAGCTTACTTTTGACCACCATGTCATCAATGTATATCTCAATGCTCCTCCCTAGCAGTGGTTCAAACATTTTTGTCATCATTCTCTGGTAAGTGGAGCCTGCGTTCTTCAGGCCAAACGGCATCACCTTGTAATAGTAGTTCCCAATGGGAGTCACAAAGGCCGTTTTCTCCTGATCGTCCAGGGCCAGGGGGATCTGGTGGTATCCCTGGAAGGCGTCCAAGAAGCTCATTCGTGAATGCCCTACGGTTGCATCCACCAATTGATCGATCTGCGGCATAGGGAAAGGGTCCTTTGGACAGGCTCGGTTCAGATCGGTGAAGTCCACGCATACGCGCCATTTCCCGTTTTTCTTCTTCACCACCACTGTGTTAGCCAGCCACTCGGGGTAGAACACTTCCCTGATAGCCCCAGCCTGCTTGAGTTTATTCACCTCATCTTTGACAGCGTCAGAATGTTCTCGGGATGAGCGCCGAGGTGGCTGCCTTTTAGGTAGTGCAGCCGGGCTCACATTAAGGTGATGACAGATGAACCCGGGATCTACCCCCGGGGCTTCGTAGGAATTCCAGGCAAACACATCCACATTACCCCTAAGGAAAGACACCAACTCTTCCTTTTCCCGAAGGGGTAGCTGATCCCCAATCTGGAAAAACTTGTTTGGATCTTCTCCGATAACGATTCTCTCCAACTTTTCACATTGCTCCTCGGGAGGGTCCTCGGCTCCATGGGGATCCGGGAACGTTGATTGCTATGAATGCCCGACTGAGGTGGTCATCAGCTCGGCATCCTGCTGATGCGAAATGGCAGCTATGAGGCACTGCCTTGCCATAGGCTGGCTTCCCATTATCTCCTCTACTCGTCCTCCAGACGGGAACTTGACCTTTAAGTGCAACGTCGAAGAAACTGCCCCCAAGGCATGGAGCCAAGGTCTGGCCACAATGGCCGTGTAGGGGGAATAAGCATCCACGACGATGAAGTCAACTTCAACTATCTCGGACCCTGCTTGCACAGGCAACCTAATCTGACCCTTTGGGATGACGGTCTTCCCGTCAAAACTGACTAGGGGCGATTCGTACGCAGTCAGATCTTCAAGCCGTAGGCCCAACCCCCTGTACAGGTCTGGATACATAATCTCGGCTCCACTCCCCTGATCGACCATCACTCTCTTCACGTCGTACCCTCCTATTCTGAGGGTAACGACCAAGGCGTCGTCGTGGGGTTGTATTGTCCCCACCTTGTCCTCATCTGAGAAGCTCAATGCTGGTCGGGCCTCCATTCTTGCACGTTTCGCCTCTTGATTATCTGCCTCAGCAGGCGTTCCCAAGATAGACATCACGCCTGAAGGGCAGGATCCAGTTCTCCCGGGGGCCACGAAGATAACATTAATCGTGCCCAAAGGGGGCCTTGATGAGGCAGTCGCCGAAGCCCCTGGCCTAACATGATCTCCCTGGCTGTCTGGCCGGTAGACGAACCGCTGCAACTTCCCGTCTCTCGCCAGTTGCTCCAAAAAGAACTTCAACGTTCTGCAATCCTCGGTGGTGTGCCCACGCTCTTGATGATACTGGCAATGAAGGCTCTGGTTGCGCCTCAGGGGATCTCCTCCCATCTTGTTCGGCCATTTGAAGTATGGCTCATTCTGAATTTTCTCTAGAATCTGATGAATGGGCTCTCGGAATACGGTATGAACAGCTTGAGATACAGCAGATCCGGACCGCCCACTATAATCTCTCTGCGGCCTGCTATTGCTGTATCGGTCCGACCTGAAGTCCCTCCTCTCTTGAGGGACAGCCTTTGCTTTTCCCTTTCCAAGTAATTGGTCCTCTTCGACCCGCTTGTATTCGTCTATGCGATCCATCAGTCGGCGCACGCTCCTCACAGGTTTCTTGGTCAGAGACTTCCTTAGGTCGTGCTCGGCTGGCAAGCCGACCTTGAATGTCCTTACAGCGACATCATCGAAACTTCCTTCGATCTCATTAAACATCTCCCAGTACCTGTCTGAGTAGGTCTTTAGCGTCTCTCCTTCGCGCATGGACATGGATAGCAAGGAGTCTAAAGGCCGGGGTACCCTGGTATTCGTCACGAACCGAGAGCAGAAGGCTCTAGTGAGCGCCTGGTAGGATCCGATAGAATTTGCTGCGAGACCATCGAACCACCTCATGGCTGCAGGCCCCAGGCTGGAAGGGAACACCTTGCACATGAGGGTCTCGTTCCGAGAATGGACAGCCATTTTTTGATTAAAATGACTCACATGCTCCACGGGATCAGTCCTTCCGTTGTATGCGGTGAAGGTAGGTTGTGTGAAACGTCGAGGAAGGCTCCCTCCCTCGATACCGCGCGTAAAGGGCGACCTGGAAATTTGATTGAGTGCCCTTGTCATGGTATCACTCCCTGTGCCCCTTGAGTACGTATTTCTGCTCCTGCGGTCATGGCGATGTTCTTCCTCGTAGGAGAAAGACTCGCTTGGTGGTGTCCTGGAGCGAGGTCTATAACTATCATCTTCCTCATCTCCACAAGAGTCATCCGTGCCAGATGGGCTGCTTGACGGACTACGTCTCCTCCGTGTGCGGCGCAACTCCCTCTCGAGATGATCAATTTTACGTTGCATGGCCATCTGAGTCTGGCCACCAGCGTTCCGGCGTTGACTCCTTGCAGTATGGTTCGTATGCACGCTTCCTTCGCGATCCCTCTGGCGCTCGAGGTGCAAAAAGTGGTCGATGTGCTGAGAATCCGCTGACTCCGCTCTGTCTGCTCTAACCATAGTTCAAGCTGGAACGCACAGGTATCACAATAATCTTCCCACAGACGGCGCCAATTGTAAGGACACAAATATCTAGTCTTTTGGGCGGGCTAACAGAATAGCTGGAGGCCCAACATATATTTAATACCCAACAATGTATTTGTAAAGAGAGTG
The DNA here is from genome assembly GCA_033629205.1 of Lithocarpus polystachyus. Taxonomy (NCBI): domain Eukaryota; kingdom Viridiplantae; phylum Streptophyta; class Magnoliopsida; order Fagales; family Fagaceae; genus Lithocarpus; species Lithocarpus polystachyus. The sequence goes on along the minus strand of CM066170.1, from coordinate 21,487,993 downwards.
GATTAAAGATTATTGGATTGGACACATATGGGTTGAAAGCCCAAATATGGTGGTATTCAGATGTGTATTAATAAGATGATCGAGGGTTACAATACTCTCTTCAACACTGTCCGAGGAGAATATCAGTACAAGTGTTGTTAAGGAGCTTTTCTCTTTCTCTTTTCTTTCTCTTCTTTTTTCCTCCCCCTTCCTTTTCCTTTTCTTCCTTTTATATGCCCTCCCATTTGCATGGGCCCTCTCTGTTCATTCTTGTCCCATCCCTCTCTTCCTAAGCCTTCCTGAGGCAGCTGTAAAGGAGGAGATCACTGTTTAGGAGTCTTTTCACATTAATGCGGCCATGATGTTAGTTGCAGAGCCATAAATGCGGTGGCAGCAGCCTTTCACTTAATATCTGATTTTCATCATCAGTCTTCGCGGTCAACCCAAATTAGGGGATTCTTTGGGAGAGATAAGATTGAGACTAGGACGCTCATTCGGGACACTCTTCCAGCCATCCGAGCAGTAGGTCTCCTCGGACAAGGCCTTCTTTTACGAGATTCACACTTCAGCGTCGAATCAGGTTGGACAAGTACTCCACGAGATGTTGTCCTCGGACGTCCAGGTCTCCTCGGACAAGCACACGGCCCAAGATCTGATATTGGACAAGCCCACGGCCCAGGATCTGATGTTGGGTCCTCTGCCCCCACAATATATATATATATATATATATTATGGGCATTTTCGGTAAATCGGTTTGAAATACAGAATAAAATTGTGATGGAACATCTTCTATCCAAACTAGAAGATCTGGTATGCTTATTGCATATCTAGCCAGACTATGTGCTAAACCGTTGCCTTTCCCCTTTGTACGAGAGTAACGCAGCTCTTCGAATTGTTGGGACAAAAGCTTTGCATCCTCCAGTAGTAAACCGTATGGCACCAATACCTTCCCATCCTCCCTTAAAGCTGAAATGACTCCATTGAATCACCCTCTAAAACAGCCCGCCTCACACCTACATCAGATGCGAAAGATAGAGCCCATGCCGCTGCCAAAGCTTCGATATCAGAAGCACTGAGCACCTGATGCACCACCTTCGAACATGAAGCGAGAACTAGGCCTCTGTTGTCTCTAATAACCACTCCGATACCTGATTTCTTCTCATTTGGAAAGATTGCACCATCAAAGTTAATTTTAATGGCACCTGATGGGGGAGGCAACCACCTACACCTCGTTGGTTGAGTGTGAAACGGTGATGGACCAAGGCTGACCTGTCGTGCTTGGTATTCAGCTAACCAATTTTTGGAGAGGTAAGCTATCTGATGTAAGGCATCTGCAGGTTGGTTAAGTCACACATGGTTTCGTTGGTTCCATATGGACCAAACCGTGACTGCAAATAACTCCAACAGCGGTGTATGTTTGATTATCCATGATGAAAGTTTGTTAAATGTTAAGAACTGAACTTCACCTCTGAAACTCCACAGCTCCGGTTCTGCTAGGGGTGGCAAATGGGTGGGTTTGGGGTGGGTATAATTGGGTTGGGTATATAAAACCCATTTAACTAATTGCTTCTAACCCAAATCTAAACCAACCCAATTATTATGGGTAAACCCCAACCTACCCAATTATCAAAATTACCAAAATGCCACTAAAGTGAAAATGACCAAAGTACTATAAAATCTTCAAAAATGACCAAAATACCCCTAAAACTCAAAAATTACCAAAATACACTCGAAACTCAAAAAATGACCAAAATACCCCTTGAACCCATAAAAATGACTAAAATACCCTCCGAAATCCAAAAATTGACCAAAATACTCCCGAAATCCAAAAAATGACCAAAATGCCACCGAAACCTAAAAATTACCAAAATACTCCCAAAACCCAAAAATAACCAAAATACCCCTAAAACTCAAAAATTACCAAAATACCCCCAAAACCCAAAAAAATGACCAAAATACCCCCAAACCCATAAAAATGACCAAAATACCCCCAAAACCCAAAAAATGACCAAAATACTCCCGAAATCCAAAAAATGACAAAAATACCCCTAAAACCCAAAAAATGACCAAAATACCCCTAAAACTCAAAAATTTCCAAAATACCCCCGAAATCCAAAAAATGACCAAAATACCCCTAAAACCCAAAAAATGACCAAAATACCCCTAAAACTCAAAAATTTTCAAAATACCCCTGAAACCTAAAAAATGACCAAAATACCCCTGAACCCATAAAAATGACTAAAATACCACCAAAACCCAAAAATTGACCAAAATACTCCCGAAATCCAAAAATTGACCAAAATGCCACCGAAACCTAAAAATTACCAAAATACCCCTAAAACCCAAAAAATGACCAAAATACCCCTAAAACTCAAAAATGACCAAAATACTCTCGAAACCCAAAAAATGACCAAAATACCCCTAAACCCATAAAAATGACTAAAATACCACCAAAACCCAAAAATTGACCAAAATACTCCCGAAATCCAAAAATTGACCAAAATGCCACCGAAACCTAAAAATTACCAAAATACCCCTAAAACCCAAAAAATGACCAAAATACCCCTAAAACTCAAAAATGACCAAAATACCCCCGAAACCCAAAAAATGACCAAAATACCCCTGAACCCATAAAAATGACTAAAATACCACCGAAACCCAAAAATTGACCAAAATAATTCCGAAATCCAAAAATTGACCAAAATACCCCTAAAACCCAAAAAATGACCAAAATACCCCCAAAATTACAAGAACTATAGTATAGTATTTCACAAATTGAGACTTACTTCTAAATAAAGTAGAATACTACTTTATTTAGAAGTAATTCTGGTTTATAATATAGTATAGTATTTCACAAATCATTGAAATCTAAGAAGCCAAAATTACAAGAACTATAGTATAGTATTTCACAAATTGAGATTTGTAAATTTTTATTTTGCAATCTTTTTATTTCTATTTTTTTTTTTTTGTCAACAAAATTTGCTAGTTTTAACTTTTAAGGTTTAATTTTATCAGAGAGAGAGAGAGAGAGAGAGGCTTTTCATTTTTAGAATTTTTTTCTTTGGTTAAATATTTTCAGCAACCATGTAGAGTGTGTTATGTCAAATCTCAAATAAATTGGAAAGTAAGTTCATCCAAATAGTGTGTACTTAGTTTGTACTCTTTTCGCTTCATTGTCACAGAGGTGACCAATGCAATAATATCCTTCAGCTTGGACTTTTAATCAAATAATCTCCACGCATACAATATATTAGCTTTGGATGCTATAGGAACATTATTGTTTCTCATTGGTATCAGACAACGGCTTAAATCACAAATTTTAGCCCTTAATGGGCTTATGTGAAAAGTCTTCCAGATATGAAGGTCCAATTCCATCCTCGTTAAAAAGTCCAATCAGGTTATTTATAGTGTGGACTAAACCATAGACTAACAAAAGCTTACATTACGTTTACCCCAAAAACAAAAGTGCTTTCTTACTTTTTGTGTTTTGCTCTGGAACTGGTTTTATAACAAGTGTTCTTTATTTTCTGCTGTGTCTACAACTCTACATAATACACATTTAAGGTTCCAATTCCACAGAAACGCCCCATTACAACTACTTAATTTTAATTGATAAACTATTAAGAATCTCCAACCATATAGGAGCCTCTCCACCAATTAACCTCTGGGAGCTTTAGTTATAATGTTGTTCTAGGCTTCTGCACAAGTAGACTTTCCCACTGACCTCCTCTTCTAGCTCCACTAAGCACAACCTGCTTTGAATGTCCACCAAAGCCTCAAACCTTACAAAGCTTCCAAAATCAATTCCCTTCCCTCAAAACAGAAGAGACCTCGGCATCAACTGAGCTTGACTGCATCGTATATAACTCAAAATCCATATCTAGTGTAAAATTACTGTACAAACCACCATCTGTATGCAACCAATCATACAATGAAGTTAATTGCCATTGTGGACTGAAACCATCCTCACAGTCTGTCATGTTCTGTTTAACACACAACCAAGATTTCCATTCCCTCGAAATAGTTTCAATAAGATTGACCTGAAACGGAACTTTTTGAAATACAAAGCAGTTATTCAGTCTCAATACTCAAATAGATCTTCTTGTCAAATAAAATGCCTCCATAAGACGCATCAAATTTTCATCCTCAAATACAATTGACAATGCCTCCAAGAAGTCCTTTGAAACACTCCATATATTTGTTTGCTAACATAAACCAGAATTACAAGAACTATAGTATAGTATTTACAAGAACTATAGTATAGTATTTCACAAATCATTGAAATCTAGAAGCCAAAATTACAAGAACTATAGTATAATATTTTACAAATTGGGACTTACTTCTAAATAAAGTAGAATGAGCTTATATCAGCACAAATAAAAGCATGAATCAACCCCAGTGTTTATCACATAATATTCTAGCTCAGCTCTGGTTTGGTGGGCTGAATGAGCTTATATCAGCACACTACCAGCCCATTCAGCCCACCAAACCAGACACAAACACAGCCACCCCATTGCTCCAAAAGGTCCAAACCACCCCACAAACCACCAATCGGTCCCAATTGACATCAGCGCATCACAAATTTTCCGATCCGATCAATTGATCAAATACCCAGTAGATCCAAAGAAAATAAAAAAGGAATAAAACTCAAAAATCCTTTCTATCTTTATAAATGCTCTTGTATATTTTTATCACATCTGATTTTGCAGTGTTCCTACATATAGTCTTAACATCAGGATTCAAATAACAATGAAGCAACCTATTGTTCTCATGTTCTGCAAATGAGAATGGATAGTTGTTCCTAATGATTGCCAATGCAACCATTTCCCTATACATAGCTTGATCTAAAGGCTGACGAGACACAATTTGATTGTCAACCTCATGGCATTTTGCTCTATGACGCAACAAAGAAGTAGTGCCACTAGAACCGGCAACAAAAGAATTTTGACATTTTTTACACTTTGCTCTCTCTTTCCCATCAGAACCGTTAGGTACTATTTCAAAATCCGACCATACAGAAGAAGTCCTAAATCTCATTCTTTTTGGAGCACTTGAAACAGTATCACCATACTCATCATTTTCTTCATTCATTGAATCCATATCTAAAATGTAAAGGAAAACAAAACCAACAACAATAAAATAAAAAAAAATAAAAAAAAAAAACTCAGCATTTTGAACCATTCTAAAACCTAACCAATAACAATAACAATAAACGAAAAAAAAAAAAAAGTTTTTCTAAAGAGAATTCCATGTGTCATAAAAATGTTGACTGCAAAGATCACAAACAAAAGAAGAAAGAAGATTCAAGTGGCTTAAGCTAATGAAGATGAAATGTAGTTGGCTCAGGCAGAGAGGCAGAGCATCAGAACAAAGTAATGGAAGATTAGCATTTGGGCTTGATATACGACAGTCATGACTAATACAACTTGTAGTTTACAATGTAATGTATATATAGACATGTGTAATGTACTGATTGGTTGTAAGTAAGTAGATCCGTATAATGTGGGATTAGTTAGTTGTAGGTTATCTAGTTTGGTGGCTGTTCTGGTATATAAATACCTCTAGTATTCACAGTGCTTAATTAATATACAATTACAGAAATTTCTACATCAATCTTTTCTCTCTCGCTTGTTGTGATCTTCTCTATCCTCTAGCTCTCTATTTTTCTTATACCATGATCCAACCATGTAAGAACAAGCAATCAAATGAGCAGAAGTAATTAATTGATCAAAGAAGCAAAACCCATTAAGTTCTAAGGTGACCCAGTTCCACAATTACAAAGAGCAACACAATTCTGGGCATAGTTCTTCTAGCTAATCTAGAAATGATATAAAAATTGAGCAGAAGTAATCAAATTTGATCAAAGAAGCCAAACCCATAAAATTCTAAGGTGACCCATTTCCACAATTACAAAGAACAACATAATTCTGAGCATAAAATTCTTTTGAAATGACATCAAAATTGAAATTCAAAACAAAAAAAATACTCACCAGACCTCGAGAAAATCAAGATCGATTGCCAAGTTGATTGCAGAGAGAGAGAGAGCAAAGCTGGCGTCTGATAATAAAACAATGCAAAGTCTTTCAGAGATTTAATACAAACTTGCTTGCAATGTCTTTTTTATCAAACAAAAAAAAAAAAAAAAAATCAAAGAGTGAAAGTAAAAGTAAAAGTGTTGTGACTCTGTTTGGGAGCGAAGAAAACAAGGGAAAATTTCAAAACTTGAAAAACCTAATAATTAGAAAACAAAATTGGTACCGGAAATTGCAGTTCAGAGTGGCGAATCGATCATCGAGGACGAGAATTTGAGAGAGAGAAAGAGTTAGGGTTTACGTAAAGCTAGGGGGCGAAGAAATCGGGGTTTGAGTTTTGAGAAAATTTCAGAGAGAGAGAGAGAGAGGGAAAAACTATAGGGATTTGGTTATGTGATTTGTTGTTGAGGTCGAGTCGTTTCCACGCTGAAGCTGTTGGGTTTCGACTAAAACCTGACTAGAGGCTGAGAAAATGAGAGAAACTGAGGGAAAATGAAAACGTGAAACTCTGAGACGTGAGGCTGGGTTTTTTTTTTTTTTTTTTTTTTTTGGTAAGAGGGGCTGGGTTGAATTTGAATTTGGGTATATTGTATTTGGGTTAAATAGGTTCCAATGGGTTTTTAATTATAACCCAATAATTATTTGATCTAATTGGGTCAATGTTCATTTAACCTAATTAATAATTGGGTGGATTTGGGTTTAATTAGAGTGGGTAAGTTTGGGTGGGCAAATGGGCTTGGGCATATTTTGCCACCCCTAGGTTCTGCCCACACCAAGTTCTTTAAATGTTAGTATATTACTTTTCACAAAAATCAAATAGAGAGAACGACTATATATTATGGAAATTTAATCATGCGTTTGTGTGACCAAAGACTAATTAACCATACATAAAGAAACCGAAAACGTAAATTTATATAAGCTAACAAATCTACCTATATCATAAACACACAAGTATGCAATAAGGGTATTTCATTAAATAACTGAAAGCTTACATTAAAATATCAGAATTCTAGCTTCAGCTTCAGCTGAGAAACTTAACATTATTCAAGTAAAGTAGGTGTTAGCCAAATTGGGTCAAATTCCACATTAGCTATTTGAGAGGGCAATGTATTAATGCTTCCATCTTTGAGTGAAAAGACGAGGTAAAGAACAACCACAGTCCAAAAATAACACTTTGATTATCCAAACTTTTCAAGACTCAAATGTGTGTGTGTGTGTGTGTTTTATTTTTTATATTTTTTATGCAGTTAGGAAGGAGACCGAGAATTCTGAGTAGTGTATATCAAATACAATAAAAGATGTTCATTTTTTTTTTGTAGTCAAAATACTTAAAGAGTTGTAGTTTTTGTTGCGTAAATATACTTCAAGAGTTGAAGTTTTTGGAAAGCTTGGAGGCATGAACATGATGCTCTTTTGAGTAATGCTACTTGAATTTTCTCACCTTAATTTCAAAGATCATGGCCCACATATAATGGGTTGCTCTTTAGTATTTGAACATAACTAAAATAGGATAACCAAATTGGTATTGCTCTTTTGGCATTCGAAAAAACCTTAATTTTCAGACTCAAATCATGGTGCACACACAATTGGTAGCTCTTGTTATGTGAACATAAATAAAATAATAGAGAACGGATAACCAAATTGGTATTTCTCTTTTGGTATTCGAAACAAAAAAAGGGTGTGTGATCAATTAGCCAAACACGAAGTAATGAAAAATGAAAATCATAGTAAGCTAACAATTCTACATATTTTCTTTTTTTGAGAAAAAAAATATTCTATATAACTATTAAGTAATAACAAAAATCTGCAAATATAAATCATGCCCCATGTGAGGAAATAATGCATCATTGATTGATTATAAAATAATTTAGGACGTTCTGCAATTCATGGTCTACATCCAGATTGAGAGATATGATTTAAGGTAGCTTTGTGTGGTGAATTATATAAATGAAATAGTGATAATTGTTACAGAATGCATATGAAGTATTTTGCTTCATGAATGAAAATTTTGAAGTCTTTCTATTCCAGCCATTGTGTTCTAGATAATTTGGTCTTTTCTGTACATTGCAGTTCTGGTGTTTGCTACAGATTGCTAATAGCTCTGCTATCTATTATTTGACTCAGGGGCCATTAAGCTCTCGAATGTGTAACTTGCCTTTGTGTTTGCAATAAAAAATTTACTGGTTCAATAAATAAATAAATAAAAACCATTTCATGCACACATATGCCCCAATTACAAGTCTAAAATTGCATAATATTTTGATTGGTTAAATACAGTTGAAATAGATAAAAGGGCGTCCCAGATTCTTTGCCTCGATTTTGCTGGTTTCTTGGCCTGATGTTGTCCACCAGGGTGTTCATTCTTGAATGGTAAAGGATGGAAAAGCCTGAATCAGCTCTGTATTTTGTTGCAATTGTGTATCTCCTCTGGATTCAAAGAAAAGCATCAAGTTTACGGTAGTAATATTATCAATGAAGAAAGTATTTTTCAATGTTATTAGAAACCATGTGAGGTTTAGGCTTGGTGGTGGCAGAGCCTTTGGAGGGTTCACACCTTTATTTTTAAATGAGTTTTTCTATTTGAATTGTGCAGCTATTTGTTGCTGTATGACTTTTATCTTGTTCTTAACGAATTTGCTACCAATTGGTTATTTTAATATCCAGCCATTTACTCTTCTAAACACAAGGAAAAATTAATTAAGACACCAATGCTTGAATGTCACCTCTCTAGAAATCATGGTTCTGCTTAATTCATAAATCAGTTTTCTGAAAATAGCACCTGAATGGATTTGAATGTTGTTCTAGCAACCCAGATGATAATTGATAATACTAATAGCCGATTATCTAGGTATAGATTTAGTTGAAAATATAAGTCATGCAAATTTTTATGAGACCTATATATATTTCAAGTACAAGGTCTACCTAGAGAAGGTAAAATGCACACATCTGATGTGTTGGGGTGCCATTAAGAAGGTACATGAAGGCACCAAACTCTTTAGGCTACTAAATTTATATACCTTATTTGGATTTTTTGCTATGAAAGTGAAAGTGCAGTAATTGCTCTGGCCAGATGATAATGTTCTCTAGATTTGGGTGTAGTTAAATAGAAAGAGTTATGCTGTTTAATGAGACCATAAAAACTTTAAAATGCATGGCATAGCTAAAGATGCTGGAATAAAGGAAAATGAAGGACCATACTTTTTTTTTTGATGGGAAGGACCATACTTTTTAGGCTTCATGTATATATACTAATTGGATTTTTCCTAGGAAAGTGAAAGATAGTGAAAGGCACCAAACTCTTTAGGCTACTAAATTTATATACCTGATTTGGATTTTTTGCTATGAAAATGAAAGTGAAAGTGCAGTAATTGCTCTGGCCAGATGATAATATTCTCTAGATTTGGGTGTAGTTGAATAGAAAGAGTTATGCTATGTAATGAGACCATAAAAACTTCAAAATGCATGGCATAGCTAAAGATGCTAGAATAAAGGAAAATGAAGGACCATACTTTTTTTTGATGGGAAGGACCATACTTTTTAGGCTTCATGTATATATACTAACTGGATTTTTCCTAGGAAAGTGAAAGTTAGTGTTTGTCAAGCATCTCATTGTATACTTTGTGAATTGCAAAAACTATATCTAAATTGATACTTTTAGGCTTCACATTTAGCATGTCATAGATATTTTGAAACATGCTCTAGATTATGGGAGTGAATTCACCAGCAAAATCGTGTTGGCTTGAAAATCTTTGAGAAAATTTTGTAGCTTATTTGCTCCATTTTCTTAGTTTCTTTAGTTGAGACAGAGGTACTCCTAAAGTATAGCTCATAAAATATAAGGTGAACTCCAAGCAAATCATATTTGAAAGATAATTTTTATATCAGATTGTTTACTTATATTGATTTGAAGTATGAAATCAACTATACTCATTGAGTATCTAATAAACTAATTCGAGTTAGAAAATTCATGCAACCAAATATTCTTCACATAATTAAGTGGAGCCTATAGGACAAACAATGTAATGTTGCTGCCAAGATTATGTTACTTTGTTTCTCAAGTACAGAAACTTTTTTTTTTTTAATAAAAAATTTTGCACTTAAAAAAAAAATGCACTTACTATTTCTTTTCTTTTTAGTGATCAAGCTCAACATCATCTCACCCAAATCGAGCATAGGAAAAGTGTGTTCCCTTGGACTTTAGTACTTTATTTGAGTTCGAATTTTCATCAAAAAGATGCCAAAGGAATTTGGTATAGTAAAAGGCTCCGAAAGCTAAGCCTAAGGTGAATGATTACAACAATTTAAAGCCAACCCGTAACTTTTCATTTGAAGCTGTCTATGATTTTTTTTTTTTTTTTTTTTTTGGGTTTTAATGCAATTACAGGTTATATATATAAGACTTTGTCTAAATGGCTTTTTATAAAATATTATCCTTAGAGTTTGACTTAGGGTCAACTTTTCATTATTAACGTCTGCACCACTTGAGTAAATCGGTTAGGCTTTAATGAAAAATGTTAATAGAAGGTTTGATTTGTCACAAAGCTAAATGATTTAAATCAAAAATACGATAACTAAAATTGTCACCCACATCAAAATATAATAAGGATGGTATTTGTAAAACCCCTCCTTTTTTGAATCATGATTATACTTTATAATAGCATTGTGTAACTTTCATTTTCGCATGTCCTGCACACAGTGGAGCATGTCTAACGCAATTTGATACAATTCATTTGTGTGCAACTCATTGATGCCCAGAAAACAAACATGGAAAAAAGTTGTTCAACCTTTTAATTATGTGGGCTCAAGCTTTTTTTTTTTTTTTTGCTAGGTAATTATGGGGGATAGAACCCCCAAGTTCTAAGATACATACAGTACCGGGTACCACCAGGCTACAAGGACCGGTGGTGTGGGCTCAAGCTAATTGTGTACACAGTTGGCTACTGCCATCATTTACAACTTTATGCTTCACAAGTTCCTTTTGCATATTCTTTTCTTTGATAATTTGCTAGACACTCAGCTGCTTTACATGCCTTTTATATCTTCGAAAAGAGATGCTTTCTTATACCCCTAAGAAAAAGGAGATGCTTTCAATTCGATGTTGACTCTGAGCATCCTAAAAGAGCCATAACACTTCAGCTAATTCCTACACATGGAAAGGCTTTAAAGTGACAAAGAAAGCCTCCACTAGTCTAAGTATGCGTTTAAATACCACTTATTTTATTGGAAAAAAAAATGTTGCTACAATGTTTGTTACTGTTCATTAGCCTAAAATCACTGTTCATGGCCAATAAACATGCTGACTTAAAAAAAAAAAAAACGCCACAAACAGAGCCTCCCAAAACGCTATCCAAACGAAGCTTTAGTGTCTGATTCCAGAAATGCATGACAAAATGTTATAGTATCCAAGCTTCCTCAAATTTAACTTATTGCATTTTGCATAAGACACATTTTTTCTTTGAAAAAAAGCAATTTTCAGCCTTGAAAGATACATTGTGTTTGAGAGATGAAAGGGCAGATGGCAGTGACACTTCTTGACACTAACATTGCTCTCTAGAGTATAGATTTTGTTTCTCTCTCTCTCTTTTTTCTTGTCATCTCTATACATAGTGGCAAAGTTGAAATAACAAATTGCGTGCTAGAAATTGAATTTCAACTATGAAATGATAAACTCTGCTCTTCTTTTGAGTCTTTGTTAAAGATGGTTAGAGGCATCAAGACCCGACCCAACCCTATTGTAAAGAGCTACGACCTACTTGTATTACAAGTAAAGCGATCCTAAGGTTAGTGATAGTATTTTGATATATACCCCCTATTGTAAAGAGCTATGACCTAAGAGAGAGAGCTTTTCAAGGATGTACAATGTAGAGAAAAAAGGGGAAGATGCACATGACCAGGATACTTGTCTGTTTCTTTTGGTGTCATGTGAAATATACATAATTAGAACTTTTGTCTGTTTCTTATGTTATCATCTACCCATTTTGGAAGAATTTCCTCCAACTTGAGTTGATGCTAAACTTTATCTTTATTGCGATTTCACTTAATAATATAATCTATTGTGCGAAGGATTTGATTTACAATGCTTCTAATTGTTAGGGAAAATGAAATTTATCATCAATGATTGTTTGGCATACTCATAACATTTTTTTTTTTTTTGGGTAAATTTCACTAACTACCCCTGAGGTTTAGGCAAATACCAAAGAGGTCCAGAAGTTTTCAAAATTAACCTTTTCAGTCCTTTAAGGACAAACGGACCTAATGCCGTTAATCTCTCCTCTCATCCCTTTCTCTATCTATCTCTCCTCTTTCTTGACTGATAAAAATAAAAACGCCTCTATAACTTTCTCAGTAAACAAACAGGGAAAGAAAATGCTTGAATGAATCCAACAATCAAAACGGAAAACACACAACAAAAATCACAAATCCATCAAGAATTGTGACAAAAAAAAATCAGCCTCTTAACTCAAAATCGTAATTCCAAAACCAAACCCAATAAATCAAAACCTCTCTTAACCAAAAACCCAAAACATCTTCTCAAATTCACAAACAGTGCTCACTTCATCACCAAAACCCCTTACCAATGGCTCTCAAGCTCAGCATCTTCATTAGCAAAGAGAAAATCTTTGCTCAAAACACAGCAAACCCACAAAACCTTTGCTCAAACCAAAGCAAACCCACCTCCCACCGCCGATCCAAACCAAAATCACAAACCACCGTTGCCGACCAACCACCGATCCAAACCAAATCACAAACCTCCACCGCCGACCAACAACTGATCCAAACCAAAATCCACACCTCAGCCGCCGACCCATCGCTGACCCAAACTAAAATCACAAACCTCCATCACCGACCCACAACCAATCCAAATCAAAACCCACACCTCCGCTGCTGACCCACAAATAACCCAAACCAAAATCCACAACCTCTATCGCCGACCCACAAATAACCCAAATCAAAATCCAAAAACAACCTTCACTGCTTCCGCACCAAAACCCACGAACCACTGCTAACCCACAACACGACGTCGTCGAAACCTTCACTGCTTCCGCACCATAGCGCCGTCGCAACCACGAGAGAGAAGAAAGGGACAAGAGAGTTAAGGCAGTCAAAAAGATTGAGAAGAAAGGTTTGAGAGTGGAAGTGGAATGGATGATTCAGAGAGAGTGAGAAGAAAGAGGGATGAGAGAAGAAAGGTTTGAGTTAGTGTGAAAGAGAGAAAGAAAAAGTTTTTTTTTTTTTTTTTTTATTCGGGAAAGTAGAAGTTAAATAACGGCAGGTCTGTTTGGTCTTAAAGGACTGAAATAGTTAGTTTTGAAAACTTCTGGACCTCTTTGGTATTTGCCCAAACCTCAGGGGTAGTTAGTGAAATTTACCATTTTTTTTTTGTGAAATTGTTTAGGGTTTCAATTAGGTTGAATTTCTATTTAGCTCAATAATTTGGGAACTTTCTTAAAAGCAGTAAGCAGTGCACAATTCATTTATGTTTTTTCTTTGAAAAAAATATCATCCGATTTTCGGGTCTTTTTATAATGGGTACTATGGGATTAGGGCCAACCTTATAGAAACAAGATGGATAGATCAAACTCTACCCCTCAAGTTTGTTCCATCCAAGCTAAAAAAGGTCACAAAAAAAGGCAAAGAAAAGAAAGAAACTAGCATCCTCTTATTGAAATTATGGGGCTAAAATGCTAATTAGCTTCTTTATTGATTTTGTTTGGGGAAAATATTCAAGCAAACTATTATATTATACAAATTCGAAGTAATGGAATAAATAATTGTGCCAAAAAAAATCTTTATGAAAGAAGATAACGACCTCGGTGAGAAAAAATCTTAAAAGATGCCTCTTTATACTTTTTCGTAGATGTGTGGCCATGCTTAAAAATATGTGATGTATTATAAAGAATGTGTTAAAAAAAATCAGCTAAGTCATTTTATAAGAAAGAGATGCCTCGTCACCTGACAAAGAAATCGGAAAGAAACAAAAAGCTTCAAAAGGATTGAGGCAGGAGAAACAAAAATCTTATATATATTATGGCACCTAAAAAGTTAGATTAATTTAAATAATAAGAAACAAATCCAACCACAGGCTTAGCTAGAAAAAGTTAATCCACAGCCCCAACACCGTAGCACTACTGGGAAGGATCTAGAGATTAATAAAAATAAGGGTCCTATCAAAAAAATAAATAATAAATAAGGGCAACATATTTTAGTGATATGAAAATTTTCATAATTGTAAACTGTGGAGGAACGAATCCCTATCTTAGAAGGTATTGTCCGCTTTGGTAATGGGCCTAGGGGACCGATGCCACCCGCACGGATTTGCTCAATCTCATATCGGAGAGAGACGCCTCCCACTCATGCTTTTTAAGTCTTTGCCTTATAAGTCTTTAGCCTAAAGATGAGTGTACCACTATTAAGGGAGAGATTCATTCCTCTAAATAAACTATTGTGATAGGTTTATACTAAAAACTGTGTAAATAATAATTCACGTAAAACAAATACGTTATGCTCTAAAAACAACCATATCACTAAACTAATTTTTTTTTTCAAAACGATTTAAGTGAATCTTCTTCAACCCTATACATTAGTATTCATAAAAATCAAAATAAGTTGTTTGTATTATTTAAATAAGTCATATAATTCATTAACTTTATCGTATAACTAGAAGTAATTTTATCAATCACAACACATTGGATTAGAGGAAGGAAGTTTGGCTTAGAAGTAAAAATTTTTATATGTATATTCATCAGTGTTTAGTTAATGAGTGTTCTTAAGGAATTTATTAATAGATTATTTTTAAAAAAATGTTTCGTACAAAAAAACTATGAAAAATGTTAACAAATGTCTTAAAAGTATTTGTAGGAACATTGGGCCTTAAATTCCTTATCCATATATATGTTGGGCTTAGAGTCCGAGCCGAGGACTAAGATTTGCCCGAGGACAATTAAACTTTATCAAAAGAGCCTGTGTTGGAAGACAAAGAAGCTAGTGGTAAACGTGGTGACCTAGAAGGTGGTGCCGAGGATGAGTATTACCTCGGATAACCAAAGCCGAGATCCGTTTTGAAGGTCTGCTATTTAGGAAAACACTCCAGAGAATTCTATCAGAACGGGTAAGTATTGCAGAAGCATATAATAAGGGAAGATCTTAAAATATCAAAGGGGAAAGCTTCTTCCATCGCATTGAATGCTCTGCAGCTAACCTTCTGGCCGCATTAATGTAGAGGTGATATCCGAGCAGTGAGTTTCAGCTTTACAGCTACTATACAAAGACTTCTGAAAAAAATGGATGGGACAAGTATCAACACCATCTACTTAAATCTGCACGTGAAAAGCAAGGAGGAAAAGAGAAAGGAGTATAAATGACGGAAGATACCCAAAAGGAAGGGGATCAAAAAATTAAGAAAGAAACACTGTAGTCACTACGAACGGAACGTGTAATCAAACTTAGAACAATATATATATATATATATATATATATATAAGAATTGATCTCCTCGGATATTGGCCAAGGATGATTTATTGAAGTTGAACTTGTCTACCTTTCTTTTTCTTATCATCTGAATCTGTCCTATCTATTGTCCAACTCATCTTAACCCAGTTTTCTTAACCTACTCTTTACAAATTCATTATTTTGGGCATTTTGAGTTGGTCCATCCATTGTTTGAGTTAAAGGTTCAAATCTGTGTCCTTACAGTATTAATTTAGGAACTATTTTAAGAAATTTTCTATGAGAAAATTTTAAAAAATCAATTAATTGTTTTGACAATTTTTTTTTTATATTTTTTATGAAAGTAGTGTCAAAATATTTTTAAAATTATTTATTAATAATTGCCCTTAAAACACTAACAATCCAAAATTTATTTTTTTTTGTCATAATTTTTTTAAAAAATTTATTTTTAAACCAATGATCCATCCATTTATTTTTCCTATTCATAAAAAGAACAGATGCTGCAATCATTTTTGTTTTGAGGGAAAACACCTGGAATATAAAATGCCACACGACATGGCAACAAAACTTCTTTATTGGTAAACGTAGTGTTTCGTTGGTTGGTTAATCAAAAAAGGAGGTAAATGTTAATCACGGGATTTCCCATGCATTTGTTGGATTACAACCTGGAAGATTGTGCAACCCTAGAAATTCCACTCCAAAAAAGGCTTTCATGGAATCTATTCTTTTGGTGAGAACTGAGGACAAAGACAGACAGAGACGACTACAAGGCTACAAAGAGTATATAATATAGCTTAGCAAAAAAAAAAAAAAAAGAGTATATAATATATATAAAAAATGGATTTTACTCATGTTTAAAGTTTAAACTGAGGGCACACGACAGGGAACTAATTTTAGAAAAAATTTATAAAAAATTAAAAAAATTTTGACAACTTTTTTAATTTTTAATAAAAATTTTTTAAAAATAAATTTGTTAATGCATGTAGTTAGGCATACATTAACTGACGCATGAAAAATTGTATAATTACCTATTTGACTATGATTTTCGTTTTCCCTCTGTCCCATCAATTCCATATATTGAAGTTTTATATATGTTGTGTTTGGACATTGTGGTCCTGTTCATTTTCCCAATTGTCTTTTTCTTTTTTTTTTTGATGGGACATTTTCCCAATTGTTTTTGTTTGCTTTTCACAATACTTTAATGTTAGTTTGTTAGTTACAATCAAAGGACAATAGGACAGGTTACATGCTATCATTGTTTTGCCAGATTATTGACAAATTCAATACCTGATAATTTTAATCAACAGCTTTTTTTTTTTTTTTTTTGTTGAAACCACGGACTATATAACTTTTTTTTTTTTTTTTTTTGAGAGAGTTTCAATTTATAGTGTTCACTCCTGATGATAGTTCTTTCATCAAACCAAGACATCAATTAGTTTTTTGTGTAGGCGAAGGTTGAACATCTGATCTCTTATACAACCATCAGAAACTTTACCAATTAAACTATCTGAAACCCACAAACTATATAACCAATTGATTGTGATATTTCTATTTTTATCCCATATTTTTTGGTAAATGGACTCAATGATTCAATATATATTGTCCCAACCTAATAGGGGAAGAAAATTTTCATAGTACACACTTTTTGCAAACATTATACCTAACTAGCATGTAACTCGTGCATGTGCACGAGAATTTGAACAATATTAATAAAAAGAAAAAAAAAACATTGAAGAATTTTATTAGTTATCTCTATGTCCTCATCAACTTAAAAAATTCTTGTAAATAATGTTCACTGGATGTGATATCATAATACCATCTTTGCCTTTTTACACGTTTATATCTATGTTCTCATCAACTTCAATGTGGGGATTTTAACACCTCAGCAGAATTGCTTGAATGTACAACCTGCCTTGAATATGAAAGATTTAAATAATTAAAAAAAATTAGAAACAATAATGTTATTGATTATTGCAAAAAATTATTTTATTCTTGAAAAGTATTGATTAATAATAATAATAATAATAATAATAACAATAATAATAATAATAATAACAATGACAATAACAATAATGTTGTTGTTAATATTTGTATAACAAATATAATACTTAATTTATATTGCATTTTGGGCATCCTAGTTGCCAGGCTAGTCATGAAGATTGCATGTTGTAGAGTGGCTATCCAAAGGTCATTTATTTACAATCTTCTACTACTATACAGATCTATGTACACAAAAATAAAAGAAACCCAAATTTGCTACCATACTAATCTATTGATTTCAAAATAAAAGAAACACACAACAAATCAAAGCCAATGGATCTTACTCCATAGACTTCTTCACTCGAAGAAAAATTAGGAACAATGTACTTCCTTTGCTTATTTTACTCATTTTCGGGTTTGTCTCTTGAGTCTCAAATAAAAATGCCTTTTTTTTTTTTTTCGTGTGTGCTGAAACTATCAAATAAAAATGTTAATGCAAGAGAGAATGTGAATAAACACATCCTTTAACAATGGAAATTGCTCTAGAGATGCAACATTAACTCTGACAAATTGCAAATTGAGTCAAATTCTTAGCTACAACATTAATAGATTAGTAGCGTAGTAGATATCCTAAGTATGAAAGGAACATATAAGGACTTTTATCTTAGCAAAAATATGTCCACAACATCATTTAGGAGAAGAGAAAATTGCTTTAAGAAGTTCATATACAATGCCTTCCAATTATATCAAAAAAGTCAATCTTATAAGCAAAAGCACAAACATGAAGTACCTATATACATTTTTTGGTCTAGGAAAAAAGAGAGTAGTTGTTTAACTCCTAATGGACAAGAACTTTGACCCAACACATGAAACATTCTCACACCTCTCTTCTTGCAGCTCTTGAGTTTGAAGTTCACGCTTATTTCCTATTTGCAACCACGAATTTTTCCTAAAAATACAACCACTTCAAAGTTCAAACTATCCCATCCAAGAGTATGTAAAAAATTAAGATATTGATGTTAATAGCCATCAACAGCCAGTAATACCACTAATGATTCCAACTTCATTATTAAAATACTTTTCATTTCAACATTAAATCGAGCCAAGGTTTGAATATCCTATGCACATGCTATGCAACGGGAATACCCAATACCACTTAATTGCAAACATTAAAGTGATGTGTACATTCAGACTGATAGATGTCATTAAAAAAAAGGAAGAAAAGAAAAGAAAAGAAGAAAGATAGAAGAGAAAAAGGTAAACCTTGGAAGAGAACTCAAACCCTATAAAGGGTTTTGCATTGGTGAAGAATGATATTTAGAATATGTTGAATCGAAAATTGTTTGTAAGAAAAAGAATTGGTTATGTATATATATGATGATTATAGATGATAGATAAAGGGAATCGACGTAAACGTTCTCTTCTTTCAAGATCATATAGTCATAAATACTGTATTGAGATTGAAAATATTGTATTGAGATTGGTAAATATTATTATTGAGATTGAAAATATTGTATTGAGATTGATAAATATTACTATTGAGGCCATAATGCTTATCGGCAAGTCCAAGACAAATCAAGTGACTAATTCAGAATGGACATTGGAATTTTTAGCACCAACAAATAATTTAAAACACGTGGCACAAAATTAGAGCTCAATTCAAATCCAATTTAGAATCTAATTGCATTTTCTATTTGCTTCACCTATTATTATATATATAGATTAATCTTAACCATTATTATATATAATGAAATTTTAACAATGTCAGTTTAGAAAATAATTTTTTTTAATTTTTTATTAAAAAAAAAAAACAACTAATTTCTTATTAACATTTTATATTTGCTATGCTATTAATTTTTTTTTAAATAGTCCATTAAATGTAGGGGTGTCCACGGGTCGGTCCGGGTCGGGTTTATGCCCAACCCGCGACCGACCCGATGACATCGGGTTTCTGACCAGAAGACCCGCCGCCGACCGCACAAACCCACGGGTCGAGTCGGATCGGACCTGGTTTTTCGACGGTCGGGTTGGTCGAAGTTGAAAATATGCTGCCGAAGCTTCAAATCGGCGGCAACTACATGATTTTTTAGCCGGATCTTCGCCAGATTTGAGAAAAACCACTCGATCTGAGCAAGATAACTCCATATCTTCGCCGGATTTGAGGAAAACCCACCAGATCTTAGCAAAAAATTACCAGATTTTTGTTGGATTTGAGAAAAACTCACCAGATTTGTGCCTTATTTGAGTGAAACCCAGTAAATCGTAGCTAGATATGAGCGAAAATGAGGAGATCTAAGCGAAAATCAGTATGTTTTTGCTGGATTGGAGGTTGATTTGAACTTTAGCTAGTCGGATCGGGTGGCTCGGTTTTTGGAGAAGGAGATCTGCCATCCGACTCGTCGGCATCGGTTTTGAACCTCTGATACCCGCCGCCAACCACCTCTCTGCTCGGGTCGGACGGTTTCGGTTTGGGTAGCTCCGGATCGGACGGGTTTTGCGGGTCACAGGTGGGTGTGGACAGCCCTAATTAAATGTACTGTAAAATGACTCAAAGACAAGAGAAATAACTTATTTTGGTTGATTGCTTATTGCTAAATTATTGGAAAAATGTGTCAATACCTCAACTAAATAATTTTGAACACTAGCTGGTTATTATTATTATTATTATAACAACGTAGATTAGATTAAAAGGGGTTAATATAACAGCATATTACCTCCCATTCTGTAGTCTCGCCATTGATTAATAAAAGTAGGCAAAGAAATAATTTGTCACTTAATTTAAAATTATATATATTTATTTATATAAAAACCAAATTATAGTCGATTAATGTATAATATGATATAAGCTTGATTATGAGACAAATGCAAGTTAACGAATATCTTAAGAATATTAGTTTATGGACTATTTTTAGAAACTTTTTATGTGAAAAGAAAAAAAAAAGTAACTAATTTTTTAAACAATTTTTTATATTTTCTATGAAAGTGATATTAAAACTTTCTTAAATTAGTCAATTAAAAAATGTCCTAAAGGCACCAGCTAACAGAACCATTTTTAAAATAATCCGAATCAAAACAAGGTTCAATTAAGTTTTATAGTATTATTTAAGATTAAAGAGACATTTTTTAATAAGAAAAAAAAAGTAATTAACTTTTTTTGATAACTTTTTACATTTTTAAGAGTGTGTTTGGAACTAATGAAAATAATAAATTATTTCACTATTCAACTTATTTTTGTAACTATTTATGAGTTTCACTATACTTTTTTATACTATTTATGGGTTTCACTGTACTATTTTAACTAACTTTTACCTTTATTTATAGTACTTTCAACAATAAGTTTTTAATTTCAGCAGAATAACCAGTATCCAAATAGACTATTAGGTATGCAAACTTTCTCAAAATCAAAATGGTCAATTAAAAATTCTCTAAGGGTACCAGCTAATGTAACTATTTTTAAAAGAGTTATATGTTAACAGACGTTCTTAAGACAATTATTAATAAATCATATAAAAAAAATTTTAACATAATTTTTATGAAAAATATAAAAAATTATGAACAACATTAATTAGTTTATCATTTTCACATAAAAATATTTTTAAAAATAATTCATAACCTAATAACATTTACCTTCTTAAAATGATCCCAAATAGGGTTAAACTAATCATGTGATATATGACCAACCAGTAGCTTTATAGACTCTGACACGCCACAACATTGTAGAAGCAAAACGTACACTCTACACTGTACTAAAATGCGTGTAGGGCTGGCCCTAGCCTTAGGCCAATTAGCACATTGCCTGGGCCCCTCACTAGATAAGGCCCCAAATTTAAGAGAATTTTTTTTAATTTTTTATACATAAATATAATTGAAATATTAAAATATTTTAGTTTATATTTTTTTTCATTATTAAAAAGGCTTAAAAAATTGAGTAATGTTATAGATAGAGATAAGATAAATTTAAATAAATATGTCTTACAAATAGGTATGTTACTAATCACAAGTATTTTAAATAAATAAATGTTAAAAAAACTATAAATTTTACTACATAACTTTTATTTATTTTATTATTTTTATACAAGATAAAAATTATACTCTAGCCTAATTTAAGTATATATGTGTGAGAAACTCTCTTTTAGAGACTTAAATATTAGTCATTGCCCCCCAACACCCCACAATAACGAATACTTGTGAAAGTGATCACTGCATCAAGAGTATGTGGTGGTTTTCATAACTTTTATAATTTGATGTGACAATGAATATGATAGTTAGATTTCAACAAACTATTGAATGCATTTTTGAATGAATATTTGTGATTAGTGAAATATTTTTGTAATTCTCCTATTGTAAGTTTTATAATTTTTTTAGTATTTTTGTAAGCCTCATGTTATTGATCACATTTATTACAACACTAGTTTGTAGTAAAATTTGTTATAACTTTAGTATTTTCTAAAAAAAAATCATACTATAAAGTAAAGGGAATGAATTTTAAAAAATTATTATATAAAATGCTATTTAAATATTATTTAAGTGATAACATAAAAACTCCATTTGAAGATTTCCCTTCGAAATGCTTGGATCGGCCTTGAATGTGTGTAGTATTATTTAAAAATTGAAAATACATTGTTAAACTACCGTACCAAATCAGACCTTATTTTATCATTTTCTAATAAAAGTATTTTTAATAATAGTTCATAAAGTAATACGGGATTGGTTAACATTTACCTTTTTAAAATGATATCAAATGGGGTTAAACATACTCATGTATTTATGGAATTTCAAAATGAAATTGTACAAACGAGTCAGGACTAAATTGGACGAGGAGAAGTGTGAAATGTGAAATGTGATATATGACCGACCAGTGGCTTCTGGCTTCGTAAACTCTGACACGCCACAACATTGTAAAAGCAAAACGTACACTCTACACTGTCCTAAATCGTTTATCACTGTCGCCAACATTACATATATATATATTTATTGCATATCAATTTCAAATTTCTTGAATCAGATGTGCACTAGCGCATGAGAGTCCCTGGACACCATTGCTTCTAAGCCACCACTTTTTCTATTTTTTTTTTACTTTATTTTATCTTCAGCCAATCATTTATGGAAGTGCAAATGACTTACTGTAGGATGTCTACATGTGATTTTCACTTTTTAAATTCAAACATCCTCGCCGTGTCAGAAAATCTGCGCCGAGGACCAATGACCGTCCGTTATTGGCCACGTGGCAAACTCAGTGGGGTCAGCATTCATGGGACCTACTAAAATAGAGAAATAAATTATTGGATTGTAGAAAATTTATAATAATTTAATAAATATTTCAAAACTTTTATGATTTTTATTTGTTACTATAATCTCAACCGTTATATATATCTAAATGATTTTTGAAATTAATTGATTGAGAAGATACGTTTATGTTGGATATTTGGCTGGGTTTGGATAGCAATGCTATTGTGGTTTTTTGATTGTGTCTTATACACTGTTTACGAGACCTGCAAGTGTAAAAAAAATGTAAACTTAACTTTAAAACTGGGTTTCATGACACTATTTACACATTTAAAAATCATTTTGTTACAGTATTTTTAGTTTTCAGTAATAAGCGGTATGCAAACAGACCTATAATTTGTTTTGAGAAGAAAATATGTTGGATTTTTTTTTTTGAGAAGAAAAATATGTTGGATATTGGTTGTAGGGGTGGCAATTCGTGTTCGCGTGTCGGGTTCGTGTCGTGTCAACTCATACGTATCCGACTATATGGGTCAACACTAACCCGACCTGTTTATTAAACAGGTCAAGATTCCTCAACCCTAACACGACCTATTTATTAAATGGGTCAGTCGTGTCGACCTGTTTATCTAATTTAATCAAAATAAAGAAAAACATTTATGAAAAAACAAACAAATAAATATTTTAAATGTAAAATTCAAAATTAATGAGTAACTGCATCACAAATAATCATTCAAAACTAAAGCATATCTCAATATCATAAATAATCAATCACAATATGTCAAAGAAAATAAACTACAATAACTAATAAGTTTATATACCTAGGGTTTGAATGGTATATTAGTAAAATTTTATTTAATTAAACGGGTCAAACGGGTTAAACGGGTTCCATAGGTTGAACCCTAACTCAACCCGTTTATGAAACGGGTCCGTCGTGTCAACCTGAATATGACACGAACCCATTAAGTCTCAACCCATAACCTGCTAATTTCGTGTCGTGTCGTGTCGAGTTCGCGGGTCGTGTCCAATTTTGCCACCCCTAATTGGTTGTGTTAAATAGTGTTATTTATTTATTGTTATTATGAACTATGAAGAAGGTATATACAACTCTTTTTTTTTCACTATAAGTTTTGTATATGATAGTAATATTCCTTATAAAGTAAGTTTAAGATTATATTTAATGAACCTAGTTTAATTTATTTTCTTCTACTTTCAAATTACTTGTGGAAATGATTTCCTCCATTTATTATGAGCCGTGCTAATTCCAAGTTGCAAGCGCCAATGATTTCAATTCAAAAGGAAGCAAAGAATCGAATAAACATTAAAACATAATAAGTCTTGCAGCAGTACCATGTAGGCTCCAAAGGGGGAAAAAAAAACCTAGAGAAATCAAAATTTACGTTTACTTTTGTTTGCCATGACAATAAAAATTCTACATGGCTTGCATTAATGAGTGTATCTATCGAAACACATTATACTCTTTGCTTCAAGGCCATTCATAATTTCACACGCCTAACTCAAAAAAGAGAGAAGAAAAAGGAGTGTTCACACACTCCACATTTTAGGTACAAGTAATACAGGTTGGAGACACAAAATATTTTACTACAATATTTTTCACATTTTTTATTGTGTTAATGTGTCATCAGAGAGAGTAGTTCTTAAATATTCTTGGGGTTTGGAAAATGATAATCTCTTTTTTTACGTTCATAATAAACTTACTATGAATATGAGACAAGGAAATATAATTTTCCATACTCTAAAAAATACATAAAAATTTTTCTATTAAAATAATATTATTTTTACGTATTCTTGTCACTGACATCATTTTTATAAACACCAATCATAACATATTACATTAATAGTGAAACACTAATCATAATTTATTATCTTGATAATTGTAAAGAAATTTACTTAACTAAATTTAAAGTTATTAATTTATTATACTTGTTTAAAGTTTTTCAATCAAACTTATATAAAAAAAAAATCCAACTCTCTTTTATTTATTTATTTTTTGGAAAAGGAATTCGAACTCTGTCCGCAGAAGGAGAATGTAATAACTAATAAGAGCACATCAAGGTCTATCCCAAGAATTTATTCCACCCCATCACCTGAACCATAAAATAGCAATTCACTATCATGTATGTGAGCCTCTACCAATCCTTTCATGCTCCATCAAAAAAATTCTCTCTAAAAAATAAAACTCCATAAAAAAAGTCAGCTAATCAAACGGCCAATAATAAGGCTCCAAACTATTCCATTCCCTGTGTACTTGAGTTTCTTTAAAACTACAATAGTACACTTCACAAGTTCACTTCTCTGCTTCATTGTCTCTTCCTCTCCACCATTTCTCTCTTCCCAAGATATAAACAAAGAGAAAGAAAAGAAGAAGAAGAAGAAGAAGTGTGTAAAAAACATAGAAGAGCAAGAATCAGAGAGAGAGAGAGAGAGAGAGAGAGAGAGAGAGAGGGTTCAAAACTAGAGCTCTGAGGCTTTGAGCCAAAAACAAAAAAATGAGTTTCACTGCTTTTCTCTTCTGTCTTCTGGTTTTGGTCACATACACAACATGGGTCTGTGTCTGTACAAACCCAGAGCTGAGAGCACTGATGGACATGAAAGCAGCTTTGGACCCACAGAACCAGTACCTCTCTTCATGGACCATCAATGGCAACCCATGTGATGGTTCCTTTGAAGGTGTGGCTTGCAATGAGAGAGGTCAAGTGGCAAACATTTCATTGCAGGGAAAAGGGCTCTCAGGCAAGCTTTCTCCAGCTATTGAAGGGCTGAAGCACTTGTCAGGGCTGTACTTGCATTTTAACTCTCTGTATGGAGAGGTACCAACAGAAATAGCAAACTTGATTGAGCTCAGTGATTTGTATCTGAATGTGAATAATCTCTCTGGGGAGATACCTCCTGAGATTGGAAACATGGCTAGTTTACAAGGTTAGTACTTTTAGTTTTAGTGAGTCTTTTGTATTTCTGTTGCGTAAAAAAAAAAAAAAAAAACTTATAAATTTGAAGTTGATGGGTTTTAGAGGTTCGAGAATATTCAAAGATTGGCCTTACTGTTTATCATGTGTATGCGGGTTTGTGATTTGATGAGGGTTTTGATTTCTCTTTTAAAAGTTGGCACATACCATTCTTCACTACTTGCAGGTTTTGGTTGAAAATTTTCTACTTGATTTTGTGTATTATTTCACTCTCACAAATTGTCTCGGACATAGAATTTTCTTTTTGGTCTTTTTACTGAAATGGGAAGTCTCAAGGGATCCAACTGAGTTTTGATGATACAGGAAGGAAAGCAAAAAGCTGTAGATCTTGCTCTTCAATTCTGGGAAATTTTTTAAATCATTAGACAATTAAATATCTTCTAATACGCCTATGATATTATTCATAAATGATAAAACCATTTAGCTTTTTTTTTTTTTTTTTTTGGCACGCTAAAAGTCTAATACATAATGAAAAGATTCAAACTTTATTGACTCCCAGCAAAACATGGGAGGATAAGCAGTTTTGGTTTTATTTCTTTTGCACATATTTTGGTTGCTTCCAAGGTTAGATACAATAGGAGTAAATGAATGAAGAAGCTTGTATCTTGTTCAATGATTTCTTTGCTTATGCTGATTGCTTTTATGGATTTTCTCTAAAAAGCTTAAACTTGCTTGCAATTTATGTATTCTGCAATGAAGTGGTAAATATTCAAACTTTACTTTTCTTTTGCTCTACAGTATTGCAACTCTGTTATAACCAGTTCACTGGAAGTGTACCTACACAGCTGGGTTCTTTGACGAAGCTTAGTGTTCTTGCATTGCAATCTAACCAACTGACTGGAGCAATCCCAGCAAGTTTAGGAAATTTGGGAATGTTAGTGAGGCTTGATTTGAGTTTCAATCACCTCTTTGGTTCAATTCCCACAAAATTAGCTGATGCCCCTTTGCTTCAAGTCATAGACATTCGAAATAATACTCTCTCTGGCAGTGTACCTCCTGGTAAAATAGCTAACCCATGTTTACTCTATTCTTTTTTCATCAAGCATTTTCGTTTTGACTTGTTGATTAAGTAAACCCAATTTGATTCTGTTTTCTCTGTGGTTAATGAAGCTTTGAAGAGATTGAGTGAAGGATTTCTGTTTGAAAACAACCTTGGTTTATGTGGGGTTGGGTTTTCATCATTGAAAGCTTGTAATGCTTCAGATCATGTCAATCCAAGTCAGCCTGAACCCTATGGACCAGGATCAACCAATCTGCCAACCAGAGATATCCCTGAAACAGCAAATGTCCGGTTGCCTTGCAACCAAACTCAGTGCTCAAATCCTTCAAAAACCTCGCGGGCTTCTGTTGCTGTTGGTGTAATTGTGTTAACAATTGCATTATCAGCCATAGGAATTCTGGCCTTTACTCAGTATCGCCGGAGGAAACAGAAGCTTGGCTCTACATTTGATATATCTGATAACCGTCTAAGCACTGACCAGGCCAAAGGGGTTTACAGGAAGAATGGCTCTCCTCTCATCAACCTTGAGTATTCTAGTGGATGGGACCCTTTAGCTGATGGCCGAAATTTCACCGGGTTTGTGCAAGAAGTCTTCCAGAGCTTTAGGTTCAATTTGGAAGAGGTGGAGACAGCTACGCAGTACTTCTCAGAGGTGAATTTGTTGGGTAAGAGTAACTTTTCTGCAACTTATAAAGGTATTTTAAGAGATGGGTCCGTTGTTGCTATCAAAAGCATCAGCAAGAGTAGTTGCAAGTCAGAGGAGTCTGAGTTCTTGAAGGGATTAAATATTTTGACCTCATTGAGGCATGAGAATTTGGTGAGGTTGAGAGGATTTTGTTGTTCAAGGGGCCGTGGTGAGTGCTTTCTTGTCTATGATTTTGTTCCTAATGGGAATCTGCTGCGCTATCTTGATGTAAAGGATGGTGATGGTCATGTTCTTGAATGGTCAACTAGAGTTTCCATTGTGAAGGGTATTGCCAAAGGTCAGTTTGTTGTTTCACTTTATCCTCTTCATTTAGAATATGAAGGTTAAGGTTTTGGTCATTTATATTGATGAAAGGTCGTATTTTGTTGTGTACATCATTTTGGGCTGAGAAATATCATATAGTTTATATTCACCATATATTATTGCCATATATGATTGTGAAATCAATTTGGGGCAGGCATTTTGTCAACGTAATACTACAAGACGAATCTATTTGATATTCATTACAGAACAAATTGGGATTAGAAAGTCTGGTTTCAAACATAGAATATCTCTCTATTGAAGAATGTTTGTCTCTTATCTTGGGAACTCACTCTAGGAATGGCTTGAGTTTTATTATATTCTTTTCTTCATAGATTATGTTCTTTTTTCACATAAGCATGTATTTGAAAGATTCAATTTCATCAGAATTTAGGTTCAGTTTGAAGAAAGTGGATGAATTCTCAAAGATCATGCTTTTTAGTTGTTTGTACTGAGCTTTGTTCTTTTTCCTATGCAGGTATAGCATATTTACACAGTTCCAAAGTGAACAAGCCTGCTCTTGTTCACCAAAACATTTCGGCTGATAAGGTGCTCATTGACCAGCGATTCAACCCTTTGCTCTCAGATTCCGGCCTACACAAGCTTCTAACCAATGATGTTGTCTTCTCAGCACTCAAGGGTAGTGCTGCAATGGGTTATCTAGCTCCTGAATACACAAATACCGGTAGATTCACGGAGAAAAGTGATGTATATGCATTTGGGGTGCTCGTTTTCCAAGTCCTCTCAGGAAAGCGGAAAGTCACAAACTCAATACGACTTGGTGCAGAGTCTTGCAGAGTTCAAGATTTTATCGACCCAAACCTTCATGACCGGTTCTTTGAATATGAAGCAACTAAGCTTGCAAGAACTGCTTTGCTTTGCACACACGAGTCCTCAATGGAGAGGCCATCCATGGAAGCTGTTGTTCAAGAGTTGGGTAACTGTAGTAGTTGCCTTTGATTTCCCTGACTTAATTAATTAATTCGACCATTGCTAGCAGAATTTTGAATTTTCAAATGGTAGGCTTAGATATAACTCACTAACTGCTTACTGGTGATGAAACTAGGTCCTTGTAATGCTATGTCCTTTGGTAAGGACTAGCTTTGTTGTGGATGTGACTGAAACTTGATTTCTTCTGGCCTGGAATGGGCTTTTTATGGGGCATTTTGTTTGTAGTCACATGTATTTATAAGGAATGCATTTTCTGGGTGAAATTCCTCCATTAACAAAGCATTAGGACATCAGATGTGTGATTATTTATTTATTTATTTATTTTTTCATGTAAATATATCAAAATTTAAAACCTAAGTCTCAGACTCACTAAGACAGATTGAAATCAGCTATCTCCAATGGAGTATTGCTCCAAAGAATAATTTTACCAAGTTTGAATTTTTTTAAATTTTTATTTTATTTTATATATATATATATATATATATAAGTACATAACAGTAGATTATGGGAATTGATCTCTTAAATAGTATTAACTGGAAAGAACATTAAGCAAGACTAAATAATGAACTAATATTTTTTCTGTCCCAAATTGTTTGGCCTAGTTAGAAAAATCCAGTTATATAGGGAAACATTATTAATTGTCTTATTTCTTTAAAAATAGTTAGAAATTTCTTAAATTATCCTTAAACAAATTTATCATTAATTGCCTTATCTTTGAAGGTTTTTTATTTTATTTTTTATAATTTGAATAAAGATAGCGTGTATAGTTGATTTCAAAATTTAGGTTTTTAATTAAAAAAAATGCTCTCACAAATCAATTAAGGACATAAAGGGAATGTTAATAAATTAATATTGTTTGACTTTTTAGAGAGAACATAAGTTTAGGACATTTCAAATTAAAATACAGGCCAAACAATTTAGGTCGGGTGTAATATTTTGGGTAATTTATGTATTTTTGCCCTTTGAAATTTGTTACATGTATAACTGCTGAACCACTTTGACTTGAACAATATTAAAATATATCTGAGAACATGCTGTTGTCTCGAAATGCATGATATTTCGAAACTTTTATTGACTATTCGATTCCTCCAAGGTTTTGGCTCTGTTGTCCTTGGCATCAGGAAACCTTCTCTGCATTGAAGATTGAAGCCATTCAAATTTTAAAATTGCTGTGTCCAAGGAAGAAACTTCCAATGATGATGCATGTACATGAATCAACATTTTCTTGTTATTTCAATAATTCTATGTTCAGGAAATAGGAACCATAACATTGCCAAAAATAAAAAAACCATACAATTATCACTGCCTATAAATTTGAAAATCTAGAAAGGGTACTTTTACCTATCCAAAAATAGAAGCAAAATTTATTTGGGTAAATTCTAGAAACCTCCCCCCGAGGTTTGAGAAAATACCAAATATGTCCAAAAGTTGTTAAAAATGACAAATTTGCTCCTTAAAAATAGACGGCATGTAACGCTGTTTGAGAACCATATATAAACCAAATTTTCTTCTCTCTCTTCTTCACGCCAAAAAAATATCTCTCTCCTTCACGCCTAAAAAATCTCTCTCTCTTCTTCACGCCAAAAAAATATCTCTCTCTCAAGCTCAAAGCTAAAACTTCAGACTCGGGGCCAACAACTCCTCCATTGGAATGATTTCAAAGCCGAGTTAACCACAAATCTCATGCCAT
Organism: Lithocarpus polystachyus; assembly: GCA_033629205.1. Taxonomy (NCBI): domain Eukaryota; kingdom Viridiplantae; phylum Streptophyta; class Magnoliopsida; order Fagales; family Fagaceae; genus Lithocarpus; species Lithocarpus polystachyus. Next base: position 21,457,695 of record CM066170.1, on the reverse strand, counting down.
ACTCCACCGTTAAAAGCTTAATGGTTGGGTTGCGAATCATGATGAATTGTAGATGGCAATTGCTGGGTCATGATGAGTGGAGATGGTGGTTGTAAGGTCAGTCTGGTGGAGTTGCCGTTGTGGGTATGGGTATTTTTTTTTTTTAATTTTTTGATTTTGGTTTTGTTTGGGTCTAATGTTTGATGGTTGGAACGGTTTAGGTTTGAGGAAGATGGGTGGGTAGTGATGGGGTGGTGCCGTGGTGGACAGTGGTTGCTGGGTCACATGATGCTTGACGGTGGGTTTTTTTTTTTTTTTTTTTTTTTTTATATATATAATTTGGGGTTTGTTTGGGTTTGAGGTGTGGATCATGTGATGTTTGATGGTGGGAAAAATTTGGGTTTGAAATCGATGGGTGGGGTAGTGGTGGGTGGTGCTGTGGTGGTCAGCAGTTGCTGGGTCACACAATGCTCACCAATGGGTCTGGGTTTTGTTTTGAATTTTATTTTATTTTTTGGATCTATTTGAGATGTGATGTAAATGGATCTATTTGAGGTGAGATGTTGGCTGGTTGATTGGTTGAGTTGATCTATGTTTGATTGCCTTGTGTGATACTAGATCTGGGTTGATCTTGGTTTGATGGAGGGAGGATTTTTGTTTTTAGAATGTAATGTAAATTTTTATTTTTCCAAATGAGAATGTCTGGTTTTGATTTGAAAAATGGGTACTGGTTTAGTGATTTTTTTTTTCTATAATCTTTCTCAAAATACATGTTTTGTGTATATCTTTTGGACTGATTTGAGCTTCAGAGAGAAGCGTTTATGTTATGGTGCGAAGAAGAAAGTGAACAAACAGAGAACATGGAAAAAAAAATCGTTTGGAGAGAGTGAACAAACGGCAGTATACGCCGTCTGTTTTTAAGGAACAAATTAGTCATTTTTAACAACTTTTGGACGTGTTTAGTATTTCCTCAAACCTCGGGGGAGGATTTTGGAATTTACCCAATTTATTTCCCTCACGTAGTACTTATCCCATCATGGGGTCTCATTTCAACTTAGGTTGCGTTTGGTTCAATGTAAATTGATTTCCGAGTGTAAAATGAATGCAGGGGAAAGTAAATTCCCGTAAGTAAAATAAAACTTGGGTGTTTGGTTTTGTAATGAAAAATAGTCCAAAAAATGATTTACGGTGTTTGGTAACATTTTGAAAATGCTATTTTCTTACAAATTTTACACATTTTCTCATCAATTTTTTCAGTTCCCAAACAAATTTTATAACAAAAAATTTCAATCCATGAATCATTTACAACCAAAAATCAAAATAAAAACTTCATTTTTCACAATCTGAGGAAGAAACAGTGAGCGATTGAGGGAAAGAGAGATCGGGAAAGAGAGAGACTGAGGGAAAGAGAGATTGGAAAAGAGATCGGAAAAGAGGAGGACGAGATTGGCGGCGTTGATCTGACCCAGAGAAGAACAATGCGAAGGCGCGATCTCGCCGGCGCGAGCTTGACGACGGGGCGCGATCTTCTTCGACGGCGCGATCTTCTTCGACAGGGCGCGATCTTCTTCGACGGCGCGATCTTCTTCGACGGGGCAATCTTCTTCGACGGGACGATCTCACCGGCGCGATCTTCACGGCGCGAACTCGGCGGGACGATCGGCGGAACGATCTTGGCGGCGCGACGTTGATGGCGCAACTCTCTCTACTCTCTTCTCTCTCTCTCTCTCTCTCTGCGTCTTTCCGGAAATGATTTGAAGGTAAAACACAACCGAAATTCAATTTCCGGGTCAAAGGGTTTATTTTACAGTCAATGTAAACGATTTTCCGGAAAACTTCATTTTTCATGTGCACCCAAACATGCCGCTGGGTGTAAAATATTTTCAGGAAATCGTTTACACCCAAAACAAACGCAGCCTTAGTCTCTATATGGTCCTTAGTCCTTACTGTTATAAAGAATAGAGTTTATTTATTTTCCTGTAAAAAAAGAAAAATTATACTGACCAATCATCTATCCTATGCATGCCCAACCTGTCAATTTCAACTATCCTATGCTCAGCCTTTTGGCACTGAAAATTTGCAAAGATGTCTACTATACAATTTCTCCAAATAAGAACAACGATTAAGTGGCAGATAAAATGATTGAAATCCCATATAGATTGTCATGGTTCACCAAAAAAAAAAAAAAAAAATGCAATAATCCGTTCATTCTATCACAACTAAACGAACAATTAGTTTCTGTTGGGAAAAAAATTGAAACAATTGAATCAAAACAACAGCCATAAATAAGATAATTGAAAATAGATTTTATTGAGAGAGAGAGAGAGAGAGAGAGAGAGAGAGAGAGAGAGAGAGAGAGATTTTATTGATATTATTTTGGATGCATTACATAGAGCCCACTACCCTCACAAGATTTACAGTGAAAATGAAATAATTCAAAATTCAAGCCTAAATGAAGATAATTATGGAGCTGATATCTCACATTACCCTAATGAAACCCTATAATATCTATCACAGCAACCAAGTCTCTACTAATTTATATGTGATGTGTTAATTAGGATTTGGTGCATCTTATCCTATTGTACATATTCGATCACCATCCAATTTTGGATTCTACAATAAATATTGTCTGAATTAAAAAAAAAAAAGAAGAAAAAGAAACCAGTCTGGACATGATTCTATCTCATAATCATAGAGAAAGGGAAATTTATTTGTAATAATTAATAACATGATAACTGTTTAATATTTTATGTCCTTCAAGAAATTAAAAAAAATTAGCCCTTTGACAAAATTATTGAGTCGATTCCATTTGAAATATTCACATGTAAACAGAGAACACATTTGAGTTCATAGCTTTTGAACATATCCTCACAGAGAGACAATATATCTTTTATTTGAATTTGTTTTCCTGGCTCACTATCATTAGGCTCTAGTGAGTATGGCTGGTTTTGAAGTTGTTGATGTTCACGGGGTGCCTAGGATTCTAAGTTTCTAACTAATCTCTTGATTGTATTGGGACCCCTAGTCAAGCTATTCATAGCTTTCGGCTGTCGATTGTCTATGTCTAACTACTACATAATTAATCCGTGTGTGAAATCGAGTGGAACATTGTGAATGTATGTGATTCATCATGAATTGAATAAGAAATTGTTGATTTTGAATCACTTGAAGGCTCTGGTGGATGCAGTAGGTTGTAGCTTGTTGTATAGAAATATAATATGCTATGTTGATTGTCCATAATCTTATGCTTCTTTTTATTTTTATTTTTTTTATGGGACAAAAAGTTTTATAACTTTACTTAATATCATTAACATTACTACATATTTTGAAAATTTAACCGTTAGATTTCATGTTTTTTACACTCTTAATACATGTCAAATTTTGTGCAAATCGGATATTATTTACTATATAATCTATAAGAATATATTTTATGCATAATTTTAAACTGCAAAAACTTGCAATCTAAACAATTTATTTGATGATATAGCTATTGATCTTTAATTTTCTAGAAATTTTGGAAGTATGAAAGATATAAGAAGAAAATGTAATTTAATGATGGATTTGTCAAAGAACAAAGTTTAGCTAAATTGATTGTAGTTTTAGGCTACAACTTTACTCAATGTCTTTTTATTGGAGGTAAATTTTGACAAATCCACCATTGGATTACATCTTCTTTTTATATCCTTCATGCTTGCAAAATTTCAAAAAAAATTAAAGATCAATAATTATGTCATTAGTAAATTGTTTTTGCAAGTTTTTGTATTTTAAAATTTTCCATAAAATATAAGTTTATAGATCATATAGTAATAATATCTGATTGAAACAAAATTTGACATGTGTATTAAGAGTGTAAAAAACATACAATTCAATGGTTAGATTTTCAAAATATGTAGTAATATTTTTTTTATGGGGTAATTACACATAACCCACCTGTGGTTTGGGCAAAAATCACTTTGCCTACCCATGGTTTGAAAAGTGTCACTTAACCCACCTGTGGTATGTTTCCATTAATCTCCGTAACTTACCTCAAACTTAGCCGTTACAAAAACACCTCTTAACCCCAAAACACAACATAACACGAATCAAAACACTCGAAACTCAGAAACTTTTTGAGAGAGAGACTTGTGGTGAGATCAACGTGTTCTTCGTGGTTTGAAGTGTCTAGAGGGGGAGAAAACACAAGTGTCGCAATATCGAAGCTAGAGAAGGTAGTTTCGGTAAAGAAAATCAAGGTATTTGTGTTTGTTCTCGATTTAAGGTTTCAGATTTTGTTCAAGTGCCAACTTAACATGTGAAAATCTAAATTTGTACTTCCTAGGAATCGTGTTTTGTTGATATGTCTTCATCAAGTGGTAATTTCTCGGGTTCATGTGGGCATATGTGTAATGAGCAAACTTGTGTTTTGAGAACAAGTTTGAGTTTGTATAATTTTGGGAAGAGGTTCTTGGGTTGTAGCCGTTATAAGGTTGGTTCTAAGTGTCATTTTTTTGTTTGGCTTGATAACCTAACATGTCCTCGTGGGAATGAAACTGCACCTTTGGCTCTAGAGAGGATGTCTAGGCTTCAGACTGCTCTCCAACTTGCCAATGAGAGGGAAAGGATAGCTCTGGAAACGGCAGATGCATCAAGGTAGATGGCAGAAGAAGCTAGACAAATGGCAGAAAAGGCTCTTGAAGAGGAAGCCAAAGCCAAGGAGAGGGAGAGAAAGGCTTAAGCTGTCTGTGCAAAAGCCAAGGAAAAGGCCATGTTTGCTGAAGAGAAGCAGAGAACGTGGAAGTTTGCATGCATTTTGTCATGGATCTTTTTTGTTATTGTTATGTTGTTGTTGTGTTTTGGCTCAATTGAGTTCTTTGGAGTGAAGAGACCAAGGTTGTTGCCTTGAAGTAGTTAATTGATTAGTAGAGATATTTATGACAATGGTGTTAATGAATTTGCATTGTAATAGCACTAGCCGACTGATGTAATGTTTTGATGTGTCAATGAACGAAGAATTGGTCAATTATTGAGTATTTTGTGCATACCATAACAACCATTCAATGAAAGAAGTATTGGTTATGCCATTAGTCTCTGGGCATATAATGAAAGAAGTTTTGGTCAATTATCAATGACTTGTGCATACCATAACAACCATTCTACAATAACAACTTCCATACACTATGTATTGGAAAATCTAATTGGACACAATCTGTAGCAGTAATAAATAAACTTCCATATAATCTGGTTTGGACAAATAATGTTCCATACAAACTGAATTGAATAGATACCACAACTTCCAAATAATACCACAAAATTTCATACCATAATAACAACCTAGAGTGTATTGTACCTTAACTTCTAGTAAATTAAAAAAAGCACATTCCAAGGTCAGCTACATATATATATATATATATATATATATAGGCATAAATGCACTTTTGGTCTCTACATTTTGGGCAATTTTTCGATTTGGCCCCTAAACTGATTTTGCTCATAGGTCAGTCCTTTATTTTTTTAGAATGGTCCCTGCCATCAACCCAATAACAGAAAAATCTGAGACGACAAACGGAGCGCATAGGTGGCATATTAGATGCTGATGTGACTAATAAAATAACATTAATAAGTACCACGTCAGTATCCATGTCAGCATTTTAAAAAATAAAAAAAGTCATCTCAGAAAATTAAAAAACTAATAACGAAATAATTTTTTTTAAAACAACTTAAATTTTTTTTTTTTCTTTTCATTATTTTTTGGAAGAACATTGTTCTTCTTCCCCAGGACATGAACTTCATGATTCATGTTCTTCCCCAAATTAAATCCAATAAATCCAAGAAATCAAACCCATAAACATCCAGTAAATCAAACCTAATATATCCAAGAAATCAAACTCATAAACCACCTAATAAATCTAAGAAATCAAACCCATAAACCTTTAGTAAATTAAACCCAACAAATCCAAGAAATAAATATACAAATCCACATAAAAAAAAAAAAAAAAACCACAAACACGAAACCAAGCTCACCGTGACATCTCCATCTCCAAAACACAAACATGGCCACATCGATCTCCACGGCCACACTAATCTCCACCTCCACTACCGACCACCTACCCCTATAGAAGCCCAAAAAAACCCCACCTACAACTAAACCTATAAACACAAATCCAAGACCCATGCCAATCTCCACGGCCACAGCCCACCCCCACTGAAACCTAGAAAAACCCAACCTCTCCAACCAAACCCATCCATCTCCATCTCCATCTCCAATTAAACCCATAATTTGAGACCCATGGATTACCGATCTCCACCCCAACCATCAATCTCCACCCTGACCACCCCAACCACACTGATCTCCACCCCGACCACCGATCTCCACCTCTATTACCGACCACCCCACGAAAAACTAGAAAAACCTAGAGATTAGAGAGTCGGGTTTAGAGAGAGAGAAAAAGTCAGAGATTAAGAGAGAGAGAGAGGGATTGAAAGCTTGAACAAAGAAAGAAGAAAAAGAAAGATACAAACAGAAATATGCACCAAGAGACAGAGAAAGAGAGGACTTGAAAAAAAAGAAAAGAAAAGAAAAGAAGAAAGATATAGACACAAACACTCACCAATAATATTTATTTATTAAGTTATTTTTCTTTTGATTTTTTTAATTGGTTTATCTTAAAAGAAAGAAGAAAATGAAATAGATACAAACATAAACATAGACACGCCAGCCTAGAATGAGAAGGGGTGTTAGCTTAATGTTTGTTTATTAAGAAAGTTAAAAAAAAATTGAAATAGTTGCTACAAATTGTTTTCTCAATATTTAAAATTGAAAAAGTTTTTTTTTTTTATTTTGAATTTTTTCAGTTTAATTTTTTTAATAATTAAAATGCTGACTTGTCATTTTTAAAAGCAAAATAATTTTTTTTAATATTATTTTATTTGTCATATCAGCATCTAACATGCCACCTATGCACTCCGTTTGCCATTTCAGATTTTTCTGTTATTGTTTTTTACACTAATTCATAATTACAAAAAGCCAACAATGGTCTTCACAAAACACTAGCTACAAGCCCACATGTTCTCCTGCCCCTGCCTTTACTCCCAATGCTGGCATGCGTACCCACTAGCTTTGTTTCTTGCCTTTACTCTTTCCACCCACTGAATTTATTTTTGGTGGCCTTTTTGCAGCAAGCTGTCCTCTAGTCCTCGCACCACTAGTGCTCTTATTTGCATGTGAAGGCTAAAAATAAAGAATAGATCCACTTGTTAAAAAATATCATAGTCTACACAACCATCCAGGAAAGAAGCAATTCAACTAAGTTACCTGTGAAGAACTTGGTAGGGTATCCTAGGTCTCCCTAGGCGTGTGAAATTCTGGCTGTGAGGAAGAGAACCATCCTGCTTTCTTGTGAGAAGGCCTAGCTTGATTTCCTTGTTGTGAAGCTTAATTTCCTTGTTGTGAGGATGAAGGCTGAGTGGCAAACCTCATGTTGTAAGTTTGGGTAGGCTGCTGGGATGGTGGTTGGGGTGCAGGCTGAGGTGTAGATCTAGATCTGGTACTAGGTGCAGGCACTCTTCCCCTTGCCTGCAACAAAACCCATTTTCAGTTCATAAATACCTTTGTAAGTTTAAAAACAAGTCTTTTTGCCATTTAAATCCCAATTACTTACAGCTTTTTCTCTTTGAAGCCTCTGTCTCCTTTGCCATGGTGTCTCCCCAGTGATGACAACCTTGCATCCTTTTAAGTTATACCTTTTTTTTTTTTTGCATTTCCCACGCCTTACAAGTCTGTTCAACCTACTTGCTTTGTAAGGGTTCCTAGGCTCTTTAGGAGCCCTCTTTTTTTGCTTGGGAGGCCTGCCTGGTGGTTTGTATATGTGAGGTGCTAGGGGAGTAGGCTGTCCAATCTCAACCCATTTTGACTGGCCAGGCATGGGAGGAAGTACCTCCTTGTATATCTCCATGTAAGTTTCTTTGTGATAGTATGAGTGGGTGTAGTCTTCTGGTGTATTAATGTTTGTATAAATGACTGTTATGGAATGTTTGCATGGAATGCCATTTAAATCCCAAGGCCTATAGTTGCATGTCTTCTTGATAAAATCAACTACATGCCTCTCATATTGACTGGCTACCTCATAAAGGAAATTGCCAGCTAGGGTAACACAAAATGGCTTGCTTTCAAGCTTCAATTTCTCCAACTTATCTTGTATGCTTGGACACAACTTTCCAGCATACTTCTCTATCCCTTTCCTTTTTGTGTAAAGTCTAGCCATAAGTCTAACCCTAATCCACTCTAACATTGCCAAGATAGGCTTGTAAGACTCATTCAAGTTGTTTTCCAAACATTCTGTTAAGGCCCTAAGAGTGAAGTGTGACCTTGTCCACTGTGTAGGTGCAATGTTTGCAAGATACTGATATGCCTTTTCACCCAAATCCTTTATGTACTACATACCTCTCTCAAACTCCCAGACTTTTGTGGTAGCAGCACACCTCCACAATGCATCCTTCAGCTCCAATCCCTTGTGATCGACTTTGAAATTGTTGTAGATGTGTTTCACACAGTATCTATGCTCCATAGTAGGGAATAGTGTCTCTATTGCAAGTATAAGCCCTTGCAAATAACGAAACAAACAAACAAAACATGTTAGTTCAGCAAACGAAGTAAACCATTTTAGTATAACTAAACAAAACTTTCATACCTTTTGCCTATCAGAAATGAAGACCAACTGAAGCTCCTTTGGCCTCCCTATATCATCAGCAAATATTTCCAAAAATCATATTCAAGACTCTTTGTTTTCTTGTTCCACATTAGCCATGACTACTGGAAAAATGTTGTTATTTGCATCCTTAACAGTGGCAGATAAGATTTGCTCACCAAATCTATGCTTTATGTTACAACCCTCTAAACTTATAAATGGCTTGCATCCACCTAAAAATCCTACCTTCTGAGCATTGAACCTAACATACATCCTTTTAAATTTTGGCTGGGAAGTCTTATCAGCCATTTTTATCTGCAGTATAACCCTACTCCCCTTGTCCACAATGTTTTTCATTTGTGCATAGTCCCTAAGGACACCATATTGCAGTTGGTAATCTCCATTGATCAAATCCTTTGCCTTTCTCTTTGACCTATACACTTGGTTTACACTTAGGTCAACAGATGAATTTTGCATCACATGGTTGTGTACACCACTCACCTCCTAATTTGGATTTTTGCTAAAATCCTCAATGAACCTCTTAGCAATGTAAGCTGATGTTGCTTGGCTATTTTTAAAAGACTTGGGACAAGTGCACTCATTAGTCAAGGTCTTAATCTGAAATGTTAGCTCTCCACTTATCTGAGATGCATAACATCTCCACCCACACTCATTCTTGCAATGATCTAATATTTTGGCCCTTTCATTTAGCTTGAATTTGATGTCAATAGGTTTTTTAATTGCATACTCCCTCAAAGCATCTCTGAACACCTTTGCATTAGGAAACTTTATCTCTTTTTTTAGTACAACATTTCTCATGTCACTCTTAGCATTGAACTTTGGCTGCTCAGGTACCTGCTCATCATCAGACCCATCCATGCTTACCATGTCATCCTCAAGAGCTAGCTCAGCCCACTTAAGAGCTGTATGGGGTGCATTGCTTGATTCTGGGGCTGCATAGGGTTCATAGCTTGATTCTGGGGCTATATTGGGAGCATTGCCTGATGCTTGTTGTATTAGGAGCATCACTTGATTCTGGAGCAGAACCTTGTGGAGCTGGGTTTGGAGCAGCAAATATGTCATCACCAAAGTCCTTCCCCTCTAGGCCTTCATATAGCTAATCATCATCATCATCTCCTTCAACACTCTATTCTTTAACCCTTGCACCAACCTCAACATCCTGTTCTTCAACTCTTACACCAACTTCAAGATCCTCAACTTTCTCAATATCTTCTTCTTCATCATTCTTAACATCTTCTTCTTCCTCCAATACAACTTCATCACCACCTACACCACCTACATCACCACCTATTTCTGCCACTTCTCCTTCATCACCACCTACACCATCATCTGCCATTCCCCCTCCAACAAGATGCTCAACTGCCAGTGATTTTGTCAACTGGCCATGCTCTATGAAAGGTAGTCATGTTCACCACATCTGGATCGAAGTCTATGACCTTTAAATCATGCTCTAGATCACCTTTAGGAAGTAAATACCTATATCTACATCTACTGTGTTCTTTAAGAGCACCAACAAGATGGCATAAATGTCGAATTTTAAAGAAACTCAACTTGTCAAGGTCAATCTTTGTTAATGTATGTACAGACCCACCCACATATCGTAGGGTTAGGTCCTCCACAAAACACCCACCAACATGAATTTCAATGTCAAATGTGAAGTCAACCATCTGCAATTAAAATAAATAGTTTGTTTACATACTGACATGCAGAAAACGACAAGCCCAAAGAGACAATAAGCCAAAAATAGTGCTGTTTTGTTTTCATATAAAATTTGTTTTGTTGTTGAGAGACAACACACGGACAAAGGACCACATATAGCACATGCAAAACCATATTCCCAATAAATTCATAGGGACCATACTACCCACAATTCACAAACAAGTGTAATCATTGACAAATAAACTTGATTCTTTCAGGTATACGCATTATATAAACAACCATAGTAGTACATTAGTTATATCCTAAGCGATTCTACCTATAAATAGTAAAATGTACATTTAACATACACCAATTTTGAGAAAATTTTACTAACCCTAACTACGTGGGTGGGTCGCGATAAAAAAATGCCATCAAGAACCCAATGCAGATCAACAGCAATTACACATAACTTCCCTAGCTTTGATGTTGCGAAACTTGTGTTTTCTCCCCCTCCAGACACTCCAAACCACGAAGAATACATTGATCTCACCACAGGTCTCTCTTGAAAAGTTTTTAAGTTTTGGGTGTTTTGATTTGCGTTATTTTGTGTTTTGGGGTTAAGAGGTGTTTTTATTACGGCTGAGCTTAAGGTGGGTTACGGAGATTGACGGAAATATACCATAGGTGGGTTAAATAATACTTTTCAAACCACGGGTAAGCAAAACGATTTTCGCCTAAATCACAGGTGGGTAATTTGTAATTACCCCTTATTTTATTGAGCAAGGTTGTAACCTTACTCAATAAACTTAAGCTACAACCAATTTTGTAGCTAAATTTTGTCTTTTGTCAAAATTCATTTCTAATAAAAAGATTTTGAGAGTAAGGTTGTAGCCTTAAGTTACAAATAATTTTGTAACTAAAATTTGTCATTTTTTATGGTATATATTTATGCAATTTACTTATAAAAATGATATTATGTGAATCAAATAATTTCTTATTAATGTTTAGCATTAGGCTCTCTTCTTTTTTTTTTTTTTTTTTTAGAATCCGCGCTAGACTTATTCTTAGTTTTTGATTACTTCGGAAAACAAGAAGACTTGGATGCTTAACTAAGGCCTAATGGACTGAATGGACCGAACTAGGTTGAATGGACCGAAATGAACTTAATAGACCGAAGTGGATCTAAATAGACTAACTGGACCAAATTGGATTGCGATAGAACGAAGTTGACTGAAATGGATCAAAGTACACCAAATGGACCAAAATTGACCGAATGGACATAAGTGTACTGAAATGGACCGAAGTGGACTGTTGATGATACTCCTTGCAGACTTGTAGTGCCTTATTGTTATTGAATCTTGATGCACTTTGGTCCAATTCAGTTCATTTGGTCCACTTCAGTTCAATTCATGACTTATAGTTTAAGGATTGCTAGAATAGAGAACTGTCGTGTAACTACAGGGCAATAAAGCTTCAGTCCTCCATGCATCCAGCTTCATGAATCAAGGGTCCTTGTATGTATTATTTATTAAATCTCAATATCTCTAACATTTAAAAGAGGTTACATTAATGGGCTGGCTAAAGGGGCTTCACAGAACTTCACCCATGATAATATATGGGTCATGTTAAAGAGTGCCCTTAGGGCAATGATTAACAATCTATTTTAGCAAGGTTTTGACAGTACTTTTATGGGAAATGGAAAAATCTGGCAAAACATTCATTTTTTTTCCCCATAAAAACTTTTTTTAAATGGATTATTAACTATTGCCATAAGGACATTCATTAGTATTTTTCTAATAATAATAATAATTATAATAATGCAAAGACCAATAAAATGGAGTATTTATTATAAGAATAAAATAAGGACCACAATTTTTTATTTTGGGAAGGAATTTTTATAACATTGATTCTGAATTAATTAATTTATTTGGCCTATACAAAAAAAAAAAAAAAAAAATTAAAATTTGGTTTTGGTACAATTACCAGTATAGAGGGACTTCAGTAAAGGTTCAATCTTTATTGGCAAAGCTTATAATCAACCAAGATAATTGTGTTAATGTTAACTTAATAGTTTTTTTAATTATTGTTAGAATATTGACCTAAATTTTAGAAAAATATAATAATATAATACCATATTACTATAATGATTTTAATAGTTTGGAGAATGTAACAAACTTACAATACTCGATTCGATCATGTGATACGATGTTAATAAAGACCCTTCCACCGATCTTAGGAAGGACCTCATTTTAACAACCTTGGACACTTGGCCCAAGGTTTGTCAAGCCCAACATAGTTCTGAGGTCGATGGATTGTAAATGGGCTGGTGATTTCTTTTCTGTGCAATACCAACAATCAATTGACTTCGGGCTATCTATAATTCAATCATAAACAAATAAAAAAAAGAAAGAGAAAGAAAGAAACTTATGGGTTGTGGCCATCCAAACTCTCACTAACACTCATCTGTAAAGGATGGCAATAGCTCGGGTTTAGTGGGTTATTTGATCCAATCCAACCTTAATAAAATGGGTGTGGTTTTTAAAATGGGTTTGAATTTACATTTTTAAATCCATTAGGGTCTGGGATGAGTTTAGTTTTTGCTTTTTTATACCTTAGGTAATATATGTTTTTGGCTTCATTATGTATTTAAATTACTAAAATACTTATATTATTAATTTTATTTTATTTAAAAAAAACTAGGTTTTTCAATAATAAAAGTAAACTTGTCTTTTTCTCTCTTAAAATATTGTTTATTTTAATATAAAAATACTTATTAATGTTTAAACGTTGTTAAATAAATAGCATAATTTTATAATTAAGTAGGAGAAGCGGTTCATATGATAATCCAACAGTTAACTAGTAATAACATCCTTTGTGGTGCTCTCCATATCTGTGATTCAAATCTCAACTCCCCTTCCTCTTTCTGCTATCTACCTCATCCTTTTGACATGCATCCTTAAGATGAGTCTATTGTTATATTAGAAAATTTCTCCAAATTGCTTGAATTCTCAAAGCTAATGAATGTTTCTTGCATTCGGTCAATTGCTTAATTATTATTTCATTACAAAGCTATGATGTCCTGTGTTAGAGGGACATCAGAAACCTGAAAAGCAAAAAAAAAAAAAAAAAAAAAAAAAAAAAAAAAAAAAGTTTAGAAGAAACTGACATAAAATGTATCAAGTTTATTGTTTTTTTTTTTTTTAATTTTATTTACAAGATAGAATTCTACTCTAGCCTAATCTAAGTGTATATGTGTGTGAAACTCCCTCCTGGAGACTTGAACTTCGACTTTTGCCTCCCACACCCCATAAGCACTTATACTTGTGGAGTGACCATCACACCAAGAGTGTGCGGTGGTAAGTTTATTGTTAAACTTTCTGTCATGACTCAAGACTAGAGACAAACCAACAAAGCATATATTAGCTCAAGCAGCAAGCCAGCAATTAAACTTGTAATAATTGTAATTGAAACAGTGCTAAAACGTACTTAACGTAACCGTCCTATTGTCACAGGCTGTTTAGAAAGCTTATTATACAAGGCAATAATGATTGGTAGTGAGAGTGTTTTTGTGTCACAATGAATGTTGATTGTTGAGGGCTACCAATTCTCCGTTGTTAATTAAGTGCAGGCCAATGATGTTTTCGAATGAGTTTTAGTTAATTCGATGAATAAAATCTTCTTATAAAAATATTTAAAAGAAACCAAGAAAAATCTGTTATTGTCGAATAAAGGAATTAGATTTGAATCTTGTCAAAAAAAAAAAAAAATCCAGTATGATCTTGGCCTAATAGATGCTATAAGTTTCATATCTTATCATATTTATTATTAATAAAATTATGTCAGGATATTCTTGGTTGAGGAGAGGCCATGATGTTTTCAAATTGATTTTAGTTAATTCAATTATAATAAAATCTTTTTTCTCAAAAAAAAAAATTATAATAAAATCTTTTATTGTTAAATAAAGGATCTAGATTTGAATCTTGCCCAAAACATAAAAATATCTAGTGCAGTCTTGGCCAGATAATAAAGAGCACTTATTATAAACTAGATGTTATAAGTTTCAAATCTCATTATATTTATTTAAAAAAAAAAGAAAAAAAGAAAACACTTCAAGATATTCATCAATATAAACTGTGATAATTAAGACGATGAAACGTTTATGTTGTTGGCCGCCATGTCTAACAATGGACATGAAAACCATAGACTAGTAGCCTCCAATGTTGCAACTTCTTATGTAATAATCAAAGGTTTAAGTATGGGTTAGTAGATTCATATCATCATTTGACTCATCGAAAAAGATTTTGCAAAGAGGGGCACATAACCACAATGGTTTCTTTTTTTTTTTTTTTTTTTTTTTTTTTTTTTTTTTTTTTTTTACATTGGTTATGATTAATAGAACTGTTAAGATCCCGTTGACCCTTAAAAGCTGTTAATTAAGTTAATCCATTCACCATTAAAAAAATTTAGATTCCTCACAAAGCACCATGCAACTGCATTCTTAATAAGCACGTTTTAATATGACAACAAATTCTCTTTACAGTGGATAAGAGAGACAACTCACCATATTTATAAAATAAAATAAAATAAAAGAGAGAGAGAGAGAGAGAGAACACCCCTAACCCACAAAACAGTAAGGGTCCGTTCGGTTGGAGGAGTGGAAAAGTGGGAGGATGGAAAATTATGGGAGGATGGAAAAGTGGGAGGATGAAAAATATTTAGTTTTTTCTCTTGTGTGTTCGGTTGGAGGAGTGGAAAAGTGGGAGAGTGGAAAACTCTTGTGTTCGGTTAGAGAGAAAAAGAGAAGGATGGAAAATGTAATTTATATAAATTGACTATTATACTCTTGTTACATAATATGTAAGAAATAGATTTATTTGTAATCATTTAATAATTTAAAATTTATCACATCATATATATATAAATTTATATTATTATTTTTATTATTATAATATAAAAATTACATCTAGTCACGTTGAAAAAAAAAAAAAAGACAACGATCAGGTAAGGATGGAAAAAAAAAAAGAAAAAAAAAAAAGAAAGAACACAACATTCAGTTGACGTTGAAGAAGGAAAAAAATAAAAAAAAAAAAAAAAAAAAAGAAGAAGAAGAAAGAAAGAAGACAACGTTCAGGTGAATGTTGAAAAAAAAGAAAAAAAAGAAAAAAAAAAAACACACACACACACACAACGTTCAGCCTGAACGTTGAAAAAAAAAAAAAGAAGAAAAAAAGGAAAAGAAAAGAGGAGACGTTCAATTAGCTGAACGTTGAAAAAAGAAAGGGAAAAAAAAAAAGAAAGACAGCTAACGTAGAAAATAAAAATAAAAATAAAAAGTTGAAAAAAAATAGGTAGGAAGAGGGTATTTTTGTAAAGGTATTATTATAACACTTTTCTCTCTAGGTTTTCCTTCCGATTTGGAAGGAAAAAAAATGTGGGCCCGGAGAGAAAACTTTCTCTCGAGTTTTCCATCCTCTCTATTTTCCTTCCCCAAACGAACAGTGGAAAACAGCATTTTCCTCCCTGTTTTCCATCCTCTATTTTCCATCCTCCCTATTTTCCTTCCAAACGAACGCACCCTAAGTGTTGTAGCTCTCTCTCTAAGCCCGCTAGGGGAATGCTATTTGTCCTCATTTTAGCATTATTGACATATTTAGCATGTATTTGGGGAGGAAGATTCAAACCCCAGTTCTCTTCCACAAAAGAACTTATAGCACTATCGAACTACAAAATACTTTAGACAAATTTTACATGTAACACCGAAAATGTCTTCCGCCAAATATTTTTTTTACAGGGCTATGCAAAAATTTCCAAATAAATTACACCTCATTGCCACAAGGACTAATTGTCACCTACATGCATGTTTGAGAATGCAGTGTGAACTTTGCAAATGAAAATTTCTAATATGACTTCAAGTAATCTCACACAAATAATACACCTTCTATATATGCCTTCAACTTTGTATATGAGAACTTCTAATATGTTTAGGACAAAGTTTTTCTCTTCAAACTCCTATTAAAAAATTAACATAACTATATAATTTGAAAATCTAATAATCGGATATTAATTTTATTTTATCCATAAACATACTTTTTATGCATAATTTAACATTACAAAAAAATTAAAATTAATTTAAACACTTGATTGATGACATTATAATTGATTTTTTATCTTTTTGAAATTTTACAAGAATTGAGAATATAATAAGAAAATGCAATATAATAATGGATTTGTCAAAATTTACATCAAAATATATATATATATATATATGTATACAAATATATATATATATATATATATATATACAAAATAAAGCAAAATTGAAAACACAAACAAAAACATGTTAATCAAAAAAATGCATAAAACTAGACTGACTCAAAATAAGAAAGTAAACCACATAAGTAATGCAAAATCAAAAATAAGAAGGGGAGAGAGAGAGAAAAAGTGACTAAATCACTTGGAGTCTTTTTCCTTCCAGACCTTGGAAGAACCTTTCTGTTTGACGAACCCTTGATCCGGCGGTGAGGGAGAAGAATTAAAATCGTTCAAATTCGAAAGGAACATGAGGGCTTTGAGTAGATCTCTAAAAGGAGCAAAAGAGGATGGAAACTGATTCTGGTTTCCCGATGAGATCATACTATTGCTCTATTGAGTGGCTAACCACTTATAGCAATTAGGTCGAGTATGTCTAGCTGCTTCATAGTGATGACAGAGATGCTACTTCTTTTGTTTAGGCTTTTGAGCATTTCCCTTCTTAGCCCTAGGGTTTTTAGTCTCTTTCTTAGCAAGCTTAGAGGGAGCTCCTAAAATATATGTACCCATTTCTATGTTCTCACTAGCTAAAACAATTTTGACATCAATGTTTTCATATTCAACATTATTAGTAGGAGAAACAAAAATAGTAGTACTAGAGGAAGCAATATTAGGAGAAGAGAAATCATACCCTAATCCGGTTCGATCAGAAGAAGATTTCTAAATACTAAGCATCTCATCAAGCTTTGCACTTGAAGTCCTCTCCAGCTGAGCTCTGACTTAAAACAGCTCGCTTTAAGTTTCTTGGTCCTCTCAGCTAAGAAATTATTCTTAAATCTTAGTGCTCCAATGGTTTGATTAGCTTCATCAAACTTTGTGGAGATTTCTTCTCGCTCAAGCTCCACATCGCTGAGCTCTTTGGTGGCCAACCTATACAACTTTCATGCTTTTCGGAGACTTTGTATAATTTTGCATAGACTGTGTGGATGTCATTTTACTCATCCATCTTTTCAAATTTAGACTCCACTAAGTCCTATTCTTCATCCACATCTTCAATAATCCCCTTAGTAAGATTTACAGTGGCAGTGAAGACATTTAGGATTCCATCATCCTCATTGTCGGAATCATCTTCAGGCTCGGTATCGCTCAAAGTAGCAGCAAGTGCCTTGCTCTTCCTAATGGTCTTGAGATATGTAAGGCACTCTTGTTTCATGTGATTGAAACCTTGACACCCAAAGCACTTTGGTCCTGAGGGAATAGTGTATTGACCACCATCCCCGCCATCCTTCTTCCCTTTGTCTTGGCTCTTAAACTGAGAAAAACTAGATTGCGTACGTTCCTTGTCGAAGCCCTTCCCATTGACATTGTTCATGAACTTCTTGAATTGCCTCGTGATGTAGGACTTCATTTTAGAATCTTCATCGTCTGAAGACTCATCAGTGTCACTGCTCTTGACCTTCAGTGCCATGCTCTTACTCTTGCTCTTGCTCGATTTGCCGATCCTTGTCAAACCTAACTCATAAGTCTGTAGGTTGCCAACCAACTCTGTCAAAGAAATTTTGTCAATATCCTTTGATTCCTCAATTGAGGTGATCTTGGCATGAAATCTCTCGGGTAGAGATCTAAGCACCTTTCTAACAATCTTGGGTTCGGGAATGGTTTCCTCAAGATTAAAGGCTGAGTTTACTATGTCCTTGAGCTTGGCATAGAACTCATTGAACGGCTCATCCTCCTCCATCTTAATCTCTTTCAAGCTTGTAGTGAGTTTTTGAAGCTTCAAGTCCTTGACAGCCTTGGTTCTCTCATAGGTTGTCTGGTGAATGGTCCATGCTTTCTTCGCAGTTTCAGTGGAGGATATCTTTTTGATTTCCTTATTTGTGACCGCACTGGATAAAGTATTCAATGCCCTGCTGTTGAAGTTTGCCGCCTTGATCTTAGCATCATCCCAATCGGTCGGCGCTTCCTTCGGTTTAGTCTAGCCAGTCTCTACAGCTTGCCACACCTTCTCATCTAAAGGCTGAAAGAAAGTTCTCATGCGTACTTTCCAGTATGCATAGTTAGTGCCATCAAATAAATGATGTATAATAAGAGATTGTCATCTATCCATGACAAATAGGGGTCAATAGATCACACAACAAAGATTAAAACATAATCAGAGTGTGTCGGCTCTGATACCACTTAATAAGCCAAGATGGTATGACCCCTTGTAATAAATTAACCAATTAATTAGCCAAGTTGATTAATTAATCAGATTAACATACAATTTGAGTGGCAGCATAAACAAATCATCAAGTAACTAAATGCAGCAGGAAATAAATGACGCATGTGATTTGTTTACAAATGGGGAAAACTACCAAGGCAAAACCCCACTAGGTAATTTTAAGGTCACCACTCTCGAGAATCCACTATTATCAAAACAAAAGGTTACAAGTAAAGGAATCTCAGTACCTTATACCAACCTATAATTGAACCCTTACCCCAATACCCAATTGGACTTATTTTGTAGTGACCATCTCTCCTTTTAATGCACGGCTCCCAGTACGTGACTAATTAATAGATGCATGGATCCCAGTACGCGACTTAGTCACCAACTTGAGAAAGAACGTTGGCTGCAAAGTTCTTCAGTTCATCACATGATGAAAATCACGAAGCTCCTTGGTTACAAAACCCTGCGGTGTACAAACACATCAGCTTCTTGAATAGAAAGATGAACTAGGGCATATGTCTCTGATTCACAATATGCTTGTGAAAAACTTTTGCATTTAGTTGCATCAGCTGCGACGGCTCTTAAAACAATCCTTATATTTGTTTAAGGCTATGAGAAAAGAAAGCCCAAACATCTATTCACGGATTGGAGTGAAATCAGATCTGAAAAATTGATTTTCATAAACCTCGATAGATATCCTATCTATTGAGCAGCTGTCGAGCCTCGGGCTGAAACAGCTTTTTAAGCCTTGATAGATACTAGCTGTCGAGCTATAAAATCTAGCACTTTTTCACTTGATTCTTGGACAGACTTGCATGGCTTTAATACTTAAACTTGAAACCTTGTTCCTTAAAGTATTAAACACATTCTAGATCATTCCAATTACAAGTAAAGTGCGTTTTGTCAAAAAATTAGCTAATTCTATAATAAAATATGTTCCTAACATAAATCACATATGTCTTAACAAAATAAACGTTATAAGTTTCATATCTTATCATATTTATTATTAAAAAAATCATGTCAAGATATTCTTGGTTGAGGAGAGGCCATGATGTTTTCAAATAGATTTTAGTTAATTCAATTATAATAAAATCTTTTTGTGTCGAATAAAGGATCTAGATTTGAATCTTGCCCAAAACATAAAAAAATCTAGTGCGGTCTTGGCCAGATAATAAAGAGCACTTAGCCTCCGTTTGGATAGCGGAACGCGTCTGCGTTCCGCGTCTTCCTTCTTTTTTTTTTTTTTTTTTTTTTTTTTTTTTTCCCTCGGAAGAGCGCACGTTTCAGCCCCCAAATGTTACTGTGCGGTACTGTGCGGCTACTGTTCATGAACAGTAGCCGCAACTTTTGACTTTTTCCTTTCTTTTTTACTGTTTATGGACCCACAAAATACCACTTTTCAGCAACTTTTTAATTAAAAATGGGTCCCACTACACTATTTACACATTTAAAAATTATTCTGCTACAGTGTTTTTCAGTTTTCAGTTTTCAGTTTTCAGTTTTCAGTTTCAGCGGTATCCAAACGGACCCTTATTATAAACTAGGTGTTATAAGTTTCAAATCTCATTATATTTATTAAGGAAAAAAAAAAACACTTCAAGATATTCATCAATATAAACTGTGATAATTAAGATGATGAAACGTTTATGTTGTTGGCCGCCATGTCTAACAATGGCCATGAAAACCATAGACTAGTAGCCTCCAATGTTGCAGCTTCTTATGTAATAATCAAAGGTTTAAGTATGGGTTAGTAGATTCATATCATCATTTGACTCATCGAAAAAGATTTTGCAAAGAGGGGCACATAACGACATTGGTTATTTAAAATTTTTTTTTTTTTTTGAAGATATAACCACATTGGTTATGATTAATAGAACTTTTAAAGTGTTAATTGCATCAATGTTGTGATCCTTCAAAATTAGTTACTCGGAAACAGAAACTACTTGATAAATGCAAACACTTAAAAAAATTAAGATCCCACTCACCCTTAAAAGCTGTTAATTAAGTTAATCCATTCACCATTAAAAAAATTAAGATTCCTCACAAAGCACCATGCAACTGCATTCTGGATAAGCACGTTTTAATATAATAACAAATTCTCTTTACAGTGGATAAGAGAGACAACTCACCATATTTATAAGTTATAACACAGAGAGAGAGAGAACCACCCCCAAAATTAACCCACAAAACAACTAAGTCTTGAAGCTCTCTCTCTAAGTCCACAAGGGGAATGCTATTTGTCCTCATTTTAGCATTATTGATATATTTAGCATGTATTTGGGGAGGAAGATTCAAACCCAAGTTCTCTTCCACAAAAGAACTTATAGCACTACCGAACTACAAAATACTTTACGCAAATATTACATGTAACACCGAAAATGTCTTCCGCTAAATGTTTTTTTACAGGGCCATGCAAAAATTTCCAAAAAAATTACACCTCATTGCCACATGGACTAATTGTCACCTACATGCATGTTTGAGAATGCGGTGTGAACTTTGCAAATGAAAATGTCTAATATGATTTCAAGTAATCTAACACAAATAATACACCTTCTATATATGCCTTCAACTTTGTATATGAGAACTTCTAATATGTTTAGGACAAAGTCAAACTCCTATTAAAAAATTAACATGACTATACAATTAAAAAATCTAATAATCGGATATTAATTTTATTTGATCCATAAACATACTTTTTATGCATAATTTAACATTACAAAAAAATTAAAATTATTTAAACACTGGATTGATGACATTACTATTGATTTTTTTTTTTTATCTTTTTGAAATTTTACAAGAATTGAGAATATAATAAGAAAATGCAATATAATAATAGATTTGTCAAAATTTACATCCAAATATATATGTGCATGTGTATATATATATATATATATATATATATATTATAAAGGGAGTTTGAAGAGTTTTTTTTTTCTCCAAACTTTGTCCACATATTTATATGCATTCAAGATTTTCTTGAAAGATAATTTTTCACAATATTTTCTTTTGACCTAAATGGTTTGAACTTTGAAGTAGATACAATGATAGATATATTATAAATAGTAAATCGTGATGGTAATGGCCACTTAATCTTAGGGGTGACAAAATCTGACACAACCCGCGAACCCGACACAATTAACCCGTTTATAAACAGGTTATGGGTTGAGGCTAAACATGTTCGGGTCATATTCGGGTTGACATGGCTAATCCGTTTAATAAACGGGTTGTGTTTGTGTTCAGTATACGAACCCAACTAACCCATTTAGTTTATAAAAGTATTAGTATTTTGATATTATTGCTTAATTAATGGTTGTTTTTATATGTTTATTACTATATTTATAGTTGTAATTGTATTTTAATTTTAGATATATGGGAATTGATAAAAATTATATAGGTTAGATATGACTTATTATTCAAATAGATTATTAAATAGTTCATTTGTATTGGCCTTTATATGACTTATTAATTAAACGACTTAAACGTGTCGGGTTGGGTTGACCTGTTTAATAAACATGTTGTGTTCGGATTGAGGATTTTTGTCACGTTTACTAAACAGGTTAGGTTCGGGTTAACCAATATAGCCAAATATTCATGACCTGATACAACACAAACCCGACCCGCGAACACGAATTGCCACCCCTACTTAATCTTTCAATTGAAAATAAAAGATATTAAGGACAAAACTTAGATACAATTTCTTTGGTCTAATGGATCAAAGTACCTTTATTCAAAATATGAGAGAGAGAGAGAGAGAGAGAGAGAGAGAGAGAGAGAGAGAGAGAGAGAGAGATCTTGATGCGTTTCTCAAACAACCAGCAATGGAGTACTACAATTAAGTATATAATTTGTTATTTACATTCGGGGTTTCAAAAAGTAGCTCCTAATACATGATATTATCTTTGATTGGAAAATGGAGGCGAATTAGGAGTCCTCCAAAATCAATTAAAGGGAGCATATAAATAGAAACTCAAGCTTCAATCTGTTTCCCTTGTGGGAATCTGACTCTGAATACATGCTCTTCACCTGTGAGTTTATCTACCTTAACAACCCACTGACTCTTCCCAATTTCACATCTGCTGGCAATTTTAGTCACTAGCAACCCTTCTCCTATAGGTAACAATTGAGTTCTTGATCCACTAGACCACCAAGATCCTTTACAAAATGCATTATACCCCACAATAACCACACCACTTTCCCTCCTTACCTTTTGCACAGCTTTAAAAATTCCTTCGTGGTTCTCAAGATTACAATCAATAAGCACAAAATCTGCTTCCCTATATTGGGTTTGCACTAGCTTTTGAGCTTCCCCTATAACAAATTCAACATGACATGCATCAAGGCCTAGGACTTCCTTTGATAGCTGCACTTCTTCAATCCCACCAAGGATGCAAACTACACGGCCACCGGTTTGGTGAGCGGCAGCCACCAATGCTAGGGTGTTGGCGTCACCAGCGCCAGCACATGCCACAACCATCAATTGTGCATTGTTGCCTGCAGCTAGTGCTGAAATAAACTCAGCTACATTTGGCTCTTTAGCTCTTTGTCCCTACATTAAGATCAATAAAATCAGTATGTTAAAATTGAAAAAGGATATGAAATAATTGAATCTATGACACCAATGGGATTCTTTGAAGCCCTTTATTGAAGGATAAGAAACTTTACTACCATTTGAGCTAACTATAATTGTTCATAAATCTGTTGAAAAATAAAGGGTTTGTATACTCACCATTTTCAAAGTATCGAGGTAGGCTTTTGTGGCATTCTCAGCAGACCAGCAAGCCATATTTTGCTTATGATATCTTTTTCTTCTTTGATCTTCAGCTTTCAATGGTTTGGTATAGGTTTTGGATAGAAGTAGAAGAGGCCCTTCAAGCTTGGAATGATTGATGCCTTGGCCTTGTGCGCTGGACCATATATAGAGGGGCAACTGATTGGTCAACGAAGTAGCTTTAGACCAAGTTAACTTAAGGATGCTATAATTTCAAAAATTACACTGTCATTCCAATTTTCCAAAATTACAGGGTTAGGTATATATTTGATAATTTTAGATTAGGTGGTTCGAGGAAACTACCACAGTTCATTAGAAAATTTCAGACTTCGGTTTTTCTTTTTTCATCACTGTATAAATTAAGGTTAATTTGGTGACATATACAACGAGAACAAACTAACCCCTCCAACCTCTGTGAAGATAAGATTAATCCTATATCTTTAGTACAATGCCTGGAGATTTGATCATTTGAGTTGGATGGCATATATTCATAATAATATGAAGTTAACAGATGCCTTAACGCTTAAGAGCATTAATTTAAGAAATATTTAAAAAAAAATTTTAATGAAAAAAGAAAAAATATCTAATAATAATAATAATAATAATAATAATAATAATATGAAGTTAACAGATGCCTTAACGCTTAAGAGTATTAATTTAAGAAATATTTTTTAAAATGTTTAATGAAAAAAGAAAAAAAGTATCTAATTATTTATATATATGTATATTTTTCATAAAAGTAGTATAAAAACTTTCTTAAAAAATGTACATTAACAAATGTCCTGAGGGCATCGGTCAAATTCATGTTAAATATAGAAGAAAAAAGTAATCTCCTCAATTTATAACCTAATTGCTCAACAAATAAATATTGACGAAACACCATTTCATTTACTAATTTATTTATTCAAAACGCTTCTCAAAAAAAAAAAAAAAAATTTATTTATTCAAAACTGGTTTACCCATGTAGCTGAATTAAGTCAATTGACACTTCAAGGTGTAGGGGTAAAAATGTTCGAACTGGAGCTTAACAGCATATTGTAATTATCTATAAAATTTTTTTTTTAAAAAGCCAGTTTTTTTTCACAACTACTCATCTAAACACCATTATATTTACCTTTTTTACAGAATATAAAAATTAAAAGTATCAAACTTTGTTGTCATATTTTCATGAAATCAAAATCATAATGTTTTAGAGGATACTCACCTGGTTGAAAATTTTCATCATGAATAAAATAAATGCAAATAAAGATAAAAACAAAACACATTAAATCAGTCCTATAATCATATTGTTGACCCAGAAAGATCTTAGGTGAGTTTCCTGGACACTAACTTAATAATTATTAATTTTTATAAATTCCTCTTGCATTATAAAGCCAAGCTATACCTTGTGCCCCATATATTCTTCAATTAGCTGTCATGTTCTAAATCGATTGGACAACATAAATTTTTAAAATTTAAACGATATTGAAAAATAAAAAAAAAGGACAGAAATTAAGTAAAATTTTGTTTTTGTTTCTTTAGAGACAAACCAAATAAATTTCACGCTAACTGAGACAGCAGCCCAACAAAGGTACGTATTATTAAAATCTTAAGTTTAAGGATTTAACATTAGATTGGTGCAAAACCATGTGCGAGTTGCGACATGTACGAGTACGAAGTCCTCTTATGTACGGGTTGTCTTGCAACTTGTATAATAAGAATATCCAGGAAAAAAAAATTATATATATAACAGCAAAGAAACTAGACTAAAATGAAAAAAAAAAAGAAAAAAAGAAACTAAAATGAAAAAAAAAAAAAAGTAAGTGAAAATGGAATCATAATAATATGAGGGTCTTTTGGCGTTCAACGTGATAATGGCTCAATTTTCTTTTCATTTATTTAGTGGCAAAATCTTAAAAATTAAAATGTTGCTTATCGAAAAAATAAATCCCGATTTTTTTTTTTAAGTTAGTGTTAAGAATTCTGGAACCCTCTCTCTCTCTAAATAGAACTTCTGATCTTTATTGATTGAAGTAAAGTGAATACAATGAATGAATCACTACACTACTGCTATCTATATATACAATCTGAACTAGCAAAAGAAAATAACTAAGGTGATGTTTGGTTTGAGTGTTTTCGTGATTCAATACTCAGTTTTCATCACTCAGTTGTAAAATGTTTTGTTTGGATGAGTTTTGAGTTATAGTTTTCATCACTCAGTTCTCTGATTTTTGAGTGATGAGTTATGAAAACTGAAAACACATTTTATCTGTTTTCAGTTTTCATAACTCATAACTCAATGGCATTTTTGTAATTAAACATAAAACTTTATACTGTGCAAGCCATCATTGTTGACTTTTGGGTTTTTTTTTTTTTTTTTTTTCTTCTTTGTTCGGTGATTGGTTTCTTTTTTTTCTTTTTTTTTTCTTTTTCTTTTCTTCTTCGGCGTGTGATCTGGTTCCTTTTTTTTTTTTTTTCCTTTTTCTTTTCTTCTTCTTCGTGTGATCTGGTTTCTTTTCTTTTTTTCTTTTTTTTTTTTCACCCAGTTCGTCTTCTTCCTTTTTTTTTTTTTTTTTTTTTCCACTAGTTCGGGTGATCTGGGTATTGGGTAAAAAAAAAAAAAAAAAATTAAACTATACTGTACCAATGACAGATATGGGACCCACAAATAGTGTGAAAATTTTGAGTGATGGTAACTGAGTGATGATGTTGTTTGGATGTGATATTTTAGAGTGATGAGTAATGAGTAATGAGTAATGAGTGATGAGTGATGGATGATGAGTGATGAAAATTGAGTGATGAGTGATGAGTGACCATTTTTTTAAACCAAACAAGGCCTAATTTTGCAATTGGGGGTGAAAATCAGTTACAAAAATATCCTAACCATTAAGCCACATGTACAAGCTGTAACTGCTGCTTCTATCCACGTGGCAGTGCTCCTTCATACGTGTGGATGAACTATTCATGATAAGGAACTAATTCAATCACCTCTAGCAATTCTCCACCAATCCAATTACTCTGAATTTCAGTTGCTTGAGCACTGTTCTCCATCTTTGGTTTTAGACTTGCTCGTGGCTTGAGTGCATTCTTTCTTACTTTCAACAATTAGAGTGGGAGATTTGAATTCTAAACATTTCATTAGAAATACTAAAAAATGTCAATTTGAAGTGTTGTACAACAAGACTGTTAACAAGTCCAATATATTTAAATGCCACATAGGGGCATCTATTAATTCTCTTTTGATCCTTACTTTTCAGTCTAATTTCTCTCATTAAACAACTTTTGGCGAATGACATATCTCAAATTGATGAAGAACAAATAACACAAGCCTTCTTGGAATAGTAAGGGCACTGGAAGTCAACGCACAAGATTAAGGGGGTTGTTAGTAGAGACCATTGAGGCGACGATATCGGAATTGCATGAAATTTGACAAGTTGAAGGGAAACGAATTTTTGCTCCAGACTCAGTTAGGTTGACAAAGTTTTCACCACAAAGTCCACAATTTAGAGTATCTGTATCTCACTCTACTAGCTAGCTAGCTACTTCATTATTTATTTTTGTAGTTTTCATTTTTTGTCTTTGCAATATTTGTAGTTAATTATTTTCTTTGTCAACACATCTAATTAAGCCTCTACTTGTAGTTGTATGACACAAAAACAACATGACTGAAGTTAGATTATTGCAAAGGTTGTACATTCACCCATATTCCTACACAACAGTTTTCTTCTTGATAACTTGGGAGTTTACATCCGAAGTAAGAATGCCTAACTACGTAAACTAGCTTTATGACTCAGGCCAAAAGCTAGTGTAGTTCGTATAGTACTAGTATTTCACGGCCAAAATGAACATTTGCCCCTTTCGTCCAAAATATGTAACAAAATGTTCTTAGAAAATCGAGTAATGTGAAAAATTTTACATGGAACTCGAGTTCAATGTATTTATTTATTTATTTTTAAGTTTGATTTCACATAACTCAATTTTCTAAAAATTGAGTTTTTCATTGAAACTCAATTTTTCGAAAATTGAGTTTAAAACAAGGGCATTTTGCTAGAAAGTTTTAGTGAATGGGACAAATGCCAATTTTGACTAGTATTTCATTATTTATCATAATTGAGTGGTGTATGATTTTGTTTTTGGGGAGAACTAAAATTTTAAACTAAAAAACTCATTTCACAAGTAGGAAACACTTTATAAAAATAATTTACGGTAATATAGCATATCCAATTCCATCTTAACTTGTTTATTTTAGCACTAATATAGTTAGGCCTAAAAAATTTGGGACTAAGATTTGGTTGTTGTTGTTGATAATGATGATGATAATGATCGCTTGGGTGATCTACTACACGGATGCCTTACTTGTCAGCTAAACAAAGCCAAGATGCCATGTCAACAACACCATGCTTATTATCATTAGGCTTTTTGCTATTAGAAATGCCTAAGATAGAAGAAAACCATACTCTTGTTCCACATTGAATGATCCCCTCTAAAAAATACAGAATTATATCAGAAACTTAGCTGGCTCAATGGCTTATTACAAGTCTGGTCTAGTTCTTGCCCCCCAACAAGGCAAACAGGGATCTAGATCGGATCAAGCTGCTTCCCTTACAAAGACATTGATAACAAAGAAACCCGATGTATAAATAGTCTGTCTTCTGGTCTCAAATCTCAATTGCATCATATAAGGTGCCCCATTTGTCTGATTTTGCTGGAGATATTATGCAATTTTGGTGGTAGTGGCCAACTTGGATATTTCTTGACGTTTCTTTAAAGTTTTTCTTGAATTTACTTTCCTTTTCCTTGGTTGCGATTGGATTCCAAGAATCTACAAGAAAATGCAGGGGATGTGAGGAAATTATGAGAAATGGGGGGTTGTATAGACTATAGAATAAACAAAGTAGTGGGTGTGGGTCTAAAGATTCCGGCTTAATAAGTTATGCATCCTGGGAGGGAAACATGTCTGCATGGGTCTACATGCAAAAATTAATGCCTCGGTAGTGTGGTACCTTCTATTGTACAAGAACCTTGCTATATGTATAAAATACTCAATAATGTTTCTAAAAACTATTACTTATTAATCTTTTGGATGATCTGTTTATCACACATACCTTGGACAAAATGCGCAAATGCCATTTTCGAGCAAACAAAGCAGCGTTCTGTCTCCTTTCCCAAACTAATTAGGGAAATGCCTTTCTTTTATAACTCGACAATCTAAAAATTGAGTTAAAAAAAAAAAATTTTTTTTTGGAGCCCTATAATGACGTTTTTAGGAGCATGACGTTTTTAGGAGCATGACGTTTTAATGACCTATAGTGTCGTTTTGAAACTGGAGTTCCATGAAATCAAGTTATAGGCAAATTTTTTAATTTTTTTTACTTATAACTTGAGTTGATGGAGGTCGAGTTCTAAAACGCCACTATAGGTTCTTAAAACGCCACTATAGGACTTAACTCGATTTTGAGAAAATCAAGTTACAAAAGAAGGACATTTTCCTAATTAGTTTGGGAAATGGGGTAAAATTTTGTTTTGTTTGGGCGAAAAGGGCATTTGCCCATTTTGTCCCACATACCTTGCATATATATATGCATGCTTGGGCATGCATTTTCACGTGCGGAGATGTATATGCGTTGGCTATAGAGGTGTTATTGGCTTATTGCACATGTTTATGAACTTCTTTTGTCATGAATTGCATTATGAAATAAGCAAATCTAGGTGTCTTTAACTCATTGGCCATCCAAATTCGTTTTAAAGAACGTCAGCTTGAGAGAACAAGTTGCAATTCTTCTTGTTTTGTAATTGGTTTTGTTAGAGAAGAGTTAGATTTCTTTTTTCAAAGGGAGAGCAAAGCTTGTTTTTTTTTTTTTTTTTTTGGGTCAACAAAGGGAGAGCAAAGCTACATATGCATAAATGTATTGTAAGTTTTTTTAATATTGAGGGGGCAGGGGGACATTAGTAAAATGATGTATATATCATAAAAATTATAAAAGTGATACCCTCGTTAGTGCATGTTCTTGTAGAGCAAGTTGACAAACCCTAACATTTTTTTTTTTATTATTATTACAGACTATATAGATTTTGAAATTTGTGACTGTGCTAGCTCTCTATATAATTGATGATTTATTATCATTAGTTCAACACACCAATTAATTTATTTTTTGATGTAGGCAGGATTCCTAATAAGTTTAGTGGACTCATTTTTAGCAGTCTAGTACATTCAAACTAAACAAAACATCATTAACTATTAGTAAACAAATGTACTAGCTTGAAATTAAGCTCATTAATAAATTGTATGCCTATTTTGTCAGATGTGCTGTCTGTATAATCCTCAGAATGTTTCTTCTACAATCACCGGAATCTCAATGAGTGTACAAATGCACGCATTGTTAACAATATTTTTGTGTTAAGTATGTTATCTGTATAATCAAAGTCTTAAAAAAAAAAGTGATATTAAGTGTACAAAATTCTTACTTTTACAAGATTTGAGAAAAGTAGTTAGACAGTCTTATCTCCAAATTTTTTTTAAAAGAGGTTTAGCCTAAATTACAACTTCAATATATATGTGCTTCTATATGTTTATCAATGATAAACACACACCAAATTATGTAGTACTCCATGAGAGGCTATTGAAAGTAACCCATTAAACCATCCAGGCCTAAGTTTAAAAGCTCATTCGTTTGAGCCCAAAAAAAAAAATCAGGCAGGACTCACGAGACAAGAAGACTAAAAAGCCCAATACATAATTTTCAAACAAATTAATACCAGTTCAGGTCCAACATCCATGATGGATCCTGAACCTGAAGCCATTCTTGTAAGATATCTGGCCTCAGAAATTGAGCCAATCTGCTTGGGAGTAAGAAGGCCCATAAATTCGATTGTTCATTGCAAAAATGTCCACGAGCAACCTATCTACATTGGAACATTAGTGCATCACACATTTACACCCACTCAAAGCCAGAGGCTTTCTTCTTCTTTTTTTGGATGAAATTACAGTCTACAGCCCAGAGGTTGCATTTGCTCTAAACTCTAAAAGCAATAAGTTGGGCCTAGAGCTTTCTTGTCAACAGATAGATGGGCATTACAAACTCTCCTATCAATGTGGTCCAGTCTAAAACGATTTAGAGTTTAAAGCTCAATAAAAAAGTTTGGTTTGAGAAGCAGGCCATCTCAATCCTGGGGTACAATCTTATGTATCTATCTTTCCTTTCACAGTGCGTGGCCATATGAGGTCCAAATACTGAGATATATGGAATGTAAATTTCTGATGCTTGAGATATATATATATATATATATATATATATATATATATATTACTGACCCCTTTAGACTTGCTACTAGCTATTATCCCCCAAGGTTTCACTGGATTCCTGAACATAGTGACAAAACTGTCTCCCACAATTGATACTTGATGATGCGTTTGGGTGCCACGGGGGGCCGCAAGCATCAGGCAAGTTTATGTGGGAGGGGGAGCCAGGCCCCAAGCACTTTATCCTCTATGGGCAATGGAGGGGACTTTGGGAGTTACCGCATTGGGAGTTACCACGAGTCCCACATCGCTTGGGAGGCGCCCCCACCAAGGGTTTATAAGCTTCTGGAGCGACCCTTGGTGTACCATCACCTGCACATGTGCAAGTGATGGTACACCAAGGGTCGCTCCAGAAGCTTATAAACCCTTGGTGGGGGCGCCTCCCAAGCGATGTGGGACTCGTGGTAACTCCCAATGCGGTAACTTCCAAAGTCCCCTCCATTGCCCATAGAGGATAAAGTGCTTGGGGCCTGGCTCCCCCTCCCACATAAACTTGCCTGATGCTTGCGGCCCCCCGTGGCACCCAAACGCATCATCAGAAAAGCGCCTTTTAGGTGGGAGGGCGAACCATCACCCTCAAGGTATATGTCCTCCTGGGGGAGCCAGGCCACAGGAGGTTTATCCCCCTTAGCCTTTTGTTTAGGGACCCTTGGGAGTTACCGCTGGGAGTTACCACGGGGGGAGTTATCACTGGGAGTTACCACTGAGGAGTCCCACATCGGCTAGGGAGCGCTCCCACTAAGGGTTTATAAGCCTCTGGGGCAACCCAAGGTGTACCATCACTTGCACATGTGCAGGTGATGGTACACCAAGGGTCGCTCCAGAAGCTTATAAACCCTTGGTGGGGGCGCCTCCCAAGCGATGTGGGACTCGTGGTAACTCCCAATGCGGTAACTCCCAAAGTCCCCTCCATTGCCCATAGAGGATAAAGTGCTTGGGGCCTGGCTCCCCCTCCCAATGCGGTAACTCCCAAAGTCCCCTCCATTGCCCATAGAGGATAAAGTGCTTGGGGCCTGGCTCCCCCTCCCACATAAACTTGCCTGATGCTTGCGGCCCCCCGTGGCACCCAAACGCATCATCAGAAAAGCGCCTTTTAGGTGGGAGGGCGAACCATCACCCTCAAGGTATATGTCCTCCTGGGGGAGCCAGGCCACAGGAGGTTTATCCCCCTTAGCCTTTTGTTTAGGGACCCTTGGGAGTTACCGCTGGGAGTTACCACGGGGGGAGTTACCACTGGGAGTTACCACTGAGGAGTCCCACATCGGCTAGGGAGCGCTCCCACCAAGGGTTTATAAGCCTCTGGGGCAACCCAAGGTGTACCATCACCTGCACATGTGCAAGTGATGGTACACCTTGGGTTGCCCCAAAGGCTTATAAACCCTTGGTGGGAGCGCTCCCTAGCCGATGTGGGACTCCTCAGTGGTAACTCCCCGTGGTAACTCCCAGCGGTAACTCCCAAAGTCCCCTCCATTGCCCATAGAGGATAAAATGCTTGGGGCCTGGCTCCCCCCTGCATATATAAACTTGTCTGATGATGGTCTGTCTCAAAAACGCATCATCAATACTGTTCTTTCTACAATGGATTCCTGCTGCTACGGACTCTGCTGCAAAAATATGACAAAAGTAAAAATTTACTTTCATGATACTGTTCACTGTTCATTCCTAAAATTTTTGCCTATTTAAGGGGGGCTTTCCCTTTAGTTGAAGATAGAACTCTTTAGAGGTTTAGACGGAGAACTCTCTAGACTCTTCTTAGGACTCTTTTCCTCTCTAGAATTCCTATTTCCCCACTGCTATCCTGTTTGCAAAGCTTGTAAATATATATATATATATATATATATATATTAAGTAGAAATGGAAAAGAAATTTTCCTATTTTGAACTTCTTTTTTATAAGTGTCTCTTTCCAAATTAAGGTAAGAGACACCGTTCAACTCATTAATCTATCAAGTAATTGTCAGTATATATGTCGGTCAAAATTCTTTGATTTAAAACTGCATGCATTTTCCAAGAGTTTTGTAACTCGTTGTCATTATCTTATCTCCTTTTAGAAAATGATTATGGTTTGAATCCTCCACTCTCATTGTTGTAAGTTGTAACTATTGAATTATTTGATTTTTTTTTTTTTTTTTTTTTTTGCGTGCACACAATAAATCTAGGTTTCATCATGAAAGCCAAACTCCATTCATTTTCTTCTTGAATTTCATTGGATGAAAAGCCAAAATCAACCTTTTTAAGATAAGCTTTAGGAAGATTAGATACACCAAGTGCCTATTTGGGAACAACTTATTTAGATTTTTGCTAAAAGTGTGCTAAAGTATACTTGAATTTTGAAAAATTTTGAAAAGTAAGGTTTTTTTTTTTTTTTTTAAATATACATAAAAACTAAAAAATGAAACTAATGTCAAACAGGCTCCATATATATATATATATATATATATATATATATATATATATATGTTGAGTTTAAGTTATACATCGTGTAACTCTAAGCAATGTTACACCATTCAATTTTTTTTTTTAATTTGATGCAAATTTTGACAAATCTATTGTTAGATTATATTATCTTCGTATATTCTCAACGCTTGCAAAATTTCAATGTGATAAAAAATTAATAGCCATGTCATCAATAAATTTTTTAAATTCAAATTTTTGTAATTAAAATAATGTATAAAAGATGAGTTTATGGATGAATGGTAAATAACATCCGATTGGTATGAAAATTAACATACATATTTAGAACACATAGAACATGTAATCCAATGGTGAAATTTTTAAAATATAAATTCATTAACAAGTTATTGGGTGATGTAACATTACTTAGAGTCACACATATCACACCCACCATTCTCTTAGATATTCTTCCTGCATCTCACACACATCGTGAGATCTATAAAGTCATTAGTTGGAAATCTTTTGTCAACATCTCAAGGCCACTCCAAAAATATTTTCCATGTTACAAACAAACAATAAATAAATCCCATTATTCATAAGATCGTCAAATGCTTAAATTTGAATAATATTTTAAAATAAAATTAAATAAACAATCTTGAAAAAAAAAAAAAAAATCACCTTGTTCAATGGTTTTACAGATCAAAGTCAGTAGTTGATCAAGCCTATATGACTATATTTTATACGGCAGACCCGCAGACCAACTCTCCATCCGATTGGTCAAAACCGTTAAAATACAAAACAACGTAACGGACCCGATATCCCTACTTTAACCCACAGAACAACCGCCCTTACCCTATCGCCACTCATACACACACTTCCAACGGAAATATCCAAATCACACGGACGACAAACCCCAGGAAAAAACGCGCTCTCTCTCTCTTTCTATCAATAGTTCAATACTCTCCCTAAAAATACCATTTTATTATTCGTTAAACGAAACAGGAACTCAGGTCGAGAAAGTCGGTTACTTGGTCTCAGTTTCAGAAAGAATTCAAACACACTGAGAGAGAGAGAGAGAGAGAGATGGGAAACGTATCGTGTGTGTTTTGTGGGTGCGTAGAGCAAGCGAGCGTAGGAGTGGTGGAGAGGTGGGGCCGGTTCGAGAGATTGGCTGAGCCTGGGCTTCACTTCTTCAACCCTTTCGCCGGTCAATGCTTCGCCGGTTATCTCTCCACCAGAATTTCCTCTCTCGACGTCAAAATCGAGACCAAAACCAAGGTCTCACAGAAATTCCGATATATATATATATATATATTTTAGGAATTTTAGATTGCGAATCTTTGTTTATTGTGCGTTTAACGCTGAAAATGGCGTCGTTTTCGTTTTTTGAGAAAATTTGGAGAATTCAGACGTTGTTTTGAAATTAGGTCAGGTTTTGAATTTGTGGAGTCACAAGTTGTGATTGGTGATGAAAACAGAGTTTGTTTGTTTGTTTGTTTGTTTGTTTTTTTTTTTTTTTGTTGTTGTAGTGAATGTGATATAATTGTTTTCGCGATTTGTTAAGGTTGATTGGAGCAACATCGCCTTCTACGTAGGTCTATCGCTGATATTACTTTCATTATGCGCCAATAGCGACGTGTTATGTCAACAATTGTGAAAAAAAATGTGTGCTTAAAGTTATTGTAATTGTAACCATGAAATGGATTTGTTTGAAATTTGTTTGGTGGTTCCTTTGCGGAAATTATGTAGCTTTTGAGAATTTCTGTTTTTTTTTTTGTAGGGGAAAACAGAGTTTGCAGTGTGCCTTTTCAATTTGAGGGTCATAACTCATAAATGTAATGTAAAGTTTGTTTGTTTGTTTGTTTTAGTGCATAAGGAACTAATAGATTAGTGGGGAGGATTGTGAGTTTGAGGAGGCGAGAGCTCCTGTGCATAACGCGTGAATGAAATGCGGACACTTCATTAGGGATGGTGTGCCTGTATCGTGCCGGTGTCATATCAGTCATGTTATGTTATAATTTTTTAGAAATTGCTTGTGTCATTGCGTCATACCAGTACCTGTACTCGTGTCTGTGTCTGTGCTTCCTAGGTTTGTATTGTCATTGGTGTTCTATTTAGTGGAATTCTGATTAGGGGGGAACACAGGAATTTTTTACAGAAGTGTTGAAGTCATTCAGTGTAACACATTTTTTTTGTGCACATTTGAGGATGCGTTTCTAAGAAGGGTGAATATAGAATATGGTTTTAACGGTTACGTTGTTTTGTATTTTAACCGTTTTGATCAATTGGAAGCAGCATTGGTCTGCGGGTCTGCCTTATAAAATATAGTCATATAGGCTTGATTAACTACTAACTTTGATTTGTAAAACCATTGAACAAGGTTGAAATTTTTTTTTTTTAATAATTTTTTTCATTGGTTTATTGGGCTTTAAAAAATATGCTGGATAAGTGGTCTAAATATTATTAACACGGAGCTTTACCTATTGTAAGGTATATTAAAATTTTGAGTTTTCAGTATGGTATAGCAGCTTTATTTATTTTATTTGTAGGTATATTTCACAATATCTATTGTAAGGTGAGACATATTGTTGTTCTATCAGAGTAATTAGTTATAACTACTAATTCTACAGGACAATGTTTTTGTGCAATTGGTTTGCTCAATTCAATACCGAGTTATTAAAGAAAGTGCTGATGATGCATTTTATGAGTTGCAAAATCCCAAAGAGCAGATCCAGGCTTATGTATTCGATGGTAACTTTCTTAGTTTCGGCTTGTTTCTTGTATAAACTCTCCCATTCTTTCTTGATTTTTGCCCTTTCTCATAGATGTTTTTCATTTGCATTTTAAGTTGTTCGAGCTCTAGTTCCGAGAATGAATTTGGATGATCTCTTTGAACAAAAGGGCGAGGTTGCTAAATCTGTCTTGGAGGAACTTGAGAAGGTATCTGGATGCTTTTTGTTAGGTTTTCAATTACTTTTTAATGTCACATGTATATTATGTTAATTGTATGTCTTGTTGCATCTGGGCCCTTTTTTCTTGCTTGTTTATTGTCTCCTGGTAGTCTATGATTTCTTGTTTTGCTTCACTCGGTTTCCATAATTGGATGCTTTCTTCTTAATTGTGCACTACACATCTTTTCCTGCTTAACATATGAAATTTTATTATGTGGAATCTTTCATTTCTTTATAAATGGTGTTAAACAAGTTTTGAAATTATCATGTTGATGAGATAGTCAATTGAAGGTAGGAATAATGTTAGAATACTAAGAACTTTGAAGGGAAACTAGTGCTCTATGTGCCTGCATACTTGTGTGACGGCACATTGGCATCTTTTTTGTGGAAATTTTTACTCATCAAAAAGAAATTAAAAAGGAAAAAGAAGAATAGAGAAAGACTGCTCTTTCAGGCTCTTGTGCACTGGCCTCTACATGTTTTCATAACTTTTAGTGAATTGTTCACCAAGTCATCTGGTCTGGACTCTGGACTGCTACTCCTATAGGCTAATAGCAACTTATTGTGCCATTGCTTAAATTGTTTTATTTGACATGGTGAAATATCCGTCAAAAGATAAAATTTTTCATCTGCTTTTATTCTTTTTTCTTCCATTATGAAATATGTTGCCACCTTGTGTAAATGCATAAGGATTTATACATCATAAGTTGAAATCATTGCTCAGGTGATGGGAGCATATGGATATAGCATAGAGCACATGTTAATGGTTGACATAATACCTGATCCCTCTGTGCGCAGGGCAATGAATGAGATAAATGCAGGTAACCTTCTACATTTTCCTACTCTTTTTACCTTTTTTTATTTTTATTTTTGCTGAATAGCATATCTGGATTTGATTTATCATTTTAACATACTGTTGAAACATACATATTTTGAGACTCAACTGGATGTTGCTCCTGTTGTAAGTGGGGAGGGATGGTTGGTTGACTTAGGTCTTAGGTTTGGGGGTTCATGTCTTTTTCTTTCTTCTTTTTTTAATAAAAAAAAATTATGGAAAGAAGGAAAAAAAAAATTAGGTCTTAGGTTCAAGTGTTTTTGTACAAAGTATTTGAAGATCAACCTCTGACTGATTAGTGGTACATGACAAGCTACTTGCATGAATAAAAGCTTAATTTAGCTCCTGGTCTTGAGGGCCAAATTTAAAGAAATCTCCAATAGAAGATTTTGGACTATATATCGTAAAGCAAAAAAAAAAAGATTGTTATGAATTTCCTCCCAATTATGGTAAGCGGGGAAATGTATTTGGTATCTCTCTCTCTCAATTGGGAGCAATCTATCAAAAGGCTGGGCCCCATCGTCGATTTGTAGATTCAAAGTATTTGCTCAATAATGAAAGAAAAATTAGGTTTCTCAAGGGTTCCTGTTAGTTTCTTTAATCCAATGTCATTTCTCATTGTTTTCTTTGTTCTATAAGAAGTATATCATAAATCCTGGGCTAGTGTATGCCGTAATATCTCCAATTATTCTGACAACAGACTTTTCAAATACTTGTACATGATTCATTAATACTGCAATTTTATAATTGAAAGTTTGTTGCATCATCTTCATGAGTTCCAGAATGGGAACATATAAAAGCTTCAGCCCCCTTCAGGCATTGTTTGTCACTTTATGCACTCCTTTTTGAACGTTTTCTCAGTTTTTTTTTTTGGTTTCAACTTTCAATGTATCTGTAGTGGTCGATTATTACCAACGTTTACCCTAAGTTTGGATGGAGGGAGATGAGGGAAGAGTAGAGGAAAGGAGAATGGAAGATGACTAAAATGTAAATTTTAGTATATTCCAGCCACTTTTCTCTCTACTCTCCTCTCCCTCTGTTCCAAACATATCATTACTCTTTTTTTCTTTTCTTTTTTTATGTATATATTTATAGTTTGGGGATGGAGGGATTTGAACCCCAGATGTCTCCTTCAGAAACACCAAGAGGTGCCAAACATGCCATTATTCTTGCTACTGATGGAAGTTGAAGAAAGTCTGGTCCGTTATCCTGAGTTTGTATGTAACTAACTAGTCTAATATTGTTTCACTTTTACAGCTCAAAGACTTCAGCTAGCTAGTGTATACAAGGGAGAATCAGAGAAGGTGCTCATAGTCAAAAAAGCTGAAGCTGAAGCTGAAGCCAAATACCTAGGTGGTGTTGGTGTGGCCAGGCAGAGGCAGGCAATCACAGATGGCTTGAGAGAGAACATTGTGAACTTCTCTCACAAGGTGGAGGGCACCTCAGCAAAGGAAGTGATGGATCTGATCATGGTCACTCAATACTTTGATACAATTAAAGACCTCGGCAACTCTTCAAAGAACACTACTGTGTTTATTCCTCATGGCCCTGGTCATGTTAGGGATATTGGTGATCAGATACGTAATGGTGTGATGGAGGCAGCCAGTGGTCAGGTAAGTGTTGAGTAATTTATGTACAGGTAACTTCCGAACATATATCCCTCTATATGATATATTACGATGAAAAAATACCCTTTTTTTCCTGTTGAATTTTGAACAAAAGGATGGTGTTTATATTGGTATAGTAATATAGAGCTGATATATGGTCAATGAGATTTCAGCTGGTTTTTCTTCTACTGTACAAGGATGCTAATTATAAGGATTTTGTTTTTGGTGCGTGGAATGGTACTGAGCTTGCATATATACTGTTTATTTCTTAATTGGCACTGGTGTAAATTTCAAATAGAACTAGTTTTTTTTTTTTTTGAAACTCAAATAGAACTAGTTTTGCTTCACCATTTATTTAGTTCCTTTTTTTATACGAATGGGAATCACTATAAATTTTAGATAAAATTACTAATTTGGTCCACACGGCAATTAATATAATTTTCAGGTAAAATTATTAATTTGGTCCACAAAGTATTAGGCAAAGATTAATTTGATCCCTTAATTATTAATCGTATCAATTTGGTCATTTAACTTATAAAATGAAGGCAATGTTATTCTTTGTTTGATAAACTATTTCTCACTCAAGGATATGTTAACTTGATTTTGGAAGTGGAGAAACTAAATTAACACCATTAATAAATTAGAACCAAAATGAATTTTTCCAATAGTGAGAATCAAATTATTAATTGCTGATGACACTGTTTAAAATTTGTGGACCTATTAAAAACTTCAAAAAATATAGAGATGAAACCCAAACACATCAAGTTAATGTGTAACTCCTATATCTTTGCAAAGAAAAGACACACACGAGCCTTTTTATTTTTATGAAAAAAAAAAAAAAAAAGGGGGTTGGAGGGGGCATTAGGGAAGTTCATGTGTAACTCCCATATTATTGCAAAGAAAAGAGACGCATGAACCTTCTTTCTTTTCTTTTCTTTTTTTTTTTTTTAATGAAAAAAAAAAAAAAAGTGGAGGGGGGCATTAGGGAAGTCACTCTATTCACGTGTATCTTTTCTCGGAAAAGATATAGGATTTGTGATATAGAGGGCATAAAAGGCATTTTAGTAACTTACTCTAGGCTCCACGAGTTCACTTGCAAATAGGCTTGTGTAAGGACTCAGATCACGGCTTCAGCCCACTAAGCACAATGTGGGTCAGCCCAATAAGACCAAAACAATAAATTTGTTATAGAGTGGATTTCACGAGCAAACTATAAGGCCATGTAAGTTCAGGCTCAAGAACGATTAGGCTTAAGTTAAAAGGGAAAGAGACATAAATTCAACATGAAATCCTTCCTTGGGCAAATCTGAGGATATATTGTTCATATATTAATCAAGTAAAATCCTTTTACAATGAGTTCTAGTATTTTCTTTTCTCTCTGCCTTCTTTTAGTTTTGCATGCCCATTTTTGTGGGGGTCATTTCGTTATATAGTTCCCTCCAATACATCCCATCCTTCCATCTGTTCGATTCTTAGGGAACCCTTTGGATGTTTGTCCCATCAAGACCCTTTTGGAGGTGGTAGGAGGGATTGTGAGCTGTGAAGACATTATTCAGGTGTCATTTCCCCATAAATGCAGCCAGTTCAGTTGGTGTAGTGCACTAAATGTGGAGATGGCAGTCACCTTTCTAGATATATCTTCTTTCCATTGTATACATGGCTCTGTTATCTTCCTTGGAGCTCCTCTTTCCGGTATGGTTGACTACTTAAAATATTCCCGAGATGCCTCTACTCCTCAGGATCCTTGATTCACATGCCAGTTTTCCTTTCTTCCTCAATCTTCCTGTCTGCGCACATATGGATCTTTAATCATCCTCAGACAGAGCCTATAGCACAAAAATGTGCTCAGATCACTCGCTCCCACTACTTGTAATGCTTAAAAGTCCATGAGAGGTACATAATGCATAAGCTGAGTTACACCAAGGATCTCACTAGTTTGTTCTCTGAAAGATCAACAAACTAGGTAGACTCATATACGTGCTGAGTAAGCTCACACCTATTAGGCAAACAACTACATTCATTATTTTATATCTACTAAATCATCATAATTGAGGACAAAGTTTTATTTTAAACTAGTTTTGAAGAATCTCATCCGACTTATTATATAGAAATTTGATAGGCCAAGAATGTATTGACATGGTAAGTTAACCAATTAATTAGCCAAGCTAATTAATTAGGTCAATTAACATGCAATACGCGTGGCAGTACAAACAAATCACTAATTAAGTTAAATGCAGCGGAAAAATAAATTTGACACGGTGATTTGTTTACGAATAGGAAAAACCTCCAAGGCAAAAACCCCACCAGGTGAATTTAAGGTCACCACTCTCGAGAATCCACTATTATCAAAACAAGCGGCTATAAGTAAAGGAATCTCAATACCTTATTCCAACCTACAGTTGAACTCTTATCCCAATACACAATTGGACTTGTAATGTAATGACAATCTCTCCTTTCAATTCACGGCTTCCAGTACATGACTAACCAATCGATATACGGATCCAAGTACGTGACTAACACACCAACTTAAGAAGGATTTTGGCTGCAAAGTTCTTCAGTTCATCTACATGATGAAGATTAAGAAGCTCTTTGGTTACAAAACTCTACAACATACAAACTTAGCAGCTTCTTTAAGAGAAAGATGAACTAGAGCTAATTGTCTCCAGTCATAATATGCTTGCAACAACAAGGGCTACAACCTTATGATGGCCCTTAAATTAATCCTTATATATGTCTAGGGTTGTGAGAAAATAAAACCTAAACATATAGCTTGAATATGCATGGAAAACAAACCTAAAAAACTGATTTTCGTAATTCTCGATAGATACAACTGTTGAGCTTATTTGTTGAGCTTCACATTTTAAATCTCAATAGATATATTTGTCGAGTTTTAAAACGCAGTACTTATTCACTTGATTTTTAGACAGATTTGCATGGTTTCAATACTTGAACTTTAATTTTTGTTCCTTGAAGTATTAAACACATCCTAGATTTACCAAATTACAAGTTTGTCAAAGGATTAGCCAATTCTAAATGACATATGTTCTTAACATGATCCACATATGTCCTAACAATCTTCCCATTTGGCAATCCGTGACAAAACCACAACAAACAAATAAAATATGAGAGAAGTCATAAATCACTCAACTCATATTTACTTGTTGAATACAATAAAATCTACCATAATACAAACTTTTGAAAAACTTTGTAGGAAGAGAGTTCATGGCATGGAAGACTTTGAAAACCTGTATTTCTGAAACACTTTAAACAAAACTCATCACGGCATCTTAGTATGAAATAGAAATAAAAGATTGCATACAATAAATAAGAAGCATGTGTATAAAGAGAGAAAAGAAACAACACATGAAGAGATAGGTGAAAGAATGTAATAACAACCTCATCAAATGTATATATATATATATATATATATATATATCAAAAAAATACAAGGTTTGCTATCACTAAATGGTCACAAGACTGATAGTACAAGAACAATGTATCTAAAAGATAAAGAAAAGAAAAGATACAAAAAGTCCTCACTACACCCCTCAAAAAGATAAACACTCTCCCTAATAAAAATATCCTATACTAACTCTCCGCCTAAGAACATAACTACTCTCTTACCCAAAACTACTCCCCTTTTTTTTTGTCACGAATAACAAAGGGCAAGTCACTTAAGAAATCATCTCCTCGTCACCAGAAGAGCTAGCATCCTCATGCTCATCACCATCAGAGTCACCATCATCATCCTCATCCTCAGATGCCTTTGGAGAAGGAGAGGGAGACGCCATGAAGCCACCAAGGTGAGCCTGTCGTCGTGCAATACGATCAACATGGGTGTTCACCTGACACAACTCATCACTGAGAGTGTCAAAACGAGCATCCATGCGCTGAAGCTGTGCCATGATCGCCTCGAGGGTCACACCACCTGCGAAAGAAGAAGGTGTGGAGGTAGAAGGAGTGGAAGAGACTGGAGGAGTCTTTGTCTTGGTCTATGGCTGTCTCAGTCTGTGGCCACTTTGGTCGAAGCTGGGCCTCGCTCCGTCTAATGGACTCATCGCTGATAGAACCTATGATAGAGAAGTGAGCAGACTCAAGATAGGAGACAGACGCATGACAAATGATCCTCGTGATAATAGAAGGGAAAAATAAGCTTATCACTGGTCATTGTATCATTATAGACATTTATAAGGGAGAGTATGAAATGAGAGGGAAAGTCAATGGTAAGCCTCTCAAGGAGGGATAACAAAAAGTGAGCATGAGGCTGAATAATAGAATTATAGTAAGACAAGGGATGTAAAACAAATGTCATCACCATATTTAGGAACCCCGGACCTTTTGCAAAACCCTAGCAATGGGTGTTTTGACAGTCAACACAAGATGAAGGTGTCTCACAGAAGAGAGATATGAGTTCGTCTTTGGACATAATCCGCAGACGAGGACAACTGAGATAATCAGGATGTGATACGCTCGGGACATGTAGCACATCGGAAATAAGCTCCGGAGTGACTACTATACGTATAGCTCGAACAGAAGTGAGAAGGTGAGGTATGAAAGAATCAAATCCGTTCATATTGGAGTGTTTTGACGGTCACCCCAAGATGAAGGTGTCTCATAAAAAAGAGACATGAGTTTATCTTTGGACATAGTCTGCAGACGAGGACAGCCGGGGTAATTAGGATGTGATACCCTTAAGACATGTAGCATATCAGAGATAAGCTCCGAAGTGACTACTATACGTATACCTTGAACAAAAGTGAGAAGGCGAGGATTACGGAGGGACAACTGACCGGGATATCACAAAGGGAATCCCAACCCTTACTGTGAATGACAATGGGTAAGTCAGTATCGAAAAAATCTGAAAGGACGACCTAGCGTTCCGAATGAATGCCACGTCTAGAAACGTTCTCAAAGAAGTCCTGATGGGCCTTCTCATCATGAAACCGAACGTGAAGAGAAGTAGAATCAGAGGAAGAAGATGCCCCAGAATGAAGAGGGTTCCGGGACGGAGCAGACTTGTGCTTGGGTGCCATGCGCAGATTGTGAGAGAGAGAGAGAGAGAGAGAGAGATGCAAAAGAGTACTAATCAAAAACAAATATCAAAAGGAAGAAAATAGAGGTACGTATGCATGAAATATGCATGAACATGTGACATGCAACAAAATAAACATCATGGGCTCAGCCCTATCCAAACCTACGAGCACACAAGATTTCAACATATAAAACACACATCTAAATGCATGAAACATGATGAAAATGCAAATGTGATGCAATACATGAGCATATAGGATCATTTAAACATAACCCAACCCAAAAATTTCACAAAAAACTCATCAATTTAGAAAAACCCCAAAAATTTTCAAAAACCCCAAAAACCTAGGCTAAATGAATGAAATGCATGATAAAAAGAGAGAAAAGATACCATACCAAAGGAAGAAAACAAGCTTTGGGTTGAAAAACAAGTGGGGAAGACGAAGAGGTTGAGTGAGAAGTGTTTGGGAGAGAGAAAAGAGTGTTTCTGTCGAGAGAAATGAGAAAAAAATTGCGTAGAAACTATATATAGAAAAACGAAGCTTAATGGATCGAGAGCTATCGAGAATCTGTCGAGCACTAATTCTCGACATATTTAGCTGTTGAAGTGCTATTGAGAACTATCAATGGAAAAGAAAGCTCGATGGATTGAATAGCTATTGAGTAGACAGAAATTTTCTCGATGGATTGAGAAGCTATCGAGACAAATTCTAGAAAGTTTTGATGGATTGAGATTGCATTAACTTCTGTTGAGAAAGGAAGATTAATGATCTCGATGGATAACTAGCTGTCGAGAAGTTGTTGAGATGTGCAAAAACAGTTTTTCAAAGAAGAGAAAAACACAGAAATGAATGAAATCAAGCAAGCTACTCAACAGAAGATCCAAATAACATTTTAAGCTCTCAAAAACATCTCTCAACAAAAAACGTCAAGCATTTAGATCCAAAACACACACACACACACACACTAAACAAGTCTAACAAATTTTATATTTCAAAAACAAGTTAAGATAGTTTAGTGAGTATACATTAACACATGTATTCTTTGTGATGACCA
Source organism: Lithocarpus polystachyus (assembly GCA_033629205.1). NCBI lineage: Eukaryota > Viridiplantae > Streptophyta > Magnoliopsida > Fagales > Fagaceae > Lithocarpus > Lithocarpus polystachyus. Next base: position 21,413,019 of record CM066170.1, on the reverse strand, counting down.
AATCACATTGTACCTGCACTTGTATCAAAAGTAGCAAATAATTTGCATGTTGTGTGTGAAAAAAAACATCGCAAGATTGCATAAGTGTCTACATGTTATGATGATTTGAGATATGAGAAAATTAATTAAATTCACACACAATCATAACTGCTTGATGGGGACTATCACCTTTGAGGTACATCTTATAACTCCCACATCTCATAGAAGACACGCTTGCAATCATATATAAAGCATTTTGATTCTTTTTGTTTATAATTTTTCTTTGCATATTTTTCTTTTGAGCATATCATACATGGGCATATAAAAGAGAGAAAAGAAATACCCAGTTATATTAAGCTTTTGACATTGCACTTCTGCTATGCCGAAGCATACATATATCATTTCATGATTGGCGGGCAACGGTGGTGAGGTGGTTATTTATGCCTTTCTCTTAGGATTTTTTAGTCATTCCCATAAAAAAAAAAAAGTGATATGAGTGTTAAGTACAAGAGGTTGTACATAATCTCACTCATCATAAACACGAGCCACAAAACTCATTTGTTTTGTTGTGCATGAGATGCTCATCTAAGTTACAAAAGATACAAAGTTTAGAAAACTTTGTTTCAATGGCCATCCAAGGTACACAAGAACCAATGTACACAAACACACACTGTTTTTGTTTTTTTTTTTTTTTAATTTTTTTTGGCGAAAACCACATTTTCATTCCTACATTTTCACACGATTCTTACTTTGGTCCCTATCTTTTATTTTCACCGCTTTTAGTCCCTAAAATAAAAAACAGTTCTATTTTAGTCCTTTCCGTCAGTGCCCTAATGGCAAAGCCTCAGGTGGTAGACGAAACACCTTATTGGCTAATATGGCGCTAATGTGGCACTGATGTGGTGATTAAAATATTATTAAAAAAAATATTATTTGGAATTTTTACATGCTACATTAGCATTTTAAATTTTTTTTTTAAAAAGCCATGTTAGAAAATTTAAACCAAAATAGAAAATAAATTAAAAAAAAACCTTAAATTTAATTAAAAAACGGTTTCAAAAAAAAAAAAAATCTAATTAAAAAACAAACCTTTAATTTCTTAATTTTAATTTAAACTAAAAACGCAAATTTGATTTAAACTAAAAATTTAACTTCTCAATTCTCATATTTTCGTGCATTTTATTTTTTCTTAACCAAATACAAAAATAAGCTAGAGCTTTCCAAATCTCAGATCAAATCAAATTCTCATCGCCTCTCTCTCTCTCTCTCTCTCTCTCTCTCTCTCTCTCTCTCTCTCTCTCTCTCTCTCTCTCTAAGCCATTCCATAGCTACCATGAACCACCACCAGTTGTGGTTTTTCTCCAAACCTCTATCCTCGCGATCTCACTCTCTCTAATTCATCGTGCGGAATTGGTTTCTCCAACTCTCTCTCAGCATCCTTGTTCGCTCCACCGCTCTGGTCACTAGAGGTCCTATCTTGTCGCCTCAGGATCAATGTCACCGCACGCGGAGCTCTGTCGTCGAAACGGGGCATGTAGGTCACAGATCTGTTGGTTTTGGTCACAATCTCTCTGACTTGGGTTTGTTTTTCCATGTGGGTGTTGGTTTGTTTTAAATTTCTGGGTTTGTTTTTTTTTTTTTTTATGTGGGTTTGATGATTTTTCTGGGTTTATGAGTTTGATTTGTTGGAGGTTTTGGTGGAGGATGGTGTTTGGATGGAAAATGGGAACATCGCCGGTGGTGATCGTGGCATGCATTAAGAAGAGAATCCATTGCCCATGAGTGGGTATCTGGGGTTGTTTAAAACCTGCATGAGTAGGTATCTGGGTTTGTTTGAGACTTGTGTGACTATGTTTGTTCAGATTTGGGTATCTTTACTCTTGTTCTGGGTTTGTTTGTGCTTTTTTTTTGGAGAGAACGTGGAGTTGTTTGTTTTTATGGGTTTTTTTGTGTGTTTGTTTTTGAAGAAAAATTCTGGGTTTATGGGTTTGCTAGAGATTGAATTCGTTACTGGGTTTATTTCTTCGATTCATTTATAGTTTGGTTTGGTTTCTTGGATTTATTTCTTGTTTTTCTGGATTTGATGGAGTAGATTTGGTTGCTGGATTTGGATTTGGGGTTTGCTGGAGATTGATTTGTTTCATGAATTTAGGAAGAACACAAAGAACAACTTCAGTTCTTACAGAAAAATAATAAAAGTACAAAAAAAAATACGTTTTTTTTTTAATTTATTTTCTTTTTTGGTTTAAATTTTCTGACATGGCTTTTAAAAAAATTAAAATGTTGATGTGGCATATAAAAATGCCAAATAAAATTTTTTAATAATATTTTAATCGCCACATCAACACCACGCTAGTTAGTAGGGTGTTTCGTCTGCCACCTAGGACTTTACTGTTAGGGCACTGACGAAAAGGACTAAAATGGAACGGTTTTTGATTTTAGGGACTAAAAGCGGTGAAAATAAAAGATGGGGAACAAAGTGGGAATCTCGTGAAATATAAGGATGAAAATGTGGTTTTGCCTTTTTTTTTTAAAAGAAAAACAAAATAAAGCAAAACTGAAAACAAAAAAACAAAAACATGTTAAACAAAGCATAGCATAAAAACTAGATTGACTTAAAAACAAGAAAGCAAAACACACAAGTAATGTAAACAAAAATTAGAGGGAGAGAGAAAAAGTAACTAGATCACTTAGAGCATTTTTCCTTCCACACCTTGGAAGAATCTTTCCGTTTGGCGAACCCTTGATCTAGCGGTGAGAGGGAAAAATTGAAACCGTTCAAGTTCGAAAGGAACATGAGGGCTTTGAGAATATCTCTAAGAGGAGCAAAAGAAGATGGAATCTAATTTTGGTTTCCGGATGAGATCATACTGTTGCTTTGTTGAGTGGCTAATCACTTATAGCAATTAGGTTGAGTATGTCCAGTTTCTCCACAGTGATTATAGAAATGCTGCTTCTTCTGTTTAGACATTTTGGTGCGGACACCACATGATAGCACATCTGTGGAGGTTATCTTTATTATTTATGTTATCTTTATTTGTGTTTATCTTTAGAATTGGATTAGTATTTGAGATTGTTAGAATTATCAAATTAGTATTTGAGATTGTTTAGGATTTATTTAGGAGAGTTTATCCTTATCATTGTGATTTCTGGAAGCTGCATATAAAGCTCCAAATGATTTCTTTTGTATTTTACAAATTATAATTATTATTATTGAGATTATTTGCAGAGATTGCATTGTATTTATTTAGTGGTGAATCCAAACACCTTAGGTGGGAAGCCTAAGGTCTACAGTAAGACTAATCTTGGTGGGAAGCCTAGGTTGTCTTACATCAACTTGGTATTAGAGCCCAACCTAATCGCCCCTTTCAGCAACCCAAAATCACGTCTAACAAGTGACAACCCACACCCACACCCACTAGCAGAATACAAATCAACCGCCAGATATGCCGTTACTCAAATTCTTACCCCACGAGATTTGCAAACTAGAGCTAGAAACAATCCATACCATATACCCCCTTTGGCCACACGAATTCTTCATCCCAAAACCAACAAAGAAACCCACTATTCCCTCCAAGCCTGTGACCCCCATCCGTGCCCGACTTTAGGACCATCACCAGACCAGAAACAGAAGAGTTTGAAAGTCAACGAGTAGCCGCCGATGTCAATACTAGAATCACGCTGCCGAGATCCACCTACGCCAACATGCCGTCAACACTGCTCCCACCATGCCGCTTCACGCTTCACAGGTTCCATCACTGTGATCAGAATTGTGAGCTTCGATCTCCACCATTGAGCACCGCCGACAGTGAACGCCGATGAGCTTATGTCGCCTCTCAGCCGATGACTCTAGCGACACTTCGTGATTGCTCCGCCGCTTCTTTTCTCTTTTAGTTTCCTTGGTTTCTTTAGTTTCGGTGTTTTAATGTTTGAACTTGGCAGATTTTAGTTTCAAATTGTAGTTTTTTCTTTATTGTATTTCACCCAAAAAAAAAAAAAAGTCAATTCAGGTCCAAAAGCAGGGAGAAGTCTCAAGACTACACATGAGGATCCACAAGCCCAATTTCTTCATTTTAGTAGCATGACTCGTTGTTCAGTGAGGCCCAGGTCATTAGGTCAGCCCAACCAAGGTGTGGACTTTCCTATCTTAATGAATTGAAATGCACATTCAAAGTTAATATCAATATGTCTTTTATGTGCCTCAACTTTACCTTCAGTAACATGCTATTGCCTTTGCCATTTGTTCTGCTTAAACCTTCACATGATTTTGTTATTTTAGCTGCTGGTTTATTTTCTTTCAGCCTTTTATTTTAGCGCCACTAAAAAAAATTATAAAACACAAAAAAAATCCTTTAAAGTAATTAATTCTCAGTATTAATAGTTGAACTAGCCTAATCACATTGTAACAATTAGGTCCTTTTTAATTTAAATTTTTGTTGAAGCTAGTACTGCTTGAATGCAACAACATGTGGAATTCATGATTTCTCTTCACATATAATTTGAGTATTATCCTTACTATTCACTTGCTAGAATTACTTTGTTGATCTCTTTGCATGCATTTGCATAGTGGTCGCCTAGTAACTAGTTTTGAAGAATAGTCTAATTCCAAATTAGAGTCTAGTTCTGAATCCCACTGTAATCCCCAATCTCGCCTGAACATGGATCCTCCTTCCCAAGATGAATTAAGACAAGCCATTGCAGAGCTTACTGCCCGTCTAGGCCACTTAGAAGCTAGGTATGATGAGGATAATGCACATAATAGGAGAAGTAATAATAGACATGGCCCTTATCCTAGGCAAGACCATAGAGATAATGAAGACAACTCAGCAAAGTATATCACAGTAGAGGCCCCTACCTTTGATGGTGTTAGGAACCCTTAGGTCTACAATGATTGGGTGCGAGAAATGGAGCATTTTTTTTGAGTGGTATGAATTGTCTAAGGACAGAAAGGTTAGGTTTGCCAAAATCAAACTTGTAGGAAGAGAAAAACTCCATTGGAATAGTGTTGTCAACCACCTCTGTAAGACCCACCAACCACCCATAACTCTTTGGGAAGAAATGAAGGCAAAGCTCAATGAAAAGTACTTCCCAGTATCAATTAATCAAGTATAGCTTACTTTTGGGCCCGTAGAATTTGCTTTCAACGCTTCAGAACAACCCTCCCATAAAGTATTTGAAGAGGTAAGAATGCAAGATGTCCCACTAGGTTCAGGTTGGTAGTTTCAGTGCATACTTGCTACTTCAATGGGTGGAATTCGTAGTTTTTCATTGAATTTAAGTTCTTTCAATTGGTGGTTAAGGAAGGAGGAAATTTTTTCTCCTTACGTATTTTTGAATGAGGTAATCACTTCATGAAGTCAGTATTCATTGGCAAGAATGCTGCATTATGGTTGATGAAGAATATAGAACACATAGTGGTCGGAATCAATCCCAAACAATTTTTTACACTTAGAGAAGGAGATACCGCTTACACTTTGCAATGGAGATCAAACTCTTTTGGTCAGTTCCTTTTAGTGTCTGAACTCAAAGTTGGTAGGCTTAGAAGATCTGTCATAATTCCTGGTGGCAAAGCACAAAATGGTTGGAAGGTCTTTGGTCTTGAACTGAGGAAGATGTTGGAACCTGACCAATATGCATTAGGTGGTTCAGGCTAGACTAAATTTGTGTCTCAACCACAGAGGAGAAGGTTGGGGTTTCATCCTTCTCGGTCTTTTGTTGAGATATTGAAGGATCAGATGCAGCCAAGGGATGTGACTTAGTCACAACTTATTATAACCAAGGATAAGGATAAAAATATGACTTAGGGGGAGTTTGTGGAGAGGCAGAATCAGTCAAGGGGGCTGTTGGTGATGAATCAGAAACTTACATGTGCTAAGGAGGGGGACATTCCGGTGGGCAAGCCTGATACAATGGTGGTGGGAGGAAGGGATAAGAGGGAGCAATTCATTAATGTGGATGCAAAATTAGGTGAGCAAATTCAAGCAAAAAATATGAATCATATTCCAGTAAGATTCATTTGGAATTCAAAATCTGATGAAAATGGGAAGAGGAGTGATATAAGGAGATCTTGTTGGATAGGGAGTGGTTTAATTGTGGCAATTGATGTGAAAGGTAGGAGACGAGTTTCCTGGGATTGCAATAAAGGGGGAGTAAAAAATTTTAAATGGGTTTCACGGGCTCAAAGAAAGGATGTAGTGGGCCTAGACCAATAGGTGGGCTTCCCTCACTTAGAGCTCACAAGCCCTTTTAGGATGGAAGTAGGGAAGAGCTCCTTGTTAGCTGACCTGAGCCCACAAACTCCAGAAGCCCACATATCGGAAATGGCAGTGATGCCCACCGCCCTTCACGAAGCTTTTTTGAGTTAGAAGGTGCTAGGTCAACATGGTGAGCTCCCGAGGGTTGTCGATGTCACAGTAGAGGGTGGTTCTTACGTCGAGCAGTCACCGGCGCCAGTATTTAGGTGCAAAACCACTCTTCGAGGACGGTGACGAGTGGTGGGGGTGACGGTGAGATCCTAGATGGTCATATCGAGATGATGGGTGGTCTCGTGAAGCCTTCGGGTGTAGCTAAGGGCACTGTTTCCGATGGGTATGGGCTTGCTCCTCATTCCGAGACAGTAGGTTGCTATGTGGAGTCATCAGTGGAGGTTGATTGTCCCATTTTCGATGACTGTCACATCGAGAAACCTTTAATCACACTGGGTAAGGCAGAAACAGAGGGCATTAGTTGGGCTTGTGCTGGCTGATTTTGTTCCGAGTCTATCGAGAGCTGAGATTGTGGGTTTGGGTGCTCAGGTTGGAGATAAGAGTGGTTGGGCTAATTATGTAAATGATGTTCAGGGGATAGATACTACCCATCAGGTTAGGCTATTATCAGGGCTGGCAAACCATGGTTATTTTGCTCCGGGAGTATTGACTAAGGTAGAAGCACTCAGTGTAGACCTGGACTTGGATGATGTGGATAGTTTCTCCCCTTTGATGACTATAAATCCTATAGGGTTGGTTGTGTCGGCGGAGTTGCATAATAGTAATAAGGTGATGGGGGTGGAAAATTAGCTGAATATTTCTAATTGGGTGAAACATAGAATCCCTAGTTTTTGCAAAAGGATAGGGCTTTCTTTGGGACGACATAAGAAGATGTGCATCATGCTTTTACAAAGGCTTGAGAGGGAGATTAAGGCTACTAATCTGCAGCACAGGAAAGATGCAGCCCACCGAAAAATTGTGTCCAAGGATAAAGGGAAGAGGGAGTTGAGGAATCTGATTTCCTCGGTTAATTATGATGGTAGATAGTCTTCATTGACTGCAACTTTGAGATTGGAGTAGGGAATTAGCAATTTTTGTGAAGTTGAAAATGGTGTCATGGAATGTTCTAGGATTGAATGACTCTCGAAAACGTTTGGTAGTTAGAAATTCACTAAGAGATTGGAATTGTGATGTAGTTTGTCTCCAAGAAACTAAACTTGCTAGTATGGACAGAAAGCTGGTTTACAGCTTGTGGAGTTGTCCTTATGTAGATTGGGTGGCTTTGGATGCGAATCAGACAGCTGGTGGGTTTTGATGATGTGGGATAAGAGGGCTTTAGAAAAGTTGGAGGTAATGGTAGGTTGCTTCTTCGTATCGGTTCGGTGGCAGGGTGTGGGGGATGCTTTTATTAGGGCATGTTTTGAGGTCTATTCCCCGAATGATAATAACTTAAGAGGGCAGATGTAGGATGAGCTGATTGGAGTTCAGCAACTTTGGAATGTTCCATGGTGTTACATAGGGGATTTCAATATCATTCGCTTCCTAAGTGAACGATTGGGGGGATCGCGCCTTACTCTGGCTATGGAGAATTTTTTTGAGTTCATTGAGGAGCTTAATTTGATAGATTTGCCGTTGGAAGGAGGGAGTTATACTTGGTCTAGTGGCTCAGATCAGCCTTCAATGTCCAGGATAGACAGGGCTCTGGTTTCTTATGATTGGGAGGATCATTATTCGGATATGATCCAGCGGGTATTACCTCGCCCTATTTCAGACCACTTCCTCATGTTAGTGGAGGCTGAGAGGATGCTGAGGGGGAAAAGTCCTTTTAGGTTTAAGAACATGTGGTTAAAGACAGATGGGTTCAAAGAGAGGATTCATTCTTGGTGGAATCAATACTCATTCTCAGGTACTTCTAGCTTTGTGCTTGCCAAGAAGCTGAAGGCTCTGAAAGGAAACATTATTCAATGGAACCGAAGTGTGTTTGGAAATGTAGGTCATCAAAAGAAATAATGGTTGGAAGCCTTGAAATTATTGGATGCTAAGGAAGGGGAGTATGGCCTTTCTGAAGTGAAGATAGGTGAGAGGGCTGTGATGTGATCTCAAATACAGAACCTTCTTTCTTTGGAAGAAGTTTCCTAGAGACAGAAATCGAGGATGCTTTGCATTAAGAGGGAGACAACAATACCAAGTTCTTACATATGGTGGCTAATTCCCGAAGAAGGTATAATCATATTAATATGTTGGAGGTGGATGGGGTTATTTATGAGGACGAATTTGAGATTATAGACCAAGTAGTTTAGTTTTATAAAAACTTGTACATGGAGACAGTGGAGTGGAGGCCTTTTGTGGAAGGATTGGAGTTTGATCAAATTGAGGGGCTGGAGAGGGACTGACTTGAAAGGAGGTTTGAAAATGAGGAGATTCTTTGAGTTGTTAAAGAGCTGGAGGGAGATAAAGCCCCAGGTCCTAATGGTTTTTCTATAACCTTCTATCATCATTGTTGGGGAGTTGTGGAAAGGGATGTTTTAGTTGTGTTTGAAGAGTTTTATCAACACAATAAGTTTGAAAAATATCTTAATGCAACTTTTATAGCCCTAATCCCTAAGAAGCATGGTGCCTCCAATATTCAAGATTTCAAACCTATTAGCTTGGTGGGGAGTGTATATAAAGATCTTAGTTAAGGCTTTAGCAAACAACTTGAAAGAGGTTTTAGATCAACTGATATCCGAGGCTCGGAACAGTTTTGTAGGCGGTAGACAGATATTTGATTAAGTTCTTATTGCTAATGAATATGTTGATAGTAGGGTGAAGAGTAAGATTCCGGGGGTTATTTGTAAGCTAGACACTTAAAAAGCTTATGATCATGTGAATTAGGATGCCCTTCTAGATTTGTTGAGGAGAATGGGATTTGGGGTGAGGTGGTTAGGTGGATCCATACATATATATCTACAGTCCAGTTCTCTGTCTTGGTTAATGGGTCTCCAGCTAAGTTTTTTGGGAGTTCGAGGGGATTGAGACAAGGGGACCCGCTATCTTTTATGTTGTTTCTGGTTATGATGGAGGTTTTCAGTAAGATGATGAAAAGAGTTGAAGGTACTGGTTTACTTCGAGGTTTCAGGGCTGATGGTAGACAGGGTGGAGGAGTTTGTGTCTCGCATCATTTGTTTGTAGATAATATGATTCTATTTTATGATGTAGATGTGGAGCAAATTCTACATGTTCGGATGCTCCTTCTCTATTTTCAGGCTGTGACAGGATTAAAGGTTAATGTTTGAAGAGTGAGATGGTTCCCATTGGGGAGGTTCCTAATATCCATGTCTTGGCAGAGATTTTAGGTTGCCAGATTGGGTCTTTGCCTATAACCTACCTACCTTGGTATGCCACTTGGGGCATCCCACAAATCCCCTACTATTTGGAATCTTATCCTGGAGAAAATTGAGCGTAAGTTGGCTGGGTGGAAAAAGATGTATTTGTTAAAAGGTGGAAGACTGACATTGCTTAAAAGCACATTATCTAGTCTTCCGACTTATTTTTTTAACTCTTTTTACTATCCTTACTCATGTGGCCAATAAAATTGAGAGATTGCAAAGGAATTTCTTATGGGGGGAATCCACGACTCATTTGGTGGGATGGGATAAGGTGTGTGCACCTCTGGAAAAAGGTGGGTTAGGAGTAAGGAAATTAACTACTTTTAACAAAGCCTTACTAGGGAAATGGCTATAGTGGTCTGGGGTTGAGAAGAAAAGGCTTTGAAGAAGGGTTGTAGCTCTAAAATTTGGGGAAGAATTAGGGGGGGGGGGGGATGGACCTCTAAGCTAGATAAAGGAGTACATAGATGTGGTTTATGGAGAAGCATCCAAATGGGTTGGGAGGTCTTTAGTAAATATATTCGGTTTAAGGTAGGGGTGGGGGATAGAGTGAAGCTATGGACAGATCAATGGTGTGGGGATTCTCCACTTCATTTGACTTTTTTGGTTGTGTATGGGATTGCCTCTAATAAAGAGGTATCAGTGGTCTCTTCTCTTGAACAGTTGGAGATAGGAGATCGGAGAAGTTGGGATGTTCGTTTCATTCAGAAACCAAATGATTGGGAAATGGGTGTTATGAATGATTTTCTCCGTACTTTAGGTTCCAATTTACCTCCAACTGAGAATGAAGACCGTATGCGATGGAAGATGACGAAAAATGAGGATTTTGATATCTGATCGTTTTATAATAAATTAAGAGATCCATTTCCCATTATCTTTCCTGAGAAAGGTGTTTGGAAGGTTAAGGCCCCCTTGGCATGTTTCTATTTTTGTGTGGACGACTGGGTGGGATAAGATACTTACAGGTGACAATTTGAGGGGTAGAGGGATGGACTTTATTGATTGGTGCATTATGTGTCGTTGTAATGGGGAGATTGTGGACCATCTACTATTGCATTGTGGTAAGGCTCACTGGTTGTTGAGTTTGGTGTTTAGATCATTTGGGATTGCATGGGTCTTGCCAAGATCAGTGGTGGATACTCTTTTTGGTCGGTGGAATTGGCTTGGAAAGCTTTTGTCTAGTATTTGGAATTTAGCTCCACTGTGCCTAATGTGGTGTTTTTGGAGGAAATGAAATTCGAGGACATTTGAGGATATGGAAAGTTCCGACAACCAGCTATTGCCTTCATTTAATGGCACCCTTTTTGACTGGTTTAGGGCTTGGGGACTCACCTCTAGTGATTCTTTACCTATATTTCTTAGCTCTCTTATTTGTAATTAGTATTTTTTCTTTTTATTTTTTATCTTCGCTCTTTGTACTCTTTTATCTCTGCCTTATGTCCTTCTGCATGAGGTAGTGTTCTTGAATATACATCTTTATTACTTATCAAAAAAAAAAAAAAGTACTTCCCAGTATCTCATCAAGGCAACTTGTTGGATCAATGGCATGATTTGAGACAAGACAATAGGTCTGCTACTGAGTACGTAGAACAATTTGAAGAGTACAGGATATGTAGCAATGCAACTAAAGATGAGCCAATTACCTTGAGTAGATTTAGGAAAGGTCTCAATTATGATCTTCAAAAAGAATTGGTGGCCCAACAGATCTTAACTCTTGATGATGCTTATACCTTAGTGCAAGATTTAGAGCTGATCCCTAGGTCCCAAGGTAGAAGGAGATTTGACAATCGCATGTTGCCTCACAACAATTTTGAAGGTCCCCAAGGTAGGTACCTCCAACATGCTCAAAATAGGCCTTACCCCAACAATAGGTCTTTGCACATAGAAGACAATCTTCAAGGTAGATACCAACAAGGTCCTCAAAATAGACCCAATCCCAACAATAGGCCCTTGTGCCTAGAAGACAAAGGGAAGAGTGCAGTTAGAGAGACATTTAGGCCCAATTCTAGAATCTAGTATTTTAAGTCTCAAGGCTTTGGTCATATGGCTGCCCAATGTCCTAATAAGACTTTGTTGATTGAAGAATTGGATGGAGAGGAAGAGGTAGAAGACATTGTATAAAAAGATGAGGATGAGTCCACCCAATTAGCTTGCATTAGAGCCCTACTATCTTTTTATAATCTTAGTGAGGGTAGTCTTGATACTCCTGTAATGAGTGTTATTAGCTGTACTCTAGCACAGTCCAAAGAAAGTGATGATTGGAAAAGAAATACTATCTTCCAAACCTTTTTCAAGTGTGGAACCACAATTTGCGAGGTTATAATTGACAGTGGAAGTTGCATTAATGTAGTCTCTTCTAAACTTGTCTCTCTCCTAGGTTTGAAGTTAGTTGTCCATCCTAAGCCCTATAAGGTTTCTTGGGTTGATGATTCATCTATCACCATCAAGGAAATGTGTCTTGTTCCTATTCATATCCTCTCATACAAGGCTCAAATTTCATGTGATGTGATTCCAATGGATGTAGGACACATAATTTTGGGACGACCATGGCTCTATGATTTAGATGTCACTCTTTATGGTCGCTCGAACTCTTGTTCCTTCATGCACAATGGACAAAAGATTAAGCTTAACCTAGTCAAAACTAAGTTTGTTAGTGCAAGTAAGGCTAAAGAAGAGCCCAAAAAGCAAAGTATGTGCCTTATTAGTCCAAAAGAACTTGAAAGAGTTGTCAATCAAGACTCCATCATCTTTGCTTTGGTTGTTAAAGAAGCTTCACTAGATAGCTTTGAAGAACCAAGAAAAGAAGTTTGGTCAGTGCTTCAAGAGTTCCAAGATGTTGTCCCTAAGGAGCTCCTAAATCAATTGCCTCCTATGCGTGATATTCAACACGCCATAGATCTTATCCCAGGAGTAGCACTTCCAAATTTGCTCCAATATAGAGTGAGCCCTCCTCAACAGATGAGATGGCTAGACAAGTGGATGAGCTCTTGCATAAAGGATTTGTGCGTGAAAGTTTAAGCCCATGTGCAGTCCCTGCACTTTTGACCCCAAAGAAAGATGGATCCTAGAGAATGTACGTGGATAGTTGCGCAATCAATAAGTTTACTTTGAAGTATCGTTTTCCTATCCCTGGGTTAGATGATATGTTTGATATGATGTCAGGAGTCATCTTTTCGAAGATTGATTTGAAAAGTGGATACCATCAAATTAGGATCCATCCAAGGGATGAATGGAAGACTACCTTTAAGACAAAGGATGGTCTATATGAGTGGCTTATGATGCCATTTGGTTTATCAAATACTCCTAGTACTTTTATGAGAATGATGACACAAGTACTAAGGCCTTTCGTGGGCAAATTTGTGGTAGTGTACTTTGATGACATCCTTATTTATAGTAAATCAAAGGGGCAACATTTGGACCATCTTAAACAAGTTTGTTCCACTTTGAGGAGAGAAAACTTGTATGCCAACCTAAAAAAATGCTCTTTCTTCACTAATAGTGCCATTTTCTTAGGTTTTGTGGTCTCATCTAAAGGAGTTTCTGCTAACCCACAAAAGATCAATGCCATAGTGGATTGACCCAAGCCCAAGAACATTCATAAGATTCGCAATTTTCATGGACTTGCAGCTTTCTATCGCCGCTTCATATGTGAATTTAGTACAATCATGGCACCAATCACTGATTGTATGAAGCAAGACGAATTCTAATGGTTAAATGTTGCTGCTAAAGCATTTCAAGAAATCAAGAAGAAGATGACAAAAGCACCGGTGATGTGCCTACCAAACTTTGATAAGGCCTTTGAAGTAGAATGTGATGCGACTGGTGTAGGCATAGGAGGAGTTCTTAGCCAAGATTGTCACCCAATAACTTACTTTAGTGAGAAATTAAATGAGGCTAAGAAGAAGTATTCAACATATGACAAAGAACTCTATGCTGTGGTATAAGCTTTAAGGTATTGGAGCCATTATTTGACATTCCATGAGTTTGTCATTTGTTTTGATCATGATGCTTTCCGCCACATCAACTCCCAAAAGAAATTAAATGCTCGGCATGTCCTTTAGGTTGAGTGTTTGCAAAGATTCTTTTTTGTTTTGAGACATAAATCTGGTGTTGAAAATAAGGTAGCTGACACTTTAAGTCGTTGAGTCACCTTACTTTCTGTGATGAGCACAAAAGTCATAAGGTTTAAGAAGTTGCAAGAGGAGTATGAATCTTGCCCAGATTTTGGAGAAGTGTACACTACACTTAGGTATGAGCATTTTCAGGTGGTTGATGATTTTATCCTCCAAGATGGCTACTTATTTAAAGCTAATAAGCTTTGTATCCCCCGCACATCAGTTAGAGACTTTTGGTTTGGGAAATGCACGCGGGAGGACTTTCAAGACATTTTGGATGTGATAAGACAATTGAAGAGGTAGAGAGGCAATTCCATTGGCCAAGTCTTAAGAGGGATGTTGCTAAGATAATTGGTCAATGTTGTCAATGTCAACTGGCTAAGCATTGCAAGGAAAATACTGGCATTTACACTCCTCTACTAGTTCCACACCGCCATTGGGAGGATATTAGTGTGGACTTTATACTAGGTCTCCCTCGTACCGTTAGGAAGTTTGATTCCATTCTTGTAGTGGTAGACTGGTTTTCTAAGATGACTCACTTTCTTCCATGCTATAAGACATCTGATGCATCCAAGGTAGCCAAGATTTTACTTGATGAGATTGTAAAGTTGTATGGGTTACCTAAAACAATTGTGTCAGATAGGGATGTTAAATTCATGAGCTATTTTTGGAAGACCCTTTGGCACATGATGGGAACAAAATTGAAATTCTCCACAGCATACCATCCTCAAATTGATGGTTAAACTGAGGTTGTTAATAGGAGTCTAGGAAATCTTCTGAGGTGTCTCATAGGTGAGAATGGTTGGACTTGGGAATCTATACTCTCTGTTGCCCAATTTGCATACAATAACTCAGTCAATAGGTCCATAGATATGAGTCCATTTGAAGTTGTTCATGGTTATACACCTAGGAGACCTTTAGACCTTCTCCCAATGTCCTCATATGATAGGGTTTCTATGTCTGCAGTAGAGTTTACTAGTCATAGCTGCATAAAGAGATCAACAAACAAATTCATGCTAATAATCCTAAGTATAAGACTCAGGCTGATTTACATCGACATCATTTAGACTTTGATGTAGGAGATTATGTTATGATTCGTATCAGGCCTGAATGGTATCCTTCAGGAATCATTAAGAAACTGCAGGCCCGCAGTGCTAGCCTATTCAAAATATTAAAGAAACTTGGATCTAATGCTTATGTGATTGATATACCTTCAGATTATGGTATTAGTTCTACTTTTAATATTGTTGAATTAATTGCTTTTAAAGGTCCAGCAGTTATTCCCTATGACCCTTTTGATGATCCACCCTTTTCTTCTTTGGCTAACCCTATCCTTAACCCTACACCATCTTGTTTCCAAAAGGCACATAAAGTTATTATTGAAGTTATTTTGGATGAGTAGTCTCTTTTCACTAGGTATGGAACAGATTAGCGCTTCTTGGTTCACTGGTGAGGACGGCTGATTCTGGTTGTACATGGATTACCAGAGAGGAGTTGTAGCAGCTTGATCCCGCTCTCTTGAAGGCTTACTTGGATACACTTGCTACCACCTCATCTCTACCTCCTATCACCCACACATATGAGCATCAACAGAGGCGCCAGGCTGACCTAGTGAGCTTGTGACTTGATGGAGCTTATTCTGATGTCACTTGATCCTTATGAGCTTTACTCGTCGAGTCGAGTTTCTCCCACTCTAGGGGAGTTAGTGCGGACACCACATGATAGCACATCTGTGGAGATTATCTTTATCATTTATGTTATCTTTATTTGTGTTTATCTTTAGTATTGGATTAGTATTTGAGATTGTTAGGATTATCAGATTAGTATTTGAGATTGTTTAGGATTTATTTAGGAGAATTTATCCTTATCATTGTGATTACTAGAAGCTGCATATAAAGCTCTAGATGATTTCTTTTGTATTTTACAGACTATAATTATTATTATTGAGATTATTTGCAGAGATTGCATTGTATTTGTTTGGTAGTGAATCCAAACACCTTAGGTGGGAAGCCTAGATTGTCCTACATCACTTTTGGTTATTGCTCTTCTTAGCCCTAGAGTTTTTAGTCTCTTTCTTATCATGCTTAGGGGGTGCTCCTAAGATAGATTTACCCTTGTCTATGTTCTCACTAGCTAAAACAGTTTTCACATCATTATTCTTAGATTCAACATTATTAGCAGGTGAAACAAACACAGAAGTACTAGAAGAAGCAATATTAGAGGAAGAGAAATCATACCCCAAACTGGTTCGATCATAAGCAAATTTCTGAAAGCTAAGCATCTCATTAAGCTTTGTACTTGATGTCCTCTCCAACTGAGCTATGACTTGAAATAGCTTTGCTTCAAGCTTCTTGGTTTTCTCAGCCAAGAAATCGTTCTCAAACCATAGTGCTCTAATGGTCTGATTAACTTCATCAAACTTTGTGGAGATTTTTTCTTGTTTAAACTCCACATCACTGAGCTTCTTGGTGGCCAGCCTATACAATTTCTCATGCTTTTCAGAGATCTTGTATAATTTTGCATAGACTGTATGGATGCCATCCTGTTCATCCATCTTCTCAAACTTAGATTCCACCAAGTCCTCTCCTTCATCCACTTCTTCAACAATCCCCTCAGTAGGATTTATAGTGGCAATGAAGGCATTTAGGATTCCATCATCCTCATTATCCGAATCATCCTCAGGCTCGGTGTCACTCAAGATAGCAGTAAGGGCCTTACTTTTCCCAATGATCTTGAGATAAGTTGGACATTCTTGTTTCATGTGTCCAAAACCTTAACATCTGAAGCATTTTGGTTCTGAGGGAACGGTATATCGACCGTCATCCTTAGCATCCTTCTTCCCTTTATCTTGGCTCTTGAATTGTGAAGAACTGGATTGCTTTCGGTCCTTGTCATATCCTTTCGCATTGGCATTTTTCATGAATTTTTTAAATTGCCTTGTGATGTAGGATTTCATTTTAGAATCTTCATCGTCCGAAGACTCATTAGTGTCACTACTTTTGGCCTTCAATGTCATGCTCTTACCTTTGCTCAATTTCCCAATTCTAGTCAAACCCAATTCATAGGCATGCAAGTTGCCAACCAACTTTGTCAAATGAATTTTGTCAATGTCCTTTGATTCCTTAATGGTGGTAATCTTGGCATAGAATCTCTCAGGTAGAGATCTGAGCACTTATCTAACAATCTTGGGTTCGAGAATGGTTTCCTCATGATTAAATATAAAGTTCACTATGTCCTTAAGCTTGGCAGAAAACTCATTGAATGACTCATCCTCCTCCATCTTAATCTCTTCAAAGTTGTGGTAAGCCTTTGAAGTTTTGAATCCTTGACAGCCTTAGCTCCTTCATTGGTTGTCTGAAGGATGGTTCATGCTTCCTTCACAATTTCAGTGGAAGGTATCTTCTTGAATTCCTTATTTGTGATTGGACTGAATAAGGCATTCAATGCTCTACTGTTGAAGTTTGACGCTTTGATCTTAGCATCATCTTGGCGCTTCCTTTGGCTTGGTCCAGCCTATCTCCACAGCTTGCCACACTTTTTCATCTAATAACTACAGGAAAGTTCTCATGCATACTTTCTAGTATGCATAGTTAGTGCCATCAAATAGAGGAGGTATAATTAAATATTGTCCTTTATCCATGACAATAGGGTTCAATGGACCACACAACAAAGATTAATCCTAATCAGAGTGTGCCTACTCTGATACCACTTGACATGCCAAGAATTTATTGACCCCTTATGGTAAATTAACCAATTAATTAGCCAAGTTAATAAATTAGGTCAATTAACATACAATACGCGTGGTAGCACAAACAAATCACCAACTAAATTAAATACGGCGGAAAAATAAATTTGACACGGTGATTTGTTTACGAATGGGGAAAACCTCCAAGGCAAAAAACCCATTGGGTGAATTTAAGGTTACAATTCCCGAGAGTCCACTATTATCAAAACAAGCGGTTATAAGTAAAGGAATTCCAGTACTTTATACTAACCTATAGTTGAACCCTTACTCCAATACACAATTGAACTTGTAATGTAGTGACAATCTCTCCTTTCAATGCACGGCTTCCAGAACGTGACTAACCAATCGATGCACGGATTCAAGTACGTGACTAACACACCAACTTGAGAAGGATGTTGGCTGCAAAGTTTTTCAGTTTACCCACACGATGAAGATCAAGAAGCTCCTTGGTCACAAAATCCTACGGCATACAAACACAGCAGCTTCTTCAAGAGAAAGATGAACTAGAGCTTATTGTCTCCGGTCACAATATGCTTGCAACAACCTTATGACGACCCTTAAAATAATCCTTATATATGTCTAGGGTTGTGAGAAAAGAAAACCTAAAAACATAGCTTAGATATGCGTGAAAAACAGTTCTAAAAAATTGATTTTCGTAATTCTCGATAGATACAGCTGTCGAGTTTATCTGTCGAGCTTCACATTTTAAATCTCGATAGATAAATTTGTCGAGATATCTATTGAGCTTTAGAAAACAGCACTTCTTCACTTGACTCTTGGACAGATTTGCATGGCTTCAATACTTGAACTTTAACTTTTGTTCCTTGAAGTATTAAACACGTCCTAGATCTACCCAATTACAAGTAAAAGAATTGTTTTCGTAATTCTCGATAAATACAGTTGTCGAGCTTCACATTTTAAATCTCGATAGATACATTTGTCGAGATATCTATCGAGCTTTAGAACACAACACTTCTTCACTTGATTCTTGAATAGATTTGCATGGTTTTAATACTTGAACTTTAACTTTTGTTCATTGAAGTATTAAACACATCCTAGATCTACCTAATTACAAGTAAAGTGCGTAAGACTAGTCAATTCTAAATGACATATGTTCTTAACATGATCCACATATGTCCTAACAAAATTCGTATAACTAATCATACGATTCATTAAATCATATATTTTTTTAAAGTTCAATTGACTATTAAGTAGATCATATGACTAAAAATATATGTGAATAGTTTTTTAAATTGACACGTGGTGGGTTTGAGGAATTTTCCTCTGAATCAGTTTGGAGGAAAACTATATCCTATAACTAATGCTTTATTTTCTTGAAGTCTCAAATTTAGTAGATCTAGTCATCCAACCATCGTTTCCCTTATAGAAACAAACCAACTTGAATTAGATGGATCTGAATGCTTAGGTGGGTGCAAAATCGTATAAGCCCAATCTCCCATGAAATCTGAAGCCATATGCAAAAGTTGTCAAAATTCACTACCTAAACCTAAAGGCCCAAAACAAGCTACCATCCTAGATCTATCCAATTACAAGTAAAGTGCGTAAGACTAGTCAATTCTAAATGACATATGTTCTTAACATGATCTACATATGTCCTAACAAAATTCGTAAGACCAATCATACGATTCATTAAATCATTTTTTTTTAAGTTCAATTGACTATTAAGTAGATCAGATGACTTAAAATATATGAGAATAGTTTTTTAAATTGACACGTGGTGGGTTTGAGGAATTTTCCTCCGAATCAGTTTGGAGGAAAACTATATCCTATAACTAATGCTTTATTTTCTTGAAGTCTCAAATTTAGTAGATCTAGTCACCCAACCATCGTTTCCCTTATAGAAACAAACCAACTTGAATTAGATGGATCTGAATGCTTAGGTGGGTGCAAAATCGTATAAGCCCAATCACCCATGAAATCTAAAGCCATATGCAAAAGGTGTCAAAATTCACTACCTAAACCAAAAGGCCCAAAACAAGCTACCATGCAATGCCAAGATTGGAGTAGCGGGGGAATCTATTCTTACTACAAGCCATTTACTTACTACTTTCGCAAATAATAGACTAAAACAGTACAAATGAAATTGACCCTTTTTCTTTTTTGGGGATAAAAAACAAAAGATCACAAAGAAAGAAGTAACTGGCATAAAAGGGAGCAAGGGACAAAGAGGAGCACAAGTCACAACAGACAGTAACTCCTCATAGCAATAATAAATAAATAAATAAATTTAGTTGTTACTTTATCATGAAGATTTTAAATTCCAATTCATCCATTTTGAAATTTTGAGATTAGTGGATTGAATTTTACAGTGTCATTAACATTTAAACAAATATTGATTATTACTATTTTTTTTTATCTATTTAAATTATTGATGTATCAAATTCAAATAAACACCTTCAAAAAAAAAGGTGAAAAATATTTAAAATTACATGATGAAATTACGTTAAAAACTTTGAAATATCTTAATGAAACGTAAACTATAATTTTTTGAAGTCAATGGGAAATGTTTTTGGTGAATGTTAGCCAGTCTTGCTACTAACATGCACTCGAGTCTTTGCCAACCGTCATCGCGAGCATTGCTCTGAGATAAGCCTACTCTTTCTCAAATCGTTGGTCCTTCTGCCTCCCTAAGGAGCTCCATACCGTCTTTCTTGAGGATCTCTAAATCTCTTTCGTAGGTTTCTTACTGTTTCTAGTCTAGAAATTTTTTTTTTGGTAGAATTAATCAAGAGTTTCTTATTGTTTCTAATCTAGAGTTTGCCATTGTGGGTCTCTTGCTACTCCATTTGGAGCTTTCTACTTGCCCCTTGTGTGTCACTGTCCCTTCCTACCTAGACATTTTGGCTCGAAAAGCAATAATTTTTGCATTTTACTTGGCTCTCAAGCAAAAAGTTTGTGAAAATCTTCTATTCTTTATTCTCTATGATTAGTTTTTGCCTCTTTACGTTTTATTTTTTTGTAAGTATGTATCCAAATTGTACTATTGTTGACAATATTTTGTTTGTAGTTTTCTTTGAGAGCCTAGTTTCCTCCCATCATATACCTTTAAATAATAACAGTTCTGCCGACTTATTTTTAAAAAGAAAAAAGAAAAAAAAAAAAAAAAAAGAGGAGGGAATGTCTTTAACAATTCTTTGCGGGTCGTCCTTTTTCAGAATTTTATTTTTCTGTTAATTCTTATCTTTTAGTACTATACACTATACAGTCTATACTATACAACGTGCATAGCATGGAATTAGCTTGTAAATGGGTTTGAGGTAGAGACAAACAGACAATGATTAAGACTACTGGGCATGTCCAGACCGACCTTAGTTAACTCAATCTTTGGATTGACAAATATTCTATTAAATGCCAGATTTTCATGTTAGACTTAGTTGATCAATGAATCTGTCACAAATTGTCACCTCTAAATGACACAATCATTTCATCAAAGAAACTAAAAATGTCTGTATATTTCTTTTTTCTTTGGTTTTGGGTCTGAAAAGAAAGCTTGATTAGTTCCCCTGCAAGAGGAGATTACACCCACTAAGCTAGAGAAAAGCAACCCCTAATGAGTCCAAATCAAACTATTAAGTATTGTAAGTATTACCCATAGCACAAGTCAACTTGGAATCACACTATTGGACCGTTAAAATGGACCCCAGAATATTTGTCTGCTTCAAAATCAAGTACAATTATATGTTTAGGTGAGAAGCTTGGGCATCTTTGTGCCATACAAAATGCAATTATGGAATCGGAGGAATACTAGAAGAGTATAATTGCATTGGTAATGATCATAAATGATGGTTATTGGATGAGATAATTGGGGATTTGATGGGAGCACTAATTCCTTTTCCTTGATTTTCAGGGTTAATTTCCCAACTGTAAGATGTAATTATAATGAGTGAATTTCTGGTGAAATGGAATAATATTATTCTTGCCTTTGAGGTTAAATGAGTACCTCTCATGTTTTTACTTTTTAGTAGAGGAAGAATTCATTTCAGTAAGATAAAGCAAGCACCAGTAATTCATACTATGATTTTGAAATGATAATCCAAGCTTAAGAGATTTCATTTAAATTATGTTTTTTATTCACACTTTGTTTGTTTGAATGAAAAACCTTGTCTATAGAGAATTTTTCGTGTTTTTTAGTATTTGGTAACGTTAGGAAAAATAAGTCAAAGGAAAATTATATTTGATCAACAAAAAAAGTATAGCTTATTTTTAGAGAATTTTTTTTTTTATTATTTTTTTTTTTGGAAAACAATTCTATTTTACAGCAAGTTAAATAAAGGAAGTCATGAGATTTTTTTCAACTCATTTAAGGTTGCTACCAAATATAGGAGAACAATATAGTTTTATAGAAAATAATTTTTGATAAGGGCAAGATTTAGGTACAGTATTTAGATGTTATTTCTTAAGTTCTCTTTTTGAGATTCTGCAATGTAGATTTTTCTCATGGGATGAAAGTATATTTTTTAATTAAGTAGCCACATGACCGAATTTTAAGAGGGGCATATAAGGAACAACACCTAAAATACTGTACCTAAGTTTTGTCATTTTAATAAATACCTTTTGGAGAGTTGTGTATGTGCATTTACTTCTACTCTATTTAAATATATTGGTGAATACACAATGGTCAGGATCGGCAAAATTTGCCAAATAGCATGATTTTAGAAAAATTTTAGGAAACCAGCACACCGATGAAACTATTTTGTAAGTTAGACTGTTTTTGGAACTCAAGTTTGTCAAACTCGAGTTCCATTCAATATTGATGCATAGTGCTTGGAACTCGAGTTTGTCAAACTCGAGTTCCAGCCCAAACTTAAGTTTGTCAAAATCGAGTTCTAAAAACAGCCAAACTTACAAAATAGTTTCAAATACATGATATGTACTAATTTTTTTTTTTTTTTTTTTTTCTAAAAAGCTACTATTCAGCAAATTTTGCCGGTCAAGATCCTTAAAAATAACAAAAGAAAAAAAAACTTATTTTATTATAATCTTGGGAAGAGAGAGAGAGAGAGAGAGAGAGAGAGTATGATTTTTACTTTCATGCTGAAAGTTACATACTAACTCTAGTTCCCATGGTTTTTTCGAATTTTCAATCATATGTTGTAAGGGAATGCCTAACATATCAAAATGCTTTGGCTAAGTTTGATTTTGGTTCTTCTTTGAATTTAAAATGTTTAGACTTTATCTTTGAACCTTAAAAAACAAAACAATTTATGTCCATGAATAATTTCAATTTTGGTCGCTTAAATATGAGATTGGTCTATTTGGATTCCTTAAATATGTAATAAGTTTAATTTGTTGCCTAAAAAACAGTGTCTCGGCATTCCTTTAAACACGTAAACAGAAAAATAATTGAATTGAGCAAATTAGTATTCTTTGAAATTTCAAGGACCAAATCGAACTGTTTAAATTTGAGAAACCAAAATTAAATCATACATCAAAAGTTAGGGACCACAATTACCTAAAATATAAAGAGACAGGCAACAGCATCACTATTGCTAATTAGAAATTTTTTACATCTACCATAATGCTGACTCTTTATTTTGACATCAAATTTGGGTCAAGTTTCTTTTAAAAGTTATCTAATGTGGGAATTTTACTTTATGTTTTTATTAAACAAACTCAATCCCGTGAAAGATTAGGCAACTGAGTAAAACATTTTCCAGACATATAAATCCATTAAAAAGAAAAAATCTTTTGGTAAGTCAAGAATTATTAAGTTTTTTAATCACATTGTAAGTGCATTATTTACAGAAGATAGTGATAAACTTTTTTAGATTCAAATCTTTTTTTTTCTCATAGATTAGGGGCCACAAAAATACGCTTACCAATTATATATTGGGTTAGTGGGAAGAAATTGAGAGAGGGAGGACTTTTCTTTGACGTTGTATGTCGGAAAGGGACCAAGGAGAATAGCAAAAGTAGTCTACCATGTGATGGAACTTGTATTTTATTCTCAGCTACCTTATCAGCTCACTTACTTTAGACGGTAAAATCTTCAACTCCTGTTTCAAATTTTGGGATGGTATCCCTCAGGGAGGGAAAAAGAATGAGTCGACTTAAGTCGAGTGAACAAAAATATATAATAATAATAAAAAAAAAAAAAACTAAAGGAACATTAATCGAACTTATAAAAAAGTGATTAAGAAGATAATAGAGAGTATGACATTTGATAGAAATAAATGACAGAAAAGAATACATGTGACTGACTCTGATTAGTTTGTCTACAATTTATAGACGACTTCAATATTTTGAGATTAAAGCTTGGCTTGGTTTGTTTTGGCTTTTTTTTTTTTTTTTTTTTGTGTATACCGTCCTTGAGGTATTGTGTTTGTAGGAAGAGAAATGTGCAACTTACTTACAATTGTACATATTATTTCTCTTGATTGCCACGCACCTTTGGCATGATAGTCACTCTACAAATGCAAAGTTCTTGTAAGGTGGAAAGGGTAAAAGCTAAAGTTCAAGTTTTCAAAAGAGAGATTTACATGCATATACACTTTAGATTAGACAAGAATAGAATTTTTATGTTGTATAACAAAAAAAAAAATTATTCTCTCTTATGCTCTTCTTCACTGTGCAACACTTGGAGGACATGAAAATAAGAATCCTCACCCATAATGTGGATTGTTAAAAAGAGATAGTTAGATGATAAAAATCATATAATTTAGTTGTGTCTGTTTAAGTAAGTTAGATTTTAGTAATGCATTTAAAGTCGTTTAATCATGTGTTGATTTATAGCCTAGGTGACCATACCAAAACTATATATATATATATATATATATATATATATATCAATATGAGACTCCAACCCATCTTGTTAATGTTGACACTTGAAGAAGGGCCACCACACATGTTTGGTGGGGGGCTCAAAATATAAGATCACAGCTGTGAAAGGGGTTTTTTTTTTAAAGTGTAGTCACTATCATCATAACACATCACATTCTCGAATTTGTCACAGTATAGTTGAAATTAAGGTAACAAAGAAATTGACATTGTACAAAACGATGGAGAAAGATCAAAATGGAACCATGTGAGTTTGGATAGGTTTATTTTCAATCAGCTTATTTAGTTTATTGCGTAAAAATAATTGTACCTTAAAAAAAAAAACTTTAAAAAGTTGCACATTAATAAAATCATCCAAACTAATTAGAATCAACTACATTATATGTGTAAATCGAATCAAGATTGCTAATAATATTCCTTCTTTGCCTTTTTGTTGTTAAAAAGACAAGGCCTCTACTCCATACCTCTACCAGAATATACATGCATCACATACTTCTAATATAATATAAACAGGTTTTCTTACTAAGTAATCTAGGATATCTTGAAAATTTTACAATCTTATTAAAAATAAAAATAAATAAATAAACCCAACACAAATTCGACAAATCAATCCCAAACGACGGCTTAAACTAAAATACTATGTAATTTTAAAGTCACAATTATTTATCTTCATTGCAACTATTTCTGTATCAAATTGACTATAAACTATTTTCATATCATGTCTTATCTTATTTCACCATGATTAAATTTTTGGTAAAATAATCTATAAATACGTGATGGACACAATGTGACATAAAGGAAAAAGAAGGATGTTTTTTTGTTCTCAATAGTGAGCCATTAAAAATACAGCACATAGAGAAGGCAAAGAAGGGTCACAAGTAATGAATACTACCAATCAATTTCAATATCATCTACTTTACATGGATGGGCTTCAAATTCAAAAACAATCAAGAGTGGTATAAGTGGAAAGGAAAAGAGAGAGATGATAATAAAGAAAGTTAATTATGAGGGAACATTGAAAGGTTAAAGATTCTTGTAGAAAGAGAGTCTTGTCCTATACTAATCATTAAATCTCCTTCCCTTTTTAACTAGAACATGAGTGGGCTGAACAATGAAGCCATACCATACAAGTGTAAAAAGCTTTTCTTCCAAGTTGGTGAGCAGTCAGCATTGCTCTATGTTGCCGACAGGATCCGGTGTCTGTTCACCAAATTTGAGTAGTAAATGCAAATACACTCATTGTACTGCTTCAACCAACCACAAATTTAAAAAGAAAAATTAGAGAGAGAGAAAGATCATCATTTCACTTTTTAATCACATACCAAATTGGTATTCCTCAAACTTTTTTTACTGCTCAAGGTGGGTGGATAAATTTAAAGCACATAACATGTGAGAGAGAGAGAGAGAGTGTGTGTGTCAAACTGATTTCCTATTGTAATAGGGTGTGATGGGGTAGTTTTTATTGAAAACTCTAATGAGATTACCATCCAAATGTCTGAAATAGAGTGTAATAGTATTCCCAAAAGAAGTTTATTGCTTCACTGCTTTAGGAAATTAGAATAATGATTAATGACCAACCAAATACCTCATATACTATTTCAGCTTGCATTGTGTATTATTCATTTGTCAGAATATAACTATATGTTTTTTCTTCATGGTTAGCAATAGCACAGGTGACCTGTCAGATCCAAAACCAGATTGAATGATTCCAGTTTCCATATTTCTGCATGTAAAAAATAATTTGTAACAATTGTCAATCTTATAAATGTATTTAAAATTAAAAGTCAATCTTTTAACAGAGTTTTCTTTACTTACTTTCTTCTTTTGTTAATTACTGTCAGTAGACAAAGGGGAGAGGGAAGGGTCACAAAACCTTGGATGAATAGGCTAGGTTAGGCTATTAATTATGGAATAAACAGACACTACTTACCCACCATGTTTAGTGATATTCAGGACCTTATCTGTTCCACCAACCAGTTCCAAGCCTGGACAAAAAAGGATACTTGATAAGTTGAAAGCCAGTATAAATACTATAGCGAACTCATATATATATATATATATATATATATATAGATTGTGATTCTCATCAAAACAAGTCAAGGTCCCGTTATTTTCCGCGGTTATATGCTATAAAAAGTCATACTTTCTGTTACTTCCTTGATTGACATGCCATTTTTTAATTATTTCTATTAAAAAATAAGAGGAAGACCATATTTAAGATTCTAAAATTAATAGTTTCATGGTAGGCTTTTGGGTCCTAATGTGTGATGTTGACAATGGCTTTGGGGCTATACAAATGTATGTGCAAACTGAAAGATTATGTAGAGCAAATAACAACAACACCACTAGAACCACCAACCTGCTCTTTCTAGTCAACAATGTTTGCTAAAATGTACATGCAAATTTCAAGTTCGTTGCAATATCCCTTTCAGCCATCTTATGTGCCTCCTCAGACTGACAGTTTCCCTTGCTTCCACTTTGCTCAAGACTTTTTTTAGTAATCATGACAAGCCTTATCAGATTACTCTGCAAAACTTCAATTTTCAACGTTGAGATCAAAAGTTTACAAAAGGGCGCAAATCAAGAGTAAAATGTCATGAAATTTGGAATGTTTAAAAGGTAAGTTACCTGAGATGATGTAATAGAACTTAAATGAAAATATAAACAAACAAACAAAAAATCAGAGAAAGAGAATTGATGGGAAAGAAGTCCCCTTGTTTCTCACTTTTCTTCGACTATGACGAAAGCACTGGGATTGACCTCCACTCCTCTTGTGGGGCTCTCCAATTTTAAAAAAAAGACACTCCAGGAGATATGGTTGAGTTAAATCAATAGGAAGTGCTTCTTTTGGCTAGAACAATTCACTCTCAAATCCTTCTGAGGTTGACCAATGTGGTGACTCTAGTCTGCTTTGCCATTCTCACCCAACCAGTTCAATCAAACCCAGCCCTGCAGCAAAAAGATACTTTAAAAAATTCTAAACATGTGCAACTTTTTGTATCCTTTTGCAACTCCAATTTATAAGCTAACTCAACAAATTCTGTATTCAACCAAATATCTATAATGGCCATTGCAGTTCATACGTATATCTTTGCCACGTGTTTCTATAATTAAAAAGTCAACAGGTTTCTCAATAGATCAATCTAAAAGATTATGATAATCCAGACAAAAATTCCCCCTAACATTCAAAAGTTCTTAGTTCCATTTTTTGTATAGTAATAACACAAACACATGGTCATTAATTTTGTTTACTATCAAAATTTTGAAAAAATTTGTAGGCCCTATATAGGTTAAATATACATTTCCTTTTTCTAGATTTAAAAAATACAGAAAGAACAGTTTTCAAACTGTTAAGAGAGAGATAAAGCAGCAGACTTAAAACAAATTGGATTACGGTTGAGAACATAAATGACTTTATATGGATTTGCCAATTTTCTAAGAGGAGAGCCAATCACAACAACAGCAGCATTCTATATCTAGATAGTGAAGCCATGCAAGAACAAATTTTAGTCAGGTTTTAGACCATGAGCTTGGTAGTTAATGCCTCTTTGCAATGGTGTGATTGTAATTGGTGCATGAGTAGGTGTCAGATTTTAATCCTCAAATCTACAGCACAACAAAAATGGCTGAACGGACTAAATGTCAACTCTCTCCCGAATATAGAGTATCAAACATGGGTACTGGGAAAATTACGTATTTGTTCACTCCTCACACTGTTGGCATGCATTCAACTGCATGTCAAGTGCGCACACCAAATCCTTAGCCCCTTACTTATATCATGTCCATCAAATATTTTGCATTTTGAAGTGTCTGTTTAACATGGAAAAAGAAATTAAAATAAATTTTTTTTTTGATAAGTAAAAAAAAAAAAAAAAAATAAATTAAAATAAATACCACCTTTCTGCCAAAAGCCATAAAGGAAATCAACTGAGGAGAAAATTGAAGTCTTATTTTGTAACCCTACGACTTAAGCCCCTATTCCTCAATGAAGACAATACAAGAGTATGGTCAAACGGAACACAAAAACCCAAATGATTTTCAAAAATAACCAAACCATGTGTACACAAGGATTAATGCAATTCCTGCTTATGCAGTATCAAGACTGCTTACAAAAGGTTTTTTTGTGCGTACGCAATGTAATTGGTAGAGCTTCTTATGGAAGATTTTCCTGGAATTTGATGTACAACCCAAGATATCCACCTATAGTAGGCTGTACTGACCCCCTTTATGGATTAACAACAAACACTCACAAAAATCACTACAGAAGTGGAGATTGAAGAATGAAGGGAGCTTCTTTAGTTGAAAGTTTATTTTGAATGAAATCTCCCATAGGTTGTTGGTCCACCAGTCAATGATTTTTATATTATTTTTACTAATTCTCTTTTGTGTTTCGTGTGGTAGTCTGGTAGATTCCACTGTCCAATCGATCAAGAGGAATGGTAAAACTTCAAGAATTTGAATCTTGCAAGTCTTTCTTTCTTTCTATTTTCAATTTCTTTTTGGCTTCCATTTTGTAAAAAAGATTTCTGCCTTCAATTTTAAGTTGTAGTTTTAATTTAGTTGTTTATTCTTAGGGTAGAATGTAGTTAGAATAGAGTTTTCTGCCTTAGGAAGCATACGCAACCCTCATGCGCAGATAGGTTCTTCTAGAAACCTAAAGCTTGTTTGTTTATCATCTCAAATGTTGAAAGACTATGTTTCCTTATTCGAATATGTGTAGTAACATGACTAGGAGATAAAACATATCTTAAAAACATGCTCTTAGGACCAGCCCCAGAAGCAGGATACCCACCCTCTTGTATGTATACATGTGCCCAATGTGTGTAATTCAAATACCTTTTTTGAAGTTTGTGTGAATAGCAAGTGACCCACTTAAGGGAGTCCTTAACAAAATATAGCTAGTAGGTACATTGGTGGAGGACGATCCATATGACCGGGAAATTTTGGGTACCTACTACCTTACTAAGTCTCTGCCTTAACTCCGAACCGAAAGTCTAGTTCATTAAACCTTTGCATAAGGGTCCAAATCAGTTTCTTAACCTAAACCAGGTGGTGACTCCCATTCTATGCCCAAACATCAAGTTAGTGGGGCATAGTTTCCAATCCATGTGTAGGATGGATCCATACGGGGCTCCTACCAAGCCGAGCTAGTCACATGGTGAGCATCAGTGGTGCTCATGGATGGTTCAGGCAAAATTGTATAACTTTTGTCCTTGGCCAATAAACATTTTCCGATAAGTTCTATTCAGTTTAGCAGCACTTCAGTTAAGCAGCACTTAGATGGTTTAAATAACAAAACAAAAATTAAATTAAAAACAAACACACATACACGCTTAGAGTTGAGGATCAAAGAAGATTGGATGTGATGGGCAGCCCACATGGCCAAGCAATTGATTGACTCATTAACAAAAGTGATATAAGAAGCATAATTCAGATGATTTATTGTGCTTAATACAATCAGTAGAGGAGAAATATAAAGGGACATTAGCATTAGAAGTATGGTTATTATATTGGGACTCATGTTAATACAAATAACATTCAGAACCTTCTTAGTTAGGATGGATCTACCCTGCATTATATCTGCACAATCTACTAATATACAAGGGTGCTCAGTGCTCCTATTCTAGGTGTTTCTTTTCCAGTTTCATTCATTTGATTTTTGGTATCAAGCTGACATATAGCAGATTTGGTTATGTTAGGCAACCTCAAACCCACATTTAGTGCTGACATAGGATATGTTGATAATCATGGAGAATTGAAGGAAAAACTGTCAATCAAGTGTCTCAAATTACATGGTGCTCTACATCACAACCCCTAAAATTATAGTCACGGGTACTTGGTCATATTTCTTAAGAAGATCTATTTACATCTGCATTTGTGTTTGTTTGCATGCAACAGAACCATAGTAACAATGAAAGTACTAACTACTTTTTGGATATACAATTGACAAGGTTTGAAGCCAAGGCATGACCTTGTATATTTTTGTCTTGAAAAAATGAATAGCACCATCACCATGCTGTATGAATGACACTCACATAATTGTTTCATATAATGAAGGTTAAGTACTGCTGGACATGAGGGTGGTGCCCTCAAGTATTCTATAGACAATGTTATTTTGGATGTGTCCTACAAATTATCTATTAAATAAAAGAACTGGTTCACTTGTACAATCATCACAATGAAGACGAATTCTTCATACATGATAAAGAGAACAAAAGAGCTACAATTCTTTGTCGACAAGATTAGTAATCATTTGTCTATTGTCATTTCTTACAATTCAGAAGGGGGGAAAACCTAGTGACACAGTTTTTGAATTTGACAAACCAAAGTGTAAACAAAAATCATATCTACTATTAATCTCACATTACACTAGAAATTGTTAAAGCATTCTTCCTGTTATGAAACCTGATCATCTTTATGTTTATAAACAATAAAGGGTTTTTTTCTTTACAAATCCAAGATCCCCAAATCAAGCCTGGACAGGAAATTTATGATTCTTTTGAATCACACAACCATGTGAGTTCAAGTAATACATTTTTCAATTTCTTCCTGTTATCCTTCCCTCCCAATGATACCTCTCCAAAAATCTTCTACTAGAAGTAAAGGACAAACATAAAGAGTTTTGCAAAGAATCCAAATAAATCCTACAGTTTCTATATTCTACAGGAGTTGAAAAGAAAAAACATTACACTGAGGAGGGTGCATCGGCAAAGACCTCATTGAGCATCTCATCATCACTGCCAGTCATGGCAAATAGCTCTGCGTCCTTTTCTTCCTCATTAGAAAACTCCCGTCTTTCAAGCTTGGCATGAGCTGCAATAAATATCATTTTCTGAGCCCTTTCCAGGCCCACCCTTGAGTGTCTATGAACACAAACCCATTTCATGGAAGACCAATTACACTTAAATGAACAAGCGGTTGCATGGAGGAATATGAGCCTCACTGCAACCTTACCCAGACACTTAAACTCACTTAGGCAAGTTTCCCATACAAGTCTGCTGCTCTGTGGGTTTGCAATTTTCATCTTTCCAGTAACCGGGTCTCGCTTTTTTACCTGAACAGCTTGAGCATAAAGAGGCTCTAGCCCTTCTGACCTCCACTTCATGAGCTCCATTAATGCAACATGAGCTTCTTCCAGGGAAACCAACCTGGTAATGAGCTTATCAACATCCTTCTCTTGCTCATGTGTCAAGCATTTGAATGGTGGAAGATATTTTCCGCTTGTGTCTCTCAACAAGTAAAGAGGGTCCAGTATGAATGCAGCCGACCATGCTGGGTGGTAGTTCTTTCTGAATCGCTTTTCAACAATCTTTTCAACAGGTCCCTCAGCAATGCTGAACTTGGCACACCATTCCTTCACTTTCCCCCTCAAATCCTCCCAAAGAGGTAGGCATTGTGCAATTAAAGGCCTCTCAACCTCAATCTCCTGAGCCATCTCTTTGATCAGCTTCACAAGCGAATATACAGCATCCAACTCATTCCAAAACCCTTCATTTTGAATCAGCCCCGCAACTTCCCTTGCAATTGGATCCTCCACACATGTCGCTTTATACGTATCATCCATCACAACCATTTGAAGTACCCGGGCACAGCTTAATACCTCTTCCAACATTACATAAACAGGTCCAAAGTTCTTGGAAGTATCACATTTCGGAGAAGGAACACGGAGCAGCCCAGCATACTCAAGCTCTTGCACCTTGCACCTGAGGAAAGCATTCCTAACTTGAGAATTAGTATTTACAAAATTTGCAATCTTTACGCAATCCTCAGTAACAGTCCTGAAAAGTGGGAGCTCTTTATTAAAATCCTTGATCAAACTAACAAACCCTTGAAGCTGACAAGAGAGATTTACCATCCAATGATTCTGAACCTCCAAATTCCTCAATGCCTTGGCCTTATACTTATCTGCAACTATCCCTACACATCTCTGCTGCACAGAATTCCCACACACACCCTTCACTGCCTCGCACAAAACCTCCTCTGCATACTTCGACGATACCATCCCTCCTGTGAACACTGCCTTATGAAAAACACTCATCCCATTTGGAAGATTCACTGTAAACTTAACCAAATTCTCTCCCTCACAAGCAAATCCACAACAACTAGTCCCTTTCCACCCATCACTAGCAACCTGAAAAAACATTGCATCTCTAATCCTGGCATCAGACTCACTCTTAATCTCATCAAACTTAGCATCAAGCCGAGCACCCGAGAGCTCGCGACGCAAGCTCAAGGGAGGCAATCCCACTTGGTTAAGAAAATTTTTGAACTTTGGGTGCTCTAAACTCGAAAATGACACAGACCCACATGACTCATAGAACCATTCTGCTAGTAACTCAAGCCCAGAATCAATTTGGTCCTTGTTTAAAACTGGTGGTGGACCAGTTGAACCTTTAGGACTCTTAAGCTTTTTCACACTATCTTCCAACAATGCTAAAGCACCCAAATCATCTTTCCCACCAGATAACACCAAAGGGTGTTGGTTTTGGGCCTGTTGATTGTGGTGGTGGTGGTGGTGGTGGTGGTGCTGACTCAGCCCCCCCGAATTACTCGGCGAGTAATTCAAAAACTCGTTTTGGTTATGAAAAAAACGCGACGAAGGCGTTTCAACCAAAGCTAGAGAAGAAGAGCATGAATGTGAAAAATGATGAGAACCCATTTGAGAGCTTCGTTTTCTATGGTTGTTACTGTTATTGTTGTTGTGTAAAGAGGGAATTGAAGAAATGGGTATTGGAGAGAGCGAAGAAGAGGAACTGGGTTTTGTGGAAGAGACAGTAACAGAGTTGAAATTGGGACAAGTACCACGTTTCAAGTGCTCAGAGGCGGTTCTGGAAGGATTAGAGGCTGAGAAAACGGCGTCGCATAGAGAGCACTTGAGCTTCACAGCTTTTGGAAGGTTGGTATCTGGGTTTTTGACAAGAATGGGTTCCAAGTGAGTCCAATACCAAGCTCCTTTGCCTTTGATGGCTTTGTTTCGAACAGTGACTAAGCCTTCGTAGCGTTTGCTCAAGGCTTTGGCAGCTATGCTTTCATCGCTTTGTAAAGGGAGAGTTGGAGGGTCGGTGTGGGGTGAGCACGTGGAAGCCATGGAAATTGAGTGTTAGAGAGTGAGGGAGTGAGTTGGGTCTTTGGTTTGTGATATGGGTTTTGAAAGTGTGGGAGTTGTTTACATGGTGATGGGGGGAAGGCGGTGTTTGAGAGTGAAGACAGTGAGAGAGAGAGAGAGAGAGAGAGAGAGAGAGAGTGTATGAGGTGTTTGTGGAATTGTCTAGCTGAAGTGCACGTTTATGGCTGACGAGAGAGTGAGAGATGAAAACTGAGACTGTGTGAGTTTTTGGAGTTGAGAGAGACAGAAACGGGAGTCCAAAACTACTACTATATCTGGGTGTCTTCTCTCTCTCTCTCTCTTTTTTGAAAGAAACTTTTTCTTTTTATCTTTTTGTTGAAAGCAAGTCTTCTCTGTGGGGGGTGCTGAGAATTGAGCAAGTCTACAACATGTTCAAAAACACAGTTGTAACTGTTACTAGTTCGTATTTTATAAACATAATGAGTAACTGTGTACATGCTACATCCATATATGAGGAAAAGCATCTATGGGGAAAAGCCTCCATCTCTCTCAGAGAGAGAGAGAGAGAGAGAGAGAGAGGGCACTCTCACGAAAGATGATCCCTTCCACATATTTTTGAAATAAAGAAAATTGTAGACATGCACATGCGACTATGCGAGAAATATAAGTATTTAGTATTTTGAGAATAATGCAATGTACTATTAATTTCTTTCCAATTATACGTAATAGTGAGTTTCATTAATTGAATTTAATGTAAAATTTACCATTTTATTGGGAAAAATGAGTAACATGTAACTGTTATCCAATAATACTTATTAATTTTTTAAGGAATGTGTTGCATGTATTCCAATGTATATGATATTTTTATGCTTTATGATTCAAATTTCTAGTTTTCTCTCTTTTCTTTTGTTGGGTATTCTATTCACTTATAAACAGGACAAAATGCATGGAAAAAGAAAATCAATTTTATGTCTTTTACTCATTAAAAAAAAAAGAAAAAGAAAAAGAAGCTAACCCTCCATAGAGGGCAAAATGCCATTCAGACAAATTGACCATTGGCTGGTCATGCATCAGTTGCTATTGAACCATAAATGTAAATATTATGACAAATGCAAATACATGAGCTCCCAAACATAGGTAGCAATCATTTCTTGTTGTGGGTTTTCTAAGACATCGACCCCCGATCAAACCATTAAAGCATTAAATGCAACTTAGGATAGGCCTAGATAATAAAAATTTGCAACTTAGAATAGGTTTAAATTTCCATCCAAAAAGGCTATAAGGTTTGAGCTAGGCAAAGTTTAATTCATATTAGGTTTGGCTTTAAATATGAGGGCGTAGCTACTAGCTAACTATTTTAGATATGATCAGTTCATTTAGGAAAAACATGACTAATTTGGATAACTTTGTTTAATTGTACGGTGAATTATTGCTCCGACCAATAAGGAATGATTTTTATTGAAAGTACTAAGTTGACAGTCTAGCTAAGATATAAAAAAAAAAAAATTAAAAAAAAATCCCCATACTTGGATGGTTTTTTTTTTTTTTTTTTGAGATAAAGTACTTGGATGGTTGGAAAGCGATTTTAAGAGGATCTTGCACCAATCTAGAACTCATGCATTTATTATTAGTCTTTCGAGTTCACAATATGTAAGAAGAAGGTTTGGTTTGAGTGTGCTTTTAGAATTTGAATTGCCATTTTTTTTCTTATTTATTTATAGGTCATGTTAATGGGATTTTTAGAATAATTATTAATAAATCATTTTAAGAAATCTTTTATAACATTTTTATGAAAAATTAAAAAATAATTGTCAAAATATCAATTTTTTTTTTCATAAAAACTTTTTTAAAGTGATTTACTAACAAATGTCTTTAAGACATTCGTTAACTTTTCCCTTTGTTTATTTATTAAAAAAAATATAAATATTATTATATCGAGAAAATAAGACTTTAAAAAATCATATATAACTTATGAAGTTAAATAAAGTCTTAATAATAATAATAATAATAATAATAATAATAATAATAAGCTAAGCCAAAGGCACAAAGATGTCTTGAAAACCTTAGTTCCTACTACCTAATCAAACTTACCAAACTTTGTTATATTTTTGCAAAGAGCATTCTTCATATATTTTATACAAAAGCTTTTACATCATTGCTCAGTTGTTAGACAAACAAAGAGTATCAAGTTAATTATAACATTAGATATGTAATGAACTCCAAAGTTTGTTTTGATTTTCCAATAATTAACTAGTAATTCTTGAGCACAACCAAGTATGGCTATAATAATATGAAGTTTTAATGTGGCTAGGTGTGTTCACAACTAAACTTTCAAACATTCTCCAATGTATACTTTTAGTATATGTTAATCGATTAGTTATGGAGGGATATGTTGGACTTTTTGGCAAATAAGTGGAGCAAGTAATTAGCTAGTATTTGATAGTGATAGCCTGATAGGTGCTTAATGATTATTACAAGTGTAAACCATAACTATTTTATGATTAATTTATATTATGCTCAAGTTCTGTTGATGTAAATGGATTCTTGTTAAAAAATATTTAGGATGTCATAAATTTGATTCATTAATTGACAAACTACCTTGCTATAAAGTACTCACTTTATGCATATCAAACTCACCAAATCCTTACGAATTTGGGGATTAATGAAGCACATAAGCATAGGAAAACAGTAACCTATTGATACCACTCATTATATTTGGTATCATCACAGACAAACAAAAAACCATCTTAGTTTGTAACTTTTTTTTTTTTTTTTTTTTTGAGTTAGTTTCAACCTATAGCGTTGGCTCTTGATAATAGCTCTTTATCATCAAATCAAGATATCAATTGGTTTTTTGTATAAGCGGGGATTAAATTTCAGGTCTCTTATTCAACTATTAGAGACTTTTATCAGTTGAGCTAACTTAAAAGTGAGTTTAAATTAGTTTTTATAAATTTTTATTTATCTAAATACAAATATATACTTCTATCAATCTTTAGCAAATAAGCTTCTAATAAAAGTTATTCCAAACACCCATTAATAAAATTTACTATTCCCTTAAACATTAGTTTTTTCCTTAATTTGAAAGAAAAACTATTTTTAAAAAAACAAAACAAAACAAAACAAAAGAAGATGTGATATACAGCAGTAGGTATATATCCTAATAATCCTATATGTGGATGAGAAAAAAGTCAAAACTAAAGTATCTTTATTCAGGTGGGAGGTGATTGCAAATTTACTTAAAGTATATGGTGCTGTCTAACACTAATAAGTTACACTAAACAGGGTCCTAAGGTCTTACTAACTTTTCAAAAAGAGACCGTTAGGAGGAATGAATGAAATTCACAAAAGCCTTTGAATTTGAAGTTTGGGCAGTGTGGACCCTATTTTACCATGTAGCGGCAAAGATTTCTAGTTTGTCCATCTAAATGTCTTCTCTGTAATTATGTAAGTTTACTGTGTTTAGCCTCTGCATAGAGACAACACAAAGAGAAGCAGACAAAAACAATACTATTAACTTCATTCTTTGTAAATTATCATCATCAAGTGCAAATGGGTTATATTTTTTGTGTTACTTTTCATATAGCCTAGGATTTATTAAAATCAGTTGTAGTTGTTGAAAATTGAATACAATTGTGTTTTCTCCATTTGGGTAGAACAATATATAGAAATGTCTCAAGATGGAAATAATGATATCCAATGATGCTGAGTGCAGATATTTGGTAACAATAATTTTCATTCTCTGATATTGTGATCATTGCAAAAGAGGGAAATTAGTAGTTAAAAGAAAAAAAAAATTATTAATACGATGAGATTTAAACCTATTGTATCATTTCATGATAATTTTTTTTAATCATCAGACTAAAATACTAATTGATTTCTCTAAGTATAAACACTAATGGTCCGTTTGGATTGAGGGGGAGGGGGAGAGAATAAAGTAGATTTGACTTAAAATTAGCTTATTTTCAACTAATTCTACTATACTCTACTCCCCTTCACTGCTCATCTTTTCGCCCTCAATCCAAACAGGCCCTAAGAGCAGAATTTGATATCCAAGTCCATTATTCAACGATTTAGATACTTTGTCAAATGAGCTAATTGAAACTCAATAAATTGATGGTTAATAATGGCAAGAGAGGGATGAGGGTCATGGGTGTTGACTATTTATCTTCTTCTTTTTTCTTTTTCTTTTTTTCTTTTGGTTCTTATAATTGAGAACTTTTTTTTTGTTTTGGGACAACTATAGAGAGTTTTTTTTTTTTTTAACCAACTATGTAGAGCTATGTAGTGACATTATACTCCTCTTAAAAAAAAAAAAAGTAGTGAACATTATACTCATTTGGCAACTTTCCTTTTTTAGGTTCCCAAATATATTAGGTTATTTAGTAATGGACCACTTGGAGGAATGATGAAGAACATGATTTTAAGCATCCGTGGTCTTTCCCATTTGCCAAGTACTCCTTAGCAAATGAAGAAGTAAAATAATAA
The DNA here is from genome assembly GCA_033629205.1 of Lithocarpus polystachyus. Taxonomy (NCBI): domain Eukaryota; kingdom Viridiplantae; phylum Streptophyta; class Magnoliopsida; order Fagales; family Fagaceae; genus Lithocarpus; species Lithocarpus polystachyus. Next base: position 21,375,214 of record CM066170.1, on the reverse strand, counting down.
TAATAATAATAATAATAATAATAATAATAATAAAAAATAAATAAATAAATAAATAAATAAAACAACTATATTTTTCTAATGTAAGATGGGGCTAGGATAATTTGCAATTATGTAATTCATTGTATCTTACATATTTCAGCACCCATTTTAATATTAGTCTAATAATTTCTATGTGGGTGTGGTGGAATACAACCACTAATTGTACTGTACGATTTAATATAATTTAACCTAACTATCTTTAGCTCTACGTTATTAACTAAATCTTTGACAAATTATTATAAAAATGAAAAGCTTGGTTTAAAATTGATCAATATATAAAAGAAAGAGTGGTTACTTATTGGTCCCTCCTTAACACATGGACCAACCATTAATGTGGCAGATCCACCATCCAAACTACTGAATATTAAAGCACCAAAAAAGCAGCTTTGAAAGTGTTCTTAGTTGCTCAACTTCCACCACTCTGTGATTAGGTTTTTTCTTCCTTTCCTTTTTCGTTGAAAGTGTGTATAAAAGCTAACAAAGTTACAACAAAAACAACTTAAGTGGTCCTTTTTTTTTTTTTTTCCTTTAACAAAATATGAGAATGTTTCTCATATTTTTAAAATGAACTGGGTTTTTTTGGTGGAAAAAATGGTTTCCTTTGAGTGTGACAATGTAGAATTGAAAAGCTGGTGTCTGTTGACATTGTTAGGATGATTCAATTTCAAGTTTTCCTATCATTATATGGACCTTGGCATTGACATAACCAATTCTTCTTTTTTCTTTTTGATTAAATGACATAAAAAATTCATGTCCACAATTAAGTAAGTCAAAAGAGTATAACATGAATGAAATTCACATAACGCCTTTATTATCATTTTTTGGCTAATTTGGGTATCCAAGTGAATATAGTTTTCCCATCACACACATACTGGATAGTTATAGAAGAATTATTTTGTATTTGCATTTTGGCAATTGACCCATTTGAGCCTGGCCTTCATTTTTTAAGAAGTGGCAAAGATTTCAAATCAGATTATCTAAATTGATTTGTGTAAGTTATATTTTTATGTTACTTTTCTTTAGGGCCCAGGGCAAACTTAAATTTGGTAGTGAACGATGGCAAACAGTTGAAATTATTATTGGTTTTTCTTGGATAGAACAATTATAAAAATTGTGTTACGATCAACAAAATAAATAAATAACATATTATCAAAAGGTAAAGCTTTTGTCCAGGGACGGAACTAGGATTTTGAGTGAGGAGGGACGAGATACACTCAAACCCAAATGCTTAAAAAATTTGTTATAGCCTAAACTTTCGTATTGTACCTCTAGATTAACCCAAAGACAACCATGTTTTTTTTATCCAAGCTACTTATAAAAGAATATATATATATATATATATATATATATATGTGTGTGTGTGTGTGTGTGTGCGCGCGCGCGCGCGCATGTGGAACTTCTTTGAAGAACTTCATGAAACACTTAACTGCAATTATTCTATGCTAATGCTTTAAGATAAATTTCATATATCATTTAGAATCCAGACAGAAACTCACAAAAAGAATCAAAATTTAATATAAATTTGAATAAAGAAAGTGTACTTTTTGTGAAAGGATGGAATTATTGAACAAAAATGGAGTATGAAAATTCAAAACCAAACTTTATATATTTTATATTTTGCTTTTTCTCATTGGGCCAAGGGGGGCCATTGCCCCCCTAGTCCAAGCATAGCTACGTCCCTGCTTTTGTCCAATGTTTCTATGTATTGGATTTGATATGCAATGATATACGTCATTTTGGGACATATTGTCGCGTCTAGTGCAAAAAAACACTAGATACAAACCAAACCCTATATTAAAAAGAGACTAATGTTAGATGATTAGTCGCTGCAGGCTGTTAGGTTTGGTACCTGAGGCAAGCTTGAGCTGCAAAAGTAGGAAAATGGTATTTGTTGTGCGAAGGGTTGGAGAATGGACCCAAGATTCATTGCAAAAGATTAAAGATAGAGAACGAGAGATACGGGAGGTTTTTTTTTTTTTTTTTTTTCCTGTCTATTTTTGAGTACCAATATTTATGAAGTCATCATTTCATTTGGGATGGACTAAGAGGTCCAAGACCACTATATGTCCATTGAAGGATTATAGTTTTTTTTTTTTTTTTTTTTTTTTGAAGGATTATAGTTAACACTTAACATCATTGGCATTCCACTCTCAAAAAAAAAAAAAAAAAAAAATCATAGGCATTTATACTTTCTTCTTTCGGGGAGAGGGGAGAGGAGTTGTTAATAATTGACCACTTAATTGAATTATGAAAAATATTATTATGAATAAATAACCATAGGTCATCCACAACATTCTTCCCTCTCTCATTTTCTTTTTTAATTAAAGTTTCATTTGGTATTCAACGTAGATCTATTAAAAATAGTTATTCTTATGAAATAGCTATTTGATTAATTGGTAAAATTTCTCACAGTTGAATAAGAGATCTATGATTCAATCTACTCCTATAATCAGAAGTGGGTGTCGTAGATTGAAAACTCTCTTAAAAAAAAAAAAAAACTATTTGAGCCATTATACATATATAGGAGTAGCTCATGTTGGCAAAATGAAAATTTTAATTTACAATATAATTTAATATATTTTTTTGAGTAAGTAATATAATTTAATATTGATTCTTTGTAATGCTTACTCATTGTATTCTATGTTGATTCCGCATATTACCAAATATATTATAAAGTATTATGGGGTTAATACAAGTATCAATTATTACTCTTTTCTTCTCTTTTATAGAATATAATTATTACAAATCAATGAATCATTATATTTCACGTATTCCCTCACATGTTATAATTGTTAGCTTCATTATATATCTTCGTGGGTCTGGTGGAATCCAACCACTGAATCTACTTTATAGATTTAAATAATACAATTGACTATCTTTAGCTCTACGTTATATTTAACCAAATCAAATCTTCAGCGTGTTATTAAAAGGAAAAGGTGTACACTGATCATGGCAAAAAAGAGAAGTGCTCATTCTTTAGTACATGGATGGACCAACCATTGAGTCCATCCTGGTGGATGTTTTACCCGTGACCTCCTATTATAATAAAGTTATATAAATCTTTAATCTATTTAATAACTACTTCTTTTGAGAGGAAAAAAAGAAAAGTAATCTATTTATTTTGAAACGAGTGGATTTAATTATGTCATATTGTTAAAGTAAAATCTCATTTATTCATTTCAAAATTGATGAATAAGATTTTATTAATTAGTATATGATAGTGTTACCTCAATAACTATAAAGTATCCTAATCCATTTCAATGCTATAGCAACCCTCGAAAGGTCTTTTAGTTGCTATTTTTAACTCATTTGCTTAGTGCATGCTGTTCTTAATTGTGATTTCTAAGTTCTCAAATGAAGATAAGTGTAAATTTTGCTTGGCTTTGGCTTTAAATAATAACATCAATACTTTTCTAAACAAACGAGCCCATTTTGTGAAGAGGTGACAAAGTGGATACGAGTTTTCTTGATCTCATCCTGCTCCACCTTGAATGTGCATTAATATATATTTATTTAAATATTTTATATATAATTTTAGCTATTTGTTTACATATCCTTTTTTTTTGGGGCATATTCTATTATCAATCCCCAAAACACACACACACACACACACACTCTCTCTCTCTCTCTCTCTCTCTCAATTTTACCTTATTAATGGTTAAACCACCTCATTGTGGATGGAAAAATTCTTCCAGCATGTTCTACCCCAACTTGCCCTGCAAGGGTTTTCTTCATCTTGAAAAGATGACAAGATAGGGATAGAACACCCTTGATCCGACGACACCCCACACCGTCACCATCTCTAATTTTTAGACTGCACCCCACACCGTTACTATCTGTAATTTTTAGTGGCTTGGTTGAGTAAATAAAAAAGAAATGTTTGAAAAAAAGAAATTCTAATTATTACACACTTTCTCTACCATAGCCACTCATATATATAATGACAAATTGCATTATGAGATTCTAGGAAAAAGAAATGCTTGACAAATGAACATAGTTTTTTTTTTTCCCGTCTTTGGGTTTGGTGAATGATGTACCAATTAGGTATACGGCACATGATACCAATTACCTAGCTACCAACTCTTGAACTTCATTGGAGTAGTGGCTTAAAGGGGGCCCAAATAGATGATGTTTATATGAGTTATAATCCTTCCATAGACCTAGTTCTATTTATGAAGATTTACTTGAAAAATGTGGCCCATGTATTATTTTTACGGACTCACAGTCAAGAACAAATTACATGGCACAAAAGAGGACTGATTTATATGAGTGTGGTAGCCTCAAAGTTTATGTCAATTTAAGAAGTGACCTACAAACTTTATGTTACAAAAAAGGACTGGTTTAAATGTACAATCATCACAACAGAGACGGATTCTTCATACACAATGAAGAGAATAAAAGGGCTACTAATTTATGTCTGTAATCATTAGACTGTGACTATGGTCGGTTTTTTAAGATTCTCGAGGAAAAGAAAAATCTAACAACACAGATTTTGAATTTAGTATAATTCTCAAATTACTCTGTTAACAATTTTTAATACACTTCTCTTGTTAATTTGTTACGAAACTTAGACGGTTAGACCATCTTTATATACATTTATAAACTAGAATAGGTTCTTTTCTTTACAAATCCAAGAACCCCAAAATGCATTTGTTGCGACCACCTCGACCACGACTACCACCACGTTTACTGCGGGAAGCTATGGTGTTTTTGTTGTAACAAACTTAATAAAGAGGATAAATTTGGTTTTAGTTCGAGGAAAAACCAAACCTCCCAATTAGCAAATTTGCTGAATAATATTCTGATTGATTTTTTATTGATATAACGTGAAGCTATATAAATAGCTTTACAGACTTGGATAACCAATAAACAACTCCAATATTCCTATACAACTCAGCAACTGGATAAGGATAAGCAAGACTCCTAAACCAACTACCTAATACTTCAATCTGATAACTACTTAGATTGTTATTATCAAACCATACTCCTAATACTTCAATCTGATAACTATTCGGATTGTTATTATTATTATCTCCCCTGACTCTACTGGCACAGAGAAGCTAAAAACAAATACGAATAAAAGGTAATAGCTAAATAATTCAAAACAAATGAATATCCAATAGAGCGTGTGAACTCAGTAGCTCCAGCCACTTCCTTTGGACATAACATTCCTTCCCCTTTAAATTTGAGCCTTGTCCTCAAGGGTAATATCAACAAAACAAAGCCTCATTGTGCAAGCATCCTCCCAGGCAGTGTCTGCTGGTGATAGCCCTTGCCAGTGGATTAAAACTTCTTCTTTGTTTCTCCGAGTTCACGTATTTAAGACGCTTGTGGAAGAGGATCCACAACGCTACTGCTACCAGGAATTTTCTGGCAAGGTAGTACCCTGCTGGTCATTGCGGCCAAGTGACTATTTGAGGTTGGAAACATGAAACACAGGGCAAATCTTGGAATTTTCTGGCAATTTAGAGCGAGTTTGGTTCAACTTTTTGAAATTGGGCTTTTTGAAAAAGTGGAATTTTCAAAAAGTGTAATATGAAAAAGTGTTTTTTTAAAAAGTTGAATGTTTGGTAAAAGCTGTTAAAAAGTGTTTTTTTGAAAAAGCTGAGTGTTTGGCTAGTACTTATAAAAGTGGCAGTTTGAAGGATAAATTACCAAAAAGGACAATGTATATATAAGAGAGTTTATTTCATACTTAAATCAACTACTTCTTAATACTTAAATCAATTTTTCTCTTTCTAAAAAATTATTTTTTTCTCATCAATATTAGCTAATAATAACCTACCACTTAAGATTTATTGTGAAAGTATTGTGAAAATATTGTGATAATTGATACTAATTTTAATTTGAATGTACTATTACAATTATTTTTTTTTCTCTTTCTAAAAAAATTATTTTTTTTTCTTAATAATATTAACTAATAATAACCTATCACTTAAGATTTATTGTTAAAGTATTGTGATAATTGATACTAATTTTAATTTGAACATACTATTAAAATTATTTTTTTCTCTTTCTAAAAAAATTATTTTTTTCTCACCAATATTAGCTAATAATAACCTACCACTTAAAATTTATTGTGAAAGTATTGTAAAAATATTGTGATAGCATTTCTCAATTTTAATTTCTTATTCTTTATTTTATTTTGTCCTTTTTTTTCTTTTCATCCGTATTTCCTTCTTCTTTTTTTCTCCCTCTTTTTTTCTCCTCTACACACGTATTCTTTCTTCTTTTTTTTTTTTTTTTTTTTTCCCCTTCTTTCCCCTTTTTTTCCTACCACCTACTCCACACTCCAGAACATTCCACAAAGAGCCTCTTTCTTCCTGTTTCTTTTTTTACTTTCTTTCTTCCTTTCTCCCTTTTCTCTTGCAACATAGAGCCTCCCTACCACTTCATTCACATATTATTGGCAGTATCCAATACCCACACTTCAAGAAGACCAGTACCCACATTTCAAGTACTCAGTACCCACACTTTAACTCTACCTTTTGAAACACAGTGGGCAATTTGGGAAGAAGACGAAGAAGAAAGAAGAAGAAGATGAAGAAGATCGGTCCGGATCGGTCAAGAGAAACATTTACCCACAGCAGCACGGTCCGGATTGTGTAGCAGCACAGAGGAGAGGCTTGTTCTTGAAGATGAGATGAGAGGAAGCCGTGAAATGTGAAGGGTAATTTGGTAATTGCACACAGAGTCCAACAGATAGGTTACAACGCGCCCGGGCTTTTTTCCAAAATGGACCGCCGAGCTCCTTTTTGCAAATGCACGTTCTCTTCACAAACCCAAAATGCAACTTTTAACAAAAAGTTGTTTTTTATACCTTAACCAAACAGGCTTTTTATATTTGTAATTTCAAAATGGGCTTTTTGGGTTGGGAAAGTTGAAACAAACAAGCACTTAAGCTTATAGGCAGCAACACCAACTTTTTGTATGATCTGCAAACGTCCAAAAAATCGGGGAGAAAGCTTCAAATTCCTACGCAAGGCCACAGATAAATGGCGGTAAGGTTGTAACCTCAAGTACACCCATTCCCCCACTTCAAAATATCTCTCTCTACGCTTCTTATCTGCATAAAACTTCATCCTTAACTGTGCCAACAAAATATTTTCACAAAGTTCCTTCACAACCTCATCGCGTGCTATCAATTCCTTCTCCACTGCTTCAATTCTAGTTGTACCTGGGACATATGACAATAAATTTGGTGGGGGCCTGCCATACACAATTTCAAATGGGGTCTTTTTGGTAGTCGTATGATTGCTTGTATTGTAACAATATTCAACTTAAGAAATCCATTTAACCCACTCCTTGGGTCGAGGACTTGAGAAATACCGCAAGTACATCTCTGACGTGCGATTAACTACCTCCATTTGCCCATAAGTTTGCGGATGATTAGCATAGATGAAATTGAAGCTAGTTCCATTAAGGCGAAATAATTCCTCCCAAACTTACTTGTGAAGGTAGGATCATGATCACACACTATCGATTCGAGTAGCCCACGCAATCGAAAATCATGATCAAAGAACTTTTTGGCCACACTCTGAGCTGTGTACGGATGAGTAATGGGAATGAAATGTGCGTATTTGGAAAGCCAATCTACAACCACAAAAATGGTTGATTTACACATAGAAGTTGGCAAGCCTTCTACAAAACCATAGATATATTAGACCATACCTTAGTTGGAATAGGTAGAGGTTGGAGAAGTCCGGCTGGACTGGTGCATTCCATCTTGTGTCTCTGGCACACATCGCAATGCTAGATATAGTCTTGTATCTGTCTCTTCATTCCCACCCAATAAAAAACTGATCAGATCCTCTGTAATGTTTTGTGTAGGCCTGCATGAATACTAGAATGAAACTCCTGGATTATATCCTAAAGCAATGGAGAATCAGAACTAAGATAAATCCGATTCTTAAAATATAATACTCCTTCCTTGAAGTCCCATGGTCCAACAGCCTCCCCTTCTTGAAAAAGCTTGACAATGTGTTGTAGTTTTGGATTAGTTTGCACCTCCTCCTTAATGGTATCAAGCCATCTAGGAACTGAAGTAGAGATTGCAACAAATTTTGCATTTTCTTCCTTTCTAAAGAGTGCATCTACCACTTGATTCTCTGTTCCCTTCCTGTATTCCACATGGAAATCATACCCCATTAACTTGGACATCCATTTTTGGTGTGCATATGTTGTGATTCACTACTCCCATAGAAATTTGAGGGTTCGGTGATCGGTTCTCACTACAAAAGTTCAACCAAGGAGATAAGGCCACCACTTTTGAATAGCCAACACCAAGGCTAGCATATCTTTTTCATACGTAGAGAGCAATAAGTTCCTTCCCTACAATGCTTGACTGAAAAAAGCAATAGGTCGTCTTTCTTGCATTAAAACCCCGCCTACACCACTCCCTGAAGCATCGCATTCCACCACAAATATATTTGCAAAATTGGGAAGGGCCAACATTGGTGCTTGAGTCATTGCCTCCTTGAGATCTTGGAAGGCCTTTTCGGATATTGGAGTCCATGTGAAAGAATATTTTTTTTTAACATGTTGGTGAATGGCAACGCAATCCTTCCATATTCACGAATGAATTTTCGATAGTAACTCGTAAGCCCCAAAAATCCTCGAAGGGACCTTGGAGTCTTGGGTTTTGGCCAATCCATCATGGCAGCTACCTTTTAAGGATCCATTGATACTCCCTCCACACCTATCAAATGTCCCAAATACTTAATTTTTGTTTGACCAAATTGGCATTTTTCCCTTTTTAAGAAAATACTATGGGCTCGTAAGGTGTTTAAGACGGTTTTGACATGCTGCATGTGATCTTCCCAATAACGGCTATATATCAAAATATTATCAAAAAATATCAATACAAATTTCTGAAGGTACCTTTTAAGAATGTCATTCATAAAAGATTGGAAGGTGGATGGCGCATTAGTCAGTCCGAATGGCATCACAAGGAACTCATAATGTCCATGATGAGTACAAAAGGCAGTTTTTGAAATGTCAGGAGGATGGACCCTTATTTATTAATAACTCGAATGTAAATCCAGTTTAAAAAAATACCTTGCAACATGTAACTCATCTAGGAGTTCATCAATGACCAGAATTGGGAATTTGTCCTTCACTGTAATTCGATTGAGTGCTCGGAAGTTGACACACATTCTCCATGAACCATCACCCTTTTTGAAGAGCAAGACTGGCGATGAATAGGGACTATTGCTTGGCCTCACAATACCCTACTTAAGCATCTTTTCCACTTGCTACTCTATCTCTACCTTTTGAAAATGAGGATACCGATATGGCCTTACACTAATCGGTCCGCTTCCGGGTGCCAACGAAATACAGTGATCATGAACCCATGATGGTGGTAATCCTTTAGGCTCTTTGAAAAGATCCTGGAAAGATTTGATGAGATTAATGAGATTCTGATCTGTAATGATGTTGTGGTCCTTCTCCTTCTCCCCCATAGCAATGGCGTGAAATTGTATAAAAGCTCCATGCTTGCTTCTCTTAACAATTTTTTTCACCTTATTCCTATCAATCTACGGGTGTGGGTTAGGCATTCCCTGTAAAGAGATTTTTTCCCCATACTGGAATCTCATAAGCAATTTAGAGAAATCCCACTAAATCATTCCTAACGTTCTAAGCCATTGTGCTCCCAAAACCACGTCATACCCTTCTAATGGTAAGAGGTAGAAATCTACATCAAGAGTAACCCCTTGTAACCGAACTTGCACTCCAATATATTTCCTTGCAAGAGATCCTTCCACCACATGCAACCTTAACATTAAATTTTCCTTCCGTATTACATGTTAATCCCAACTTCTCTGCCAACCTCTCCTCAATAAAGTTGTGAGTGTTCCCTGAGTTAATCAAGACAACCAATGATTGTTGATTGATGACCCCGTGGACTTGCATGGTTTGAGGAGCTGGGGAACCAGACATTACATGCAAAGAAATCTCCAAATCTTCATTGGATTCCTTTTCTTCTACATTTCCAATTTCGTCAAACCTATCCTCCTCTGGCCAACAACTTTCAATCAAAAAAAGCTTTTTACACCGGTGACCAGGAGCAAACTTCTCATCACAATTGAAGCAAAGTCCCTTATCTCATCATTCCTTCATCTCAGTTGGTGACAACCTTCGGATGGTAGCAGGAGTATGCAAACTGTCACCGGCGCCGACAACACCGACCGGCACCGACCCTCTCGCACCGCCATTGGCACCGACCGACGGAGCCGATGCCGGCGATCGGAACGTTAATTGAGCCCCAATGCCGGTGTGGTGAGGACATCGGAGACACAATGGACGCATTGAGTAATGCCGAACCGAACCGATACAAAGAAATATAAAAAAATTTTCAATTCAAATCAAGGGACGGCGTCGTTTAGGTGTGTATCTATTTTAAATTTTTTTAGTAAAACACTAAAACATCGTCGTATTGGGTTATGATATAAAAAAAAAAAAAAAAAACACACACACACACACACACACACACAAAACGCACCGTTTTATGTAGGTTTTCAGACTTACCTCAATCTCAGACTCTCAGTCACTATAAATACATTCTATTCACCTGCTGGGACCCTTAACTCTCTCTCTCTCGCCCTCGCCCTAGCCGCTCACCTCTTGCCTCTCGCTCGCGGTCTCGCCGGCCTAAGTCGCGCCACGCAGCAACTCCCCTCGGCAAACCACGGTAAGCCATCAACCTCTCTCTTTTAGTTTTAATGGAAATGGAGTGAGAGAGATTGTGTTGGACTGGACACAGAGTGAGAGAGATTGGTTTTAATGGAAACGGAGTGAGAGAGAGTTGTTGACTTGTTGAGTTGTTGTTGTTGTTCAATGTTCAGTACTCAGTTAGAGACTTAGAGACTTAAAGTTTGAGATGGAGAATGGACAAAGGACTGAAAGGGTGAAAGGAAAGGAGTGCATGCGTGTGAGTCTGTGAGTGTGTCTGTGTGAGTGTGTTGACTGAGTTAATATTTAATAGGAGTGTTAATGCGTGTGAGTTGTGCTTTGTGCGTGACTGGTGTGAGTGTGAGTCACTGAGTTGTGTGTGTTATTTAATATTAATATTTATTTATTCAGTTTTTGTTTAGTTAGTTTTTAGTTAGTTAGTTATTTATTTAATTTAGTTTTTGGTGTGTCTGTTGAGTTTAAGTTAATGAGTTGTGCGTGTTATTAAATATTAATATTTATTTATTCAGTTTTTGTTTAGTTATTTTTTAGTTAGTTATTTATTTAATTTAATTTTTGCACGAGTTTGAAATGAAAAATACAGTTTTGAAATTTTGGATCATTATGTGATCATTATGTGAAATTTTGCATAAGTTTAAAATTTTGGATCATTATGTGATCATTATGAAATGAAAAATACATTAACGCTTTTGCTTTTGTTTTATGTTTTACTAGGTTGGCACATGTTTCATGAATTATTTGGCACAAGTTTTTTGATTAGGTTGATATATTGATATTGGGCTTGAAAGTCCAATTTTTTTATTATTAAAAAAATAGTTTTTTTTTTTAATATTTCAAACCGACCAAACCGACTAAATCGCACCACAAAAACCACACCGCTATAGGTCAGAAAACCGACCCTAGGCGGTGTGCATCGGTTTCAATTATGAAAAAACCGATCTCTATCGGTTCGGTACTAAATTTGGAAAAAAATCACCCTTACCGAACCGCACACTCCCTTAGATGGTAGGAGTGGATGGAGGTGGACGGCCCATGATTGTTGGGCTAGTTGATGCGACCCTCTTTGGCTCAAATTTTGGATTGGATCGTTTCTGGTATTTCACTTCATAGAGCAGAGCCAAACCTACTGTTGCTAAAAGAGTTGTCGGCTTCATGGCTTGTACATCTATTCTCACGCTCTCTTTTAGACCACCGACGAAACAAGCAACTTGTTGAGGTTGATTTAGTTTCCCCACTCGACTGAGAAGTTCCTCGAATTGGCTTTGGTACTCTCACTCTAAACCAATTTGTTTGAGCCTTGTAAGATCTCCAAAAAAATCATCAAATTCCGTTGGTCCATATCTCGAGTTCAACCCTTCCTTGAGTAGAGGCCATGTAACTTCCTTCTCTTCCTCCTTAATTATCTGATACCACAGTTATGCCTCGCCCTCTAGATGATACGTTTTTAAGGGAACCTTCTCTTCCTCGGCAATTTTTTGAAATTAGAAAAATTGCTCCACTCGGCAAACCCAACTCATCGGATCTTCACTGCCATTAAAGCAAGGGAAATCAAGTTTGGTAACTTTTGGAATTACCACACCATGAGACTCAGTGGATGCTATTGCCTTCATCAAGGTTTCCTATAACTCACAGAACTTCTTGTCTTACCCTGCAGCTATGGAGCCTATCTCTACCTCTAAACGGTCGATACGTGAATCATCCATGGCCTGCTCTGATACCAAGTTGTTACGACCACCTCGACCACGGCTACCACCACGTTTACCACGGGGAGCTATGGTGTTTTTGTTGTAACAAACTTAATAAAGAGGATAAATTTGGTTTTAGTTTGAGGAAAAACCAGACCTCCCAATTAGCAAATTTGCTGAATAATAATCTGATTGATTTTTTATTGATATAACGTGAAGCTATATAAATAGCTTTACAGACTTGGATAACCAATAAACAACTTCAATATTCCTAAACAACTCAGCAACTGGATAAGGATAAGCAAGACTCCAAAACCAACTCCCTAATACTTCAATCTGATAACTATTTAGATTGTTATTATCAAACCAAACTCCTAATACTTCAATCTAATAACTATTCAGATTGTTATTATTATTATCTCCCCTGACTCTACCAGCACAGAGATGCTAAAAACAAATACAAATAAAGGTAATGGCTAAATAATTCAAAACAAATGAATATCTAACAGAGTGTGTGAACTCGGTAGCTCCAGCCACTTCCTTTGGACATAACAGCATTGGCACTAAATTTATGATTCTTATGAATCAAATGTCCAATTCTTTTTCTTTTTTTGGCAATAGGAAATATTATAAAAACAGAAGCAGTAAACTACATAGCCAAGGGGCAGGTTTAGTGCATAATCTATTACATCCGAGACCGGTAAGGTCATATAGTAAAAGCAAAGGCATCTCCACAGGAGGAGTGTTTAAAATTACAAAAGTTTGTTGGAAGTGGAATGTCATTCTCGTAAGCTAATTTGCATAGACATTTGCTTCCCCATAACAGTGGTTCAGCTTCCACTTGAGAATTTGAGTCAATAAGTTCCTCCAATCATCAACCATTGGTGCATAATCAGCAAGAGAGTCAACATTGCTATTTAGTAAATCAAAAACTGATTTCGCATCTAGTTCTAGATTTGGAGTTGTATCCAATATCCTATTCATTACTTACTAGAACTCGTATAAAGATGATTCTTATGGCACATCCATCTCTTGCTAATGAAGAGATTATTGGTTCAATCAATCAAGAACGTGGTCCTGTTTAACCTTTACACACACCCAAAAAAAAAAAAAAAAACAAAACTTGAAAAATCCCTCCTTTGAGGCTTGGCATTAGATGCAATGAGTGTTTTTTTTTTTTTATGGACACACCTAATTCATTGAAGAACAATTACACTTAAAAAGTTCAAAAGTATAACTGTACATTGTACAAGCGGTTGCATGGAGTAAGATAAGCCTCAGTACAACCTCACCCATAGACTTAAAACTTATTTTCTAAAATAACAGTGTAAATGCATTCAAAAGCTCAAGCTCCAAATCACTATCTAGCAATTTTTTAGTGGACGATTACACCATCCGAGACAATTTGATTGAAAAAAAGCTTAAGATACTATATTTTATTACAGTTCACTTCGAATGGAGCAGTACTAGAGTGCACAATTTGTCGATCTATCCAAATGTTTTTTTCTCAGATTATGCTAGTTTACCCCTTTACTTGGCATTTTAACAAACACGAGAATGTTCCAACGAGAAAAATGTTATCGAGAGCAAGTATATTTTCTTTCCTTCGATATGATTGTGGTGGTTACAAAAGTAGCACATTAATAATTAGTATGGCAAGAGTAAGATAGATACTTAAGGTGGTCCATTTTGGCGGATTCCTCCTCTTATTTGAGGGGACCATTAAGTAAAATTAATATGTGAGATCCATCTTTATATGGAAAGAAGAGAAGTTGTAGTTAACCCAGTGGGGTTGGCCAAGTGGTTGGGCACTTGGTTTCAAAGTGGCTGTTTTGAGTTTGATTAGGAGTTTCCTAGTTTAAGTCCGGGCACCAGCACTTTGAAAAAACTCCCTGGGCTAGCGATTTACCCCGCTATGAGCCAACCCATCGTGAACAGTGATTAGTCTTTGGTTGAAAGTTTTGAGGAAACACTGTGGGAAAAAAAAAAAAAAAAAAAGAAGAAGTTGTAGTTAGAGTGTGCATAAGTCTGGTCTAAGGGTTTTTTTTTATTGACTTTTTTCAACCCAACCCATGTGAGTTTGGTAGGATCTCTGGGTTGTGCATACATGTTTATTGCCTTGTAAAAGATTAGACTCTCATCAATTATTTAAGTACTTGTTTTCAATAAATTGTTACATTTTATAAAATATGTCTAAATTATATTTCAAAATAGTCAAAACTAATTCTCAAAATACTAAAATCAATCAAACAAAAAATAAATAAAACAAGGATAATGATATATATATATATATATATTAGTTTTATTGGATTGGCAGATTGAATGCACACCTAAATTCGCAACACGAACATAATAATTTTCTTTAAAAGGAGAGGTAGTAGTGTCAATAATAGAGGTTGGACTGTTGGAGAGAGCAATTGGGTTCCATAAAGGAGTAATTTAGTACTCTAAAAGTACGACAACTTAGTACTCCCTTCTCTTGCACGATAGTAGGTTTTACTAATTAAATTTATGGTAAAATTTATAATTATATAAGAGAGAAAAAAAATATCACGTAACTATATTCCAAGAATATATAGTAATTTTCTTCGTAAAAGTGAACTTGTAATTTGTTTATGGTCCAATCTTTAGAATAATAGTATATAACATTAATACATTATGGACAACTCTCTCTTTTTGGTGGTTCCAAAATAATAGGAGCTCATATGGCAATGGACCACTTGAGTGACTGATAAAGAACTTGATTTACGTAGTCAAGCAACCATGGTCCTGCCCATCTTCCATCTCCCTAGGGAAGGTGAGAAGGACAAATGAAGAGTAACCTTTCTCTAAATTAGGATGTGGCTGTGATACTTTGAAGTATTATATATATCTTACATATTCTCGCACGTGTTTTACTAGTGAGAGTATTATAAATCTTTTGTGGCCTTGTGGGTATGGTGGAGGGGAATCCAACTACTGAATCTACTTTATAATATATAACATAATAATAAAAATTTGATTATCTTTAGCTCTACGTTATCAACTAAATCTATGTGGCTATGCCTTCTTTTACCAAAAAAATAAAAAAAGAGAGGAATAGATGGAAACAACTCATAGCTAAATAGAGTGGTTACGAGCCATTCCCTAGCACTTGGGCCAACTATTCTATCTCCCATTGTAATTGCATGCTAGATTAGTTAGGAATAAGTCTTGTGCCATGTAATGTGGCACAACAAATGCCACAACTCAATTATATGGTGAGTTGTGGTTGGTGGAAGGGTGTCCTCACATGGACCCACCACCACCCTTCCACCAACCACAACTCGTCACATGGGCGAGTTGTAACATTGTTATGCCACTTTTTATAACATTAAACTTATTCATTTATTAGTTCTCAACAGCAAAAGTAGTCTTTTTTTTTTTTTTTTTTCCTTTCTTTTAGATATAGTCAGTACTTTGTAGTAACATTTTGAAAGCATTCACATGGAAAAAAGGAAAAAAAGAAAAAAGGGTTTGAGTTAGTGATAAATCTTTTCTCATTGAAATAAAGAGCTTGGATTCAAATCCTGCATTTAAAAAAAAAAAAAAAAAAAAACTATGTGTTTTTGTATTAGGCTGCAATTAGAATGGAATTGTAGGCCAAATCAAATTTGAGACAAGAATTCAGAAAATATTTCTCTTTTGATTGAAAAAAAATTCTAAATAAACAAGTTCAGACTCTTCGAACAAGAAGAAATATTTATATTGTACATTTGAAAATTCTTATGCTTATTTCTGGCGACATTTATAGCTAATCAAATGGGTGCTTTGAGCCAAGCAGATTATAAGATTTCTTGGTTCGTTTAACACCATTAAATGGCCCTCCAATTTGTTTTTGAGGACACAAATGTTGGGTACTTAACTTTTTTCCTAAATTATTCCACATGGATGATAATAGTTTCATTGCAAGTCATACATGTTAAATGACCAAAAATTTTTCTTTAGGCTTAAACTGATGTCTGTACATAGAAGTTGAAGAATCTCTTATGGTTGTGGTTCAGGCTTAGATTTTACATGCACATGCAAACTCAGTAGTCCAACACACAGATAATATTTCCTATTGCCATTTTTTCTGAAAACCCCGTGGGACAAATAAAGCATTCCCATACCATAAATTTTAAACAAGAATGCACCAGTTTTCAATTGAAATAAAAGAAAAGGTCATGTGGTTTACAAAATGTGATCAAAAGGCCACAACTCCAATTATTCAACCTCCAATAAAAGAAAATTGTCAAATTACAGCAAATTTTACTATAAAAAGTTTACAAAGTTTAATGACAATGAAATTTATTGATAAATTTTCAATAATATAATAAATGAATTTTTGAATTATTTTTGTTATCGTAATTGATGACACATTAGTTTGTAAACAATATATTACATGTACATATATATATATATATATATATATATATATATAATGTGAAGTATTTAAAAAAAAAATACATTTCATAAAATTCATAATCTAAATACGTGTCATCATTGTAACCAAGTCAACATGAATATAGAATTCCAATTTCGTACCCTAGTTCATGCCAATGTTGATGAATTCCTTCTATATTTTTGCTTCGATTGCTTTGAATATAGAGCAATGCAAATTGGTGTAGGCCCAAATTAGAGCAAAAAACCTTGGGCTACGGGGTTTACAATGAGGTGAAGTCCAAAGTGTCTTAGGAGTGTGTTTAAGACATCGAAACGTACCGTGTCCGCGGTGGACTAAGAGTTTCCCAAACGGCATGTCGTTGCAAAGCTTCAAACTTTAATGCCAATAGTTTTATACAGAGTGGGCAAAGTGGGCTTCGATGCGGAGGAAGCCTAATGCAAAAATGAGCAGTCCTGTCTACGTGTTGGGCCTATTGGCGGTGGGCTTGAACATGGTGCCTCTTTAGCTTTGCTTATTAATTAGACAATCAAGCTTGAATTTAAGCTTTACATTTTACAACTTATGCATCTCCTCTCACTCTAACACAATTTGAGATCATATATGCCCTTAAAGACCAAGGTCACCAAAAGGGCCTGTGAATTATTAGCATAGCTTCAATTGGTGAGCTAAAGTTATTCAGCTCTATTCAATTAAGGGCCTATAACAAAAAATGAATTAGATTTTTTTTTTTTAAATATCATAAGTTTGTCTGAAAATCACAAATATTTGATGATATATTTGTTAGACTAATAATTAAATAATTCAAGTCATAATTTTTTAACAGCTTAAACCTTTTAAGACAAGTGATAATTTGCCACAATATCAAAGTAATTATTCTAAATTCGAAGATTATAAAAATCTCACATGTCCCCTTCAAAAAGAAAAAGAAAAAGAAAATCTCGCATGTCTAGCATCGTATATGAAGGAGGGAGTGTTAGAATATGGTAATGTTTAATGATATACCATAAATGACTTTGATACAATGTTAAAATTGACAGAAGATGATAAGATGATATTAAAAGAGAAAGTAGAAGTAAGAGAATTAACATAGTTCGACTTGACTACATATATTCATAACTAAAAGTCTTTAGTGTATTACGACTTTGCAATCTTGAATTGTGATATATAATGAACTCAATGTATGACCCATATATAACCCATCATATTACACAGCCACAGTAGTTCATGGTTTCCAGCTTCAATGATTAGATTCACAATTTCTTTCAATCGCATAACCATATAAGCCATACCATAGGCCCTAAGATTAGGTACTTTGGATTTACCAAATTAAGTATGTCTCACACAATTCATGATTTAACATGCATGAGCTTTTTTTGTACATACCAACTTCTGCACGCCTATGACATCATTGGCAATCGACAAAGCAAAGAAACCAAGAAAGAAGTTGAAAGTAAGAATCTTCTCTAGTCTCTAGTTCAAGGCTTTAAGCAAGCCATGCCTTACACTCTTTTAAGCCGTAAAAACTTTCATGATCCTTGTCATGTCCCAACAGGAAATGGACAGACAAGATTTTCTATCATTGGCAAAAGATAGAGTTTAATACTATCATTATTAGTATTTATATATCTTTGAGGAATTCAATTATTCCTCATAAGCCAAATAGAAATTTTTGTGCTGCAGAAAAAGCCAGTAGGGGCTCACCATGTCTCAAGGGGTACTATTGCATATTGAGGACAGTCATGTAAGTTGTTCTCTTTTATGTAATACATTACATGATTAAGAGTAGGTCTTGATCTAAATACAGTTTAAACCATTTTATGCACAAGAACTTTTTGAATTTGGGTCCTATCTTCATTAACTTGCTTGTTTTAAAATTGCTTATTAAGAAATACATTTTCATTTAGATGAGACGTGTGTGCAGGTTGTGATGGATAATGGCATACTACAAGTAAAATTATCAAATCCAGATGGAATTGTTACTGAAATAAAATATAATGGCATCGACAATTTGCTTGATGGTCTTGATGAGGAGGTCAATAGAGGGTAAGTGGCCCTAGAATTGCTCTGTTTTTGGGTCAGAATGTTGATTTTTCAATGAAAACCTTTAATTTAGGTAGTTATGTAATTAGCTATTAAGTATTTTGAATGAAATATATGTGCAGGTACTGGGACCTTGTCTGGAGTGAAGCAGGAAGCACAGGAACAACGGGTACATTTGATGTGTATGTTAAATGCCTCTACAGTCTTACATTAGCTCGTCCAAGAATTTATATTTATTTTAGCATAAGAATTTACCTTTTTTTAAAAAAAAATTACATACTTACTTTTCAAAATAACTTACATCATAATATCTATTTTACATTATTTTTATCAAATTTTCTTGATTTTTTAAATTGTTTTTCTTTCTTCACATACAATAACCACCGTTCACTCTTTTCTTTCGTCACCGAGATATGTAACGAAAGAATAAAAAATTAAATGCAAAATGAATAGTGTCAGTATAAATTTACACAATTATTATAGAAAATTTGTAAATTTATACAGTTATATACTTATTAATATGAGTCATTTTTAGGTAAAATTGTGTAAATTTTACATATTTTTCAATTATAAATTCACTAATGTAAGTGCTAATATGAGAGAGTGACTTATTAATATGAGTCACTCTCTCTCTCTCTCTCTCTCTCTCTCTCTCTCTCTCTCTCTCTCTCTCTCTCTCTCTCTCTCTCTCTCTCTCTCTCTCTCTCTCTCTCTCTCTCTCTCCAACCCTGATCAACCGTTTGGTTATTATTTTCATCATAATTGCCAGATAAAGGTTGAATTCCATATATTTTTTAGATCATATATATATATATATATATACGCAATTTAGTGAAAATCATAAAAATGGAGAAAAATCATCACACAAAGAGTTTATATAATTTGACAATGTGTCAACATCAACAAAAGCTATAACTAATATATTTTTGAATTTTACTAATGTATGCCCTTAGGACATATGTTAGTAAACCATTTTAGGAAGTTTTTTGTGAAAAAGTAATTAACTTTTTTGACAATTTTTTCAATTTTTCATAAAACGTTACTTAAAATAGATAATTATTGTATGCATACATTAACTGGTGGTATCGTATATAAGATCACGGCTGCATTTAGGAGTGATCTTTCCCTCCCTTAAATCCGGTGGTGATCTCACTTTCGAAAGAGAGTCTCAACGTGGCGGTGTACATGTAGCTCCATAGCTGAGCCAGTCACTGGCTACAGCTTTCTTTCTTACTAGACCGGAGGCGGCCAAGAATCTTATGTCAAAAGGACCAACGATGGACTTTATATTTTTCATCATAAAGTAACAAAAAGAATAAGATTTAGTGCCGGTTTGGTTACACGTCCACGTCTAGCGTTTTCAGTTTTTTTTTTTTTTTCCCAGCCGCACTTGTGGACTTTTCTTCCTGGAACAGTGCACATGTGTACCATTCACGGACCCACAAATTTCACTTTTTAGTAACTTTTTCATTAAAAATAGGTCTCACGACATTATTCACACATTTAAAAATTATTTTACTACAATATTTTCAGTTTTTAGTTTTCAGTTTTAATAAAATAAGTTCTATCTTAACGGACCCTAGTGCGGATATATTGCCCCTAGCCATAAAACACCTCTATCGTAGATTACGCTCACGCTCTATCCACAAAACACCTCTATAGTAGAGACCAACATCTCTTTTTCATTTTAAATATGAGTCACCATCTCTAACTGTATACATCAAATATTGTCAACTAACTTGGTGAGTTCTTTTTATGACTACTTTCATGTTTTGGTTTACTACATCTCTGTTATCAAAAAAAGGCAATAAATATCATGCAGGATTAAAGGAACAAGTTTTAGGGTTATTGTGGAAAGTGAGGAACAGCTAGAGATTTCATTCACAAGGTTGTGGGATCCCTCACTTCAAGGCAAGCAAGTCTCCTTAAATATAGACAAAAGGTATTCAATCAACTTCCAGAGTATTAGTTTGTGCTTCACGCTGATAATGATAAAGTAATTTTATTGACACGAGTTTTTTCTTAATTTTTTTTTCTATTTTAAATTTATTAAGTCGATAAGTTGTGATTACAACAATATTATTGACGCCATCTTTTTAATCTATCAGTCCAAAAGGTTGTGATAGTATTTGCGAAATTTTTTATATTACTAGACTTATGTTAATGATGATGACAAAAATTCATGACATTTTAGGTTTATAATGCTACGAAATTCTTCGGGCTTCTACACCTATGCCATTTACGAGCACTTAAAGGAATGGCCTCCTTTCAACCTCCCACAAACCAGGATTGTATTCAAACTCAGAAAAGACAAGTACACAATATTATTGCTTTTTCTACTTTAGTCAAATAAGCAATTTCTTACATCCTTTTTCCTTCTTCTTTTTTTAATGAATAACCATAATTTATACTCTTTTTTTTTTTTTTTTTTTATATGGCATCCTCTAGAATCAGGTTCTTTTTCACTACGTAATAATTATAAGTCTGCATTTTTAGTAATTCCTTATTCTGGGTATATAACATACATATAGGTTTCATTATATGGCAGTAGCGGATAACAGACAAAGATATATGCCACTTCCAGATGACCGGTTACCAGAAAGAGGTGAACCTTTGGCTACCCCAGAAGCAGTCTTGCTTGTTAATCCAGTGGAGCCAGAGTTTAAAGGGGAGGTACTCTATCTTCTTCTTCTTCTTCTTTTCACTCATTTTCTCTATTTTTTTTAAAAAAATTCTTGTATATTACGAAGTAGACTAACTTATTCTCCAAACAAGAAAATAATTTAAGATAACTTTAAGCATATAGTTTGTAAGGGATATTATTGAAACTAATTTATCATATATAGGACTAATTTCCTTGCATGTGTAGGTGGATGACAAGTACCAATACTCATGCGAAAACAAAGATCTTCGGGTCCATGGATGGATATGCAAGGACCCGACCGTGGGCTTTTGGCAAATCACACCTAGCAGTGAGTTTCGGTCAGGTGGACTCAGTAAACAGAACTTGACTTCCCATGTGGGGCCTTACAATCTCGCAGTAAGTGACTTCCCACCAATGTTATGAATATCATTTCGGTGCCTGTTCCGGCTTGTCTATTGGAACAGAATATTTCGGTGTCGGCCTATTTTGGATACCGTTTTGGGATTTACTGTTTTATAAATTTACATATATATATATATATAGAAATTAATAAAAAAAAAGATTTATTATTCATTTCTATTATTAAACCAAATGTTATAAATTAATGAATTTAATATAGTTTTTTTAAAAGAAAATCATAATAATAAAGTGATTTTTTTTAGAAGATATAAAGTGATTAGGTTAATTATTAAAAAAATCAAGTTTGGGGTTTTTTTTTGGTAAATAAACAAACATAGTGGGATATTTATAAACCATGAAGCTTCCTTTTAACTTAAACTCTCCACTCACCATCTGCCAGGTGCATCATTGGTTCTCTACTCCTATTCCTAATTTCAAAATCTTATCACTTATATTTCATTCCTCACTTTATGTGTTAGAAAGTTTATAGACGCAGCAATAGTGCAAATTGCAAAACTAAAGAAGACCAATTTCAAAGTAGTGCAGATTGTATAAGTGAAGAAGACCAATTTCAAATGTGTTACTGCAGCCAAAACTTGAGCTTTTGTTCTCTTCTTCTCCTTCTTCTTATCTTTTTTTTTTCTCTGAAATGATTTGGTAGCAAGTCTAATTTGGAGTTCACGTTTATGGTAAAGGAATCGAAAAAAAAGAGGCTAACTTCATTCCAGCCGAAACTTCAATTTCGGCCGGAATTCACTGAAATATCTTGAAATGGCTGAAATTGACCGAAATGACCCGGAATTTAATCTGAGGTGGAATAGGGGGTTTCTCATTCCGGTTTGCATACAGGAATGGTATTTTCCGGCCAATCCGGCCGGAATTGAACGGAATTAATAACAATGTTTCCCACACAAAATTTCACCTTTTTCAAACTTTTTAACTTTTTTTATCTCTTAAATTTTTTTCTTTTTAGATCAAATAGTTGATATTCAAAGTTTTTTTTTTTTTTTTTAATTTTTGATCTGAACCATTTAAAAGGGACCATGGTGTAATAGCCCTAGTTATTGGACTACTGCACCAGATCTCAATCCAACTAAAATTATGGTATTTCACAATTCATTTTTCATAATCTTTATTTCACAATTTATTAAGGTGTTAATTAGTGTCTAGAGTAATGGATTTCAATTAGTTCAATTGATAAAGTCTATTGTTCTTGAATAAGAGATTTGGGATTCAAACCCGGCTTACCCCAAAATAAATAAAATAAATCTGGATAAGTAATAATTAAAAAATTAAACTAAAATATATGTGGGCCACATTAAGCCTCCAAATTGAGATAATATTACAAACAATTATGCAAAATTTTATGATAATTTTTGTGTCATTAGACTTATTGCCACAATTAAGCTCCAAGTATTATAGACATCTCTCAAGAGTTTTGTAGTTCAATGATAATGTATGACTCTCATAAAGAGAACTTGGACTTAAATTCCACTTCCAAGTGAAAAAAGTGACGCGTCCATAGAGTTAAATGCACACGATATAATCACCATGATTGTTTCTTAGTGAATTATACTCACCATGAATTAGTATTCAGTTCCAATTGTTGTTGTCATTTACCATTTCCATTCATGTTAACCTGATCTAAATGTTTCAAACAGATGTTTCTTAGTGCTCACTATGCAGGAGAGGATCTTGTGCTTAAACTCAAACCCAACGAGCCATGGAAGAAAGTTTTTGGCCCTATCTTTATGTACCTTAATTCTGTTTCAGATGAAAATGACCCACTTCGTCTTTGGGAGGATGCTAAAAATCAAGTCAGTAATTTACAATAGAGAGTTAACAAAAAAAAACTTTTGTTGAGAAATTTTTTTTTTTTTTTTTGGAAGTATTTGATTAAGAAGTACTAATTTAACCTTAAATTGGTCTCCAGATGATGATTGAAGTTGAAAGTTGGCCATACAATTTTCCAGCTTCTGAGGATTTTCCACCTGCTGATCAAAGGGGCAGTGTTAATGGTAGATTACAAATCAGAGACAGGTACTTAAATCACTTCGGTTTTGTGTTTTTACTTAAAACTCTTATTAAGTACCTTCGAAAGGGGCAATATTTATACTTTTAAGCACATGACACACTTAATGATCATATTTCTTGATTAAATGATTTAATTAATCATGTAATTTAATATATGTGAATAGTCTTCCAATGGCCACATACCCCGATTTGGAAGAAAACTTGATTTGTTCATAATTTAATTTTTAATTTAAGAAAAAACAATTGATAGGAATATTTCTTGAAGAAACTCAAGAAATTTCATAGAACACTAGTCATATCTGCAATATGGGTTAGTCAAATTATAATAACAACCACTTATAATCGATTTAATAAAAACTTGATGTGAGCCGTAAAACACACCTGCGTAACACACCCATCCAATCTAATTTACATAATTTGAGGTATCGATCACCACATCAATTGATTGTCTTTACTCTATATATATGCTCCTGAGCTAAAATTTTCATCTCTGATAATCTGGCTATAGGGGGTTAAAATGTTTTACAATGGCCCTTACTAGGTATTTAAGTGATCAGAGCATTTCCGCAAGCTATGCTTATGTGGGACTGGCACCACCTGGAGACGTTGGATCCTGGCAAAGAGAATGCAAGGTGATATTAATTCATCATATTTCTAAGCATGATTTTTTACATATAACAAGAATATCAGTATATTCTATTATTTTATTAAAAAAGAAAATGCTAATAGTACCACGAATGTAATTATAAAATACTTACAAAATTGGCATGCTAATTAATTTGATTGATATCACATCAACAATATAATGAATAATTTTCCTAACTACTCTTTTCAGTATTTTGTTTTGGGTTTCAAAGTTGCTCCTCTTGTATCTACAAAACCAGTAAATCTTAAAGAATAAGTTCATTTTTTTGTCTTGACAACAATTATATTTTAAATTTTCAATTGACAAAATAATCTTTGAACCATAATATTGTTAGTTCAATATCATCAGGGTTACCAATTTTGGGCCACAGCAGATGCAGATGGCTACTTCTCTATCAAAAATATAAGATGTGGCAGCTATAATCTTTATGCATGGGTTCCTGGTGTCATTGGTGATTATCAACATGATGTCTTCATTACCATAACCGCAGGTCCTATTCTTGACCTCTAATGAAACTTTTTTAAGTTCTCATTTTGTTCATACATTGTATGAATAATAACATGTGCAAAAACAGGTGGTGATATTGATTTGGGTGGTCTTGTATTTGAGCCACCAAGAGATGGCCCAACACTATGGGAAATAGGCATCCCAGATCGCTCTGCTGCTGAATTTTACATTCCTGATCCTAACCCGAAGTATATTAACAAACTTTATGTCAATCATCCTGACAGGTTAGCAATTCCAGCTGCAAATTTAGAGAGTACACACTAATCATTAGAACATAGAATTAGTATTGCATTTGTTAGCTTTTTATGACGAATTCTTGCTTGTTTTCCTGGTTGGTATAATAATTTTTAAGCCTTATATGATTCAAGAGATTTTGTATTCAAGTCTTTTACCTACTATCTTGGGACCATTCTCAAAGGGATTTCTACTTGTAATTATCAGATAAATGGAAGACGAGAAGACTATACAAAATGGATAGATTAATTAGTTCTAATAGACCTTGACATTAATAGCAAAAACAAAAAACAAAAGGCACATTTAGGGAGTAGGGAATTGTAAATCATTGTTTAATGCTGGCAGGTTTAGGCAGTATGGACTTTGGGAAAGATATGCAGATTTATATCCTGACAAGGATTTAGTTTACACAGTGGGTGTTAGTGACTATCGGAAAGATTGGTTCTTTGCTCAAGTTACCAGGTAAACTCCTTTCCAAACATCAACTTATCTTTATATAATAATTGCAATAATAATCAAATAACAATTCAAATTGGAGTTATTATTTCTTGCAAATTATAAAATTGAATTAATGATATCTAGACATTATTGTGTGGCAGAAAATTAAGTGATGACACATATCAAGGAACTACATGGCAAATCAAGTTTGAACTTGACCTGGTAAATACAAACGGATCCTATACATTGCGATTGGCACTTGCAACCGCCCATATATCTGAATTACAGGTATGGACCTTCAAGATTATTATTGTTCATTAAATATTAGCACTGAGTGATTGATTTTATAGGGTGTTACTGCACTATATATTATAATGGATGATCTTCCTTCCCTTTGGTTGGGATATTATGTTTAAGAGAAGTTTCAAATTAAGTAATAGTGTTAACTACATGATTAATAAACACAAATTGGACACATCTTAAGCTTCACTTTTTGAGTTTAAAATATGGTGTTTCAAATTGAACATAACATTCAAATACCTCACACCTACTTCCACAGCCGATGATCTTTAGATCAAATGATTTTTCTTGATTCTAATGGAGATGTTTAGAATTCGACTCGCCCTCTCCAATTAAAAGTATCAAAAATCTGCATCAAACATATAACCCATGTAATACATGTATCGAATGCATGTAATACCACCTCCTAGTATTTTGAGAAGTCCCAGTCAAAGGATATTTTTCTTCTCCTCCAATTTGTACCTAACTTAATTTTTATGCAAGCCATTATTACCAAATCTGACATATACCTCCTCATACTTGTGGATTACATAAGATGAGAAAACCATATTATATATACCAGAAGCATGAAATAATTATTACATCTAAAAGACTTTCCAAAAGTGTTCTTTGGCCACATTTCCTATAACTCCATAAATGCATGTTGATTTATTGATTTTGTTTGATTGCTTTCTGAAAGGTTCGAGTAAACGATCCAAAAACAAGTCCCCCCTTGTTCTCAACTGGAGTAATTGGTCATGACAACACAATTGCTAGACATGGAATTCATGGACTCTACCGGCTGTACAACGTAGAAGTACCATTCACTCAGCTTGTGGATGGGAATAATACCATTTTCTTGACACAAACAATGGCCTCCGGCGATGCTCCTGCCTTGCAAGGGATTATGTATGACTATATTCGTTTTGAAGGCCCATCGTCCACTAATTCCAAGAAACAAACTGGGTTTGTATAGGTGGATATATATAAATCTACATTGTTGCATACTGTATATAAGAAATGTCTTTTATTTCCAATAATTAATTAATTAGCATATAGAACAAATTGCATTCCAATAATGGGCGAAACGATATTTCCCATAATAAATTAATTTTTGAATAATTATTGTTATTGTAATTTATGATAAATTTATTTGTAAACTTTATATACTATATTGTATAGTATCATTTAAAATAAATACACAAAATGTGTTACATTTCGTTAATCCATAATTTAGCTACATATCATAACTGTAACTAAGTTAACATAAACGTAAGATTCAAATTTTGGGATTTTTTTTCAAAATAACAATAAAACACTAACTATATAGTTAGTAAACTAAGGTTTGAAACAAATTTGGTTTATAACAATTCGAGTCCTTTGGACTCGATTTCACTGTAGCAAATCGAGTTCAAGACACTCGATTTCAATGTGTTAGCATGGCTGATGTGGAAAATGAATCCACGTGGAAATCAAGTCCTTAAAGCTCGATTTCACTGTTCATCATCTTCTCCATCTTTTTTTTTTTTTTTTTCTCCTCCATCTCAAACCCTCCCCTATACATTTTCCCAGCAAGCCTCTTAGCTTCATCAAGCTTCCAATCCACACACCAAGCTTTCACCAACAAATCACAAATCTTCTCATCAGGAAAAAACTCATTCGCCAAATTCTTCACCATCTTCTCCGCATGACTAGCAAAACCATTTTCACAAAGCTTCTCGACGACCAAAGTGAGCAACTCGCGATCGCGTTTAAGGCCGTATTCTCGCTCCATTTTTTCAAAAAACGACACTGTATCGGCAGGCCTTCCCGCTCGGACCAACCTATCAATGGCGGTGTGTAGGGTTTTAGGGCCGAGCGACAGCAAGAGATGAGAAGAGGAAAGGAGCTCGTTGATGGCCTTGAAGTCCTTGCGGCGGTCGAAGTAGTCGACGAAGAACGACACCGTTTCGTCGGAGTGAGTGAAGTTAGGGTTCGAGAGAAGCCATTGGTGGAAGCCGAGGACTGTACGGCCGGCTTCGGGAGAGAGGTTAAGAGTGGAGAGGACAAGAGAAGGCGTTGGGCTGATGTGAGAGAACTTGAGGTGGAGGCGTTCGGAGATCGGAAGCGGGTCGGAGTTCGGGTCGTTAAGGAGCTCCGAGGAAACAGAGAGAGAAACGGGATCATCGGAAAAAGGAGAAGGGGAAGGAGAAGAAGAGAAGGATTGGAAATGGGAGGAGAGGAAAGTGAGTTTGGGAGTTTGGTCGTTGTACAAGCATCGTCGGAGAAACAACAACCTGGTCATTGACATTTTTTTCTTTAGCTCAGTTTGAGCGAGTGAATGAGAGATGATGAACAGTGAAATCGAGCCTTAAGGACTCGATTTCCACGTGGATTCATTTTCCACATCAGTCATGCTAGCATATTGAAATCGAGTGTATTAAACTCAATTTGCTACAGTAAAATCGAGTCCAACGGACTCGAATTGTTATAAACCAAATTTGTTTCAAACCTTAGTTTACTAACTATATAGTTAGTGTTTTATTGTTATTTTGAAAAAAAATCCCAAATTTTGTACCCTAGTTTATGCCAAAGTATATGAATTCCTTCTGTATTAGTGGTTTAATTGCCATGAAAGCGGCTTAATTTGTAAAAAACAACACATAAGATGTTAAGAACAAGATTTTTTTTTTTTTTTTTTTTTTTTTTGAAAAATGCATGGAGTTCATAATAAAACAAAGTTTTCCTTTTTTAGATAAAAGATAGCATAATAATAATATAAAGTCTAGGCAATGCAAATTGGTATAGCCCCAAATTAGAGAAAAAAACCTTGGGCCCATTTCATGTTCTTGGGCTGCCGGATTTACAATGAAGTGAAGTCCAACTGTCTCTAGGAGTTCGAAGTGTGTTTAAGCTAAACTTTTTAACTTTAAAAGCTACAACGTGTCACCCATCGAACTCTAGCTCGAGAAGAAATAGGAAACCCTGTCCATTTCGAACACGATTTTGAATTATAATAGGAATAGTTACGTAAATAATTGCTTTGTGTTGTGTGCAAGCAATAGTATACAAACAAAAGGGAAGCCACAGATTTTGTGTACTTTGTAACATCGTTCTAGTGGGTTCGACGAGAATGAGTAGTGAGATGGATAAGAAGTTGCCACTGTTGGAAGATGAAGTTATGATCATAGTGGTGTTGAAGATTTGTGTCCGCTTGATATTTTTTTTATGGCTGCACGTGCTGCGAAGATGAAGCATGACATTGACAAGCTCAAACATCCAAAGAATAATAGTGTTGTGCCAAAAGAAGAACCAAAAGCTGTGCCAGAAAAGTTCATGAACGATGCTATCCTAGCACAAAGAAAAAGGCCTAACTTAGTGTGCAAAGTTCTTATTTTCATGAGATCTGAGAGAAGTCATGATTAGCAGTCTTACTCCCAAAACTTGAATCCACAACTTTTGACTACTTTTGAGGAAAAGCACTTGCAATTGCATCAAGTCTTGACTTCTATCCAAGCACAAAGAAAGAATGAACAAAAGCTAAGAAGTTGTGAAGAAGAGGAGAATAAAGATCGGGGTTCAAAAGCCAAGATAAACAGGTCTGGTTGTAGAGGAAAATTAATGAATCAAAACCCGACACCCAAATTGCCTAAAGAGTTTATTGATAAGATTGAAGCAATGGGTGGGACTGATATAATGTTGGTGATACAAAAGAAGCTATTTCCAAGTGACTTAGACAAAGGTTTAGCCTGGTTGTCGATGCCTTTGAAGCAATTAAGGTCAGATTTCTTAACTGAGGAAGAGAAATCAATGCTTCATGCACAAAAAGAAATCCCAACAATGTTGATTGATCCTAGACGTGAGGAGTTTAAGATTGTTTTGAGGCAATGGGACATGCCAAAGAATACAAGCAAAGTGAGTTCGATGTACACTCTAAGGACTGATTGGAATGAGGTTCGGTTGTCAAATAAACTCGAGGAACATGATGTAATGCAAGTTTGGTCATTCCGGCTTGGCCAACAATCTAGTCATAATGCTTCTTCTTCTAGTCAAGAGAGAGGATCACTCCGTTTTGCTCTTGTGTTGGTTGAGAAAGCAAAAAATAGTAAAAAAGATGCATAATCAAGGGATCAAGATCAGGTACTGCACGCGGTGGAATTACTCTCGTTTTTTTCACAAAAACTTTTTACTTCTTTACTTTTAATCTTTATTTTCATTCTTATTTTAATTCATTCAAGGATTGAAATTGAAAGCTATTTTCTTAATTATGAATTTCAGCCATTGAAAGCAATTGCACGGTAGTAATTAGTATTGCTTCCAATATGAAACTAGGTTTTTTTTTTTTTTTTAATAATTATGTTCATACTTTGTTGGAGCATATGTATGTGGTACTTAATTAGTACATTGATTGTTTCTTATGGGATATTGTGTTTATATATTTTTATTTTTATTTTTGAAGTTTATTGATGTTAGTATGGGCTTAAATGCTTAATATTTGTGAGCAAACATATATATTACCTAGATTGAAGTTGACTTCCAGAACATTTAAAAAAAAAATTCAGGTTAGAGCATATTGGTGATATGTTTTAACATGTGCATATTTTTTTTATTAGTAAAAAAGAAAAAAGAAAAAAGAGCATATTGGTGTGTTGTGTTGTATTTGGAGAATTTCTTATACACAACTTGAAAATTAGTAACATGGTTTAGCTTAGTTGAAGGGTTATGATGCAGTGTGTAAGACGCAATTACTATAATTCTTCCATAAATCTTAAGTTCTACAAGAACACTATGCTAGTAGGCAAAAGAATTAGATAAAATTTCTTAGAAGAAACTTTTTAATAACAACTTAATAATCACCACCTCCTTAGAAAGAGTATTTATAGGAAGAGATTCTAATTATCTCCTAATTCTTTCAAAAAAAGAAATAACAAAGTTGTACTTTGTTAGGACATATGTAGAACTTGTTAGAACATATGTCATATAGAATTGGCTAATCTTTTGACAAAACGCACTTTACTTGTAATTAGGTAAATCTAGGATGTGTTTAATACTTCAAAGAATAATAATTTAAGTCCAAATATTAAAGTCATGCACATCTGTCTAAGAATCAAGTGAAAAAGTGCTGTTCATTAAAGCTCGACATATAACCCAACAGATGTATCTATTAAGATTTAATATGTGATTCTCGACAGTTCTTGACAAAAGCTGTGTCTATCGAGAATTGTGAAATTCAGATTTCAAGATCTGTTTTTTACGCATATCCAAGTTATTTATGCAGATTTTCTCTTTTCACAACCTTAGACATATATAAGGATTATTTTAAGGGTCATCAAAGGTGATGCAGCTTGATGCAAAGTGATTATTCACTCAAATTGTGACCGGCGACAATTTGCCCTTGTTCATCTTTCTTGAAGAAGCTGTTGTGTTTGTGCGCCGAGGGTTTTGTAGCCAACATCCTTCTCAAGTTGGTATGTTAGTCACGTACTTGGAACTGTGCATTGAAAGGAGAGATTGTCACTACATTACAAGTCCAATTGGGCTTTGGGGTAAGGGTTCAACTGTAAGTTGGTGTAAGGCATTGAGAATCCTTTACTTGTAACCGTTTGTTTTGATAATAGTGAATTCTCGAGAGTGGTGACCTTAAATTCATCAAGTGGAGTTTTGCCTCGGTGGTTTTCTCCATTCGTAAACAAATCACTTGTGTCAAATTTATTTTTTACTACATTTAACTTAGTTGATGATTTGGTTGTGCTACCACGCTTATTGCATGTAATTGAATCTAATTAATTAACTTGTCTAATTAATTGATTAATTTACCAAAAAGGGTCAATACATTCTTGACCTATCATACTTCTACTAGAGAAAAGAACTCAAATTAATTAGAAAAGAAAAATCAATAAAATCTTAATTCAACAAGGAAAAGGAAAAGGGAAAGAACATAAAATAAAATTCTAATTCAACTACACAAGGGAAAAAAAAAACCCTAATAAAAGTTTTGTCTGCCAAGCTTGCTACTTGAACTATTGATTTCTGCAATTTGTGTGTGAGCTAGTTAATTTAGATTAGATGGGGGATGTTGTGTGTTTAGGAATAAAAAACTAAAATTACATAAACCCCTACCTCTACTTAACAAAACTTCTTGGGGTATATATGTGCGAATGAATTCTCATATCTATAAGAGTGAGAGCGGTTAATATAACATTATACTTTTATATATTTGTTGATTCATCAACTGCTAATGGACTTGATCACATTAAAGTTACATTAACTCTCAAATGCAAAGATTCAAACATTAATACCAATAGATATATACAGAGGTCTCATTATGCTTCAAATTAAACTTAAGAGAGAGGAATGCAATCGCTTTGTAGTTCTTCAAAAAGAGGACAATTTGTAGTGTTTGCCTTTGGATGCAAATTTAAATTAGGGTCCAATTACGGTGATTATGGGCTTTTTATAACCACAAGCCTGGGCAAAGTAGGCTTCGATATGGTGCTACTTTAACGCATAAGTGAGCAGTCTTGTCAATGTATTTGGGCCTATTGGCGGTGAGCTTGAACATGGCGCTTCTTTAGCTTAGCTTATTTGGCAATCAAGCCTAAATTTATGCTTTACAACATAGCATCTTCTCTCCCTCTACCAATCCTTGACATTATTGAGATCATATATGCCCTTAAAAGACCAAGTTCACCAAAAGGACCTGTGAACAATTAGCATAGCTTTAATTGGTGAGCTAAAGTTCTCCAACTCTATTCAACTTAAGGGGCCTATAACAAAAATGAATTAGACTTTTTTAATATCTTAAGTTTTTACCAAACATCACAAATATTTGATCATATATTTGTTAGTTAAATTCATAATTTCTTAACACCTTAAACTTTTAAGACAAGTGATAATTTGTCACGATATCACCCTTCATAAAAAAGTCTCACATGTCTAGTAGACCCATATGTGAGAGAATGAGTGTAGAAATTTGGTGACATTAGATGATACATGGCTTTGATACTATGTTAAAATTGATAGAATGGTCTAAGATGATATTAAAGAGAAAGTGGAAATAAGAAATTCAACATGCTTTGATACCATGGCTTGTGTTAAAACTCATTTTCCCCTTCTTTGTGTGTGTGTTTGTTTCTTAAATATATATATATATAGAGAGAGAGAGAGAGAGAGAGAGAGAGAAGTCTTAAGCGGACTATATCTTTGCTATCTTGAATTGTGTATTATAATGAACCCAATGTACCAATATATTATAAAATCACAGTAGTTCATAGTGTTCTACAAAACTATGGTATACACATTTATTGTAATATCTTAATATATTCATACAGCTTTCATATATATATATATATATATATATAGCGAGAAGTCTTTAACGAACTATATCTTTGCTATCTTGAACTGTGTATTATAATGAACCTAATATACCATTATATTATAAAACCACACTGGTTCATGGTATTCTACAAAACTATGGTCTACACGTTTATTGTAATATCTTAATATATTCTTACAGCTTTCAACGATTACATTCACAATTTCCTTCAATCACATAACCATATCAGCCATACCTAAGATGAGGTTCTTTGGTAATAATTACCAAAGTATGTCACACATAATTCATGATTAACGTGCATGTGCTTGTGTTTCATTCCACTTCTGCACGTCTATGACATCATTGGCGATCGACAAAGCAAAGAAACCAAGAAAAAGTTAAAAAAGTAGGAAACTTCCTCTGTAGTTCAAGCAATAGCAAACCAAGCCTAACACTCTTTAAGCCGTAAACACTTTTATGACCCATGTCATTTTCTCAAACACTTATAATTATTAGAATCTAACATTTAATATTGGTATATTTATCTTTTGAGGAATTCTATTCTTCCTCATTGGCCAAATCGATTTTTTTTTTCTTTTTGCTGCCAAAAAAAAAAAACCAAGAAGGGCCTCATCACCATGTCTCAAGGGCTACTATTGCATATTGAGAAAAGTCATGTAAGTTGTTCTCTTTTATGTAATACATAACATGATTAAGTGTAGGTCTTGATCTAACTAGAATTATTAAACCATTTTATGCACAAGAAATTGTTCAATTTGGGTCCTATCTTTCATTAACTTCCTCATTTTATAATTTCTTATCAAGAAATACATTTTAATTTTATATGAGACATATGTTTGTGCAGGTGGTGATGGATAATGGCATACTAAAAGTAAAATTATCAAAGCCAGATGGGATTGTTACAGGGATAAAATATAATGGCATAGACAATTTGCTTGAAGTTCTTAATGAGGAGGTCAATAGAGGGTACAATATGGCTCTACAATTGTTCTCTTTGTTTCCTAAGTGGGGTCTTAAATATTGTTGATTTTCTTTTAAGGGTCTATGAAAGCAAGCAATTTCAGGTAGTTATGCACTATTTAGTTATTAATGAAATATATATGTAGGTACTGGGACCTTGTATGGAGTGAAGCAGGAAGTACAGGAACAACGGGTACATCTGATGTGTATGTTAAATACCTCTACAGTCTTAATTACATATGCTCAGCAATGAAGAAAAATTACTTCTATTGCTTCTTCTCATTGTAACTTTGCTTTATAATCCACTTGATCTTTTGTTATTCTTCATCTTCTTTTTTCCCCCTCCAACCTTGGTTAGCAGTTTGGTTATTTTCGTCATAATTGCTAAACAAAGGTTGAATTCCATACGTTTTATCTTTTTTCTTTTTTTTTTGGGTGTATTAAGGATCACCAATCTATGCAATTTAGAGAAAAGTAGACGTAAAAAAAGAGGCTAAGAAAACATCGCAATGATTATTTATGTGATTTGACCATGTGTCTTCATCATCGAAAGCTACAACTAATATATTTTTCTATATATGTACAAAATTTAGCTATAAAATTGGTTGTAGCCTTAGACTATAACCTTACTTAATATCTTTTTATTGGAGAAGAATTTTGTTAAATCCATTATTAGATTACATATTCTTCTTATATCCTCCATACTTACAAAATTTCAAAAAAAATTAAAGATTAATAGCTACGTTATCAATAAATTTTTTAAATTACAAGTTTTTGTAATTTAAATTTATGCATAAAATATAAACTTATAGATCATATAGTAAATAATATCCGATTGACACAAAATTTGACATGTGTATTAAGAGCGTAACGAACATACAATTCAACGATTAGATTTTCAAAATATATAGTAATATTTATTTTATTAAGTGAGTTTGTAGCCTTAAACTACAACCAATTTTACAGCTAAACTTTGTCCAAAAAATAATAGACTTTACAACACACACATATATATCTATATTGTCCCTAGTTATATATAACCTTAATTTGGTACAAAAAAAATTCCAATACTTAACTTGGTTCTTTTTTTCAAATTCGATTGTTATAATGGAGGAATGAAGATTTGAATCTTAAACGTCTTTATCAAAAACACTAGAAAATACTAGTTGAATTATAAAATCTTATTTTATTGACAAATTTTCAATATCTTTTTTTTTTTGTTGAGAATTTTCAATATCCTTAATGTTAAGGAACCATGGAGACAATCACTATTATTCGACTCTAACATAGCAAACTTAAATCAAAGTGCAGTACCAGTGGGTCTCATGGGCTCCACTCCATTTAGGAATGGCAACGGGTCGGGTTCGGGCCGGGTTTTTTCATACCCAGACCCAACCCGCGGGCCAAGACCCGCGGCCCGGACCCGGCCCGTTTATTAACCGGGTTTTTTTTTGGAGCCTAGACCCGCCCCGTGGGCCCCGTTAAGCCCTGTCAGATTTGGGCCTAATCGGGGGCCCAAATCGTGGCCCAACCAAAAAAAAAATTTTGGACTAAAGCCCAATTTTGTTTTTTTGTTTTTTTGATGAGTTCCATTTGAATCTAAACTTTATGGTGATAAATATAACAATGAAATATTTGTTTTTTTTTTTTTTTTTGATAATTTGTAAATAAAATTGTCATTAAACCAAACACTGAAACACAACCACAATCACAAGGTTTAATTGAAAAAAAAAAAAAAAAAAAAAAACCCCCAAAAACCAGAACACGCAGCAAATGAAAGTTATCTAGGAATTATAGAAGCTTCAAGCTTGTTCTGCATAACTAGTTTAACTGAGCATAAAAAGAAAAAAATACAAAAAAGAAGAAGTTGCCGGACCGGTATGTAAGAAGCTGAGCAACACAGGAAACTTGAGACTGAGAGTGACGCAGTAAGAGTGAGGCGCTGTGAGCGTGAGGCGCTGTGAGCGTGAGAGACTGACGGTGAGGCGCTGCTGCGCTGTGGGCGTGAGGGGGAGGCACTGCCGCGCTGTGAACGTGAGGTGAGGCGCTGGAGTGTGAGCTGACTGTGTGTGCTTGTGTGAGGGACTGAATGTGTGTGTGCAGTGTGCTTGTGTGAGGCATTGCAATTGCTAAATGTGTGCTTGGGGAGAGGCATGAGCTCAGAGCTGAAGTTGAAGTGAGGGAGTTACTGAGTTAGGGTTAGGTTTTAGGTGCATATATATAGGGTGGGTTTTTGGTAATTTCAGAATAACCGGGCCAGGTCTGGGTCTGGGTTCAGGTTGGGTTTTATAAAAAAACCCGAACCCAACCCGGACCCGCTTTGGGTTTTTTTTTTTTTTTTTTAAATCCATACCCGACCCTATTTCTTATCGGACTAGGTAAAACCCGGCCCATTAGGGTCGGACCGGGCCAGGTACCCGCGGGTCGGGTAAAAATTGCCATCCCTAACTTCGTTGCATTAAGCTCTTGCTTTGTCCCTAACTGCTCTGATATAGAGATCACATTAATCAACATTACTTTTTCATTTATTAATATGAGTCACCGTTTTTAACGTTATTGCATCAAATATTGTCAACAAATTAAGTTGGTGAGTTCTTTGTATGACTCTTTTTTTTTTTTTTTGAGAAGCAATTACTTTCATATTTTGGTTTTCTTCATCTCTATTATTAAGAAAAGCAATATAATATATATATATATATATATATATATATATCATGCAGGATTAAGGGAACAAGTTTTAGGGTTATAATGGAAAGTGAGAAGCAAGTAGAGATCTCATTCACAAGGTTGTGGGATCCCGCGCTACAAGGGAAGTCCGTCCCCTTAAATATAGACAAAAGGTACTCAATCAACTCTTATAGAGTATTACACTATTATCTATCCAAAAATATATAAATATATATATATATATATATATATATATATTAAAAATGAACTCTTTACAGGTATTAGTTTGCGCTTAATGATGGAGTAATTTTATTGAAGCAACTTTTTTTTTAATATATATATATATATATATATATATATAATTTTATAATTATTAAGGTGATAAGTTATAATTACAGCAATATTACTTTTATATAGATTTATTATTAGCATCGACTTTTATTATGTATCAATCCAATATGTCATGATAGTATTTGTGAAAAAAATTTAAATTAATGATGGTGACATATATACATGATGTTTCAGGTTTATAATGCTACGTAATTCCCCGGGCTTCTACACCTATGCCATCTATGAGCACTTAAAGGAATGGCCTCCTTTCAACCTCCCACAAACCAGGATTGTATTCAAACTCAGAAAGGACAAGTACACAACAATATTGCCTTTCTACTTTAGTCAAATGAATTATTTCTTACCTTTTTTTTAATGAACAGCTATATCTTTTCTATTAATAGAAAACCAAACTTAATCCGAACATTTCTAGAATAAGGGGGCTTTTTTTAAAATAATAATAATTTGATAGATGCGAGAGAGAGGGATTTAAATCATGAATATTTCAATTGGAAGTACTAGGAAGTACCAATTGAACTATAAGACTTTTGGTTAAGAATTATTTTTACTTAATGATAATTGTAAGTTTGTATTCACATTAGTTCCTTATCTTGGTGAATGACATATAGGTTTCACTATATGGCAATGGCGGATAACAGGCAAAGATACATGCCTCTTCCAGACGATCGCTTACCAGGAAGAGGCGAGCCTCTAGCTACCCCAGAAGCAGTCTTACTTGTTAATCCTGTGGAGCCAGAGTTCAAAGGGGAGGTACCTATTTTGCACACATTTTCTCTGACTATGAATCCTTGTATAGTAAGAATTATTGTAAGAAAATTAGTAAAAACCAATTTACCATAGATGAATTTCCTTGCATGTGTAGGTGGATGACAAGTACCAATATTCGTGTGAGAACAAAGATCTTCGGGTCCATGGATGGATTTGCATGGACCCACTCATTGGGTTCTGGCAAATCACACCTAGCAGTGAGTTTCGATCGGGTGGACCCATCAAACAAAACCTGACTTCCCATGTGGGGCCTGTCAATCTTGCTGTAAGAGCAATTGCATCATTGATGCAAAAAATTTTTACGGCTAAAACCAACTTTTTTTATTTTACACTCTATTTTTACAAAATATTCACGACAATTTGTCAATTATACGCATTTATTCAAATAAAATATTAATTTCTTTTAACACTTTCATCTCTCTCACCCAACACAACCCACACAGCCAGCAACCACCATCGTCAACCCATTCAACCCAGCCATATGAAATCCCAAAACCCACTGATCAAACAAATCCGGAACGGCAAAACCCAAAAGGGAGAACGGCAAGACCCACCATCATCAACATTCGATCAAAACCCAAAAGCTAAGCCAGAGGAGGACGAGTTCGATTTCTGGCAATAGAGAAACGCCACCGAAGGCGGAGTGAAGAACCATTTGTAGAGGTTGCTGACGTAGAAATCGGCGTCGATTCCTTGAACATTGATGGGAACACTTTCGATTGCGTGAGCAGAGTCGACGAAGACTTGGTCCACGCCTTGCTCTCTTTAGATTTCGACGAGCTCGCGTATCAGAACAAGAACCGACAGCATTGACGTGATGTGATCGATGATTGCCAATCGAACTCGCTAGATCCGGTGAGCCTGAGAGAGCTGAGATGAGAGAAATGAGAGAAAGAGAAAGCTGAGTTGAGACGAGAGTCAGAGGTTGAGAGGAGAGAAAAAATATATATATATCAAATGCAAAAGTTGCAGTATCTTTGCATATATGCATGGTTACTACTGTAGCAATTGTGTATAAATGCACAATTTTACACCCACTGATGTGGGTTTTTTTTTGCTCAAAATGTATAAAATGAGCAACTTTTTCTATTTTGCAAAACTATGCATTAACTAATATAATTGCTCTAATTGATAAAAAATAGAAAATATTAGGGATACAATTTTTTTATGATTTTTTTTAATAAGATGGTCGATTGTGAGTAAAAGAATATTATTTTCATATGGATACAATACAGTCATTAATATCGCTTTATTATGTACTAATTATAACATGCCACTTTAATAATTATGACAAAAAATTGTTATATTTATGTTATTAGACTTATTGCTAAAATCGTTCGAGTTTGTTTCTCCTCGTAAAGAGAATTTAGGTTCAAATTTGCTCAACAAGTGAAAAAAATACGGTGCATGCACACGATAGACTCGCCATGAATTAGCATTTAGAACCAATTTCTGTGATTAATAATCATCTCTAATCATATTAACCCGATCTAAATTATGTTTCAACCAGATGTTTCTCAGTGCTCACTATGCAGGAGAGGATCTTGTGCTAAAACTCAATCCTGACGAGCCATGGAAGAAAGTATTCGGCCCTATCTTTATGTATCTTAATTCTGTCACAGATGGAAATGACCCACTTAATCTTTGGAAGGATGCTAAAAATCAGGTCAGTAATTTAAAATAGAGCTAGAGTTACCAAAATACAACCTTTGTAATTGAGAAAGTATTAATTTAAACTTAAATTGATCTTCAGATGATGATTGAAGTTGAAAGTTGGCCATACAATTTCCCAGCTTCTGATGATTTTCCAACTGCTGATCAAAGGGGTAGTGTTAGTGGTAGATTACAAATCCAAGACTGGTAATTAAATCACTTTGATTTTGTGTTTTTTTACTTAAAACTCTTATTTTGTACCTTTGAAAAGAACGAGGTCTACTCTTTTCATTTGACATATTTAATAATCGTATCATTTATTTAATTACATAATTTAATACATATAGATGGTCTCTAAATTGTCATATAATGGGTTGCAGGATATTCATCCAACCCAATTAAGAAGAAAATATTGTTCAATCATAATTTAATTTCAAATTTAAGAAAATGAGATTGATAGAGATACATCTTGAAGACACTAAAGAAATATAAGTAATTAAACACTTGATGTTACAAGATTGCACAACTAATTTACTTCATTTGAGATATCACACATCTATTAATTGTCTTTACTCTTTATATTTGATCCTGAACTAAAATTTTCATCTCTTATCTGGCTATATGGGATGAATTTTTTTTATTTTTTTATTTATATATGGTTTATTTCATCTCTTATGGCCCTTGCCCAGGTTTTTAAGTGATGAGTGCATTTCTGCAAACTTTGCTTATGTGGGACTGGCACCACCTGGAGATGTTGGATCCTGGCAAAGAGAATGCAAGGTGATATTAGTTCATCACATGGTTTATTACTTATAACAAGAATATCAACAGTTCATCAAAAAAATAACAAGAATATCAACATATTCTAATC
This sequence comes from Lithocarpus polystachyus, assembly GCA_033629205.1. Classification (NCBI taxonomy): domain Eukaryota; kingdom Viridiplantae; phylum Streptophyta; class Magnoliopsida; order Fagales; family Fagaceae; genus Lithocarpus; species Lithocarpus polystachyus. Next base: position 21,334,587 of record CM066170.1, on the reverse strand, counting down.
TTTTATCAAAAAAGAAAATGCTAATAGTACTAAAAAAAATTGAAATGCTAATATTGTGCTGTGTTTAAAAGTTAATTCCCTTCATTTCTACTATGCTATCTGTTTAATAGTTAGTCCTAGAGTTTAGATGAATAGCAATCTTTCCCTTACCCTTTTTTTTTTTGTTGATTTGATTCATTAAAAAAATTAAAATAAATATTGTACACATCTTGAACAATAACTTCATTTTTTAAAAAATTTATTTTTGTCTTGACAATAATTACATTTCAAATTTTAGATTAATAAAGTAATCTTGAAGTATAATAATATTATTGATTCAACATCATCAGGGTTATCAATTTTGGACCACAGCAAATGCAGATGGCTACTTTTCCATCAAAAATATAAGATGCGGCAGCTATAATCTTTATGCATGGGTTCCTGGTGTCATTGGTGATTATCAACTTGATGATTTCATTACCATAACCGCAGGTCCTATTCTTTACCTCTGAACCTTTATAAGGGCCAAAATGACCAAGTATCACTATTTGGCAAAATATGTATAGATCTACCATTGTTTGCAAAATGATTAGAGATCTAGAGCTTTTTTAAAACTCTAGTTTGCCGTGGAACTCGAGTTTTAAAAAATAATACGGCAAACTTAAAAACTATTTTTTCAAAGAAATTGAGTTATATGGCAAACTCGAGTTTCACAAACTCGAGTTTTAAAAAGGTGATAAATTGCTAAATATTTCACAAACAATGATATATTGCGAAATATTTTGCTAAATAGTGATATATGGCCATTTTGCCCTTTATAAGTTCTCATTTTGTTCATACATTGTCTTATATGAATAACTTGTGCAAAAACAGGTTGTGATATTGATTTGGGTTATCTTGTATTTGAGCCACCAAGAGATGGCCCAACACTGTGGGAAATAGGCACCCCAGATCGCACTGCTGCCGAATTTTACATTCCTGATCCTGATCAAAAGTATATTAACAAACTTTATGTCAATCATCCTGACAGGTCAGCAATTCTCATTGTAAATTTAAAGAGTATAAAATTAATTTTGTTTTTGACATTTTGTATATTTTTGCATTAGTTGTTCGAACTTCTAAGAGAGATTGACACTACAGGCAAAAACAAAAAAACATAAGCACATTTAGGAAATGGGGAGTTGTAAATCATTGTTTTATATTGGCAGGTACAGGCAGTATGGACTTTGGGAAAGATATGCAGATTTATATCCTGATGAAGATTTGGTTTACACAGTGGGTGTTAGTGACTATAAAAAAGATTGGTTTTTTGCTCAGGTTACCAGGTGCATTTCTTTCCAATCACCAGCTTATCTTTTATATCATGATTGCATTAATCAAATAATAATTCAAATTGAAGTTATTATTTCTTGTAAATGATAAAATAGAATTCATGATATCTAGACATTATTGTGTGGCAGAAAATTAAGTGATGGCACATATCAAGGAACTACATGGCAAATCAAGTTCAAACTTGACCTGGTGGATACAAATGGATCCTATACACTGCGATTGGCACTTGCAACTGCTCATATATCTGAATTACAGGTATGGAACTTCAAGATTACTTTTCATTAAATATTAGCACTTAATAACTAATTATAGCATGTTAATGAATTATCATGATGGTTGATTTTTTTTTTTTTTTTTTTTTTTTTTTTGAGAAGGATTACGATGGTTGATCTTTCTTTCATGTTTTTGGGATATTATGTTTAAGGGAAGTTTCAAATTAAGTAGTGGTATTAAGTAAATGATTAATAAACACAACTTGGACACATCTTAACTTAAGCTTCAGTTTTGAGTTGAAAAAAATAGTGTTTCAAACATAATATTCGAATACCCCATCCAGAACCAATGATCTTTAGATCAAAATGACATGTTTTGAGGATTCTAGCGAAGACATCTAGAATACAACTCTCACTCTTCACTTAAAACTTAAAAGTATCAAAATTTTGTATCAGTCATATAGCTCATAGTTTTGTGTCCAACTTATATCTAATTTAATTTTAATGCAAACTATTATTACCAAATCCGACATGTACCTTATACTTACATATACCGAAAGCATGAGATAATTATTTTACTTAAAAGAAACTTTCCAAAACTGTTATTCTAACACATTTCCCATAACTCCAGCTATGCATGTGGATTTATACCCTATTGATTTTGTTTGATTGATTTCTGAAAGGTTCGAGTAAACGATCCAAAAACAAGTCCTCCTCTATTCTCAACTGGAGTAATTGGTCATGACAACACAATTGCTAGACATGGAATTCATGGACTTTACCGGCTATACAATGTCGAAGTACCACTCACTCAGCTTGTGGATGGGCATAATACCATTTTCTTGACACAAACAATGGCCTCCGGCGATTTTCCAGCTTTGCAAGGGATTATGTATGACTATATTCGTTTTGAAGGCCCATCACCCTCTAATTCCAAGAAAAAAACAAACTAGGTGTATAGTATAGGTATATATAAATCTACATTGTTGCATACTGTATAGAAGAAATATCTGTTATCTCCAATAATTAATTAATTAGCATATAGAACAAATTGCCTTCCAACAATGGGCATAACGATGTTTGTATTTTATTTTGAAGATTTTATAATTTTATAATTAATAGCTTTAATAATTGCAAAATGAAAAATATTTTTTGTATGCTATTTCATCAAAATCAGAAATGGGCTATTGGGTAACTTTACCAAGAGCCCACTGGCCCAAAATGACATCGAAAATTAAAAAGCTGTAATTCCTACAACATATTTGTTATTTGTTACTAGATTGGCCTCAAACTAACACAACAAAGTATCTCATATATGATGTATCACAGCGGATCATGCATATATGAAAGTTCCCCCTAGCTACACACTAGTATTTAGGAACACTGTATGCCGTTTGGTACATATATTTAAATACATATTTTCATTTTTTAAACAACATTAAATATATTTTCACACACTTTTTCACTCACACGTATTTCTAAAAAATACAAATAAAGTTGCTAAAACAACATTACCAAACGACCCTGTATTGTTGTAACTTGAAAACATGAAGTAAAGTTCAGTTATAAAAAAAACACACTTGCGTATAAGTACAATTGTACAAATATAGATACAAACTTTACCTTGTACTAGACCACAACCACCCAATTCAGGGACGGACCCAGGTGGGGGCCAAATGGGGCCCAGGCCCTCCCTGGGCCCAAAAAAATTTTTTTTGTAACTTAAATTTTTCAATAAAAAAAAAAAAAAAACATAGCTTGGGCCCCCCCTTAATTTTTAGCTTGGCCCCCCTCCCAAATCCTGAATTTCAAGCCCAGCTGGCCAGCCCAAGAGGCAAGAGCCCATAACCCATGTAAAAAAATAAAATAATAAAAGATAAAAAACAAAACAAAACTCAGTAGAACCTAACGGAGAAAGTGTGAGACGAAGGAAAAATAAAAAGAAAAGAAACAGAGAGATAGTGAGGCAAAAGTTGAGACAGAGAGATAGAGATTAGAGAGGAGAGACAGAGATAGACTACCCACGGTCCCACGCGGCCACGCCGATGCCGCTACAGGCAGTACCCATGCCGACGCCAACACGAGACGGCGAAAGTCTACCCAGACCCACGACGCCGACACCGCCATCATCAAGCTCATGTGAGCCCCATCTTGCCGCCGCCGTCGCTGGTTGCTTGAGCCTTCACTCACTGCTTCACATGTATTTAATCTATGATGCTTTCCTAGTTTCCTTCAAAACCTAAAAAATAAATCAAATGTTTGTGCTTGCTTGTGGAGACAATGGAGTGTTTGTGTTTTTATTGATGATTGATGAAGTGATTACTGATTACTAATGTAGTGATATTGTTGATTGTGATTCTGTGAATTGAATTTGTGCTGTAGTGCAACCTGTGGTGTTTTTTTTTTTTTTTTTTTGGGCTTTTTGGCTTTGTGACTCTCTGTCATTCTGTGTATGTTTGTGACTCTCTCTTGTAGACTTGTATTATATAGATAAGAGAGAGAGAGAGAGAGAGAGAGAGAGAGAGAGAGAGAGAGAGAGTTTGTAGGGAATAGAGATTACTTTGACTGTTTGTTTGTTCTTTCTGTTTGTTTGTTCTGGATTTTTTTTTTTTTTGAAAATAACTGTAAAAGTTAAACTATTTTATTAGTTAGGTAAGGTTTAAAACTATTTTAGTATCTAACAAATCGAGTTTATTAGACTCGATTTTGCTCTTTAAAATTGCACTTGAAAATCGATTGTTTCACACTCGAGTTTCATACTCGAGCGTCTCACACTCGAGTTCCAAGTGCAATTTTAAAGAGCAAAATCGAGTCTAATAAACTCGATTTATTAGATACCAAAATAGTTTCAAACCTTGCCTAACTAATGAAATTGTTGGAGGGATTTGATTATTTTTTAAAAAAATTTGTTTGTTCTTTCATCTTTGTTGACTGGTGGTTGGGCATAATAGGGACAAGGGACATTGTGACAGAAAAAAAAAAAAAAAAAAAAAAAAAAAAAAAAAAGGTAAAGTTAAGAAAAGTTGTTGTTAGTAGTGCAGAATAATTTTGTAGTGTCGGTAGTGCCGTAGTGGGATTGGGATCATTGGATTAGTAGGTATTTGTCTTGGTTGATAGTTTATTAATACTATATGGATGCGTATTTGAAAAAAAAAAATTTGCTTATCTTTGGTCCCCTTAGCTTGAAATCCTGGGTCCGTCTCTGACCCAATTTGAACCAGTTTTGCACGTGTTAGTATGCACTTGCAAACAACGTACTTTAAAAAAAAAAAAAAAAAACAGTAACTTTCCTTTTTAACTTTTTAGTTTATATATATATATATATATATATATATATATATGTGTGTGTGTGTTTTTATATATAGTTTTTAAACCTGTTTTTAGTTTATTTGTTTATTTTTGGTAGAATTATCCTTTAACTAATTTTTAATACTAAATAAAATTATTATTTTTTCTTTATAAAAATCCTCTATAATCATCGGCCTGATTCACCATCACTTTCATGACAAAATCATCCTAAATAAATTAAGATTTGCAACACCATATCATCCTTCCTCATTGGTAATGAGCCTCCATATTTCCCCTCTTTTTTAATGAAAGCCATAAACGTACTTTCACTAATTTGTCATTTCTAATATTACAAGTGTTATGTACAACAATTAGTCAATTACAACGATTTGTCAAGTCTCTTCTTGGTTTCCTCGACAGCATCATGAGCGTCAACCTGCATCTTGGCAGCCTTTAGATCAGCTTCAGTCGCTTCCCTCTCGTTCTTTGCCGTCATTTTTTTTGCCTGCTTCCAATTTTCCCATATCAACAAAAGGAATCGATCATTCGGTCCCAAAAAAGTGTGTAAAAGTGTATATATTTAAATAGGGGATTAAGTTGAAAATAGGTGCATAACTACTTAGGGTTCGTCTGGAAATAATTTTGTTAGGTTTTAAAAGTTTAGAATAATTTGCAAGTTGTGAACACAAATTTGTCTAGATATAAATCTTAGAGTCTATAGGTATTATAGGTATTATTAGACAATGCTCAAGGTGATTCAAGTCAAGATTCAAGAACAAACAAGCTGCATAAAGAAGAGTTCAAAAACTGTCTGGTTTGATCAATCGAAGAACATACTCGACCGATTTAAACACATATATGCAAAATTTTATGTCGGCCCAAACAGCAGTTCAAGCCCATTAAGGATTAGGGTTCAGATCTACTTCTTCTAATATATAAATGAAACTCTAAGTACGTTTTTATAAGGTTTTTCAAAGAGAGAAGAGTGTGTCTCCTTTGTATCTAGGGTTTTGTACCTAAAAAGCTCTCTCATATTTTCTACTAGTGTTATTCCTTGAAGAATCTCAAAATCCGGTGTTGTAGAAGTTGCTGCCTTCTCTAGCCATCAAAGGTGCTGATGACCTAAACCTTCAAGGGTGTCTTAGAGTCACAAACAGAAGAGTTTGTGTTTTTTTATCACAAATGTGGGTGCTTGTGTTGCAAAGACCAAGGAAAGAAGTGGACTTGGAGCTATTATGGGGTCATGGTAGTAAGTTTCCTACTCAAGATAGCAATAGAATGTTAGTGGTCTAAGTTCTATTGTACAAACGTCAATTCTTTCATAGTGAATTTTCTTTTTACCTTGAGGATAGCTAGGTTAAATCCTTCCTAGGTTTTTTACCGGTTTGGTTTTCTTGAGTGATTATATCATTGTGTTATTTATTTTCCGCTACTTTGCATGATATAATTGTTTTGTTTTAAACTAGATCTGAATAATCTAAGTAATCACTTGGCTAAATAACTAAGTTAAACAACTTGTGTTTTAAGGGGTCTAAAAATTTTAGAAGTTTATTTAACTGAAATTAAAAACTTTTTGCTAAAAGTACGGTAAAAAACCAAAAAGGTAGCTGAAATAGTACCGTGGAACCAATAAATAATACCAAAAAGTGTAATGAAACTCATGAATAATAGCCAAAATAAGCTAAATAGTAAGAAAAAGCTGGTTTTTTAAGCCAATGCCAAACGCACACTTAATCTTATCCCATCTTATCCATGCTACAATCCTTAATTCTTTATTGAATGTGTCATCTGAATAAATCTATAACATTAATAAAGTATACCCCACAAAATAAATCTATAACATTAATAAAGTATACCTCCATTTTGCGGGGGTAAGGTATCTTATTAGTGAAATTATGATCAGATAAGACACTGAAATATAAGTGTAGAGAAATTGTCATTACACAATTCTTGTTACCCACACAATACACAAGTTATTTTTTGAATTAAAATCGTGACTTTTTTTTTTTTTTTTTTTTTGAGCTTTAATTGAAATCGTGAATTGAATTGTGTGTAATGGCATAAATGTATACTCCATATTATACCATCATCTAACATTTGTTTTTTCTATGAAATATTTAAACTTTAATAGAAAGTTAAGGATCATTTTCTTTCTATGGGGTAAGTAGTAAGTACATAATAGTAATAGTGAACAAGGTAAGAGAGAAGAATCTAATAAAAGAAGAGAGTGAAATACGTACCAGGCCAAAGAGGAAGGCTTTGACATAGCTAAAACCCTCTTGCACCGAAACTGCAAACCAAATACAATCCTTCTTCAACCGTGACATCGCTGACATTTCTTGTTCTCTCTTCGTGGTACTTGCGGCTGTTGGCGGTGGCGACGACCTGATCTCTTCCAATACTCTCTCTCTCTAACAAAGCTGTGATGGTATGGGAGAAGAGAAGAGAATGGTGCCGAATTTCCTCCTTAAGGCCACGAAGCTTACACGTTTGTGTGCAGCTTGCTCTACGTGGCAGCTTTAGAGCTCACCCACAACTACATTCTCACGCCAGCGAAGCAAAAGACTATATGACTCATGCGCTTGAAATATTATCTTGTGACTTGTGAGACTTTATGGGATGCTCTTCATGTGCCTCGAAATCGAATCAAGCTCAATGAACAATGATCATTTTCTTTCTCTTTTTTTGGTTATTGGGCTTAGGCCCAGTTAGCAGTAAATTATAAAAAGGAATCAAAATTAAAGAGAAATCACATTAGAAGGTCAAACAACATGCTTGTGTTGTCGTGATGTAAATGAATGTGCTAGACTCCTAGTACTTAGAGATAATCTTCTTGCATCCTTAGAAATAGGCACATTTGAATGAATAGGTATATCCATCCAAGAGTTACAAACTTATCCAAATATCATTTATTCATTATAAAAACAAATATTACTTTCGTGAAACAATGTTGTCCATCAAATAGGATTATTGTCTGTGCGTAGGTGCATCATATTATGGTGTAATCACTCATCACAACCACACACCAACAAAAAGCATAAATTTCATTCCATTTCATCCGAAATTGCCAAAATTTTTCATTCTAATTAATTAACCAGTACGAATCACCTATTTATTCTCTGCCATTCTAAATTTCAGCTCATTCTAATCCATTCTACTATATTTCATTTGATATGGTGATTTCAGCTGGTAACCCTAAGATGGTACGCCAAAATAAACTAGTATTGAAATATTCTATTTTAAAGCACAAACCCAAATAGTATGTCAAAAAAATATTAATATAGCACATGGAAAATTATCTTAATTGTTTGGTTAAACATTCCTCTTCCAACATATGGGACCTACAGTTGTGTGTTCTTAGAAATGATGATTTATGCTATGGCTCCATGAGATTAAAAAAAAAAAAAAAATTATATATGTATTACACAATAAGCCCCACCCATCAATGAGAGAGAGAGAACCATGGGAAAAGTTTGGTTGGGCCGTATTTTTCCTTAAGGCCTGGCCTTTCCAACCCAGTCTTGGCCCAAATATGTCATGACTCCTACCTGCCACAAAGAAAACGAATAACGATTATATTTTTTCCTATAAAAAAAAAAAAAAAAAAAAACGATAATATGTTTTTTACACACAAAAAAGAAAAAGCGGAAGGGCAAATTGGTCATTTCGTATATTTCCAGATCTGTCGCGTCTATATATACCCCTAAGCTACAAAATCTAGGGTATAAAAAGCCCCAAATCTCTCCGCCCAAAGTTTCTTCGCAGACCAAACGTACAAACGAGACGAAGAAGAAGAAGAATCACAAGCTCAACACCAAAAACCAAAACCAAAACCATCTGTAACCTCTCAAATCTCATTCAATTTCTTCTCTCTTCCTTCAAATCATTCACATCTTTTACTCATTTTCGGTTTTCATTTTCAATTTTCAATTTCCAATTACAATTTTTTTTTTCATCTTTCATGATAAGTGTGTGTGTGTGTGTGTGTGTGTGTGTAATTGGTTCAGATCGCGTGCGGTGACGGAGAATGGCGACGTTTGAACTGTACCGTAGATCGACGATCGGGATGTGCTTGACGGAGACTTTGGATGAGATGGTGAGTAGCGGTACGCTCAGTCCTGAGCTCGCCATTCAGGTTCTCGTTCAGTTCGATAAGGTACAGTTTTAGGTCATTCATGGTTTTGCGCTTTGCTGGTTGTGTATGAGTCACTGTTTTTTTGCACTTTGGAATCTTTGTTTTAATATTATTTTTTAACCTTTTTTTTTTTAATTTTTTTAAATATTATTTTTAGTCCATGACTGAAGCTTTGGAAAGTCAGGTGAAAACCAAGGTCACCATTAAGGTAAACTTTTTATTTTATTTTTTCCTTTTTCAAATTGAGTTTATGTTATTGTTGAATGTTGATTATGGATCAGGTAGTGTCGTAGTTTTTTTTTTTTTTTTTTTATGAGATAAATTTAGTGCAATATTCACCTATTTATAGCAACATTTTCCATGCTATTGATGAGAATATAGAAAACTATAATTATTTGAGATTCTGAGAATAATTTTTTTTTTTTTTTTTTAAAGCGTCTTGTTTGGGTTGCGTAGCATGCTGATTGTTTCTGTTTTCAAGTTGAAAATGACAGTGGTGAACTTTTGTTAGGGGAATATGCCATATGTAGAGGGGAGCGATTAATGCACCAGCGAGGAAGAGTGAGCTGATTTTGATGAATAAGAAAATTTTATTAGAAAAGAAGCTCGGTATACAAGAAATATTCTAGAGAAAGAGTGAGCTTATTTAAGAAGAGAACGAAAAAAGATAGAGGAAGACTTGGTTAAGCGATTTGGAGTTTAAAAGCACGTTTTTAAAACCCAAAATGATGTTTCACAAGAGCAAATCGTCATAGCTTTTTTTTACAAATGCTCATTTTAAACCCAAAACGTCATTTTGCAACAGTTTATACAAACGCACCCAAAATAATATCAGTAGTAGTTAAAAAGAACTTCTCACTAAAGGAGGAGGTGACAAATATTATGATTTTGGATATGATAGAACTCATAGAAGGGCTTAAAAGAAAACATTAATATATATACATGTGGCCAACTCAGATTATCGCGGATCTCTAGCTCACTCCCAAAGTTTTGGGATTAAGACATGGTTATTTTTGTATATTATACTTTGATTATTTATTTTTCCCTAATTCCCCCGAGGGAAAAAGGAAATTAAATTTATTTTGGAGATGGCTATCAATTTCCTATACTCTATTATAAGACATGGGTTCCTTATTATTATTATTTTGTTAGTACAATTGTTCAAATAATAAAACAGACAAAAGAGGTGCACCTTTGAATTCTTGAGTAATATTTTTTTCTTTGAAAAACACTAAATCGGGAGATGTGTTTTGTCCCATCAAGTTTCAAATGACAGAATCATGAATTGGTTATATTATTAAGGTTTTTTATTTTCTGCTGACGAACTATAATTGGAGACAGAAAATTGATTAAATCAGATGGTATGAGTTTGTCCTGCCTTGCTATTATTCTGTCAAATTTAGGGTGGACCTATTTTAGTGGGTGCTTTCCATATTTCTCTTGCAAGTCACAGGTGCTACTAAAGTTGCTTGCAGATGTTCCTAGGTTCCTGGCTTAAAGAAGCAATAAAATAAAAAATAGAATAAAAATTACACTCTACCTGTGGATTACATTTTGGTTTTGCGCTTGTTGACTTGAATGACTCAGATTTTCATAGCATCAGAATGCGATACAATTATTTTTTGGATTAATTGTCTGCTGTTAATGTTAGTGGTGACAAATTGCACTTGCAAGGAGTAATTGCTTATAGCTTATAATTGTCTCCACTATACAACAAAGGTGCTTATTAATTGTTAATCTATAACTTGCCTTCATTTATATATGTTCAGAAATACCTATCCAAAAAAATTTATATATGTTCAGAAATAATTATATTGTGATAGCTAGAGTTGACTTCTACAAGCTCTTTTGAGAGAGATTTAAACAAAATGATATTAAAATGAGTGTATGGCTATCAGATGCAGATATAGATAAAATAAAAGTAATCAATTTCAATTAACAAAAAAATGTACCCAATTGGCAAGCCTTCTAAAAGAAAAGCATACATCAGAACACCTCAAAGTCCTTATCCACTACCAACTTGTAAGGGGAGGACAAGTGGTAATGGCAGATGCTTTCATGATCATGAGACCAAAACAAAATTGTTCTTTCCTCTTCAAAGTGCCAAAAATAGCACAGAAATGTAATGATTGATTCAGGAAACACCCACTTCGTCACCAATTGAACAAAGGAAAAGCTTTAAAGAGCCAAAGTGAAGTAACATAGAGTGGAGGTATTTGATGTCTGCCAATAAGCTCTTGTTCAAATGGCACCTCTTCCCTTGTAAGAGTAAGGTGTTGAGTAAGGTTGTGGGTTCAATAGTCATTGGGTGTGTATAACTTGCCAATAATAAATGAAATAAATGAGTGATATGCTGTTGAAGTTCTCTGCAGTAAGCTGAGCATAGTGAACTACCTCCAATACTGTTTTCATTCAGGAGTAGTGTAGACAAGAGAACGTTCTAGTTTTCTGTCAATGGTTCTCATGTAAATGGCTTTGCTTATTTGATCCTTTGTATTCCCTTAAGGCTTTAATTATAGGATTATTGGCTATCATTTTTGTTAGACAGATATATGGATATAAGTCATGAAAGTGACATTGTACAGTTATGGCAGAGATAATTTTTAAATTTTCTAGGACTAAAAAAAAAAAAAATTGTTAAATTTTCTATGGTCATAAATTGAAACAATTTGACTATCCAAGCATCCCTAAACAATAGTGTTACGCTATAAAACCTTGTTATGCATTTTAATTGATTTGTGTACATATTTCAGGCTCAGATGGTTGTAGTAACACTTGAGTGTACCCCATGGTACGGTTTAATAAGTGTCTATTACTTTTTTGGAATTTGAAGTTTTTATTTTTAATTTGCATGCATTTAATGACTATTGTATGTATCAACATATGTATGTATGTATGTCTAGTTAGGAGTATCTTAGAAGTATTGTATTTGCTTATGCTTTGCTATAACCCCTTTTAGAAGTTTCCATTCTACTTATTCTTTAAAAGGAAAGTTGAAGCATTTTGACTCTTTAACCTATATAATACACTGTCAAAATTTCATATAGGTGTCATAAACGTCTATAAATCTCTTCTCTACTAAATTGCTTGTTTGTTTGTGTTTCCTTTAAGGTTCATATTACATGGCTGCTGAAGTGGAAAATCTTTTAAGAGTTGTTTATGAGCAAAAGAGTAAAGAAATTCCATTTGTAGTCTGTTATGCTTGATATGGAAGAGATATCCACACGTTATCAAAGTAGAATGATGGGGCAGAACACACTGATTGCCTTATAATTGCTACAATTGCTATCTTTTTGCCCTTCATGTAGTTATGGTTTTGGGTCAAAGTAGAATATAATGAATAAAATTTTGCATCTCACTTGAGTCAACATTAATGTGGTGGTTGGTTCTTACCTGCTGCTTTGATTAGGAAGACTAGTATTTGAAATGTTAGGCATGCCAGTTTATGTAATGCATCCTGTGATATGAGTATCTGAAATTTTGTAACTTCCTGCTGTTATTGGCTATTTATTCTTGAGTTTTGAATACATTAATCTTTTCATAACACTTGATTATATTTCTGCTTAAGTTTACGTCTTAACAAGAAACATAGGGTTGAGTTTCTCAGAGATTCAGGTACCATATATTTTTGGTTAGCTGACAAATCACTACTAATGTCAGTCTGGCAATTTCCCCTTTCAATTTTTTTTTTAGTTAATATATTGTTATAATGGATTGTGCTAGCATTGCAATCTGATATCGGAGCCGTTTCTGATACTTTATTCCTTACTTATCTTACAGGGACATCTGCACACTTACAGATTTTGCGACAATGTATGGACCTTCATCTTACAGAATGCTACATTTAAGGGTGATGAAAATGTAGAGAATGTTGGCAGGGTGAAAATAGTGGCATGTGATTCAAAGTTGCTTACGCAATGAAATGTCTGAGGACAGTGGTCTGTTTAATAATGAAAATTTTATTGCCCCCCTATTGGTGGTAGATGGGCATCTGGTGGCAAGGAAGAAAAGTTGGAGTTTGTATTATTACCTGCAGGAACTGGTAACAGTGGGAGATTGAATATAAATTGTAAAGCCATCACCCTTGAGATTTATAGTTATTTAATGTTACATGGATTATGTTGCAAATTTATTGAATGAATCTTTGTATTTTTATTTTTATGTTTTTGTGGTAAAGTAAATTAGTTTATTACTTGGAAAACAAAACAAAAATCATGAAGGCTACAGCAAACTTGGAGTTGGGAGATGCTATGGCATTCAAGAGTCAAGGTAGCACAAACCAAGTAGCTGACTCTTGAGTCTTGACAGTCCAACCAAAAGAAGATACTATTAAAACTTCTTGTAAATGTTTCTTCCCGCACACTTCTATTCGTTTAATTAAAATTAAGTTCTTGGGGGAATTGCATTTCGGGTTTTTTAAGTTCTTCTAGTGGGATATAGAATTGTTGTCGTTTCATCAGAGAATTGTGGGATACACAAACTGTGGCTTATGTCCTCTTTCTAATTGAAGCATAATCAACAAACAAACAAAAAGCTTCCCGGATAATTTTCTGCAAAGAAGTAAGGAAACTTGGTCTTTTAAGAAAATCGAACACTCACGATTGACTGTCCAGACTTGAGATTGGTTCCCGAAATCTGTAAATTTGTGACACATGGCCAGTGCTTGGCAGATTTGTAAGTCCAAATTTGTGCCCATTTTGTTTGGTTGGAAGGGTGAAAAAGTGGAAAAATAGAAAATTGTAGAAGAATGGAAAAATGGGAATATATCAAAGATTTTAATTTCTCATTTTTTTTGTTTGGTTGGGAGTGAAAAAATGAAAAGATGAAAAAAATGAATTTGTATAAATTTACTCATATACCCTTATTAAAAAATGATGACCAATTAAAACAAAAAAGTGACAAATAACCGAAAAATAAAAGCAATCACCTAATTTTTGTCCATTAAGCAGCTTCATTTTCTCCTTTCAACTTTCTCTCCATTTTGGAAAGAAAACTTTTTGGTGGGCTGGGGGAGAAAGCACCGAGCCTCACCATTTATTTTTCTTCCTTCTCACCTAACCAAATACACTCCAAAAAAGTTTTCCTTCTCATTTTCTCTCCAAAGTTCTCCATTCACCCTATTTCACCTCCAAACAAACACATCCATATGTGAGTGGAGCCAAATCAAGCCACAGACTCATCAAACCTAGTTTGAAAATTAAAGAGCTATGAAATAAGATTGAGTTTAGTGTTTTTTTAAGTGAATCTTGAAGCAGCCCCTTAACTGTTAATCTTCGAGCAATTCAAATAATATTTACACGAGGGAAAGAAAAATTTTAAATAGAGTAGCATTTTGCTTATATTGGCTCGAAAGTTGAAACAGTTACAAATCTCAAAAATAAAAAATTGACTTAGCTATCCATTTTGAGGAAGCCCATGTTTTCTGAAAGTTGGTTCATATTCAACATATTATGAGAGAAATTAGTTCTCAATTATGGACATGGTTTTTTTTTTTTTCCTAAAATTAACCTATCATATCTTTTGTCAATTGCCACCATGTTATCACAATTTAAACCACATGAAATATGCTGCTTAATTTAGTCAAACCAATTTAAGGTTAACTGAATGATTCTTGAGTGATCTGCTCATATTGGTAACATTATTGTTGCTGTAATCAAGGAAGCAATACCAAATACACCTCTAGAAAAATTCGAAACAGAGCTGTAATTGTACGTACTTGTAATAAGAGATGCAAGAGACTACAGGAAAATCAAAATTTTATTAATTGAAGAATTTTTAGTGTAAGCAACGCGAATTATTCTTTATAGTAGTAGCATTCTTCATGTTGATTGCACTCAGAGGACATCTTGCCTACTGCCACATTCAAGAAAAGCAAAAGGTTCAGTTTATGAAAGAATAAAAAAATAAAACCAAAATATAAGTAGAATTAGAATGAAGATTTCTATTAGATGAATTCAAAATTATTCTTATAAACAACTAACATTGAAAACATGAATGGTTTACCTGTTGCTTAGAAGAGATCCAAGTTAGAGAAAAAACTCTTGATACTCTAGCAAGAACAACGATCTTCGTTTTGGCTTTTGATCGGCTTTGACACAGAACTCTTTATAACCAAAAATGTTCCCAATAAGTTGAGCATTCATCATGAAGAAGAAAAATTTCAAAACAGAAAGGTACTCCATCAGCTACACTCTCTAATTAAATCTTTTTCTATAACTCACTAGACCAACGATCAGAATAGGTGCTGCACTTGGATTTATATAGGCCTAAAGGTATATTTTCATATGCTTCATATGCAACATTTTTAGTTGTAAAATGTTATCCATCAAGACATGGTATACCCAAAATTTCAAGACTAACAACTAATAAATTTATTGTTCCTATTAACTCTTCATATTTGCAAAAATATTCTAAGATTGCCTACCAAAATTGGCTAGAACTCATAATCCTGCATGATTTATTTTTTAATTGTACACCAAGTTTTGCATCTTAATCTTACGCAAGTGACAAGTAATTACACTTGTAACTTGCAAGATAAGGAAGAAATTTTATCATGCATGTATTCATTAAAAACTTAAAAAAGGTGTGAGGTTCATTGGATCAAAACTCGAAAGCAGATTTTTTGCACCTCATTCATATAGCATCGTCATCCAAGAATTCTCTAATAATAAAATGGACAATGAGAGAGAGAGAGAGAGAGAGAGAGAGAGAGAGAGATTATAGATAACATAATATTGGACATAAGTTATATTTTGATAGCATTTTTTTTTTTTTTTTGAAAATTGATAGCAAATATTTATTTCAAATTTTTAGCCCCCAAAGTAAAGACATATTTCAAAATAGGGTCATGTTAACTAATGCTCCTAGGGCAATTGTTAACAAATTATATTAAGAAAGTTTTAACATCACTTTCATGAAAAATATAAAAAATTGTCAGAAAAATTAATTGTTTTATCATTTTTTCATAAAATATTTCAAAAACTAGTTCCTAAACCAATGCCCTTCAAAATGTTATATATTTATATAATATAATTTGAATCACTTGCATCCATTTCTACATATTATTGGGCATTGCATTTTTGACCTTATAGTTTATAGAGAATTGCTATCCTTAAGGCAAAATATAGATGGTACGTCGTTAATGTCTTGTTGAAAGTCGAAACGGTTTCATGGGAGGAAAATGTAGGAAACGACGCAAAGTTGAGCTCAAAAATGTCATTTGGTGAAAAAAATAAACCATTAAAACACATATCAAAACTAAAAGTGGTTGAAAATGTTGTTTTAAGATAAATATTTAAAAAAAAACAATATGTTTTCAGAGAACATATGTAAATATTTGAAATTATTTTTGTTTATTTAAAAAATTCAGTAAGAATAATATTTATAAGTTCCATGCCAATCTAATTCCATTTCATGTCTTCCATGTTTTAACACAAATTTACACCACATTAGACTAAATAGTAAATTCCACCCTTTAAATTTGGACGAGTTTGGTGATATTGCCTATTAGGATTACATCTCCCCTTTATTGTTGTAATTGTTAAAATATGAATAAAAATAAATTTGGATCATTTTAATTTTATTCTGTAATGTTTAAACTTTTAGAGTGATTAACACGTTATATTTCATCATTCTCAAAAAAAAAAAAAAAAAAAAACCGTTATATTTCATCATTCCATTTATAATTGATTTGATATAAAAATTGATGGACAAAATTGAGAATATTAATGTAGGGGGAAAAGGCCCAATACCAGATAATGGGCCATGGGCCTGTCCGAGGAGGCCACTCGTCCGAGGACACCCAGTTATGAAAGAAGTACCTGGCCTAACTCCCCTCTGACGTACAAGCTACGCGAAGGAGAAAAGGACTTATCCGAGGAGAACTTACTGCTCGGATCATCAAAGGAACTGCCGAGATGAATGTGCCAGCACCGGTCCTGATATTTCCGAGGAATCCCCAGACTTATATGGGCCAAAGGGGACAGGTGGCAACTAGGAGATATTTCACAAAAGGTTGCTGACACCGCATTTATGTGGACAGGACCCCTAAACAGTGCTACCTCGGTTTCTGCAACTCACAGAGTACTAAAGAGGGTGGCTGATGGGACAGGCACTCAAGTATAGGCCTGGATGATCAACAAATGGAAGGTCCCGATTGTCTGAAAGGGACTATATAATAGGAGAAATCCACCATGGGAGAGGAGGAGGAGAACAATCTCAAGAACTCCTGTAACAATTCTCATTGAACACATTTACTAGAACAAAACTCCTCTGATTGTGCCGAGGACGCTCTTTCACTCGATTCATCTCTGTTTGACCCACTAAAGCCTAGCTCTTCAACCCACTCTCTTACAAATTCTATTGTGAGGATACCTTTTACTCATTGGGCCAGAGTCAATCTCTCCTGTAAGCCCAATTTGTAATTTGTGCCCCTACAATTGGCGCCGTCTGTGGGGAGAGCTTGTGTGATAGTGAGTGTAACGGTTAGGCCCCCATCAGCAAGAATCCTTGGGTAAAGCCACTATGGTGGCCAATTACTATGTAAACAAGTCACTACATGAGGCCAAGGTCTATACTTCGAGGGGCTGATTACATGGGACAAAGCTCTAGGGGCTTTTGACATCGAATACATGCCTCGAGAACCTTTATTCTAGAAGATATATGTCGATGGTGCCGCAAATCAAAGGGGCTCCGAGCAAATCAAAGGGGCTCCACGGCGAGATCAGTTCTATAAACAGAGCCTTAGCTACGCCGGGTTCTTGAGACCTCCTGCTAAGCAATTCCCTAGCTATGTCGAGTCCACGGACTCTCTGCTAGGAAGAGCCTTAGCTACGTCGGGTCCCTGAGACCTCCTGCTAAGCATTTCCCTAGCTACGTCGGGTCCTCGGACTCTCTGCTAGGATGAGCCTTAGCTACGTCGGGTCCCTGAGACCTCCTGCTAAGCAATTCCCTAGCTACGTCGGGTCCTCGGACTCTCTGCTAGGATGAGCCTTAGCTACGTCGGGTCCCTGAGACCTCCTGCTAAGCAATTCCCTAGCTACGTCGGGTCCTCGGACTCTCTGCTAGGATGAGCCTTAGCTACGTCGGGTCCCTGAGACCTCCTGCTAAGCATTTCCCTAGCTACGTCGGGTCCTCGGACTCTCTGCTAGGATGAGCCTTAGCTACGTCGGGTCCCTGAGACCTCCTGCTAAGCAATTCCCTAGCTACGTCGAGTCCTCGGACTCTCTGCTAGGATGAGCCTTAGCTACGTCAGGTCCCTGTGACCTCCTGCAAAGCATTTCCCTAGCTACGTCGGGTCCTCGGACTCTTTGCTAGGAAGAGCCTTAGCTACGCCGAGTCCTCCGACCCCCTGCTAAGCAACTCATTAGCTACGCCGGGTCCTCAGGCCCTCTGCTAACCAAAGCCTTAGCTACGCCGGGTCCTCGGACTCTATGCTAAGCAAGCCTTATCTACACCGGGTCCTCGGACTCTCTGCTCAGAACCTTGGTCGTGCCTAGTTCCCCGGACCACACACCTTGGGTAAATTAATACTGCTAAGTGCAGAACAGAACCTTGGTCATGCCTGGTCCCTCGGACCACATACCTTGAGTAAATCAGCACTCCTCAAACGTACCTAACACCTCGGATCGCTGCCGACGGTCCAAGCCGAGCATGTTCACAAAACTGAGCTTGGGGGCGCCTCCGCGTGGATAAGTAGAGAAGCTTAAATGGGTCCTACCCCTAGAGAAATCAAAATCCCTCCTCTCTCCTCGGATAAGAGGGAAAGCCGGAATTTTGAGGGGCTATTGTAAGGGGAAAAGGCCCAATACCAGATAATGGGCCATGGGCCTGTCCGAGGAGGCCACTCGTCCGAGGACACCCAGTTATGAAAGAAGTACCTGGCCTAACTCCCCTCTGACGTACAAGCTACGCGAAGGAGAAAAGGACTTGTCCGAGGAAAACTTACTGCTCGGATCATCAAAGGAACGGCCAAGATGAATGTGCCAGCACCGGTCCTGATATTTCCGAGGAATCCCCTGACTTATATGGGCCAAAGGGGACAGGTGGCAACCAGGAGATATTTCACAAAAGACTGCTGACACCGCATTTATGTGGACAGGACCCCTAAACAGTGCTACCTCGATTTCTGCAACTCACAGAGTACTAAAGAGGGTGGCTGATGGGACAGGCACTCAAGTATAGGCCTGGATGATCAACAAATGGAAGGTCCCGATTGTCTGAAAGGGACTATATAATAGGAGAAATCCACCATGGGAGAGGAGGAGGAGAACAATCTCAAGAACTCCTGTAACAATTCTCATTGAACACATTTACTAGAACAAAGCTCCTCTGATTGTGCCGAGGACGCTCTTTCACTCGATTCATCTCTGTTTGACCCACTAAAGCCTAGCTCTTCAACCCACTCTCTTACAAATTCTATTGTGAGGATACCTTTTACTCATTGGGCCAGAGTCAATCTCTCCTGTAAGCCCAATCTGTAATTTGTGCCCCTACAATTAAATATATAACAACATATCAAAAAATGATTAAGATATTTAAGGTTCAAAATCCCCCGCCTTGAAATATGGAATTATCAAATAGATATCCACACAAGAAGGAAATTGAAAGGGCAAAGTGTGGCTAAACATTTTGGGGTCATTATACCGTAACCTCTCTTCTTCTTCTTTTTTTCTTCTTTTTTTGTGAGTTCGGTATTCATCTAAATCTGAATCATTAATTTAATACTGTTTTAATCTTGACCATTCATTTAATTTTAATAGATGCTGGCTACCAGTTAATCAAATAATATATAAAAACCAAAAAAAGCAAGAAAGAAGAGAAAATAACAAATCTTTCTCTACGCTTTTCTCTTGTGTTTGTGCTCTGTCAGATCTTCTTCGAGGTTTCTGCCTCTCTAACTTCTTCTCTTCCAATCCAACCACAAGAACCCAGACAGCTGTTAAACAAAACCCTACCCACATGAGAAGGAACAGGGTTATACGCTCCAATTCTAGCCATTCTCTTTGCTTCTCTTGTCTTGCGCACCCACAACCTTAGCTTGGCGGCGCCACCCACAATCTCCAGGTTCTCTCTCTATTTAGGATTATACACTAATATGGGTTTTTATTTTTTGTCTCTAAATTTTGTGGGTTTATGCTATTGTTGTTTTGTTTGAGTTTTGGTTGTTATATATCAATATGTACCTTTGGCACATACCTTTTGATTCACTGCCTCCTCGTATTGGTGGTAAGAACACCAATTTCAGCATTAATTATAGATTTATAGATATAGTTAATAAGACACTGTTGATAAAGAACACCAATTTTTTTTTTTTCCACACTAGACCATCAATTGGTGTTTAGTGAGTGAGAACTGTAGTAGGGGAGGCAGGCAGAGTCTTAGCAACCTAGAACTTATAATGCAAATTTATAGTCATTAATCATCCAATATAAAACTTTATGTTCTACACACTTCATGTTCTATGTAAATACTCAATTACTCTGGTTCTTGATCATATTTTGTCAAACTAATGGAAGTATCTCAAATCTTAATTTAAGTTTATGAAAATTGAGAGCAATACCCAATCTAAACAAAAATATAAATATATTTTCATCACTCTTCCCTTTCTTCTCTTCTTACTTTTAAATCAATTTAACCAGTTAACATCTCATTCTTCCAATTTACAAAAAACAACACACTCCTTTCATTGTTGAATTGTATTCTACAATATCAAGTTATATCATTGTTCCAAATATGTGCACTAGAGAAGCAAGCTTATATATTTGGTCGACTTAAGAGATCCAAGCATTCCATATACAGCCCTGCAAAATAAACTGTACTTATGTAACTTTGTACCAAAATTATGACTACATTTTTTCCTTGTTATTTTTTCTTTATTTGGCTACCATTAAATTTATTTTAGAATCTCTAAACAAAATAACTATTATTCATGAGGTTTTCCTGTCAAACCATATATTCTGTACTTTTATGTTAATTGTCATATTATTGATTTCTAATACGTTTTCTTCACTTGTATATGGACAGTGGACTGAGTGGAGTCATTCATCAGGCAAAGTTGGAACGTTCAAGGACAAGGTGGAAGCCATCCATCGACAAGATATTTATGGACTTGGTTGTTAAGCATATACAACATGTGAAAGAGCAAATTACTTTTAGTTGTTGGAAAAATTGAGCTACAATGTTATAGATTCTAATGTGATATTATAGAGTTTTTAGCACCAAAAAAAAAAAAAAATTGAAAGTTATTGGCAAAACTTGATTCAATGGCGAAATTTAATTCATTCATGCGTAGACTTCATCTGTGTGTTAAAAGTTAAATTATGACCTTTCCATTGAAACTATTAACTTTTGGTCTATGTTATATCTTAAAATGCTGCTATGGGGATTTACTAAGATGTAGGCCGTTTAAAAAAAAAAAAAAAAAAAAAAACCATTAGAACCCGAGTCACTAAAACTCTAGCTCCACCAGGATAAAAAATAAAAAATAAAAATTAGTAGAACTTGAGCCTATAAAACTAGAGCTTGACAGGGATAAAAAAAAATTGTTTTGAAAATCATGTTAAAAATCCTACATTATAACATAGAGTTATTTGATCTAGTTTTATAAGATGATATGGTTGCAAAAGAAGTGCCATTGAAACCATCACTCGTGAAGAATTATTGTTCCCAACAATTTTGTTTTAAATTGTATAATCTTAGTGCTTAACCAATTAGTATCTATTTGAACATTGAAATTTCATTTTGTGCAGGTCTGATTGGAGTCCAAATTGCAAAATTTAGTGGTTGTGAACATGAGATTTAATGTTGGCTTCAAAAAAAATTTGTTCATTACATTAAATATTAGGGTTGTCAAAAAATTGTTTGATGCAGAGTAGAAGTAAGAGTGTGAATAAATAGAAATAAAATTTAGTAGAAATAAATAATCAAACTTTTATTAGAATTTTAAAAATAAATATTATAAGAGTGTTAACCAGAAGATCATTTTTAATTAATTGAAATGTTTAGTATTTAAAGCTAACTATCTCAGTAATTTCATTTAACGTTAAAAAAAAAAACAAACAAACAAACAAACAAGAAGTAGAAAGGGAAACCATCAATGTAACATTGCACTTTGATCATTTTTAAGTTTCTAAGGATATTTCAGATATTCTCTAGGTATCGAGGGCATTACGGTCTTTTTCTTTTTTGTTCTTTCAATCATTTTTAGTTTTTAGGGTCATTTTTTAGGTTTTAGGGTCATTCGATCGTTGCTTAGGTTCTAAGAGTATTTTGGTAATTGGTGAGGGTTTCGGGGATATTTTGGTCATTTTCAAGTTTTATGAGTTATTTTGATCATTTTATAGGTTTCTAGGGTATTTCAAAAATTTTCAAGGTTTCAGGGTCATTTCGGTCAATTTAAAGGTTCTATGGGTATTTCAGTCATTTTTAAAATTTCAAGTGCATTATGATCTTTTTTAGGTTCTAAGGGTATTTCAATCACTTTTTATGTTACAAGGTCATTTCAGTTATTTTTTGGGTTTCAGGGTCTTTTAGGTCATTTTTTAGGTTCTAAGGGTATTTCAATCACGTGTGATGTTGATACTGCCCAATGTAACGATGGAACTGTCAAATGTGAGAAACAAATTAGGATATAACCGAATATGATAAAAGTACAGTCATATGTGATGTTGATGTTGATGCTGATACTGCTTAATGCGACAATAGAACCATCAAATGTGAGAAAAAAAAATAAAGGAACCATTGAATCTGGCCAAAGTAGAGTAACATGTGATGTTGATATTGCCTATTGTGACAATAAAACCATCAAATATGAGAAAACAAATAAGAAAACCATCGATTGTTACAATTTCATTCCTAAAAATTTATTTTATTAAATTAGTAAACTTTACTCACAAAGAAAAAGGAGTTTACAGTCAATTCAATGAGCTTCAAAAATATCAAGTAGTATGCAAGCTTCAAAGTTCAAAAACCAAAAAAAAGGCAAAACATTTGATATGAGTTAAGCATGTATTTCAGTCATTTTTTATGTTTTGGGGTATTTTGTTCATTTTTAGGTTTCAATGGTATTTTGGTCATTTTAAGGTTTCAAAATATTTCGGTCATTTTTTAGGTTTCAGAAGTATTTTGGGAATTTTTAGGTTTTCTGAGTATTTTAGTCATTTTTTTAGGTTTCAAGGGTTTTTTCAATTTTAGGGAATTGCACAATGTGAAAATAGAACCGTCAAATGTGAAAAAAAAAAAAAAAAAGTAAGGGAACCACTAAATGAGACAAAAGAACAGTCACATGTGATGTTAGAACTGTACAATGTGACAATAGAACCATCAAATGTGAAAAAAAAAAAATAAGGGAACCACCGAATGTAACAAAAGAACTATCACATGTGATGTTGGAACTGCACAATGTGAGGATGGAATTATCAAATGTAAGAAAAAAAGTAAGGGAACCACAAAATGTGAGAAAATAATTGTCACATGTAATATTGGAACTGCACAATATGAGGATAGAACTGTTAAATATGAGAAAAAAAGTAAGAGAACCACCAAATGTGAGAAAAGAACTGTCACATGTGATGTTGGAACTGTACAATGTGACGATAGAACCGTCTAATGTGAAAAAAAAAAAAAAAAAAAACCACTGAATGTGACAAAAGAACTGTCATATGTGATGTTGAAATTGCACAACGTGAGGATGAAACCATCAAATATGAGAAAAAAGTAAGGGAACCACCAAATGTGAGAAAATAACTGTCACATGTGATGTTGGAACTGCACAATGTGAGGATAGAACCGTTAAATGTGAGAAAAAAAAGTAAGAGAACCACCAAATGTGAGAAAAGAACTATTACATGTGATGTTGGAACTGCACAATGTAAGGATGAAACTGTCAAATGTGAGAAAAAAAGTAAGAGAACTACCAAATATGAGAAAAGAAATGTCACATGTGATGTTGGAACTGCACAATGTGAAGATGGAATCATCAAATGTGAGAAAAAAAAAGTAAAGGAACCACTACGTGACAAAAGAACTGTCACATGTGATGTTAGAACTACATGTGATGTTAGAACTACACAATGTAATGATGGAATCGTCAAATGTGATTAAAAAAATAAGGGAACTACCAAATGTGACAAAAGAACTATCACATGTGACAAAAGAACTGTCACATGTGATGTTGGAACTGCACAATGTGATGATGGAACCGTCAAATGTGATTAAAAAAAATAAGAGAACCACCGAATGTAATAAAAGAACCATCACATGTGATATTAGAACTGCACAATGTGATAATGGAACCGTCAAATGTGAGAAAAGAGTAAAGGAACCACCAAATGTGAGAAAAAAAACTATCATATGTGATATTGAAACTGCACAATGTGAAGATGGAAGTATCAAATGTGAGAAAAAAAAAAAAGGGAACCACTAAATGTGGCAAAAGAACTACTACATATGATGTTGGAACTACACAATTTAACGATGGAACCGTTAAATGTGAGAAAAAAAATAAAGGAACCGAATGTGACAAAAGAACTATTACATGTGATGTTAGAATTGCATGGAATCGTCAAATGTGGAAAAAAAAAAAAAATAAGGGAACCATCGAATGTGACAAAAGAACTGTCACATGTGATATTGAAACTGCGCAATATGAGGATGAAACCGTCAAATATGAGAAAAAAAGTAAGAGAATCACCAAATGTAACAAAAGAACTGTTACATGTAATGTTAAAACTGCATAATATAAGGATAGAACCATCAAATGTAAGAAAAAAATAATCTGGTTCAGCAGGTTACCTATGTGTAGGTACTATACCCCCTTTTTTTGGGGGAGTATCATAGAATTACCCAAAATTTTATTGTAGTCTAAGGTTACAACTTTACTCAATATCTTTTTATTTGATGTGAACTTTAACAAATCCACCATCAGATTACATTTTTTTTATGTCCTCTATGCATGCAAAATTTCTCAAAGACCAATAATTAATTGCTATATCATCAATTAATTGTTTAAATTACAAGTTTTTATAATCTAAAATTATGCATAAAGAAGGTTTATGGATCATATAATAAATAATATTCGATTGGCACAGAATTTGACACGTGCGTTAAAGTATAAAGAACATGCAATTCGATTCGGCCTGTTTAGTAATGTTGTTCTAGTAACGTTATTTGTATTTTTTGGAAATAAGTGTAGGTGAAAAAGTTTGTGAAAATACGTATAATATTGTTTAAACACTGAAAACTATTATGTAAACAATAGTAACAAACGGGCCCTATTTTCAAAATATGTAGCAATTAAAAAAAAAAACTGTGCTACAACCAAGTTTGTAATCAATTTTTTCCAAATTAAAATACCATCATTCATCTTTGGAAAATCAAAAATGTAATTTAGCCTAAAAAAATGTAGTTGTTTAGCATCAGCTTATAAGCTTAACTTTTAGATTTTAGTTTTTCTGTACAGCTTTTTAAAATCTCACTTTATCCTGCATTTTCTCAAATTTTCAAATTTTTTCCAGGTTCATACCTTCATCAAAAAACTAAATAAATTGTCCCCAAACAAACATATATAGTAGTGTGCAATGTGATATCAGTGCCAATTCTGATACTTTATTCCTTATTTATCTTACAGGGACATCTGCACACTTACAGATTTTGCGACAATGTATGGACATTCATCTTACAGGATGCTACATTTAAGAGTGAGGATAGCCAAGAGAATGTTGGCAGGGTGAAAATAGTGGCATGTGATTCAAAGTTGCTCACGCAATGAAATGTCTGAGGACACTGGTCTGTTTAATAATGAAAATTTTATTGCCCCCCTATTGGTAGTAGAATCTTCGTTTTTTTATTTTTTTGTGGTAAAGCAAATGAGTTTATTACTTGGAAAACAAAACAAAAAACATGAAGGCTACAGCAAACTTGGGAGTTGGGAGATACTATGGCACTCAGATATCACAAACCAACTAGCTGACTCTTGAGTCTTTACAGTCCAACCAAAAGAAGTTTTTTTTTTTTTTTTTGAGCTCAGATAGAATCATAATCTAATGAACCTAATATACTACCCCCACCTAGGACCACCAGAACTTGGGTCCTCAAACTCCACAAGCCTTTAAAGTTTGGGGAAGTACCATTCCTCCCAACGTGGGCGGTGCTGTGGTGGTAACCAAAAGAAGATACTATTAAAACTTCTTGTAATTGTTTTTCCCTCACACTTATATTCATTTAATTAAAATTAAATTCTTGAGGGAATTGCGTTTCGGGTTTTTTTAAGTTCTTCTGAGTCCAAATTTAAACTCTATACATGAGTGGAGCCAAATCATGTCACGGACTCCTCAAACCCAATTTGAGTTAACGAGCTGTGAAATAGGATCAAGTTTAGTTTTTCTTAGTGAATCTTGAGGTAAGATCGAGTTTAGTTTTTCTTAGTGAATCTTGAGGGAGTTTTTAACTGTCAAAAATTTCGAGCAATTTTAAGCTCTAGTTACGAGAGCGAAAGAAAAATTTCAAGTAGAATAGCATTGTGTTTATATTGGCTCGAAGCAGCTGCAAATCTCAAAAATGAAATTGACATAACTATTGATTTTGAGGGGACCATATGTTTTCTGAAAATTGGTTTATATTCAACATATTAAGTGAGAAATTAGTTCTCAATATATGGACACGGATTTTTTATTTTATTTTTTTCGGCCTAAAATAAATGAACCTTGACTATATTATATCTTTGTTAATTGCGATTGTGTCTGCACAATTTAAACCACATGAAATTTGCTTTTTAATTTAGTCAAACCAATGCAAGGTTAACAAAATAATTATTGAGTCCCAAAATGAAAGAAATTAATTGTTAAGTCCCAAAATGAAAGATGCACGAGATTACAAGTAAGTCTCAAACTTTTATTGATTGTACGATTTTTAATTCAAGCAATTGGAATCATTCTTGTAATGAATAACTTTCTTCATGTTGCTTGCACTCACAGTACATCTTACCTCCTACCACATTCAAGAAAAGCACAAGCTTCAGTTGACGAAAGAATAAAAAATAAAACCAATATCTAAGTAGAATTATAACTAACATTTTTACCAGATGAATTGAAAACTATCCTTGAAAACATTTAACATTAAAAACTTGATTGGTTACCTGTTGCTTAGGAGAGATCCAAATTAGAAAAAACTCTTTTGATATTCTAACAAGAACAACGACCTTCGTTTTGGCTTTTGATCAGCTTTGGTACAGAACTCTTTATAACCAAAAATGTTTCCAATAAATTGAGCATTCATCATGAAGAAGAAAATTTTCAAAACAAAAAGGTACTCCATCAGCTACACTCTCTAATTAACTCTTTTTCTATAACTCACTAGACCAATGATCAGTGTAAGGTTGAAATTTATCAACCATTTTGTTGGCTTTATTCCGTGTCAATTTGCTTGTATTTTGGCACTTAAAAACCTTGTATTTAGGTGGGAATCATGTAAGGGTAGTGTGTGAGAGAGTGTGAAGAATTGCTCAAGATTGTGCAGTGAAGCAGGGACTCGCGATTGGATCTTGCGGGTAGCTCGCGACTAGCAAGCTGCCAGAAGATGCACACAAGTGAAGCGTGCGGAGAAGTTGAACAGTCTGCCAGCTGTTGCACTACACGAAAAAATATCCAGCCTAGCCATTCAGTTAGCTTGCGGCTTGAACTCGCGACTCAGTCAAGTCGCGAGGTCAAGTCGCCAGCCAGCTCTGTTTTGGAAAAACTGACTCTTCGCATTCCTTTCTCACCCCAGTATAAATACCCTTATACCCACGAAATGTAGAGAGCTTCCAGAAAGAATTTTGAGAGAGAAACCCTAGAGAAAACAAGATTGACTCATCCACAATCTTTACATTATGACTCTTCAAATTCCTCTGCTCTCACCATCTCCATTGTTAGATCCTTGAGAGGTACATTACCCAAAACCTTTTCTCACCATACACATATCTGTGAGAAGGCTTTTTGGTGCTTTGGGAAGCAGTTAGGAAGAGACCAATTGATATTAATTAATGCTATAGGCTATAGCGGAATTCGGGAAGCTAAAAAAGAAATAGGTTCGGCATAACCTCATTGGAGTAAGGGCTTGGAGGGCTTAGGTATACTGGGTAGATTAGGCTTGGAGGGTCTTCTGTTGCCCATGTATCTCAACTACATTCTTTAGTGGATTATTGACCGCTTGGAGGGCAGCTGAGAGGTTTTACGCCGGTGGCTTCGGTTTCCTCTTCAATAACACATCGTTGTGTTGTCATTGTGTTCTTATCTCTCTTCCCTTAATCTTTGCCATTTAATATCTGTTGTGGATGTGATTTTATTTGGTTTATATTGTTTATAAATTTTGTTATAAGCTTATGTTCATTTTCCGCACATAATATGTTTGATATTAAGCTTGAATTGGTAATTTGTAATTTGGGGGTCTAAACGTTCATAATGTTTTATACGTTATTTGAACTTTCAATTGGTATCAGAGTGGATACACTTGTTGTGATTTAAATACCTAAGTGTGATCCTTGACCCCTTGTGTTTATTTGCCATGGATTGTGATTTGTATGCTTCCTTAGTTGTTGATGATTGTAGCATGCCATGTGTTTGTGAAAATGCCTCTATGAGTAATAATCCTCATGATTGTGATGCTATGTTACATGAATCTTTGAATATTGTTGATATTCCTAACGTCAAACTCTTTAAGAAAAAGGCTAAGAAGTTTAATAAGGATTTAAGCAAGTTGTTTTGTGAAAAAGATGATTTGATTGCTAAGCTCAATAAATCCAACAAATTGGTTGAGAAATATAAGAAACTTGCTGAAAATTCTCTTGAAAAGCTAAAAGAGTTTGAATGTTTGAATATGGACTTGGATGCTAAACTTGTTTTGTCTAACAAACTTGTTGACAAGCTAAAATCTGAAAATGGATCTCTTAAGATGCATGCCAAGTGTTTGATTGCTGAACCTATTACTAAAAAGGATGAAAATATTTGTTGCAATCATGTTGTGGTACCCGATTTTGTGCCTATTGTGTGTTCTACCTGAAAGGACAAATCGGTGTACATTCCTCCACATAAAAGAAATCAAAAGGTGGAGAGAAAGGCTATTAAGTCAAAGCCTCCATTTAGGTCTCAAACTAAGGTTTTGGATGGATCTAAGTTTGTTCCAACTTGCCACCATTGTGGTGTGATTGGTCATATAAGACCTCAATGTCGTAAGTTGAAGAGAGAACAAAATCATATGGCTAGATCCCATTCCAAAAAGCCTAGTGGACCTAAACACATTGTTTGTCACCATTGTGGTGCCTTTGTTCATCTAAGACCTCAATGTTCTAAGTTTCATGCTTTTAAAAGAATCAAAAGAAAAGAGAAACTTGAGCTTCTTGGAAGTTGTTCTAAAAAGGGTAAACCGGATTTAAGTGATAATAGCATGTTGTTAAAGAAAGTGTTTAATGCTCTTAACTCCTTGTCTATGTGCATCTCCGGTTCTCATTCTTCAAACCCTTGTCTCACTTCTCATGACACACTCATTCCAAATAATCGTTCCATTTGGATAAGGAAGGGTTCCTATAGTTGAGTTTATGCTCTTTTGGTCCTTGATCTAATTCTTTCGATCTTTGTTAGACCCTTCATGCATTAGATGCTTCATTGTCATGCATTTATGCATCATGCATCTCTTTATATGCATTGTTTTTGGAGTCTTTGCATTTGATCTTACTTTTATGCTTTTGTTTTTGTGTGTGTAAAAAATCCAAAAACACATAAAAAGTGGAAAATTCAAAAAGTTTGATCGTATATGTTTGAGCACATATCTCATGTGAGTTTTGCCTTGCACCTTCGTACAAATGACTTTATGCATTTACGAGCTTAGCTTGTTCTTTATGCACTTATATCTTTGTGGAAAAATCTTGACATCTTTGTGTGATTGTTGTAAATTGATCTTTAAGCTTGTCATGAATGATTAGTCAATAGTCATGTTGGTTTAGATACATGCGTAGACTTGTGTCTATATATCTTCCCACACTTTTATATATATATTTTTTTTTACTTAAAGAGCTCAACCAATGTAAATTTTAAAATGAAAAGAGATAATGAGCTGCAAAAGTCGTCACACATACTAGTATTTGACTAAGAAAAAGGAAAAGCGACTTTTATGAAAATGTATGATGCCCAAAAAGCCTAAGATTTGTTCATCAAATTAAAATATCAAAAATTTCAAGCATTGATCTCAAAATGAGATGTATTGATTCAAAATGATCAAATGTTGAGAATTGTAAAGAAACCAAATGAAAAGCTTCAAAAGTTATGTAATCATTTTCTTGTAGGAGGTCATATATGTTCATTTCTATAATTGAGATAGACCACTTATCTTAGCACTAATTATGTATGACTTGATTGAACTGATCATTGAAGCTTCACTCTACACTAAGGACTATTCCACATTTGATACACATACACAACACATATGCCTAATGTTCAATGAATGTCTTATTCATTTGTTCGATTGTACTTGTTTAAATGTGATGTGTCTGTGCTCAACTATACATGGATCAATCCAAAAAGATTTTTGACCATTTTATATGTATTTGGAAGTGATTTTTATCACTCTTTGTATTCATGTTTAGTGTTTACTTTTTTTTTCATTGTTTAAACATGTTTTATGTTAAAAAAATAGTGTCAAAATTTTTGGCTACTCGTTTTGGCGACTTGCTCAGTCACGAGATCCAGTAGCGAGTTTTGGCTACTCATTTTGGCGACTCGCCCAGTCGCAAGATCCAGTCACGAGGATTATACAGAATGTTTCGCGACTCAGCTCACGACTCGCAAGTCGCGAAACACCCAGAAACAGCTTTTTTAAAGAACTTTTTTGTGGGAAACTTGTTTTAAACCTCTCTCATTCTCTCTAAAACCCCTCTCTCAATATTTTTACATCAAAACCCAACCAATTTGAATGGTTTTTCATTCCATTAACATCTCTAAGGTAATTCTAAACTCTTTTCATTGATTTGGATCCCTTAATTATGTTTTGGAGAGTTTTGTGCTTTTGGTTAGGATTTTCATCATAGGGGTTGGGAAAACTTAATTTTTGTCAAATTTTTGTATGGGATTGGTCTCTTTTGATGATTTGCTTTAGATGTTGGCCCTTTAGAGCATTCACAGCAGTGGTGCTAAATAGCTATATTGCTAAAAATATAGCTATTTAGCACCACCTTTTACCAAAAACAAGGTTGCAGCAGTGGAGCTATATTTAAAAAATATAGCTCCACAACACATTTATTTTTAGATGTGTACTGTAGCTCAAAGCTAAAAAAAAAAATATTTTTTTATTCCCCCCTTAAATAAAAAATTTTTTCCGCTGCTCTCTCAAACTCTCAGCTCTCTCCTCTCAAACTCCTCTCAAACTCTCAGCTCTCTCCTCTCACTCTGCCTCACTCTCTCCTCTCTCAAACTCTCAGCTCAAACTCTCTTAACTCTCTGCTCTCTCAAACTCTCAGCTCTCTCCTCTCTCAAACTCTCAGCTCGCCGACCCACCCGTCGCCCATCGCCGATGCCCAAGCCGTCGCCCATCGCCGATCCCATCGACCATCACCGATCGCCCATCGCCCATCGCTGTGCTGGGTTTTTTTTTTTTTTTTTTTTTTTTTTTTTTTTTTTCTGCTGTGAACTGCTGTTTGCTGTGGTGGTGGTGATGGTTGTGCTGAAGTTTGCTGTGGTCTCACCGATCTTCATCAGTTTTTTTTTTTTTTCTGCTGTGAACTGCTGTTTGCTGTGGTGGTGGTGATGATTGTGCTGTGGTGGTGGTGATGGTTGTGCTGTGGTGGCGGTGGTGATGGCTGTGCTTGCTGTAAAATTTTTTATTATTATTGTAATGAGTTTTTTGTATTATTTTAATCAAATAGCTAAAAATATAGATGTACAGCTGTGGAGTGTGAGGAGGTAATAGCTAAAATTATAGATAAAGTGACTTTTAGATGAGTGAAATATACATCCACTGCTGTGGATGCTCTTATGGCAAAAAGAACATGTATTAAGGGTGGATTTCTTGATGTTCATGCATTGTTTCACATTGTTGCTCATTGTGTGCACGCTAGGTGTTTGATAAAATGCCTCTTAGGCATTTTCTCGCTTGTTTGGACTCCGATGAGTACCAAACTTTGGCGTTTCTCATGTTTCCTCATTAGGAACATGTTTGGTTCATTAGTTGTGTATTTAACACATCTTACCCCACACGTGCATTTTCCATGCATTAGTCATGCATTGCACATAAACACCTCTTGCACACACCTTTGCTACCCTTGTCATGCATTGGTCTATAACTTGTTTCTTTATCCTAGCATGGCATGTTTATTTTATGCTTTGTAGCATTTTGTTTTGTCTTTTGTTTGAGCTTCCTTTTCTCATTTATCTTGCATCCCTCATGCATCTTTCTCATTATTCATACCGTCATCTCTTGCCTTCGTTTCTCCTTGACTCTTTGTCTATTCCTGACAAAAACGGGGAGAGTATACTCTAGAGAGTATACCGGAGAGTTTTTGTCATTTCTATATGACCCTTGTGCACATTCTTAGGAGGAGAAATTCTATTTTTCGTGCACTTTTGTAGTATACTCTAGAGAGTATACCGGAGAGTTTTTTTCATTTCTATATAACCCTTGTGCACATTTTTAGGAGGAGAAATTCTATTTCTCGTGCACTTTTGTAGAGGGGAGAGATATCCCATAAAGGAGATGCATATACCAAGGAGGAGAAGACATTAAGCTTATAAGAAAACTCTATTTTACTTGCTTTGCATGTACCAAAGGTGTTCTCATTACATCTTGTGTGTGTTGAACATGCATACATCCTTATACTATTGTGCTTCATTGAATGCATGTTCGGATGATCATTTGCTTTGCTATGTGATCATTGTAGTCTTTTCTATATAACTGTTTTGGTGTATGATCAAGTTGCTCACATGTTTCACATCATATTTACTTGATCGCTTTTTACTTGTTACATTATACTTGTCCTTTTATCACTTGATTTACCTTGAGAGTCTAATGTGTTTTGTGCAAACGTTTCAAGTTACAGGTATATATGTTCCAAATTCATCACAGCTCCTATGATTCATGATAGGAGGAGTGATATGATAAGGAGAGAAAGAGAGAAAAAGCTGTGTTATATTAACTATATTTTCTTTTTGTACCTTTGCCTATGTGGTGTTTGGTTATATTGTTCCTTTGCTTTTGTAGCTGTTATTTTGTACCCTTACTTTGTGGCTTATGTACTTGTTGCTAAATGTTATGCATTTTCTTTAAGTATATCACTCTTGTGCCCTTTGTTGGATTTTATATCCTTAATACAATTACCTTGTGTTGTTGCATTGGTTTAGTGTTGAACATGCAAATGATTCTTTGCATTGAGCTTATTAGCTTGCATGTCTGAGTGTTCATTCCATGTGTGAATGAGCATTGTGATCACTATTTATAGTAATTGTTTGTTTTTGGTCAAGTCATATTTTATTGCCTTTATCCTTTTTGCTTGATCGCATTATGCTTGCTTCATATGCATTACAAGTTTTTCTGCATACAATGATCTTGTTGTGTGGTTGTTTTTTCAGGAGATACTTGTTCTTATGATTCAAGAGCTTCACAGATTCTAGAGTTAGGTGTGAGTGAGTTTTGTTCAACTGTTCCCAACTCACGCATTAAGTCTAGAATTTGTTGTAGGGTTTTGTCACGGAATAACCAAAAGGGGAGATTGTAAGGTTGAAATTTATTAACCATTTTGTTGGCTTTATTCCATGCCAATTTGCTTGTATTTCAGCACTTAGAAACCTTGTATTTAGGTGGAAATCATGTAAGGGTAGTGTGTGAGAGAGTGTGAAGAATTGCTCAAGATTGTGCAGTGAAGCAGAGACTCGCAGCTGGATTTCGCAGGTAGCTCGCGACTGGCAAGCCGCCAGAAGATGCACACGAGTGAAGTGTGCAGAGAAGCTAAACTGTTTGCCAGCTATTGTACTACACGACAAAATATACAGTCTGACCATTCAGTTAGCTCGCGGCTTGAACTCGCGACTCAGTTAAGTCGCGAGGTCAAGTCGTCAACTAGCTCTGTTTTGGTAAAACTGACTCTTCGCATTCCTTTCTCACCCCAGTATAAATACCCCTTATACCTATGAAATGTAGAGAGCTTCCAGAGAGAAATTTGAGAGAGAAACCCTAGAAAAAAACAAAATTGACTCATCCACAATCTTTACATTGTGACTCTTCAAATTTCTCTACTCTCACCCTCTTCATTGTTAGATCCTTGAGAGATACATTACCCAAAACCTTTTCTCACCATACCCATATCTGTGAGAAGACTTTTTGGTGCTTTGGGAAGCAGTTAGGAAGGGACCAATTGATATTGGTTGATGCTATTGGCTATAGCGGAATCCGGGAAGCTAAAGAAGAAATAGGTTCGGCGTAATCTCGTTGGAGTAGGAGCTTGGAGGGCTTAGGTACATAAGTAGATTAGGCTTGGAGTGTCTTCTGCTGTCCATGTATCCCAACTATATTCTTTAGCGGATTATTGATCGTTTGGAGGGCGGCGGAGAGGTTTACGCCGAGAGCTTCGGTTTTCTCTTCGATAACACATCATTGTGTTATCCTTATGTTTGCATCTCTCTTCCCTTAATCTTTGCCATTTAATTTCTACTGTGGATGTGATTTTATTTGGTTTAGATTGTTTATCAATTTGTTATAAGCTTATATTCATTTTCCGCACATAATATGTTTGATATTAAGCTTGAATTGGTAATTTGTAATTTGTAATTTGGGGGTCTAAACGTTCATAGTATTTTATACGCTATTTGAACTTTCAATCAGAATAGGTGTTGCGCCTGGATTTATATAGGCCTAGAGGTATATTTTCATATGCTTCGTATGCAACATTTATAGTTGTAAAATGTTATCCATCAAGACATGGTATACTCAAATTTCAAGACTAACAACTAATAAATTTGTTGTTCCTATTAACTCTTCATATTTGCACAAATATTCTAAGATTGCCTACCAAAATTAGCTAGAACTTATAATCCTGCATGATTTATTTTTCAATTGTACACCAAGGTTTCCATCTTAAACTTATGCAGGAGACAAGTAATTACACTAGTAAGTGTAACTTGTAAGATAATAAGGAAGAGATTTTATAGTGCATGTATTCATTAAAAACTAAAAAAAATGTTTGAGGTTCATTGGATCAAAACTTGAAAGCAGATTTTGCACCTCATTCATATAGCACCATCATCAAAGAGTTCTCTAATAATAAAATGGGTCATGTCCAAAAAAGAAAAAAAGCGAAATTATAGATAACATAATATTGGACATATGGTATATTTTGATAGCATTTTTTTTTTAATAAAAAATTGACAGCAAGTATTTATTTCAAATTTTCAGCCCCCGAAGTAAAAACATATTTCAAAATATTATATATTTATATAATAGAATTTGAATCACTTGAATCCATTTCTACATATTGGGCATTGCATTTTTGGCCTTATAGTTTATAAAGAATTGTTGTCTTTCTTGGTCAAGCAAAATCTAGATGGTACATCGTTCATGTTTTGTTTTTCGTTTTTTTTTTTTTTTTTTTTTTTGGTGGGGAGAAAGACGTTAATTTTTTGTTGAAAGTTAAAAAGTGTCATGGGAGCAGGTTCCAGTTAATTCAACTGATAAAATTTTTGATGGTTGAATAAGAAATTTGGGGTTCAATCCCTGCTTACACCAAAAATCAATTGGTGTCTTGGTCTAATGATAAAGAGCTATCATTAGGAGTGAACGTCATAGGTTGAAACTCTCTCAAAAAAAAAATTGTCATGGGAGGAAAATGTAGAAAATAACACATAGTTTAACTCAAAATGGAGTCATTTGGTGAAGAAAAGAAACACCATTGAAATATGTGTCAAAACTCAAAAGTGGTTGAAAATGTAGCTTTAAGGTGAGTATTTTTTAAAAACAATATTTTTTTTCAGAGAACATATGTAAATATTTGAAATTATTTGTGTTCATCTTTAAAAAAGTCTCTAAAAATAAATGTCAATATTTATAAGTTCCATGCCAATCTAATTCCATTTAATGTCTTCCATGTTTTAACAAAAGTTTTACACCACGTTGATTAGACTAAATAGTAAATTACATTTTTTATTTTAATTTGGATATGTTCGGTGATATTACCTATTAAGATTCACATTTTCCTCCCTTATTGTTGTAATTATCAAATTATAAATAAAAATAAATTTGATCATTTAAATTTTATTCTGAAATGTTTAAAATTTTAGATTGATCAACATATTATATTTCATCCTTCCATCCATAATTGATTTGATATTAAAAATTGATGGACAAAATTGAGACAATTAAATATATAATAACAAACTAAAAGTCTCATAACTCAATTGACACTTTTTAATATTTCCAATTTAGACATTTAAGGTTCAAAACCCCCAACTTGAACCATTGAATTATCAAATAGACATATACAAAAGAAGAAAATTGAAATGACAAAATTTGGTTACATCCTCGGTTGTAGCCTAAGGTTATTACAACTTTACTTAATATATTTTTATTTGATGGAAATTTTGAAAATCCATCATTAAATTACAGTTTCTTCTTATATCCTTAATACTTGCAAAATTTCCCGAAAATTAAAATTCAATAGCTATGTCATCAATCAATTGTTTAAATTGCAAGTTTTTGTAGTCTAAAATTACGCCTAAAAAAGGTTTATGGATCATATAGTATATAATATCTGAATGATATAAAATTTAACATATGCGTTAAAAACGTAAAGAGCATACAATCCAACAGTTAAATTTTCAAAATATGTAGCAATCTTTTTTTGAAAAAAGAAAAGAAAGTTGAACTACAACAAAGTTTGTAGTCAAATTTTGTTCAAATTGAAATATCATCATTCATCGTTGGAGGATCAAAAATGTAATTTAGCCTTAAAAAATGTAATTGTTTGGCATTAGTTTATAAGCTCAACTTTTAATTTTTAGCTTTTTTGAACAGCTTTTTAAAGCCTCACTTTTTTCAACATTTTCTTATTTTTTTCTATTTTTTTAAGGTACAAGTATACTTTAGCACATTTCAACAAAAAGCAAAAGAAGTTGTTTCCAAATAATTAGCCTTAAGAAACGTCATGTCGTTTATACACACTGGCTTAACTTTTTTATAAAACAACACACTGTCATGTCTCACTCTTCCTTTAAAATGCGCTAATATATTGAAGAAACGACCGTTGCTCGGTTTTCAATTCTAAAATCTAACTAGTGTGGGTTGCACGTGCAAGGTACGTGCTACTCTTTTAGTGAGAAAATTAATATAGATTTTTTTTGTTGAAGAAGTATGAAGTCATGTACTTAATTTTAAAATAGCTATTTGAATATCTACTTACTATGACAATTTCTTAGAACCTATTTACTAAATGTAATACCTATTGATCAAAAAATACTACAAAAAATGATAATGAATGTCATCATCTTTCCATAATATTTAAATTTTTGCAATGAATGATGATATATGCTACAATTTTTTTGAAGATCTTCATCAAATTAAATACTTGCAATCATCTACAATAAAGAGTTTGTTATTCATACTTCATTCTTTATCATCTTATTTTATGAGTCTAACTACGATGTTTAACTTACTTATTTTTAATGAACACCCTTTTAACCAGGAAAAGAAATTATAAAAAACAAAATAACAAAAGATATCTATCATCAAAGTTTCTATTAGATAAAATTATAAGTCTAGAAAATTTAAATCTAATAAATTAGTGTTCTCTAGGTAACAAATAAAATACAATATTTCATCATTCTAACTTTCCAAGTATCACTATCAGTCTACCACATAAAATTCAAAATACACGAAAAAAAATTTTGGGACATTAAAATTTAATAGGAGTATTTTAGACATTGCACACTGGAATATTTTAGGAATTATAAGGAAGAAATTATTCAACTTTAGTTTAGGGGGAAATGAAACTACCCCAAACAAAGTGCTACTTCATCAATTTGTGTGTGTGTGTGTGTGTGTGTGTGTGTGTGTAAAACAATGTGTTTTTTTTTTTTTTTTTTTTAACTTGAAACAATGTGTTAAAAAAAAAGCCAACCTAAAAAAACTATGTATAAAACAATGAATTTTGGTCAACAGATTGACTAAACCAAAAAAGAAGTCTAGAAACACAACAAAATGTCACAATATTTTTACAATACCTTTATTTCTAGCTATGGTGGGTCCTGGTTTGATATTTTATTGTTTTATTTTAGAGTAATGCAACGTTCACAATATTTTCATAATAAATCCTAAGTGATAAATTGTTGCTGGTTTAAATTGGGCTAACCACTTTTAATCGTGCATTTAAAAAAGAAAACAAATACAAAGCCAATTGAAGAAAATTATGCTTAAAACAATGAATTTTGGCTTACCAAATTTTACTAAACAAAAAAAGAAGCCTAGGAACACAACAAAATGTCACACAAAAAAGAAGTTTATGAACATAACAAAATGTCACAACATTTTTGCAATATTTTTTATTTCCAACTATGGTAGGCTCCAGTTTGATATTTTATTAGTTTTTTTTTTTTTTTTACGCCCACAACATTTCCGAACAAATCTTAAGTGAAAAATTATTATTGGTTTTAAAATTATGCATTAAAAAAAAAAAAACAAAAAGACAACACAAGAAAATTGTGCGTAAAATCGTGAATTTTGGCTCACCCAATTTGACTATATATACTTAAAAAAAGTCTAAGAATACAACAAAATATCACAACATTTTCCCAATACTTTCATTTTTAGGATCCGAATATATATATATATATATATTTTTTTTTTTGAGAGAAATGCTACATTCATAATATTTTTAGAACAAATTCTAAATAACAAGTTGTTATTGGTTTTAAACTGAGCTCACTACTGGTATCACTTTTTTATCCATCAAAAAAACTTTGCCACATAAAATTTGTTGTTAAATTATTGTGAAAATGTTGTAGACATAGCATTTTTTTTATTTATTTATAAGGAACTGAGATCTCGTTGATTGTGAAAATATTGTGATAAGAAAAATATATTATAATATTTTCATAATACATTTATTTTCAGTTGTGATTGATCTCAGTCTCTTATTTTATTATTTTATTTTGACCTTTAAAAATTGACACCTCAATAATTATAAAAATATTGTAAGAATTTGTTATGTCAATGTAACTGCGTAAATGTATAAATATTTAAAAGAAAAGACAAAAGAGCACAAGAAAAACTAGCGTATTGTGGAAAAAAAAAAAGGCCGATGAACAATACAGATTGTCAATAATTGTGAAATATTGTGAGAATTTTTTAAGTAAGTGTAACTATACATGGGCATATAAATATTTAAAAGAAAAGACAAAAATAGCACAAACTAAACCGGCTTACTATGAAAAAAATAATAATAAAAAATAATAAACAGTGTGGGTTGAACAAACCAAATTCATTGTAGCGAATTGCTATTTGCACATTCACACTTTTTATACATAGAAATATCTCTCTCTCTCTGATTATATCGATGGTGATTCCTATAACCACAATGGAAATTATTTCTCACTTTGAGAAATGGAAACGTGGAACTCTTTATAAAGCTCTCAAAGCATCGGAATCGAAATCGGATTCTTTCCCATCTTTTCCACAAGTAATCATAATTTGAATTTCCTTCCATATCATTTTCTGTGAGGAAAAAAAAAAAACCTAGCTTTTTTTTTTTTTTTAACTTCCACTCATGACAAAAACAAAAGAAAATTCCCTTTCATATAATCATTTTCTTTTCTAGGCTTTATGCCTAGAGATTCTTAATCACATCACAATCACAATCATATGAATTTGCTTTTGCTAAGTGGAGATTTGATTAAATATAAAACAATCTTATGGCATATGTTATATTATATTTATATCAATTTGATTTTATAGTAATTAGTATGTGTTTCCAATTTTGGTAAATTTGACTTCTTTGTAATGTAACCTTATAGCTTGGTGTGCTAATTGGTAAAGTAACACATGAAGATTCACTACCTGACAATTTTTGAGGGATGTTTTGTTTACTACAATCTGCTTACAAACTGGTGCAAAAAAAAGTAAATCAAAGATTCATTTATTATATTGTTAAAGTGGCAACAATAAGCTAATTGCCCGTGAAACTCAACTGGCACGTATTGGTGTTTCCAACTAAGACGTTCAGGGTTTAAATCCCCCCTCCATCAACTATTGAATCACAAAAATAATAAAATAAAATAAAAATGGCAACAATCACATTTATTGTAATATCAATTTGTAAACTTTTTGTAGTAATTTTAGCATTTTCCAAAAAAATTGTACAATTTTTTAAAAAATTGTTAAGGCATGGTGCAAGTGGTGGGCCAATGTGAAACTGATGTTGCATCAATCACAATTGCTGGTTCAGAAAGTTTTTAAATTTTTTTGGTGTCTTTAGCATTGCTCAATCACTACTGATTGTAAAGTAAAAGAAAATCATGATGAACATGAACTTTCAGATTCTACCTTTCAAGAATCTGCTACAGCTCAATGACTTGGACCCTCGATGCTTATAAATAGAGAGGCTTTTCTTCTATTCCTTGTGGTGTTTGAAACGCGGTTTGCTGGTGTTACATGAAAAGCTGTTGCTATGGCATCTTCAAAGGCTACGAGCTCTACCCAGGTTCCTCGGGCTCATCATTTTGAGCTTGTGGAAGGGATGCAACTTCAGGTAGTGATTTTCTGTTTGTGCAGATGAGTTGTGGATATATCTTATTTTGTGTAAGCTTTGGAAAAGTTAATTAAACTTGTGTTGGTTGATTTACGCCAGATTAATGTGACTGGATCTTCAAGTGGACGAAATGCTAGAATTGAACTTCAACTTAAGAACTGTACAACAACTTGGATACTCCATTGGGGTTATCTTTACCGTGCAGATATGTAAAGAAGACCCAAAGACTCTTTTATACACAAATAGATACACACGTATGCACGCACACATACATGTTGTATGTAGAAGCAATACTGATATATGTGTCTTTTTCCCCCATGAAAACTGGTTCATTCCTGTGGATCATCCTTCAGGGACAATGCCTTATGCAATACTGATTATTGTATTTGCTTATGCTTTGCTGTAACCCCTTCTAGAAGCTTCCATGCTACTTATTCTTTAAAACAAAAGTTGAAGCATTTCAACTCTTAACCTATACACTGTTAAAATTTCATATAGGTGTCATAAACATCTTTAAATCTCTTCTCTACTAAATTGCTTGTGTGTGTGTGTTTCCTTTAAGGTTTCTATTACATGGCTGCTGAAGTGGAAAACTCTTTTAAGAGTTGTTTATGAGCAAAAGAGTAAAGAAATTTCATTTGTAGTCTGTTATGCTTAATATGGAAGAGATATCCACACGTTATCAAAGTAGAATGTTGGAGCAGAACACACGGATTGCCTTTATTGCTACACTTGCTATCCTTTTGCCCTTCCTGTAGTTATGGTTTTGGTTCAAAGTTAAATATAATGAATAAAATCTTGCATCTCACTTGAGTCAACATTAATGTGGTGGTTGGTTCTTACCCGCTGCTTTGATTAGGAAGACTAGTATTTGAAATGTTAGGCATGCCAGTTTATGTAATGCATCCTGTGATATGAGTATCTGAAATTTTGTAACTTCCTGCTGTTATTGGCTATTTATTCTTGAGTTTTGAATACATTAATCTTTTCATAACACTTGATTATATTTCTGCTTAAGTTTACGTCTTAACAAGAAACATAGGGTTGAGTTTCTCAGAGATTCAGGTACCATATATTTTTGGTTAGCTGACAAATCACTACTAATGTCAGTCTGGCAATTTCCCCTTTCAATTTTTTTTTAGTTAATATATTGTTATAATGGATTGTGCTAGCATTGCAATCTGATATCGGAGCCGTTTCTGATACTTTATTCCTTACTTATCTTACAGGGACATCTGCACACTTACAGAT
Source organism: Lithocarpus polystachyus (assembly GCA_033629205.1). NCBI lineage: Eukaryota > Viridiplantae > Streptophyta > Magnoliopsida > Fagales > Fagaceae > Lithocarpus > Lithocarpus polystachyus. The sequence goes on along the minus strand of CM066170.1, from coordinate 21,292,643 downwards.
TTTGCGACAATGTATGGACCTTCATCTTACAGAATGCTACATTTAAGGGTGATGAAAACGTAGAGAATGTTGGCAGGGTGAAAATAGTGGCATGTGATTCAAAGTTGCTTACGCAATGAAATGTCTGAGGACAGTGGTCTGTTTAATAATGAAAATTTTATTGCCCCCCTATTGGTGGTAGATGGGCATCTGGTGGCAAGGAAGAAAAGTTGGAGTTTGTATTATTACCTGCAGGAACTGGTAACAGTGGGAGATTGAATATAAATTGTAAAGCCATCACCCTTGAGATTTATAGTTATTTAATGTTACATGGATTATGTTGCAAATTTATTGAATGAATCTTTGTATTTTTATTTTTATTTTTATTTTTATGTTTTTGTGGTAAAGTAAATTAGTTTATTACTTGGAAAACAAAACAAAAATCATGAAGGCTACAGCAAACTTGGAGTTGGGAGATACTATGGCATTCAAGAGTCAAGGTAGCACAAACCAAGTAGCTGACTCTTGAGTCTTGACAGTCCAACCAAAAGAAGATACTATTAAAACTTCTTGTAAATGTTTCTTCCCGCACACTTCTATTCGTTTAATTAAAATTAAGTTCTTGGGGGAATTGCATTTCGGGTTTTTTAAGTTCTTCTAGTGGGATATAGAATTGTTGTCGTTTCATCAGAGAATTGTGGGATACACAAACTGTGGCTTATGTCCTCTTTCTAATTGAAGCATAATCAACAAACAAACAAAAAGCTTCCCGGATAATTTTCTGCAAAGAAGTAAGGAAACTTGGTCTTTTAAGAAAATCGAACACTCACGATTGACTGTCCAGACTTGAGATTGGTTCCCGAAATCTGTAAATTTGTGACGCATGGCCAGTGCTCGGCAGATTTATAAGTCCAAAAGGTGAAAAAGTGGAAGAATAAAAAATTGTAGGAGAATGGAATATGGAAATATAAAAAAGATTTTAAATTCTCTTTTTTTTTTTCTTTTTTTTTTTTTTTGGTTGGGAGCGAAAAAATGGAAGAATGGAAAAAATGAATTTGTATAAATTTACTTATATACCCTTGTTAAAAAATGATGGCCAATCAAAACAAAAAAATGATAAACAACTAAAAAATAAAAGCAATCACCCAATTTTCATCCATTAAGTGTGCATTTGAATACCGCTTATTTTGCTGAAAATTGAAAAGAATAAAAAAAATATTTTTCAGCTACTGTTCATTACTATTTAGCACTGTTTATTGGCCTATTGTTACTGTTCATGGACAATGATCAGTGCAAGGGGCACTGAGCTTGAAAAAACAAAAAAAAAAAAAGCTAAAAACACAAATGTGGGAAGCACAAACGCGCTTTCCAAATGCACCTTAAGCAGCCTCATTTTCTCCCTTTAATTTTCTCCCCATTTTGGAAAGAAAACTTTTTGATGGACCCGGAAAAAAAACACCAAGCCTCATCATCTATTTTCCTTCCTCCCTACCCAACCAAACACACTCTTAAAAAGGTTTTCCTTCTCATTTTCTCTCTAAAGTTTTCTATCCACTCTATTTCACCTCCAAACAAACACATCCTATATGTGAGTACATCCTATATGTGAGTGGAGCCAAATCAACCCACAGACTCATCAAACCTAGTTTAAAAATTAAAGAGCTATGAAATAAGATTGAGTTTAGTGTTTTTTTAAGTAAATCTTGAAGCAGCCTCTTAACTGTTAATCTTCGAGCAATTCAAATAATATTTACACGGAGGGAAAGAAAAATTTTAAATAGAGTAGCATTTTGCTTATATTGGCTCGAAGTTGAAATAGTTACAAATCTCAAAAATAAAAAATTGACTTAGCTATCCATTTTGAGGAAGCCCATGTTTTCTGAAAGTTGGTTCATATTCAACATATTATGAGAGAAATTAGTTCTCAATTATGGACATGGTTTTTTTTTTTTCTAAAATAAACCTATCATATCTTTTGTCAATTGCCATCATGTTATCACAATTTAAACCACATGAAATATGCTGCTTAATTTAGTCAAACCAATGAAAGGTTAACTGAATGATTATCGAGTCCCAATAGGAGCTAGTAATCAACGATATGCTCATATTGGTGACGTTATTGTTGTTATAATCAAGGAAGCAATATCAAATACACCTCTAGAAAACTCCAAAGTGATCAGAGCTGTAATTGTACATATTTGTAATAAGAGATGCAAGAGACTACTGGAAAATCAAAATTTTATTAATTGTAAATTATTTTTGAAAGCAACAAGAATTATTCTTGAAAGTAGTAGCATTCTTCATGTCGATTGCACTCAGAGTACATCTTGCCTCCTGCCACATTCAAGAAAAGCAGAAGGTTCAGTTTACGAAAGAAAAAAAAATAAAAACAAAATATAAGTAGAATTAGAATGAACATTTCTACTAGATGAATTCAAAATTATTCTTATAAAAAAAACTAACATTGAAAACATGAATGGTTACCTGTTGCTTAGAAGAAATCCAAGTTAGAGAGAAAACTCTTGATACTCTAACAAGAACAACGATCTTCGTTTTGGCTTTTGATCGGCTTTGACACAGAACTCTTTGTAACCAAAAATATTCCCAATAAGTTGAGCATTCATCATGAAGAAGAAAATTTTCAAAACAGAAAGGTACTCCATCAGCTACACTCTCTAATTATATCTTTTTCTATAACTCACTAGACCAATGATCAGAATAGGTGCTGCACTTGGATTTATATAGGCCTAAGGGTATATTTTCATATGCTTCCTATGCAACATTTTTAGTTGTAAAATGTTAGCCATCAAGACATGGTATACTCAAAATTTCAAGACAAACAACTAATAAATTTATTGTTCCTATTAACTCTTCATATTAGCAAAATATTCTAAGATTGCCGACCAAAATTGGCTAGAACTCATAATCTTGCATGATTTATTTTTCAATTGTACACCAAGGTTTCCATCTTAAGTTTATGCAAGAGACAAGTAATAACACTCGTAACTTGTAAGATGAGGAAGAAATTTTATCGTGCATGTATTCATTAAAAACTTAAAAATGGTGTGAGGTTCATTGGATCAAAACTCGAAAACAGATTTTGCACCTCATTCATATAGCATCATCATCCAAGAGTTCTCTAATAATAAAAGGGGCAGTGTCACAGAGAGAGAGAGAGAGAGAGAGAGAGAGAGAGAGAGAGAGAGAGAGAGAGATAACATAATATTGGACATATGGTATATTTTGATAGCATTTTTTTTTTTTTTTTGAAAATTGATGGCAAATATTTATTTCAAATTTTTAGCCCCCAAAGTAAAGACATATTTCAAAATAAGGTCATGTTAACTGGTGCTCCTAAGACAATTGTTAACAAATTATATTAGAAAAATTTTAATATCACTTTCATGAAAAATATAAAAAACTATCAAGAAAATTAATTTTTTTATCATTTTTCCATAAAATATTTCAAAAACAAATTCCTAAACCAATGCCCTTCAAAATATTATATATTTATATAATAGAATTTGAATCACTTGCATCCATTTCTACATATTATTGGGCATTGCATTTTTGACCTTATAGTTTATAGAGAATTGCTGTCCTTCAGGCAAAATATAGATGGTACGTCGTTAAGGTCTTGTTGAAAGTCAAAACAGTGTCATGGGAGGAAAATGTAGAAAACGACGCAAAATTGAGCTCAAAAATGGGGTCATTTGGTGAAAAAAATAAACCATTAAAACACATATCGAAACTAAAAGTGGTTGAAAATGCTGTTTTAAGATAAGTATTTTTTTTTAAATGTTTTCAGAGAACATATGTAAATATTTGAAATTATTTTTGTTTATTCAAAAAAATCAGTAAGAATAATGTTTATAAGAATAATGTTTTAACAAAAATTTACAAAACATTAGACTAAATAGTAAATTCCACCTTTTAAATTTGGATGAGTTTGGTGATATTGCCTGTTAGGATTGCATCTCCCCTTTGTTGTTGTAATTGTTAAAATATAAATAAAAATAAATTTGGATCATTTTAATTTTATTCTGTAATGTTTAAACTTTTAGAGTGATTAACACGTTATATTTCATCATTCCATTTATAATTGATTTGATATAAAAATTGATGGACAAAATTGAGACAATTAAATATATAACAACATACCAAAACTGATCTTATAACTTAATTGACACTTTTTAATATTTCCAATTAAGATATTTAAGGTTCAAAATCCCCCTGCTTGAAATATGGAATTATCAAATAAATATACACACAAGAAGGAAACCAGAAGGGCAAAGTTTGGCTAAAATTTTTGGGGTCATTCTACCGTAATCCCTCTTTTTTTTTGTGGGTACTACACCCACCTGAATCTGAACCATTAATTTAATACTATTTTGATCTTTACCATTCATTTAATTTTAATAGATACTGGTTATTGGTTAAGCAAGTAATATATATAAACCAAAAAAGCAAGAAAGAAAAGAAAATAACAAATCAAATTTCTCTACGCTTTTCTCTTGTGTTTACGCTCTGTCTGATCTTCTTCTAGGTTTTTGCCTCTCTAACTTCTTCTCTTCCAACCCAACCACAAGAACCCAGATAGCTGTTAAACAATACCCTACCTAGAAGGAACAGGGTTATACGCTCCAGTTCCAGCCATTCTCTTTGCTTCTCTTGTCTTGCGCACCCACAACTTTAGCTCGGCAGCACCACCCACAATCTTCAGGTTCAGGGCCGGCCCTAGGCCTAGGCCATTTAGGCCACCGCCTAGGGCCTTCGACTAGAGGAAGGCCCTAAATTTTGGGACAAAAATTGATATATTTAAAAAAAAAAATTGGAAATATAGAAAAAAAATTAGTTTTATATTTTTCCTCTACTTTTACGAAATCTCAAATAATTGAGTAATATAATTGAGTAATGCTAAAAAAAAATACAACTTTAAATACATGGATCTTACAAATAGAGTAATGCTACAGTTACAAACCATTTTAAAACATTTTTACAGATTGTTGTTGCAACCAACTTTTTACATCACTTTTTTACTTAACTATAATCATTTACCACATTATCAGTTTGTAAAGATTTTTGTAAAAGAATTTGTATCTCTAGCATTTTCTATTACAAATATGTATCACTAATCACAAGAAATGATTCAGATAGGAAAATGCTAGAAATATTACTAATTTTACTTGAAAACTTTACAACTTGATGTGATAATTAATATGATATGTGGACATCAGTAACCTATTAAATGCATTTTTGAATTATTTTTTGTAATTAGTGATACATCTTTGTAAGTCTCATGTTGTAAAACTTATAATATCTCTAACATCATTCATTCAAATATTTGTTTATTATCTTTTTGAATTGTCCCTAATCGCATTCATTTCTACATCATTTGAAAGTTTTTTTTTAGTAAAATTTGTTATAACTTTAGCATTTTTCCCAAAAAAAAAAAAAAGCATATTACAAAATAAAAAGAATAGATTTTTGTATTAAAAAAATTATGATATTAAATACTAGTTAAATATTATTTAAGTAATAACAAAAATGCCCCATTTAAATATATCCCCTTAGGCCTCCAAATTTATTGAGCTGCTCCTGTTCAGGTTCTCTCTCTACTTAGGATTATACACTGATATGGGTTTATATTTTTTGTCTCTAAATTTTGTGGGTTTATGCTATTGTTGTTTTGTTTGAGTTTTGGTCGTTATATATCAATATGTAACTTTGGCACATACCTTTCGATTCACTGCCTCCTCGTATTGGCGGTAAGAACACCAATTTCAGCATCAATTATAGATTTATAGATATAGTTAATTAGACACTGTTGACAAAGAACACCAATTTTTTATTATTTTTTTCCACACTAGACCATCAATTGGTGTTGAGTGAGAGAGAACTGTAGTAGGGTAGGCAGGCAGAGTCCTAGCAACCTAGAACTTATAATGCAAATTTATAATCATTAATCATCCAACATAAAACTTTATGTTCTACACACTTCATGTTCTATGTAAATACTCAATTACTCTGGTTCTTGATCATATTTTGTCAAACTAATGAAAGTATCTCAAATCTTAATTTAAGTTTATGAAAATTGAAAGCAATACCCAATCTAAACAAAAATATAAATATATTTTCATCTCTTCCCTTTCCTCTCTTCTTACTTTTAAATCAATTTAACCAGTTAACATCTCATTCTTCCAATTTACAAAAAAAAAATACACTCCTTTCATTCTTGAATTGTATTCTACAATATAAAGTTATATCATTGTTCCACAAATGTGCAATAGAGAAGCAAGCTTATATATTTGGTCGACTTAAGAGATCCAAGCATTCCATATACAGCCCTGCAAAATAAACTGTACTGATGTAACTATGTACCAAAATTATGACTACATTTTTTGCTTGTTATTTTTTCTTTATTTGGCTATAATTAAATTTATTTTAGAATCTCTAAACATAATAACTATTATTCATGAGGTTTTCCTGTCAAACCATATATTCTGATCCCCTCTTCCCCAATAGGACTAGGAGGACTTGTACTTATTTTTTTTTTTTTACACATATATAATTTTGATGGCATCCCTTTTTCTTTGCCTTAATATTTTACACCAATGTAATAATTCTATGAAAGCTGCTTCTAGAACCAGCCTTGCTATCCAAAATCTTCTTAGGCTTCTCTTGCTAACATGTCAAGTTCTAGCCTAGTTATCCGAAATCTTTTCATGTGAACAGCCTGTAGGGTTGATTATTAACATCTGGTTAATAATAATAATAAGTCTAATTGTAGTTTGTCATACACTGGTTCATGGTTTATTATCTAGATTTGAGTCTTGGGAGAATTAATTCATCAAATATTTTTCACCCCCAATTTTATAATCTGCTAAATTAATTATCCCCCTCGAAATCTTACTACTCCATATGTTGTAGACCTAAAAATCTTGGCTTTTTAGCACCTCAATTTTTGTACTTTTTTGTTAATTGTCATATTATTGATTTCTAATACATTTTCTACACTTGTATATGGATAGTGGACTGAGTGGAGCCTTTCATCAAGCAAAGTTGGAACATTCAAGAACAAGGTGGAAGCCATCCATCGACAAGATATTTGCGGACTTGGTTGTTAAACATATACAACTTGTAAAAGAGCAAATTACTTTTAGTTGTTATGAAGTATTAGTTGTTGGGAAAATTGAGCTACAATGTTATAGATTCTAATGTGATATTATAGAGTTTTTAGCCAAAAAAAAATGAAAGTTATTGGTGAAACTTGATTCAATGGCGAAATTTAATTCCTTCATGTGTAGACTTCATCTATGTGTTAAAAGTTAAACCATGACCTTTCCATTGAAACTATTAATTTTTGGTCTATGTTATATCTTTTTTTTTTTTTTTTTTTTTTTTTTTAAGTTTCAACCTATGGCGTCCACTCCTGATAGACCAAGACACGAATTGGTTTTTGGTGTAGGCGGGGATTGAACCCCAGATCTCTTATTAAACCATCAGATACTTTACTAGTTAAGCTAACTGGAAACCACGGTCTATGTTATATCTTAAAATGTTACTATAGGGGATTTACTGAGATGTAGGCAGTTAAAAAAAAAAAAAAAACCATTAGAACCTAAGTCACTAAAAATCTAGTTCCACCAGGATAAAAAATAAAAAATATAAATTAGTAGAACTTGAGCCTATAAAACTAGAGCTTGACAAGGATTAAAAAAAAAAATTTTGAAAATCATGTTAAATGGCAAAAAAATCCTACATTATAACATGGAGTTATTTGATATGGTTTTTTAAGATGATATGGATGCAAAAGAAGTGCCATTGAAACCATCACTCGTGAAGAATTGTTGTTCCCAATAATTTTGTTTTAAATTGTATAATCTTAGTGCTTAACCAATTGGTATCTATTTGAACATTGAAATTTCATTTTGTGCAGATTTGACTGGAGTCCAAATTGGAAAATCTAGTGGTTGTGAGCATGAGATTTAATGTTGGCTTCAAAAAAAATTTGTTCATTATATTAAATATTGGGGTTGTCAAAAATTGTTGATGGAGAGTAGAAGTAAGAGTGTGAATAAATAGAAATAAAAGTTAGTAGAAGTAAATAATCAAACTTTTATTAGATTTTTAAAAATAAATATTATAAGAGTGTTAACCAAAAGATCATTTTTAATTAATTGAAATGTTTAGTATTGAAATTTCATTTAAAGCTAACTCTGTTAGTAATTTCATTTAATGTTAAAAAAACAAACAAACAAACAAGAAGTAGAAAGGAAAACCATCAATGTAACATTGAACTTTGATCATTTTTAAGTTTCTAAGGGTATTTTAGATATTCTCTAGGTATCGAGGGCATTATGGTCTTTTTTTTCTTTTCTTTTTTTTGTTCTTTCAATCATTTTTAGTTTTCAGGGTCATTGTTTTGGTTTTAGGGTCATTCGGTCGTTGTTTAGGTTCTAAGAGTATTTTAATAATTTTTTAGGTTCTAAGAGTATTCTGGTAATTGGTGAGGGTTTCAGGGATATTTTGGTCATTTTCAAGTTTTATGAGATATTTTGGTCATTTTATAGGTTTCTAGGATATTTCAAAAATTTTCAAGGTTTCAGGGTCATTTCGGTCATTTTAAAAGTTTTATAGGTATTTCAGTCATTTTTTAGGTTTCAAGTGCATTATGATCTTTTTTAGATTCTAAGGGTATTTCAATCACTTTTTATGTTACAAGGTCATTTTAGTCATTTTTTGGGTTTCAGGGTCTTTTAGGTCATTTTTTAGGTTCTAAGAGTATTTCGATCACGTGTGATGTTGATACTGTCCAATGTAACGATGGAACTATCAAATGTGAGACACAAATTAGGGTATAACCGAATATGGTAAAAGTACAGTTATATGTGATGCTGATGCTAATACTGCTTAATGTGACAATGAAACCATCAAATATGAGAAAAAAAAATAAAGGAACCATTGAATCTGGCAAAAGTAGAGTAATATGTGATGTTGGAATTGCCTATTATGACAAAAAAACCATCAAATGTGAGAAAACAAATAAGAGAACCATCGATTGTTACAATTTCATTCCTAAAAATTTATTTTATTAAATTAGTAAACTTTACTCACAAAGAAAAAAGGAGTTTACAGTCAATTCTACGAGCTCCAAAAATATCAAGTAGTATGCAAGCTTCAAAGTTCAAAAACCAAAACAAAGGCAAAACATTTGATATGAGTTAAGCATGTATTTCGGTCATTTTTTATGTTTTAGGGTATTTTGGTCATTTTTGGTTTCAGTAGTATTTTGGTCATTTTAAGGTTTCAGAGTATTTCGGTCATTTTTTAAGTTTCAGAAGTATTTTGGTAATTTTTAGGTTTTGGGGGTATTTCGGTCATTTTTTTAAGATTCAAGGGTTTTTTCAGTTTTAGGGAATTGCACAATGTGAAAATGAAACCGTCAAATGTGAGGAAAAAAATAAGGGAATCACCAAATGTGACAAAAGAACTGTCACATGTAATGTTAGAACTGCATAATGTGAGGATGGAACTGTCAAATGTGAAAAAAAAGTAAGGGAACCACCAAATGTGAGAAAAGAACTGTCACATATAATGTTGGAACTGCACAATGTGAGAATAGAACTGTCACATGTGATGTTGGAACTGCACTATGTGAGGATGAAATTGTCAAATGTGAGAAAAAAAAGTAAGGGAACCACCAAATATGAGAAAAGAACTGTCACATGTGATTTTGGAACTGCACAATGTGAAGATGAAAATATCAAATGTGAGAAAAAAGTAAGGAAACCACTATATGTGACAAAAGAACTATCACATGTGATGTTGGAACTGTACAATGTGACGATGGAATTGTCAAATGTGAGTAAAAAAATAAGAGAACCACCGAATATGACAAAAGAACTGTCGCATGTAATGTTGGAACTGCACAATGTGATGATGGAACCGTCAAATGTGAGAAAAAAAAGTAAGAGAACCATCAAATGTGAGAAAAAAACTGTCACGTGTGATATTGAAACTACACAATGTGAAGATGGAACCGTCAAATGTGAGAAAAAAAATAAGGGAACCACTAAATGTGGCAAAAAGAACTGTTACATGTGATGTTGAAACTGCACAATGTGACGATGGAACCGTCAAATGTGAGAAAAAAAAATGAGGGAACCACCGAATGTAACAAAAGAACTGTCATATGTGATGTTAGAACTGCATAATGTGAGGATGGCACCGTCAAATATGAGAAAAGAACTGTCACATGTGATTTTGGAACTGCACAATGTGAAGATGAAACTATCAAATGTGAGAAAAAAGTAAGGAAACCACTATATGTGACAAAAGAAACTGTCACATGTAATGTTGAAACTGCACAATGTGATGATGGAACCGTCAAATGTGAGAAAAAAGTAAGGGAACCACCAAATGTGAGAAAAAAACTGCCACATGTGATATTGGAACTGCACAATGTGAAGATGGAACCGTCAAATGTGAGAAAAAAAAATAAGGGAACCATTAAATATGGCAAAAAGAATTGTTACATGTGATGTTGAAACTGCACAATGTGACGATGGAACTGTCAAATGTGAGAAAAAAAATGAGGGAACCACTGAATGTAACAAAAGAACTGTCACATGTGATGTTAGAACTGCACAATGTAAGGATGGAACCGTCAAATGTGAGAAAAAAATAATCTAGTATAGCATGTTACCTATTGGTGGGTACTGTACCCTCCTTTTTTTTTGGAGGGGTACCGTAGAATTACCCAAAATTTTATTGTAGTCTAAAGTTATAACTTCACTCAATATCTTTTTATTTGATGTGAAATTTAACAAATTCACCATTAGATTACATTTTCTTTTTATATCCTTCATGCATGCAAAATTTCTCAAAGACCAATAATTAATTGCTATATCATCAATTAATTGTTTAAATTGCAAGTTTTTATAGTCTAAAATTATGCATAAAAAGGGTTTATGAATTATATAGTAAATAATATTTGATTGGCACAGAATTTGACATGTGCGTAAAAGTATAAAGAACATGCAATCATGCCCGTTTGGTAATGTTATTCTAGTAACGTTATTTGTATTTTTTGAAAATACGAGTGAGTGAAAAAGTGTGTGAAAATACATATAATATTGTTTAAACACTAAAAATTGTTATTTAAACAACAGTAACAAACAGTACCTTTTCAAAATATGTAGCAATTTAAAAAAAAAAATTGAGCTACAACCAAGTTTGTAGTCAAATTTTTTCCAGATTAAAATACCGTCATTCATCTTTGGAGGATCAAAAATGTAATTTAGCCTTAAAAAAATGTAGTTGTTTAGCATCAGCTTATAAGCTTAACTTTTAGATTTTATGTTTTATGTACAGTTTTTTAAAACCTCACTTTATCCCGCATTTTCTCAAATTTTCAATTTTTTTCAAGTTACATACCTTCGTCAAAAAACTTAATAAATTGTCCCCAAACAAACATTATAGTAGTGTGCAATGTGATATCATTGCCAATTCTGATACTTTATTCCTTATTTATCTTACAGGGACATCTGCACACTTAAGAGATTTTGCGACAATGTATGGACCTTCATATTACAGGATGCTTTATTTAAGAGTGAGGATAGCCAAGAGAATGTTGGCAGGGTGAAAATAGTGGCACGTGATTCAAAGTTGCTCACGCAATGAAATGTCTGAGGACAGTGGTCTGTTTAATAATGAAAATTTTATTGCCCCCCTATTGGTAGTAGATGGGCATATGGTGGCAAGGAAGAAAAGTTGGGGTTTGTATTATTACCTGCAGGAACTGGTAACAGTGGGAGATTGAATATAAATCGTAAAGCCATTACCCTTGAGATTTATAGTTATTTGATGTTACATGGATTATGTTGCAAATTTATTGAATGAATCTTTGTATTTTTTTTTTTTTTTTTGGTGGTAAAGAAAATTAGTTTATTACTTGGAAAACAAAACAAAAAAGATGAAGGCTACAGCAAACTTGGGAGTTGGGAGATGCACTCAGATATCACAAACCAACTAGCTGACTCTTGAGTCTTTACAGTCCAACCAAAAGAAGATACCCTTTTTTTTCTTTTTTCTTTTTTTTTCTTTTTTAGCTCAGATAGAATCATAATCTAATGAACCTAATATACTACCCCCGCCCAGGACCACTAGAACTTGTGTCCTCAAACTCCACAAGCCTTTAAAGTTTGGGGAAGTACCATTCCGCCCAACATGGGCGGTGCCGTGGTGGTAACCAAAAGAAGATACTATTAAAACTTCTTGTAATTGTTTTTTCCTCTCACTTATGTTCATTTAATTAAAATTAAATTCTTGGGGGAATTGCATTTCGGTTTTTTTTAAGTTCTTCTAAGTCCAAATTTAAACTCTATACATGAGTGGAGCCAAATCATGTCACGGACACCTCAAACCCAATTTGAGTTAACGAGCTGTGAAATAGGATCAAGTTTAGTTTTTCTGAGTGAATCTTGAGGTAAGATCGAGTTTAGTTTTTCTTAATGAATCTTGAGGGAGTTTTTAACTGTCAAAAATTTCGGGCAATTTTAAGCTCTAGTTACAAGAGCGAAAGAAAAATTTCAAGTAGAATAGCATTGTGTTTATATTGGCTCGAAGCAGCTGCAAATCTCAAAAATGAAATTGACATAACTATTGATTTTGAGGGGACCATATGTTTTCTGAAAATTGGTTTATATTCAACATATTAAGTGAGAAATTAGTTCTCAACATATGGTCACGGATTTTTTATTTTATTTTTTTCGGCCTAAAATAAATGAACCTTGACTATATTATATCTTTGTCAATTGCGATTGTGTCTGCACTCTGCACAATTTAAACCACATGAAATTTGCTACTTAATTTAGTCAAACCAATCCAAGGTTAACAAAATAATTATTGAGTCCCAAAATGAGACAAATTAATTGTTAAGTCCCAAAATGAAAGATGTATCAAGATTGTATTGAAAATTCTGTTATTCACATTAAATCAGAAAACTGAGTACAAAGGGGATATATATACACGAAGAAGGAGAAAAGAAAATAACTAACTAACAGACACGTGCTACCTGTAACAAACCTATACACGTGTGAATTAACAACTCAATTACATACTAATACAAGCTACATGTCGTTTTTGCTTGTTCTACATCTTCAAATCATGTCGTTTAGCTTCAGATTTAATCTGCAGGTACCCTTGCAGCTTCACCCTCTTCTGTCAAGCTTACCTCATCTTGCTTAGGCTTATTCCTTTCATTCTGATAAGATGCACGAGATTACAAGTAAGTCTCAAACTTTTATTGATTGTACGATTTTTAATTCAAGCAATTGGAATCATTCTTGTAATGAATAACTTTGTTCATGTTGCTTGCACTCACAGTACATCTTACCTCCTGCCACATTCAAGAAAAGCACAAGCTTCAGTTGACGAAAGAATAAAAAATAAAACCAATATCTAAGTAGAATTATAACTAACATTTTTACCAGATGAATTGAAAACTATTCTTGAAAACAATTAACATTAAAAACTTGATTGGTTACCTATTGCTTAGGAGAGATCCAAATTAGAAAAAACTCTCTTGATATTCTAACAAGAACAACGACCTTCGTTTTGGCTTTTGATCAGCTTTGGTACAGAACTCTTTATAACCAAAAATGCTTCCAATAAATTGAGCATTCACCATGAGGAAGAAAATTTTCAAAACAGAAAGGTACTCCATCAGCTACGCTCTCTAATTAACTGTTTTTCTATAACTCACTAGACCAATGATCAGAATAGGTGCTGCATCGGGATTTATATAGGCCTGGAGGTATATTTTCATATGCTTCCTATGCAACATTTATAGTTGTAAAATGTTATCCATCAAGACATGGTATACTCAAAATTTCAAGACTAACAACTAATAAATTTGTTGTTCCTATTAACTCTTCATATTAGCACAAATATTCTTAGATTGCCTACCAAAATTAGCTAGAACTTATAATCCTACATGATTTATTTTTCAATTGTACACCAAGGTTTCCATCTTAAGCTTACGCAAGAGACAAGTAATTACACTAGTAAGTGTAACTTGTAAGATAAGGAAGAGATTTTATCGTGCATGTATTCATTAAAAACTAAAAAAATGTGTGAGGTTCATTGGATCAAAACTCGAAAGCAGATTTTGCACCTCATTCATATAGCATCATCATCAAAAAGTTCTCTAATAATAAAATGGGTCATGTCCAAAAAAGGAAAAAAGCGAAATTATAGATAACATAATATTGGACATATGGTATATTTTGAAAGCATTTTTTTTTTTTATAAAAAATTGATAACAAGTATTTATTTCAAATTTTCAGCCCCCAAAGTAAAAACATATTTCAAAATATTATATATTTATATAATAGAATTTGAATCACTTGAATCCATTTCTACATATTGGGCATTGCATTTTTGGCCTTATAGTTTATAAAGAATTCTTGTCTTTCTTGGTCAAGCAAAATCTAGATGGTACGTCGTTCATGTTTTTTTTTTTTTTTTTTGGGAGAAAGACGTTAATGTTTTGTTGAAAGTTTAAAAGTGTCATGAGAGTAGGTTCCAGTTAGCTCAACTGGTAAAGATTCTGATGGTTGAATAAGAGATCTGGGGTTCAATCCCCGCTTATACCAAAAACCAATTAATGTCTTAGTCTAATGATAAAGAGCTATTATTAGGAGCGGACGTCATAGATTGGAACTCTCGAAAAAAAAAGTGTCATGGGATGAAAATGTAGAAAATAACACATAGTTTAACTCAAAATGGACTCATTTGGTGAAAAAAAAAAAAAAAAAAACGCCATTGAAACATGTCTCAAAAGTGGTTGAAAATGTAGCTTTAAGGTGAGTATTTTTTAAAAACAATATTTTTTTTTCAGAGAACATATCTAAATATTTGAAATTATTTGTGTTCATCTTTAAAAAAGTCTCTAAAAATAAATGTCAATATTTATAAGTTCCATGCCAATCTTATTCCATTTGATGTCTTCCATGTTTTAACAAAAGTTTTACACCACGTTGATTAGACTAAATAGTAAATTACATTTTTTATTTTAATTTGGATATGTTCGGTGATATTACCTATAAAGATTCACATTTTCCTCTCTTATTGTTGTAATTATCAAATTATAAATAAAAATAAATTTGATCATTTAAATTTTATTCTGAAATGTTTAAAATTTTAGATTGACCAACATATTATATTTCATCCTTCCATCCATAATTGATTTGATATTAAAAATTGATGAACAAAATTGAGACAATCAAATATATAATAACAAACTAAAAGTCTTATAACTCAATTGACACTTTTTAATATTTCCAATTAAGACATTTAAGGTTCAAAACCTCCAACTTGAACTATTGAATTATCAAATAGACATATACACAAGAAGAAAATTGAAATGACAAAGTTTGGTTACATTCTTGGTTGTAGCCTAAGGTTACAACTTCACTCAATATATTTTTATTTGATGTAAATTTTGAAAATCCATCATTAAATTACATTTTCTTTTTATATCCTCAATATTTGCAAAATTTCTTGAAAATCAAAGATCAATAACTATGTCATCAATCAATTGTTTAAATTGGAAGTTTTTGTAGTCTAAAATTACACATAAAAAAGGTTTATGGATCATATAGTATATAATATCTGAATGATATAAAATTTAACATGTGTCAAAAATGTAAAGAGCATGCAATTCAACAGTTAAATTTTCAAAATATGTAGCAATTTTTTTTTTTTTTAAAGAAAGTTGAACTACAACAAAGTTTGTAGTCAAATTTTGTTCAAATTGAAATCGCATCATTCATCATTGGAGGATCAAAAATGTAATTTAGCCTTAAAAAAATGTAATTGTTTGACATTAGGTTATAAGCTCAACTTTTAGTTTTTAGCTTTTTTGAACAGCTTTTTAAAGTCTCACTTTTTTCAGCATTTTCTTATTTTTTTTCTATTTTTTTAAAGTACAAGTATACTTTAGCACATTTCAACAAAAAGCAAAAAAAGTTGTTCCCAAATAGTTAGCTTTAAGAAACGTCATGTCATTTATACACACTGGCTTAACTTTTTTATAAAATGACACACCGTCATGTCTCACTCTTCCTTTAAAATGCGCTGATATATTGAAGAAACGACCGTTGCTCGGTTTTCAATTCTAAAATCTAACTAGTGTGGGTTGCACGTGCAAGGCACATGCTACCCTTTTAGTGAGAAAATTAATATAAATTTTTTTTGTTGAAGAAGTATGAAGTCATGTACTTAAATTTAAAATAGCTATTTGAATATCTATTTACTATGACAATTTCTTAGAACTTATTTACTAAATGTAATATCTATTCATCAAAAAATGCTACAAAGAATGATAATGAATGTCATCATCTTTCCATAATATTTAAATTTTCGCAATAAATGATGATATATGCTACAATTTTTTTGAAGATCTTCATCAAATTAAATACTTGCAATCATCTACAATAAAGAGTTTGTTATTCATACTTCATTCTTTATCATCTTATTTTATGAGTCTAACTATGATATTTAACTTACTTATTTTTAATGAACACCCTTTTAACCAGGAAAAGAAATTAAAAAAAGAACAAAATAACAAAAGACATCTGTCATCAAAGTTCTATTAGATAAAATTATAAGTCTAGAATATTTAAACCTAATCAATTAGTGTTCTCTAGGTAACAAATAAAATACCATATATCATCATTCTAACTTTCCAAGCATGACTATCAGCCTACCACATAAAATTCAAAATACACGAAAAAAAATTTTGGAACGTTAAAACTTAGTAGGAGTATTTTAGACATTACACACTGTAATATTTTATAAATTATAAGGAAGAAATTACTCAACTTTAGTTTAGAGGGGACTGAAACTACCCCAAATATAAAGGAGGAAAGTGCTACTTCATCAATTTGTGTGCGTGCGTGCGTGCGTGTGTGTGTGTGTGTAAAACAATGTGTTTTTTTTTTTAAACTTGAAACAACGTGTCAAAAAAAATCAACCTAAAAAAACTATGTATAAAACAATGAATTTAGTTCAACAAATTGACTAAATCAAAAAAAAAGTCTAAGAACACAATAAAATGTCACGATATTTTTACAATACCTTTATTTTTAGCTATGGTGGGTCCTGGTCTAATACTTTATTATTTTATTTTAGAGTAATGCAACGTTCACAATATTTTCATAATAAATCCTAAGTGGCAAATTATTGCTGGTTTTAAATTGGGCTAACCACTTTTAACCGTGCATTTAAAAAAGAAAACAAATACAAAGCCAACTGAAGAAAATTATGCCTAAAACAATGAATTTTGGCTTACCAAATTTTACTAAACAAAAAAAGAAGTCTAGGAACACAACAAAATGTCACACAAAAAAAGAAGTTTAGGAACATAACAAAATGTCACAACATTTTTACAATATTTTTTATTTCCAGCTGTGGTAGTCCCCGGTTTGATATTTTATTAGTTTTTTTTTTTTTTTTTACGCAAATCTTAAGTGAAAAATTATTATTGGTTTTAATATTATGCATTAAAAAACAAAACAAAACAAAACAAAACAAAAAGACAACACAAGAAAATTGTGCGTAAAATCGTGATTTTTGGCTCACCCAATTTGACTATATATACTTAAAAAAAGTCTAAGAATACAACAAAATATCACAATATTTTCATAATACTTTTATTTTTAGGATCCGAATATATATATTTTATTTTATTTGAGAGAAATGCTACATTTATAATATTTTTAGAAAAAATTCTAAATGACAAATTGTTATTGGTTTTAAACTGAGCTCACTACTAATATCACTTTTTTATCCATCAAAAAAACTTTGCCACATAAAATTTTTTGTGGAATTATTGTGAAAATGTTATAGACATATCATTTCTTTTTATTTTATTTTATTTTGATCTATAAGAAACTGAAATCTCGGTGATTGTGAAAATATTGTGATAAGAAAAATATATTATAGTATTTTCATAATACATTTATTTTCAGTTGTGATTGGTCTCAATCTCTTATTTTATTAATTTATTTTGACCTTTAAAAAATTGAAACCTCAATAATTATAAAAATATTGTAAGAATTTGTTGTGTCAGTGTAACTGTGTGCATGTATAAATATTTAAAAGAAAAGACAAAAGAGCACAAGCAAAACCGGCGTACTGTGAAAAGAAAAAAAAAAAAAAAAAAAAGGCCGATGAACAGTGCAAATTGTCAATAATTGTGAAAATATTGTGAGAATTTATTAAGTCAATGTAACTATATATGGACGTATAAATATTTAAAAGAATAGACAAAAATAGCACAACCTAAACCGGCTTACTGTGAAAAAAAAAAAATAATAATAATAATAAACAATGCGGGTTGAGCAAACTAACTTCACTGTAGCGAATTACTGTTTGCGCATTCGCGCTTTTTATATAGAAATCTCTCTCTCTCTCTCTCTCTCTCTCTCTCTCTCTCTCTCTCTCTGATTATTCGAGTATCGATGGTGATTCCTATAACCACAATGGAAATCGATTCTCACTTTGAGAAATGGAAACGTGGAACTCTTTATAAAGCTCTCAAAGCATCGGAATCAGAATCGAAATCAAAATTGGATTCTTTCCCATCTTTTCCACAAGTAATCATAATTTGAATTTCCTTCCATATCTTTTTTTGTGAGAAAAAAAAAAGAAAAGAAAAGAAAAAAAAAACCTAGCTTCTTCTTTCTTTTTCTTTTTTTTAACTTCCACTGATGACAAAAACGAGAGAAAATTCCCTTTCATATAATCATCTTCTTTTCTAGGCTTTATGCCTAGAGATTCTTAATCAAATCACAATGACAATCATATGAATTTGCTTTTGCTAAGTGGAGATTTGATTAAATATAAAACAGTCTTATGGCATATGTTATATTATATTTATATCAATTTTATTTTATAGTAATTAGTATGTGTTTCCAATTTTGGTAAATTTGACTTCTTTGTAATGTAACCTTATAGCTTGGTGTGCTAATTGGTAAAGTAACACATGAAGATTCACTACCTGACACAATTTTTGAGTGATGTTTTGTTTACTACAATCTTACAAACTGACGCAAAAAAAAAGTAACTCAGAGATTCATTTATTATGTTGTTAAAGTGACAACAATAAGCTAATTGCCGTGAAACTCAACTGACACATATTGGTGTTTCCAACTGAGACGTACAGGGTTCAAATCTCCACTTCATCAACTATTGAATTACAAAAATAATAAAATAAAATAAAATGGCAACAATCACATTTATTATGATATCAATTTGTAAATTTTTTGTAATAATTTTAGCATTTTCCAAAAAAAATTTACAATCTTTTAAAAAATTGTTGAGGCATGGTGCAAGTGGTGGGCCAATGTGAAACTGATGTTGCATCAATCACAATTGCCAGTTTAGAAAGTTTTTAAATTTTTTTTGGTGTCTAGCTCTAGCATTGCTCAATCACTACTGATTGAAGTAAAAGAAAATCATGATGAACATGAACTTTCAGATTCTACCTTTCAAGAATCTGCTACAGCTCAATGACTTGGACCCTCCATGCTTATAAATAGAGAGGCTTTTCTTCTATTCCTTGTGGTGTTTGAAACGCGGTTTGCTGGTGTTACATGGAAAGCTGTTGCTATGGCATCTTCAAAGGCTACCAGCTCTACCCAGGTTCCTCGGGCTCATCATTTTGAGCTTGTGGAAGGGATGCAACTTCAGGTAGTGATTTTCTGTTTGTGCAGATGAGTTGTAGATATATCTTATTTTGTGTAAGCTTTGGAAAAGTTAATTAAACTTGTGTTGGTTGATTTACGCCAGATTAATGTGGCTGGATCTTCAAGTGGACGAAATGCTAGAATTGAACTTCAACTTAAGAACTGTACAACAACTTGGATACTCCATTGGGGTTATCTTTACCGTGCAGATATGTAAAGAAGACCCAAAGACTCTTTTATACACAAATAGATACACACGTATGCACGCACACATTCATGTTGTATGTAGAAGCAATACTGAAATATGTGTCTTTTTCCCCCATGAAAACTGGTTCATTCCTGTGGATCATCCTTCAGGGACAATGCCTTATGCAATACTGATTACTTTTTTTGCTTAGGCTTTGCTGTAAACCCTTCTAGAAGCTTCCATGCTACTTATTCTTTAAAACAAAAGTTGAAGCATTTCAACTCTTAACCTATACACTGTTAAAATTTCATATAGGTGTCATAAACATCTTTAAATCTCTTCTCTACTAAATTGCTTCTTTGTGTGTGTTTCCTTTAAGGTTTCTATTACATGGCTGCTGAAGTGGAAAACTCTTTTAAGAGTTGTTTATGAGCAAAAGAGTAAAGAAATTTCATTTGTAGTCTGTTATGCTTAATATGGAAGAGATATCCACACGTAATCAAAGTAGAATGTTGGAGCAGAACACACGGATTGCCTTAATTGCTACAATTGCTATCTTTTTGCCCTTCCTGTAGTTATGGTTTTGGTTCAAAGTTAAATATAATGAATAAAATCTTGCATCTCACTTTTGAGTCAACATTAATGTGGTGGTTGGTTCTTACCCGCTGCTTTGATTAGGAAGACTAGTTTTTGAAATGTTAGGCATGCCAGTTTATGAAATGCACCCTGTGACATGGGTGTCTGAAATTTTGTAAATTCCTGCTGTTATTGGCTATTTATTCTTGAGTTTTGAATACATTAATCTTTTCATAACACTTGATTATATTTCTGCTTAAGTTTACGTCTTAACAAGAAACATAGGGTTGAGTTTCTCAGAGATTCAGGTACCATATATTTCGTTCTTTAGCTGACAAATCACTACTAATGTCAGTCTGGCAATTTCCCCTTTCAATTTTTTTTCCTAGTTAATATATTGTTATGATGGACCGTGCTAGCATTGCAATGTGATATCGGAGCCGTTTCTGATACTTTATTCCTTACTTTTCTTACAGGGACATCTGCACACTTACAGATTTTGCGACAATGTATGGACCTTCATCTTACAGGATGCTATATTTAAGAGTGAGGATAGCCAAGAGAATGTTGGCAGGGTGAAAATAGTGGCTTGTGATTCAAAGTTGCTCACGCAATGAAATGTCTGAGGACAGTGATCTGTTTAATAATTAAAATTTTATTGCCTCCCTATTGGTAGTAGATGGGCATATGGTGGCAAGGAAGAAAAGTTAGGGAGTTAAAATTAACGAGCTGCGAAATAAGATCGAGTTTAGTTTTTCTTAGTGAATCTTGAAGGAGTTTTTAACTGTCAAAAACTTCGAGCAATTTTAAGTTCTATTAACAAGAGCGAAAGAAAATTTTTAAATAGAATAGCGTTGTGCTTATATTGGCTTGAAGCAGTTGCAAATCTCAAAAATGAAATTGACATAACTATTCATTTCGAGGGGACCATATGTTTTCTGAAAATTTGTTTATATTTAACATTTTATGTGAGTAATTAGTTCTCAATATATGAATATATTATATCTTTTTGTCAATTGCGATAATGTCTGCAGTCTGCACAATTTGAACCACATGAAATATACTACTTAATTTAAACCCATGCAAGGTTAACAAAATAATTATTTTGTCCCAAAATGAAAGTCACAATAGATTACAAGAAAGCCTCAAACTTTTATTAATATTTCAATTATTTTTCCAAGCAAAGGGAATTACTCTTGTAATGAACAGATTTCTCCATGTTGCTTGCACTCACAGTACATCTTACCTCCTGCCACATTCAAGAAAAGCACAAGCTTCAGTTCATGAAAGAATAAAAAATAAAACTAATATCTAAGTAGAATTATAACAAACATTTTACCAGATGAATTGAAAACTATTCTTGAAAACAATTAACATTAAAAACTTCATTGGTTACTTGTTGCTTAGGAGAGATCCAAATTAGAAAAAACTCTCTTGATATTCTAACAAGAACAACGACCTTCGTTTTGGCTTTTGATCAGCTTTGGTACAGAACTCTTTATATCCAAAAATGTTTCCAACAAATTGAGCATTCATCATGAAGAAGAAAATTTTCAAAACAGAAAGGTACTCCATCAGCTACACTCTCTAATTAACTCTTTTTCTATAACTCACTAGACCAATGATCAGAATAGGTGCTGCACTTGGATTTATATAGGCCTGGAGGTATATTTTCATATGCTTCCTATGCAACATTTTTAGTTGTAAAATGTTATCCATCAAGACATGGTATACTCAAAATTTCAAGACTAACAACTAATAAATTTATTGTTCCTACTAACTCTCCATTTTTACAAAAATATTCTAAGATTGCCGACCAAAATTGGCTAGAACTCATAAGCCTGCATGATTTATTTTTCAATTGTACACCAAGATTTCCATCTTAATTAAGCTTACGCAAGAGACAAGTAATTACACTTATAACTTGTAAGATAAGGAAGAAATTTTATCACGCATGTATCCATTAAAAACTCAAAAATGGTGTGAAGTTCATTGGATCAAAACTTGAAAGCAGATTTTGCACATCACTCAAATAGCATCATCATCCAAGAGTTCTCTAATAATAAAATGGGCAGTGTCACACACACACACAGAGAGAGAGAGAGAGAGAGAGAGAGAGAGAGAGAGAGAGAGAGAGAGAGAGAGAGAGAGAGAGAGAGAGAGAGAGAGAGAGATTATGGATAACATAATATTGGACATATGGTATATTTTGATAGCATTTTTTTTTTTTTTTGAAAATTGATAGCAAATATTTATTTCAAATTTTTAGCCCCCAAAGTAAAAACATATTTCAAAATAGGGTTATGTTAATGGGTGCTCTTATGGCAATTGTTAATAAGTTATGTTAGGAAAGTTTTAACACCACTTTCATGAGAAATATAAAAAGCTGTCAGAAAAATTAATTCTTTTATCTTTTTTCCATAAAATATTTCAAAAAATCGCTCTTAAACCAATGCCCTTCAAAATATTATAGATTTCTAATAGAATTTGAATCACTTGCATCCATTTCTACATATTATTGGGCATTGCATTTTTGGCCTTATAGTTTATAGAGAATTGTTGTCTTTCTTGGTCAGGCAAAATATAGATGCTACGTCGTTAACGTCTTGTTGAAAGTTGAAACGGGGTCATGGGAGGAAAATGTAGAAAATGACGCAAAGTTTAGCTCAAAAATGGTTAAAAAAAATAAACCATTGAAACACATATCGAAACTTAAAGTGGTTAAAAATGTTGTTTTAAGATGAGTATTTAAAAAAAAAACAAACAATATGTTTTCAGAGAACATATGTAAATATTTGAAATTAATTTTGTTTATTTAAAAAAATCAGTAAGAATAAATGTCAATATTTGTAAGTTCCATGCCAATCTAATTCCATTTCATGTCCATGTTTTAACAAATATTTACACCACATTAGACTAAATAGTAAATTACACCTTTTAAATTTGGATGAGTTCGGTGATATTGCCTATTAGGATTACATCTCCCCTTTATTGTTGTAATTATTAACATATATAATAAAAAAAATTGGATCATTTTAATTTTATTCTGTAATGTTTAAACTTTTAAAGTGATCAACACGTTATATTTCATCATTCCATCTATAATTGATTTGATATTAAAAATTGATGGACAAAATTGAGACAATTAAATATATAATAACATACCAAAAATGATCTTGTAGCTTAATTAACACTTTTTGATATTTCCAATTAAGACATTTAAGGTTCAAACCCTCCCCCCCCCCCCCCCCCCCCCCCCCCTCTCTTGCCCTGCTCCTTGAACTATGATATTATCAAATAGATATACAAACAAGAAGAAAATTAAAAGGGCAAAGTTTAGCTAAAATCTTGATTGTAGTCTAAAGTTACAACTTTACTCAATATCTTTTTATTTGATGTGAACTTTAACAAATCTATCATTAGATTATATTATCTTCTTATATCCTTCATACGTGCAAAATTTCTCAAAGATCAATAGTTATAGCATCAATCAATTGTTTAAATTGCAAATTTTGTAGTCTAAAATTATGCATAAAAAAAGGTTTATGGATTGTCGGGGACGTTTTTGTGACAAAGGCCGAAAATAAGAAAACGGCCTAGATCTCCCCTTGGGTTCTTTAAAAGTGCTTATTTGTGGAGAATCAAGCCCAAGATTCACAATGTATAGAAAACAAAGGCTAATGGTGCTTTGACAAAAGAGAATCAAAATACTAATAACAAAAGTGCAAAAAAAGCATAAAAACATAATATGTCTGAAACTTCGGCCCACGGTTACCGAGAAGAGGAAATTGAGAGAGGTTGTGAGGAAGAGAGGGAAGGTTCCCCTATACCCGTATTTCCACCCCCAAACTTTGGAATTGTGAGAATGTTTCCTGGCTTAGTGGGTTTTTGCTCTCAAGTTTCAGCTCTATGGGGAAAACATGGTTCAACAGGTTTGAAACTTCGACCCACAGTCACCGAGAAGAGGAAATTGAGGGAGGTCGTGAGGAAGAGAGGGAAGGTTCCTATGTACCCATATTTCCACCTCCAAGCTTCGGAATTGTGAGATTATTGACTGGTTGAATGGGCTTTTGCTCTAAAGTTTCAGGTATGGGATAGAACGTGGCTGGTTCATTTTGAATTTGATTGGGGCCTTTTGTATTGAACATGGGGTGCTCTAAGTGACTGGTTTTTGGTCAATAAAAGAGGCTTTGAACCCCAAGGTCTCAATCAAAGAGGTTATGGTCAGATTTGCTTTAATTGGGTAAGAGAGTTGGCTTGCTTTTTACATAATTTGGGAAATGGAGTGACCTCAATTCATGGGCTGATGTTTCCTAGACATGGCAAGCCCTTGTAGTCTGCATTTGGTTATTGCAGCAGACAAGGCTAGCCACTTAGGGTCAACTATGTGTTTTAGGCAAAAAAAAGGTGGAGCAGAAAAGTTGGGCCATAGTCACCCAGAGCATAAAAGCTCTTTTGAGGTAGAAATTTTGAATACAAGACCTCCTCCATAAGCCTGAGATGCCACCAGTGTTCCTTGCCCACTTGGTAGCACACATGGAATGGGCTCATGCAAAAGGTCCAAAAGGAACTGACCCATACCCTCCAAACCACACTTCCTCAATTTTCCCAATAAGTCACATGAGCTTGGGCCATACTTAAAAAAATAAAATAAAATATGATACTTGAATTGAACCCGCAAGGAAGTTGAGCTTGGTTGAATCAGGCTTGTACGAAATGTATCGCGAAAATGGGTATTAACATGGATCATATAGTAAATAATATTTGATTGGCACAAAATTTGATATGTGCGTTAAAAGTATAAAAAACATGCAATCCAACAATTAAATTTTCAAAATATGTAGCAATCTTTAAAAAAAAAAAAGTTGAGCTACAACCAAGTTTGTAGTCAAATTTTGTCCAAATTAAAATACCACCATTCATCGTTGAAGGATCAAACATGTAATTTAGCCTTAAAAAAATGTAATTGTTTGGCATCAGCTTATAAGCTTAACTTTTAATTTTTAGCTTTTCAATACAGCTTTTTAAAACCTTACATTTCCCCGCATTTTCTCAATTTTTAAAATTTTTTCAAGGTACACACCTTCATCAAAAAGCTAAGTTATGTTTGGTAATAGTTTTTGTTTTTTATTTTCAAAAACTTGTTTTTGGGAGTATAAAGAAAAAAAATTTTCTTGTATTTTTGAAATAAAAAACATGTTTGGTTAGTTGAAATTAAAAAGATAGATTTTTGAAGAAAACAATAGAAAATACTAAAATATGTTATTACTAGGATTTAAATTCTAATGCTAACTCATTAAATGAGACAGATTCATTAAATTAAATACGTTTTTTCATTGACTTTTAAAAATTAAAAATTGAAAACAGCCTTTAGCATGTTTTCAGTTTCCTTCACAAATTAAGTTTTGAAAACAATTTTTTTTTTTCTGTCCATTTTGGGTTGCCAAACAAATTTTTTAGTCTCAAAAATAGAAAACTGTTTTTGAAAACAGAAAATAAGGGATAAAAACAGTTACCAAACATATCCTAAATAAGCCGTCTCCAAACAAACGTATATAGCAGTTTAGCCTTGAAAAACATCATGTCGTTTATACACACTGGCTTAACACTTTCATAAAAGAACACACCGTCCTGTCTCACTCTCCCATCAAAATGTGTTGTTAACTTGAAGAAACGACTGTTGCTTAGTTTTCAATTCTAAAATATAAAATCTCTCTCTCTCTCTCTCTCTCTCTCTCTCTCTCTCTCTCTCTCTCTCTCTAATTATTTGACAATCGACGATGATTCCTGTAACCACAATGGGATTCAATTCTCACTTCTCTCTGATCATTCGACAATCAACGGTGATTCCTATAACCATAATGGGAATTGATTCTTGTTGGTAAATTACATATTTGTACCGCATACAAAACATACACAGTGAAAAATTAACGAATCTACTTCATTCGTAATAGATAACATGTGCTATGTAAATTTCAGAATATAAGAACAAGAAAGTGTACCTTGATTTGGTGAATTTCAAAACCGAAGATGAAAAGCACTTGGGAACACTTTTAATCTTCACTCCAATTCCACTTGATACCCTAGATGTGTGGTCTCTCAATCAGTTCTATGTGTTTGTTCTAGAGAGAATATGAAGAAGACTCTCACACGAACATACAAATCATTTCATGTTCATAAAATTCTGTATATTTTTCTCCACATAAGTGATTATCTAATTGGGCTAGCCTTTTGGGCCTTCCCAATTGGGCTTTAGTGTATGGCTTGAAATGGAATCAAAAGGAAACAAATAAGGCACTAACTTCAATGAGCCTTGGGCTTTTCTCTCAAATCTTGACAAGAGTTACCATTAATTATATTTAATACTACTATATAAATATAATTGCACTCTAGGCCTTATTAATAAATTATATCCTAAGACTTTATTATACATACAGCACCTTCATAAAATATTCGTAGTAATACAAAGTCATAAATATAGACTGCCACTTTGTAAATTACTACACCTTAATCCTTGAGTACCCGGTTTAATCCTTTTAAGTTATTCATTATATATTTATGAAATCTAATTTCATAAATATATATATATATATATATATTTTAGTCTTACTAAAGTGGTTAGGCCTAACTATCTAAATAACTGAACCCATTAAACTTATCTCAAGGGAATATTTTATATCTCCGTTAAGAGACTATGAATTCCATCTTGAGAATATATATTCCATCAATACTAAATGTGGCTGCCCAACATACTGAGGTTTTGACCGGTACTTTAGATCTTACTCCTGATATATCAAAACAACCTACACTTCATGATCAAATCCATTATTCTCTCAGGATTAAGAGTTCATGTAAATATAAGTCGTGAGATTTATTATTCATTTAACAGTCGTTAAAAGAATAATAAATCTCACAGCAGTCCAGTTCAATATGTCTTAACTCTTAAAACATATCAATATATCAACTAGAAGTCTCCACTTTCATGATCAAGACAAATCATCTTAGTTAATATGTTATAGTCTTCACAGTTGAAATGCCCAATTTCATCACCGACTACAAACCAAAATTCTGAGTTTACAAAGAACTTGTGATCTATATCATCTGTAACTAAATTACATAAATCACATACTATGCATCTCATGGACTACATGATAATATCCGAATATTCATATTACCATCATTTTAGATAAGAATAAATCAACTCTATTAATCATAATATTAAGTCATACATCATTTAATACATAATATCATACATAATATCATACATCGCATATTACAATAGGATTTAAGGGCACTATTCCTAACAATTTTCACTTTGAGTTATGGAAACGTGGAACTCTTTATAAACCCCTCAACACATCGGAATCGGATTCTTTCCTATCTTTTCCACAAATAATTGTAATATGAATTTCCTTTCATATCTTCTTCTGTGAGGAAAAAAAAAAAGAAAAAAAACCTAGCTTTTTTTTTTTTTTAACTTCCATTGATGACAAAAACAAAAGAAAATTCCCTTTCATATAAGGGTTTGACTTACCTCCAGTACTATTTTAATTGAACATATCCTTTTGTTCTAAATATATAATGGCAAGTGCAGTGGGTTTTAATCTCCACATTTTATTTAGTTAATGGGTGATGTGACAATCTCTGGACAAAATGGGCAAATGCCTTTTCCCACAAACTAACTAGTATTTTGCCCTCTTTCCCAAACTAATTAGGAAAATGCCCCTCTTTTGAAACTCGATTTTCTCAAAATCGAGTTTAAAAAAAAAAAATTTTGGAGCCCTATAGTGGCGTTTTAAGGAGTCTATAGTGACGTTTTCAAGACCTATAGCGGCGTTTTATAACTCGATCTTCATGAAATCGAGTTATATGCAATTTTTTTCATTTTTTTTGCCTATAACTCGACTTTGTAAAGATCGAGTTATAAAACGCCGCTATAAGTCCTGAAAACGTCACTATAGGCTCCTTAAAAACGCCGCTATAGGGCCTAACTCGATTTTTAAAAAATCGATTTTCAAAAGAGAGGCATTTCCCTGATTAGTTTGAAAAAGGGGGCAAAATGCTACTTAATTTGCTTGAAAAGGGCATTTGCCCAATTTGTCCGGCAATCTCTCATTAAAACAAAAGGAGATTCTTTTTAAAAAAAGTACTGAGATAAGCCAAACCCTTCATACAATCATCTTTATGCCTAGAGATTCTTAATCACATCCCAATCACAATCATATAAATTTTCTTTTGCTAAGTGGAGATTTGATTAAATATAAAACAATCTTATGGCATATGTTATATTATATTTATATCAATTTGATTTTATAGTAATTATTATGTGATTCCAATTTTTCTTTTGCAAAAATAATTGGTAAATTTGACTTCTTTGTAATTTAACCTTATAGCTTGGTGTGTTAAGTAGTAAAGTAACACATGAAGATTCCTACCAATAAGTCTAGTGACACAAATTTTCAGTGATGTTTTGGTTACCACAATTTTACAAATTGTCATGTCACCGATCACCCAAAAAAAAAAGTAATTCAGAGATTCATTTATTATATTGTTAAATGGCAACACAATCAGCTAATAGACAATATCCTTGTAGCTAAATTGGCATTTCCTAATGTTTCCAACTAAGATGTTCGGGCTTTTTGTAGTACACTTGGTAGCGTGACTTTAGCATTTTCCAAAAAATTCACAATTTTTTGGATTCATAATTGTTGAGGTGTCGTGTTGTGATTACGTACAATAAAAGTGGTGCAAGTGGTGGGCAAATGTGAAACTAACATTGCACCAATCACAATTGCCACTTCAGAAAGTTTTTAAATTTTTTTGGTGTGTCTAGCATTGCTCAATCACTGCTGTATGTAAAGTAAAAGAAATCATGATGAACATGAACTTTCAGATTCTACCTTTCAAGAATCTGCTACAGCTCAATGACTTGGACCCTCGATGCTTATAAATAGAGAGGCTTTTCTTCTATTCCGTGTGGTGTTTGAAGCGCGGTTTGCTGGTGTGTTACAGGAAAAGCTGCTGCTATGGCATCTTCAAAGGCTACCAGCTCTACCCAGGTTCCTTGGGCTCATCATTTTGAGATTGTGGAAGGGATGCAACTTCAGGTACTGATTTTTCTGTTTGTGCAGATGAGTTGTGGATGTATATCTAGTTAGTAGTATCTTAGAAGTATTGTATATGCTTAGGCTTAGAAGTTTCCATGCTGCTTATTCTTTAAAAGGAAAGTTAAAGCATTGCAACTCTTTAGCCTATACATTTCATATAGGTGTCATAAACGTCTATAATTCTCCTCTACTAAATTGCTTCTTTGTGTGTTTCCTTTAAGGTTCCTATTACATGGCTGCTAAAGTGGAAAACGCTTTTAAGAGTTGTTTATGAGCAAAAGAGTAAAGAAATTCCATTTGTTGTTTGTTGATAGGGACGAATTGTCTGGAAGGTGCCGTCAGCCTCTATCACACCGACGGCATGATAAAGGCTGACGGACCTTCGCTCCCATCATCCAAAGCTGACGCCCCCGGCGCGTCCCGATGTAGCCTACGCAAACCGACGGGATGAATAAGTGAGGGGGCAAAGATGAAGGAACCAACGCGTATCTTGTCGCATACGCTTCCACAAGGGGAAGAGTCTTGTCGCGTACGCTTATGCATGAACAGATATCTTGCGCAACACGATAGCTCCCAAAGGGATGTCTTGCCCAACACGCTTGTTACCCAAGAAGTATCTTGCGCTCCACGCTAATCAAATGCAATTCCGGTAAAGGGATATCTTCCCAAGTACGCCTTGGCTAAAGCCCTACGCTACTATAAATACCCCAAGCCCTTACGAACCGAGGTACGCATAATTCTACCCGACTCTGGCACTCTAGAGTTGTGAGCAATACTAACTTAACCATCGGAGGTTCGTTGGCCGGTACCACACCGATACTCCCTCTTAAGGTTCTTTTCACCTGTGCAGGTTTGTCCGAAGTACGCAAAGACCCTGTAGCTTACTGAGCAGATTCTCGACATCATCAGTTGACGCCGTCTGTGGGAAGTATGTAAACTGTGTTCCGTGCTTTCCGGACAAAAAGTTGCATGGTACTCACACGTTCAAGGGCAACCACCATGAATGATCAAGGTAACGAACAGCGCACCACGGCTCTCAGAGACAAGTCCAAACTTTAGCGGCCGTGGTGGAACGCCTCACAAAACATAACCACAACTTGGAAGAGCAGCTGCGACAGAGAAACGTGACGATTAACAATCAAGGAGACAATTAGGAGGCAGACAACGCAGCGGAAAGGAATCCTAGGGGACTAGAGGGCAGCAACGCCTTGAGCCGACCCGAAGGGCAGGAGGCGAGCCGTCCGTTGGATTCTGACTACGTCCCGTCCCACATTGCCGCAGAGATGCAGATGATGAGGGAACGCATGGATTTCATGATGAACGCCCTCAAGGGACGAGTATCCAGCGACCTCAACGACCTCGTCCACCGTACGGACTCCCCCTTCACTACGCCTGTCATTTTGTTCCCTCTGACGCCGAAGTTCCGTATGCCCCAAGTGGAAAACTATGACGGGTCCAAAGACCCGCTGGACCTCTTAGAGTCCTTCAAGACCTTGATGCACCTACAAGGTGCACCAGACAAAATTATGTGCCGGGCTTTCCCGGCAACGTTGAGGGTCCCCGCAAGGACCTGATTCGGGAGACTGACACCCGGCTCTATAGGTACCTTCAAAGAGCTAAGCGCTCAGTTCGCCTCTCATTTCATCGGGGGACATAGGTACAAAAAATCCACCGCGTGCCTGATGAGCATTAGGCAGCGAGAGGACGAGACACTAAGATCATACATAGCCCGTTTCAACAAAGAAGCACTTTTGGTCGATGAGGCGGACGATAAGATACAAGTCGCCGCATTCACGAACGAGCTGCGGAAGGGTAAATTCTTGTTCTCTCTATACAAAAATGACCTGAAAACTATGTCGGACATGTTTTACAAGGCAACTAAATACATGAATGCGGAAGACGCACTATTGGCCCGGGAAAAGAAGGCTCCCAAGAAGAGGGAAAGGCAGGAGGACGCATGGCAAGACAAGGGGCGAAAGGTAGCTTGGATAGGAGAAAGCCGAGACAATAGACCCCCGAAACCTCCAACCGGGAAGTTCACAAGCTTCACCCCGTTGACGGCTCCGATCGACCAAGTCTTGATACAGATCAAAGACGAAGGGTCCCTGACGTTTCCCGGAAAGCTGAAGGGGGATCCCAATAGACGACCCAAGGACAAGTACTGCCGCTTCCACCGAGACCACGGCCACAACATCGCCGACTGTTACGATTTGAAGCAGCAGATCGAAGCCCTGATTAGGCAAGGAAAGTTGCAGAGGTTCGTTAGCCAAGAAAGAACGGAAACACATCGACAGGAACAAGTCCCCCGCCAGGATAATGAGCGTCCCAGACCGCCTATAGGAGACATAAGGATGATCATTGGGAGTGCGGCAGCCGTCGTCTCAACGAAGAAGGCTCAGAAAGCCTATCTCAGAGCAGTTTAGAATGTCCAAACTGCAGGCATGGTCCAGAAGAAGCCACGAGTCAACAGCCCCACTATTGAGTTCACAGAAGAAGATGCCTAACGTCTTCATCATCCGCACGACGACGCCCTTGTTGTCAATGTCCGGCTAGGGGACTATAACACGTACCGGGTCTTGATCGATAACGGAAGTTCCGCAGACATCCTCTACTACCCGGTGTTCCAACATATGTGGATCGACAGAAAACGCTTGGTACCTGCCAACACACCGCTCATCAGGTTCGGAGGGACGAGAGTATACCCCCTCGGCGCCATCACCTTGCCGGTCACAATTGGGAATACCCCCAGTAAGTCACTAAGGAGGTTACCTTCCTCGTCGTCGATTGCTCATCCGCCTATAACGCCATCATAGGGCGACCCACCCTCAATGTATGGAAGGCCGTGACTTCGACCTACCACCTGATGGTCAAGTTCCCCACCAAGAACGGTGTGTGGGAGTTATGGGGAGACTAGGTGGCCGCGCGAGAATGCTACGTCGCAATGGTAGAGATGAACAACCACTTGCAAGCAATGAACATAGAGCAGCGAGTGGGGGCAGAACCCGTAGAGGAGCTCGAAGAAATAGCCCTCAACGAGTCCAGGCCAGACAGGACCACCAGGATCGGCACTCTCACCAGTCCTGCGGCTTGCCAAGTGCACGTGGCTTTCCTGAGGGAGAACCAAGATGTGTTCGCCTGGAGTCACGAAGATATGCCGGGAATCGACTCTTCGGTCATGGTACATAGGCTGAACGTATCATCCACCTTCTGGCCCATCCGGCAGAAGAAGCGGGTGTTTGCTCCGGAGCGAGACCAAGCGGTAGCGGAAGAAGTCGGCAAACTACAGGAGGCGGGTTTCATCCAGGAAGTATACTATCCCGACTGGCTAGCCAATGTGGTGATGGTCAAGAAAGTTAGCGGGAAGTGGCGCATGTGTGTTGACTTCACAGACCTGAACAAGGTGTGCCCCAAGGATAGCTACCCCCTCCCACAAGTCGACACACTAGTGGACTCTACGGCCCGACACCAGTTGCTGAGCTTCATGGATGCCTTTTCAGGGTACAATCAGATCTGGATGGACGTGACGGATCAAGAGAAGACCTCATTTGTGACCAAGCAGGGTCTTTTCTGCTACAAGGTGATGCCATTCGGATTAAAGAATGTGGGTGCCACATATCAAAGACTCATGAACAAAATGTTCGCCGACCAAATAGGAAGGAATGTTCAGGTATACGTCGACGACATGCTAGTAAAAAGCAAGAGGGAGGAGGACCGTTTGAAGGACCTCGAAGAAACATTCGACACCCTCCGCTTCTACAACATAAAGCTCAACCCAACGAAGTGCACGTTCAGAGTGACGGCGGGAAAATTTCTAGGCTTTATGGTTTCTCAAAAAGGCATCTAGGCCAACCCTGACAAGATCCGAGCCATAATAGAGATGGCCCCCCCGAAGAACATGAAAGAGGTACAAAGCTTAAATGGGAAGGTGGCCGCCCTGAACAGGTTCGTGTCAAGGGCGACACACAAATTCCTACCCTTCTTTTGCACACTGAAGAGAACTTTTGAGTGGACAGACAAATGCCAAAAGGCGTTTAAGGAGCTAAAGGCCTACCTCTCTTCACCGCCATTATTGAGCCCCTCGCAACCGGGAGAAGAGCTGTTCCTCTATCTGGCCGTATCCCCAGCAGCCGTCAGTGCGGCCTTAGTCAAAGAGGAAGACAAGGTTCAGAAACTTATGTACTACGCCAGCCGGGCATTTCGTGGAGCGGAGGAAAGGTATCCACCCATGGAGAAGCTCGCCTTCGCCCTAGTTACAGCGGCCCGAAAGCTTAAGTCGTACTTCCAAGCTCATACAATAGTTGTCCTAACCGACAAGCCCTTGCGGTGGGCGATGCACAACCCAGAAGCCGCTAGTCACCTGGCCTTGTGGGCGATCGAGTTGACTGAGTACAACATTCGGTATAGCCCACGCACCGCCATCAAAGGGCAGGCCGTCGCTGACTTTATCGCTGAGTTCACCAACGTGGAAGACCAGGGGAAAAATGGATGCCCTCCATGGAGTGTACATACAGACGGGTCGTCGACTAGGTAGGCCGGTGGGGTAGGGGTCGTACTTCACTCGCCCGAGGGAGATCGGATCGAATGCATGATCCGCCTGGACTTCCCCACCACCAATAACGAAGCGGAGTATAAAGCCTTGATAACCGGGATCGACCTCGCCAGAGCAACAGGGGCAGCAAAAGTAATAGTCTACTGCGAGTCCCAGGTCGTCGTTAACCAAGTAAATGGAGACTATGAATATAGGAGCGACAGGATGAAAAAATATCTCCATCAAGCGAAGAGAAGGATGGGCGAACTGAAGGCAAAGATAGTCCAAATCCCCAGAGAAGAAAATGAGCAAGCCGACCGCCTTACCAAAGTCGCTTCATCGGAGCATATGACCACCCCTGACAATGTGCTTTCTTTTGTACAGGTTTTCCCACTAATAGACTCTGCTGATATACAGGAAATAGGCTCCGAAAGTAATTGGACCACGCCATTGGTCTCTTATCTGAAAGATGGCGTCCTGCCGAATGAAAAAGAAGCCGCCAGAAGGCTGAAGATCCGAGCGACAAGGTTCGTATTGATGAAGGACGTCCTGTACAAAAGGAGTTTTTCTCGCCCATAACTAAGGTGCTTGGGTCCCGAGGAAGCGGACTATGTCATGAGGGAAGTACATGAGGGAATATGCGGAAATCATTCTAGGCCGCGGTCATTAGCGCATAAGCTGATTCGGGCAGGATACTACTGGCCCACGATACAAAAAGATACCCAGGCTTATGTCAAAGCCTGCGACAAGTGCCAAAGGTTCAGCAACATCATCAGACGACCATCTGAAGAGCTGACCCCCATGACAGCCCCATAGCCGTTCGCTCAATGGGGGCTGGACATCATGGGCCCGTTCCCAATAGCTATGCGACAACTGAAGTTCCTGGTGGTTGGCATAGACTACTTCACGAAATGGGTAGAAGCCGAAGCCTTGGCCACTATCACAGAGAAAAACATATGAAGCTTCGTCTGGAGGTCTATCGTATGCAGGTTTGGGATTCCCAGAGTCCTAGTCTCCGACAGCGGGAAGCAATTGGACAACAGCTCCTTCCGAGAGTTCTGCTCACAGCTGGGAATAAAGAATCACTACTTATCCCCCGCCCACCCCCAGGCCAACGGCCAAGTAGAAGTAACGAACCTATCCTTGCATAAGATTATCAAAACTCGGCTCGAGGGGGCAAAAGGGGTATGGCCTGAAGAACTGCCAAGCGTACTATGGGCATACAGGACAACAGCAAGGACCCTTACAAGAGAAACACCATTCCGACTAACCTACGGAAGCGAGGCAGTCATCCCAGCCGAAGTAGGACTTATAAGCTACAGGGTGAACGCCCACGATGAAGGCAAGAATGATAAGGCCTTGCGCCTATAACTCGACCTAATCGACGAAATCAGAGCAGTAGCAGAACAAAGGCTCGCGTAGTACCAAAATCGCATGACTAAACATTACAACTCCCGAGTCAAACACAGAGAATCCAAGTCGGAGACCTTGTTCTAAGAAAGATCATGGGCGCCACCAAAGACCCCGCCCAAGGAAAGCTCGGCCCCAATTGGGAAGGACCTTACCGGATCACAGCATGGCGAAGAAAGGGCACCTACCATTTGGAAACACTGGAAGGACAAAAGCTGCACCATCCATGGAATGCCGAGCACCTACGAAAGTACTACCAGTAAGAAAGAATGGCACCCCCCTACTTGTAGTCTGCTTTAATGTATTTTGGGAACTCAAAGGGCCTGTTTCCCCCCTTCTTAAAAATTATGCAAGATTTAGAAGTTTATCCAAAGTCTCTCCTATACTTTGCTGAGTGTTAAACATAAAAACTTGTTAAGCATAAAAAGCTGACGGCTCAAAAAGACATTATCCTAAAAAGGGTAAAAGGCAAAAAAGCCTAAGTATGAAAGCCGACGGCATAAAAAGCTGACGGCCCAAAAAGCCAATAATCCTATCCTAAATGGATACACAGCATAAAAGCCAGTCAAGCACAAAAGCTGACGGTTTAGAAGCTGACGGCCCAAAAAGCCAATAATCCTATCCTAAATGGATACACAGCATAAAAGCTAGTCAAGCACAAAAACTGACGGTTTAGAAGCTGACAGCTCAAAAAGCCAATAATCTTTTCCTAAATGGATACAAAGCATAAGGGTCCGTTCGGTTGGAGGAGTGGAAAAATGAGAGGATGGAAAATTGTGGGAGGATGGAAAAGTGAGAGGATAGAAAATATTTAGTTTTCCCTCTTGTGTGTTCGGTTGGAGGAGTGGAAAAGTGGGAGGATGGAAAACTCTTGTGTTCGGTTGGAGAGAAAAAAGAAAGGATGGAAAATGTAATTTATATAAATTGACTATTATATCCTTATTACATAATATGTAAGAAATAAATTTATTTCTAATCATTAATTAATATAAAATTTATCACATCATATATATAAATTTATATTATTATAATGTAAAAATTAGATTAGGTCATGTTAAAAACAATATTTAGTAATGTTGAAAAAAAAAACGTTACTGTTCAGTAAGTTGAAAAGAATTGTTTAAAAAAAAAAAAAAAGGTTACTGAACTGAGTTCAGTAACGTTGAGAACAAAAAAAAAATCAACAACGTTACTGTTCACAGTAACGTTGAAAAGAATTTTAAAAAAAAAAACGTTACTTGAACAGAAAAAAGAAATTCAGGTAACGTAAAAAAAAAAGAAAAAAAAAAAAAAACAAACGTTGAGTTCAGTAACGTTGAGAGAAAAAACAAATCAACAACGTTACTGTAAACAGTAACGTTGAAAAGAATTAAAAAAAAAAAAAAACAATGTTACTTTCAGTAACGTTGAAAGTAACGTTGTTGAACAGAAAAAAAAAATATTCAGGTAATGTTGAGAAAAAGAAAAAAAAAAAAAAAAAGAGAAAGTTAAAAAAAAATAGGTGGGAAGAGGGTATTTTTGTAAAAGTGCTACTATAGAACTTTTCTCTCCATATTTTCCTTCCGATTTGGAAGGAAAAAAAAAGTGGGCCCGGAGAGAAAATTTTCTCTCGAGTTTTCCATCCTTCCTATTTTCCTTCTCCAAACGAACAGTGAAAAACAGTATTTTCTTTCCTATTTTCCTTCCTATGTTTTCCATCCTCCCTGTTTTCACTCCAAACGAACGGAGCCTAAAAGCCAGTCAAGCACAAAAGCTGATAGTTTAGAAGCTGACGGCTCAAAAAGCCAACAATCCTATCCAAATGGATACGAAGCACAGAAACCTGTTAAGTTTAAAAGCTGACGGCTTAAAAAACTGACGGCTCAAAGCCAATGACACTATCCTAAGGAAGTGTATATGGCACAAAAACCAGTTAAGTATACGAGCTGACGGCTTACAAGCTTACTGTTCTATCCTAATTGGATAAAAAAGGCACGAGCCCGTTAAACATAAAAACTGACGGCCACGCCCTAAATTTTGTAATTTTAAAACTCATCAAGGGATAATCCAAAGCTGACGACCCCATCAGAAGGATACGACTTCATCATAAAAAGCATCAAAAGTCCAGAATTGGATTACCATGAAAAGATAAAAAGCAGAGGAAACCATCCACAAGGCTCAAAGTAAAAACAAGCAGTAACAAGTGACGGAAATAAAGTGTTATATCACAAGAATATTGTTTTTACAAAAAGCCCTCAAAACAATGGGGCACCATGTACAAAAAGAAGAAAAGAAAAATTTTACAAAAAGCTAAAAACTCAAAGGGCAGGAGCGATTGGAGCAGCCTCGTCATCTTTGGGATCTCGAGCCTCGTTGGTAGGGAAACCTTCAAAATTGGGAGGATCGGTTGACGGGATTATCAAAGCGACGGACTTCTTAAGGGCAGGTTGCGCTAAGACGAAACCGTCATTCTTCGGATGCATCCCAGACTTGCTGAGGCTGTCATCGTCCACCAAGACGGTGTCGCCCACAGGCGTTGACGGCACAGGATCATCCATTGAAACCCTCGACAAGTCAAGGTGAGGGTAGAGGGACTTTATTTGCTTAAGACAGTCCTCGAACCCGTTACCATAATACTCGGCGCAGGAATCAATGAACGTTTGGGACGTCTTGAACTCCGTCATGGCATCAGCTTTAGCAGTCTCAACCTAGCCCAGAAGAGACGTCAGCTCTTTCTCTGCCGTCGCCTTCGCCTCCCGCTCCTTCTCCAGCTGACGGGTCCCTTCCTCGAGCTTTTCTTTCAGCTCCCTCACCTCTCCGTCTAAGGTACGGCAAGCGTCCTTGTATTGTTCCAGCACGTCAGTCAGATTTTTGACACGTTTCTGCTGACGGGCCAGCAACTCCTCACTCTTGGCCCCCTTGACCTGCATGGCCCTCATGCAAACCATGGCCTGCAAGACAAAACCTCAGCCAGCCCATTAGCACAAAAACAGACGGAGCAAATCAAAAGTAAAAATACACGTACTCAGGCCAGATCGAAGAGTCCCGAGTCTCCCATCTCCCGCACGGACTGGTTGGCGCAAGAGTCAGTGTCCTTCTCCCGAAGGATGGACTCCAGCCTCTCAAGCGCGTACCTCTTGTGGGTAAGGAGACAACGCTCATCCTCTTGGCCGACGGGACCTTGGGCCGACATTAACCCTTTCCTAGCCTCGTGTTTAGGAGACGGGGGCTTTGTAGGGTGATCCCCAAGGGTGACAGTCTGCTTCTTCGTTGGACGATCTTCAGTCCCGTCACCCTTCCTTTTAGGCGCGGCCTTAATGACGGCCCTTAGGAGGGACGAGGACGCCCCCCTCTTTCCCCTTTCCCTCATCCTTCTTATGCACAGCGGCGGCCCTGACCTGCGCCCTCAACTTCGCTGATTCCATTTCTGCAAGACAAACACGAAATGTAAAAATACACAAGTAAAAGTGACGGGAATGAAGGGTTGATGAAGCTTACGTTGACGGGAGAGGTTATTTAGATGACGTGCTTCTTCTGTTGGCTCGGGTCCCCCGCAGTAGGCATAAAGGGCGTCAGGCGTGATGAGGTCTCGGCACTTCCGTTCCTCCAAAGGTATCTCCGTCACCTTAAGGATGAAAGCCTCCTGCTCCTCTGTGATTGCCGGATGGACGAGAACTGAAATAAAAAGAAAAACGGCTAAGAATCTTAGGACAAATAAACCTAAAAGAGAAGCTGACGGCGACGAACTGATTCCCTGACGAAGGCCCAGGTGTTGTCAAATCCTTGAGGAATCGACCCCCACTCCTCCTCACGGCACACCCAGTTCGTCCCTTCCACAAAGAAATACCTGCCCAGCCTCAACTCCTTCTTCCTCGCGGAGAAGTGATAAATCCCCTGGGACAAGGCGATGTGGTGTGGACGGTAGCACCAGAAAAATTCGTCAAGGGTCA
The DNA here is from genome assembly GCA_033629205.1 of Lithocarpus polystachyus. NCBI lineage: Eukaryota > Viridiplantae > Streptophyta > Magnoliopsida > Fagales > Fagaceae > Lithocarpus > Lithocarpus polystachyus. The sequence goes on along the minus strand of CM066170.1, from coordinate 21,253,170 downwards.
GCTGACGGTGCCCCCCACTTAAGCTACCCCATAGAATCTCAGCCCCGATGAATACCCTCCAGGCATTGGGGCCAATCTAGCTGACGGACAGCCCGAGGTAGTTGGCCAACTGACGATGAAATGCCGTCAGAGGCAACCTCAACCCTGCCGCGAACATGGCGTCATACATGCCAACATCCGCGGTCCTCCCGGAGTAACACTTCTCCTTTTCTAGAGGTAGACGGATCGGAATGTCGTCGAGGATCTGGTAATGGGCTCTGAGGGAGTTAAACACTTTATCCGTCATCGTCGGCATAAAGTAGTTAACCATCCACTCCTTAGGGAGGATGAATGGATGATCATCCCCGGAGCCTCCGGACGTACTTTCCAAGACGTTGTCGCCTCCAGTTGAGCTCCCATCACTCCCGCTCTCCCCCGCCCGGTCGTCATCAACTTCATCCTCTCTTACTACTCTACCCTCACCATGATTCTCCACATCCCCGTCAGAAAACTGGACTGACGATCCATCCTCTGACCACCAAGAAGAGTCCTCCCCGGGCTCATGGCCTGTTTGGAAGACCTCGTCGTAGCCCGCTCCATCGCGGACTGACGACTGCTCACTCGACGTCTCCCTAGGAATCTGACTACCTATAAGTGACGGGGATGGTCTAAGAACCCAAGTGACGACCTTTCTAGTAAAACTTCCCGCAAAGTTCAGTATGCAATTAGACAAAAAAAAAATAAGAGTAAAAAATAATAACTCACCAAGTTGTAGAAACAGCTTTGATGAAGCTGACGATATCAACTAGCGAACGGAGACGAGAGCGCGATTGTAATCTCTCTTTAAGCTGACGGCTTCTCTCTAATCAGCAGAAATGAAATAAGGAAGAGAAATGAGGAAAAGTGGAACATATATATAGGTAAGGATATGGGGGAATTCTGGCCTTTTACCCCTATTTTTAAAAATATTTGGCAATATGCCCCTGTTTTGAAACTATATAGGGAAATGCCCCTATTTTGATACTCGATTACCTTAAAATCGATTTTTCAATGAAATACTCGATTCGTACAAAACCGAGTTATGCTCGATCAAACTTTAAAAAAAAAAAAATTTGCATGGAACTCAAGTTTAGGAAACTCGAGTTCCATAAAAAAACGCCGCTATAGGACGAAAAAACGTCACTATAGCAAAACAAAAATGTAGCTATAGGTTATGCTTGAGTTCCATGCAATTATATTTTTTGTTTGATCAGCTATAGCGACATTCAGGAACATCTATAGCGGCGTTTTGTAACACCTATAGCGGCGTTTTTTATGGAACTCGAGTTTCATGAACTCGAGTTCCATGCAAATTTTTTTTTTTTTTTTTAAGTATGATCGAGCATAACTCGATTTTGTATCAATCGAGTATTTCATTGAAACTCGATTTTAAGGTAATCGAGTATCGAAACAGGGCCATTTCCCTATTTAATTTGGAAACAGGGGCATATTGTCAAATATTTTTAAAAATAGGGGTAAAAGGCCAGAATTCCCAAGGATATGGGCGCAGAAGACGAAGCGACATCCCCGTCTGGGCACAGGCCAGTTGATCCAGGACACGTGTTCCGACACCAGGGTTGCTCGAAGGGACTAGCCATTAATGCCTTGTCTGCCACGCGGAGATGTACTCCCCAAACCGTCAGCTAAAACTGACGATATTGAGGAGTAGGGGGCAACTGATAACGACAAATCGTCTGAAAGGTGTCGTCAACCTCTATCACACCGACGGCATGATAAAGGCTGACAGACCTTCGCTCCCATCATCCAAAGCTGACGCCCCCGGCGCGTCCCGATGTAGCCTACGCAAACCGACGGGATGAATAAGTGACGGGGCAAAGATGAAGGAACCAACGCGTATCTTGTCGCATACGCTTCCACAAGGGGAAGAGTCTTGTCGTGTACGCTTATGCATGAACAGATATCTTGCGCAACACGATTGCTCCCAAAGGGATGTCTTGCCCAACATGCTTGTTGCCCAAGAAGTATCTTGCGCTCCACGCTAATCAAAGGCAATTCCGGTAAAGGGATATCTTCCCAAGAACGCCTTAGCTAAGGCCCTAAGCTATTATAAATACCCCAAGCCCTTACGAACCGAGGTACGCATAATTCTACCCGACTCTGGCACTCTAGAGTTGTGAGCAATACTAACTTAACCATCGGAGGGTCGTTGACCGGTACCACACCGGTATTCCGTCTTGAGGTTCTTTTCACCTGTGCAGGTTTATCCGAAGTACGCGAAGACCCTGTAGCCACTGAGCAGATTCTCGACATCATCATTTGTAATGATCAATATGGAAGAGATGTCCACATGTTATCAAAGTAGAATGTTGGAACAGAAGTTACAGAACACACCGATTGCCTTAATTGCTACAATTGCTATCTTTTTGCCCTTCGTGTAATTATGGTTTTGGGTCAAAGTAGAATATAATGAATAAAATTTTGCATCTCACTTGAGTCAACATTAATGTGGTGGTTGGTTCTTAACCGCTGCTTTGATTAGGAAGACCAGTATTTGAAATGTTAGGCATGCCAATTTATAAAATGCATCATGTGATATGGGTATCTGAAATTTTGTAAATTCCTGCTGTTATTGGCAACTTATTCCCGAGTTTTGAATACATTAATCTTTTCATAACACTGGATTATATTTCTTCTTAAGTTTATGTCTTGACAAGAAACAAAGGGTTGAGTTTCTCAGAGATTCAGATACCATATATTTCGTTCTTTAGCTGACAAATCACCAGTTCACCACTAATGTCAGTCTGGCAATTTCCCCTTTCAAATTTTTTTTTTCTAGTTAATTTATTGTTATGGACTCTTCTAGCATTGCAATGTATCGGAGCCGTTTCTGATACTTTATCCCTTGTATATCTTACAGGGACATCTGCACACTCACAGATTTTGCGACAATGTATGGACCTTCATCTTACAGGATGCTGCTATGTTTAAGAGTCAGGATAGCCAGGAGAATGTTGGCAGGGTGAAAATAGTGGCATGTGATTTAAAGCCTGAAGAAAGCACACACGATGCTCTCTTGACGGAACAGAAACTAAACTGTTAGTTTCTGAGTAGTAAACCTCAAAGTGGGAGATTGAATATAAATTGTGGGAGTTTGTGTTATTACCTGCAGGAACTGGTAACAGTGGGAGATTGAATATAAATTGTAAAGCCATCACCCTAGAGATTTATAGTTATTTGATGTTACATGGATTATGTTGCAAATTTATTGAATGAATCTTTTTATTTTTTTTCGTGGTAAGTAAATTCGTTTATTACTTGTGAAGAAAAAAATGATGAAGGCTACTGCAAATTTGGGAGTTGGGAGATGCCACAAACCAACTGGCTGACTCTTTTGAGTCTTGACAGTAAAAATCTATTACAACTTCCTGTAATTATTTTTTAATCACACTTCTATTCATTTGATAAAATTAAATTCTTGGGGGAATTGCATTTCGGATCTTCTAGTGGGATATAGAATTGTTGTTTGTGGGATATACAAATTGTAGCATTTAAATATAGTCTTTCTCAAGTGTAGCATAATCCAACAAGCAAACAAAGCTCTTGGCTAGGATGCAGAGACACGGGTACAATACGGTGATACAAATAATTTTTGAAAAATTATAACATGATACAACGGATAAGACATGGTTACAACACATATACCACACCTTAAATGTAGTGTTTGTGCATCCTAGGCTGAATTTGGATAACTTTCCACTAAGAATTAGAGAATTTGGTCTTTTAAGAAAATTGAACCTGATGATTGACAATTGAGACAGGTTCACAAAATCTGTTAATTTGTGCCACACGTGACACGTCCAATGCTTGGCAATTTTAAGTCCAAATTTAAACCCGATATGTGAGTGGAGCCAATTCAAGCCACAGACTCCTCAACCCCAGTTTGAAAACTTAATAAGCTACGAAATAAGTTTAGGTTTTTTTCAGTGAAACTTGAAGGAGCCTCTAATTGTTAGTCTTCGAGCAATTTAAGTCCTATTTATAATAGGGAAAGAAAATTTTTAAAATAGAGTAGCATCTTGTTCATATTGGCTTGAAACAGTTACAAATCTCAAAAATAAAATTGACTTAGCTATTCATTTTGAGGGAACGAACTGAATGATTATTGAGTCCCAAATCAGAGATGCAAGAGATTACAAGAAAGTCAAAATTTTATTAATTCATGAATTTTAAATGTAAGCAACTCGAACTATTCTTGGAATTAAAAGCATTCTTCATGTTGATTGCACTCACAGTACATCTTACCTACTGCCACATTCAAGAATAGCAAAAGCTTCAGTTTAGGAAAGAATAAAAAATAAAACCAAAATATAAGTAGAATTAGAATGAACATTTCTACTAGATGAATTAAAATAATTCTTAAAAACAACTAACATTGAAAACATGATTGATTACCTGTTGCTTAGAAGAGATCCAAGTTAGAAAGAAAACTCTTGATGCTCTAACAAGAACAACGACCTTCTTTTTGGCTTTTGATCTGCTTTGATACAAAATTCTTTATAACCAAAAATGCTCCCAATAAGTTGAGCATTCATCACGAAGAAGAAAATTTTCAAAACAGAAAGGTACTCCATCAGCTAGACTCTCTAATTAACTCTTTTTCAATAACTCACTAGACCAATGGTCAGAATAAGTGCTGCACTTGGATTTATATAGGCCTTAAGGTGTATTTTCATATGCTTCCTACGCAACATTTAAGTTGTAAAATGTTATCCATCAAGACACGGTATACTCAAAATTTCAAGCCTAACAACCAATAAATTTATTGTTCCTATTAACTCTCCATATTTGCTAAAATATTCTAAGATTGCCTGCTAAAATTAGCTAGAACTCATAATCCTACATGATTTATTTTTCAAAGGTTTCCATCTTAAGCTTACGCAAGAGACAAGTAATTACACATGTAACTTGTGAGATAAGGAAGAAATTTTACTGTGCATATATCATTAAAAACTAAAAAAGACATGAGGTTTATTGGATCGAAACCCGAAAGCAGATTTTGCACGACATTCATATAGCACCATCATCAACAAGTTCTCTAATAATAAAATGGGTCATGTCAAAAACAAAAACAAAAAAAAAAGGCGAAATTATAGATAACATAATATTGGACATATGGTATATTTTGATAGCATTTTTTAATTACAGAAAATTGATAGCAAGTATTTATTTCAAATTTTATGCCCCCAAAGTAAAAACATATTTCAAAATATTATATATTTATATAATATAATTTGAATCACTTGAATCCATTTCTACATATTGGGCATGACGTTTTTGGCCTTATCTATGTGTACCATTTTTAAGAGAATTTCCCTCTTTGAACTGAACTTTTATGTAGTTCAAAAATATCCCTAAACCTTACATACAGAAAAAACTTAAGAACAACCCAATAAAATTATATCTCTAACACAACTTAAAATGCCTACAAATAAGACATTCTCCTACTAATACATATCTTCAAAATAAACTTATCCAAAAAAAAATTTAAAGGAAAATTATGATACTACACAAAAAAAAAAAAAAAATTTAAAAATCTCATCGCACGCTCAAAACACTTGTAACGAGGCTAGTAATTTATAAAGAATTGCTGTCCTTCTTGGTCAAGCAAAATCTAGATGCTACTTTTTTTTTTTACTGAAAATCTAGATGGTACTTAACGTTTTTTTTTTTGTTTATGTTTTTTTTTTTTTAGAGAAAGACGTTAATGTTTTGTTGAAAGCTAAAAAGTGTCATGAGAGGAAATGTAGAAAATAACGCATAGTTTAACTCAAAATGGAGTCATTTGGTGAAAAAAAAAAAAAAAAAAAAACACCATTGAAATTCGTATCAAAACTTAACAGTGGGTGAAAATGTAACTTTAAGAAGAGTATTTTTTAAAAACAATATTTTTTCAGAGAACATATGTAAATATTTGAAATTATTTGTGTTCATTTTTAAAAAAGTATCTAAAAATAAATGTCAATATTTATAAGTTCCATGCCAATCTAATTCCATTTCATGTCTTCCATGTCTATTAACTATATAAAAAGAGCCAATAGCTCATGAATGGTGTCTGGTTTATTCAATCGTTGAGCTTTTTTTTTTTTTTTTTTTTCCAAGTAAGAGCCAATAACTCATGAATAGTGTCTTTGGTTTATTCAGTCATTGAGCTTTTTTTCTTCCACTAGTGTTGGCTGCACGTGCAAGGCACGTGCTGCTCCAGTAGTGAAAAAATTAATAGATTTTGTGTGTAAAACCGTGAATTTCGGCTCACCCAATTTGACTATATTAAAAAAGAAGTCTAAGAATACAACAAAATATCACAATATTTTCACAATATCTTCATTTTTAGGGTTCGAATAGATTTTTTTTTTTTTTTTTTGAGAGAAATGCTACATTCATAAAAATTTTTAGAACAAATTCTAAATGACAAGTTGTTATTGGTTTTAAACTAATAACATTGTTATTATTATTCTCAAAACATTTATTTTCAGTTGTGGTTAGTCACAATCTCATATTTTACTATTTTATTTCGACTTGTAAGAAATTGATACTTCAATATTTGTAAAAATATTATGAAATTTGTTGTGTTAGTATAACAATATATATGTCAGCTTACATAAATATTTATAAGAAGAAAAAAAAATACAAACCGATTACTGAGAAAAAAAAAGTTTAGGCACTATAGAAATTAATGTTAAAATGTTGTGGACTTAGCATTTTTTTATTTGATCTATAAGAAACTGAGATCTCAAAAATTGTAAAAATATTGTGATAATAATAAGTGTTATAACATTTTCTTAAAACATTTATTTTCAGTTGTAGTTGGTCACAGTCTCATATTTTATTGTTTTATTTCGACTTGTAAGAAATTGACACGTCAATAATTGTGAAAATATTGTGAAATTTGTTGTGTCAGTATAAAAATATATATGTCAGCTTACATAAACATTTCAAAGAAAAAAAAAACACAAATTGATTACTGGGAAAAAAAAAATCTTTAGGCACTATAGTTACAGTGCCAATTAAATAAACCAAAAGCATTATAGCTCTAGTGCTATCCATCAATAATAGCTTACCTATGATTTGTTATGAAATTAATGTTAAAATATTGTGGACTTAGCATTTTTTTATTTGATATATAAGAAACTGAGATCTCAACAATTTTATTTGATATATAAGAAACTGAGATCTCAACAATTGTGAAAATATTGTGATAACAATAAGTGTTGTAATATTTTCTCAAAACATTTATTTTCAATTGTGGTTGGTCATAGTCTCATATTTTATTTTTTTATTTCGACTTGTAAGAAATTTATACCTTAATAATTGTGAAAATATTGTGAAATTTTTTGTGTCCGTATAACAATATATATGTCAACTTATATAAATATTTAAAAGAAAAAAAAAACACAAACCGATTACGAGAAAAAAAAAAAAAACTTTAGGCACTATAGAAATTAATGTTAAAATGTTGTGGACTTAGCATTTTTTTTATTTGATCTGTAAGAAACTGGGATATCAACAATTGTAAAAATATTGTGATAACAATAAGTGTTGTAACATTTTTTCAAAACATATTTTTCCAGTTGTGGTTGGCTACAGTCTCGTATTTTATTATTTTATTTCGACTTGTAAGAAATTGATATGTCAATAATTGTGAAAATATTGTGAAATTTGTTGTGTCAATATAATAATATAAATGTCAGCTTACATCAATAATTAAAAGAAAAAAAAACACAAACCGATTACTGAAAAAAAAGTGACTAACTAAACCATAATTGTGAAAATATTGTGAAATTTATTATGTCAGTATAACAATATAAATGTCAGCTTATATCAATATTTAAAAGAAAAAAAAAACACAAACCGATTACTGGAAAAAAAAAAGTGACTCACAAAAATGGGACTGTAGATGAACAGTGCCAAAACACTGGATGTACAGTGCGAAAGCATCACAGCGGCATTGTCAAAACATTTATTTTCAGTTGTGGTTGGCTACAGTCTCATATTTTATTATTTTATTTCGACTTGTAAGAAATTGACACGTCAATAATTGTGAAATTTGTTGTGTCAGTATAACAATATAAATGTTAGTTTTCATCAATATTTAAAAGAAAAAAAAAAGCATAAACCGATTACTGAAAAAAAAAAACTAAGTAAATTATAATTGTAAAAATATTGTGAAATTTATTGTGTCAGTATAACCGTATAAATGTTAACTTATATCAATATTTAAAAGAAAAAAAAAACACAAACCGATTAATAATAAAAAAATGACTGACCCAAATGGCACTGTAAATGAACAGTGCAGAGGCACTGAATGCACAGTGCCAAAGCACTGCGGTGGCATAGCCGCTTTTATATATAAGAAATTTGTTGTGTCAGTATAACAATATAAATGTCAGCTTACATCAATATTTTAAAAAAAAAACACAAACGGATTACTGGAAAAAAAAAGTGACTAACTAAACCATAATTGTAAAAATATTGTGAAATTTGTTGTGTCAGTAAAACAATATAAATGTCAGCTTACATCAATATTTAAAAGAAAAAAAAAAAGCATAAACCAATTACAAAAAAAAAATGACTCACGAAAATAGCACTAAAAATGAACAGTGAATAACACTGCATGAACAGTACAAAAACTTTGTTATATAAAAATTTATTGTGTCAATATAACAATATAAATGTCAGCTTACATCAATATTTAAAAAAAAAAAAAAAAAAAACACAAACTGATTACTGGAAAAAAAAAATGTGACTAAGACTAATGAAATTATAATTGTGAAAATATTGTGAAATTTTTTGTGTCAGTATAACAATATAAATGTCAACTCACAACAACATTTAAAAGAAAAAAAAAAACACAAACGAAATACTCTAAAAAAAAAAAAAAAAAAAAAGCCATAACGCCTCACGAAACCAAAAAATCACTGTAGCAACAGTGATTTTGCGCATTCGCGCTTTTATATATACTAGTGTTGGCTGCACATGCAAGGCACGTGCTGCCCTAATAGTGAAAAAATTAATAGATTTTGTGTGTGAAACTGTGAATTTTGACTCACCTAATTTGACTATATTATAAAAAAGTCTAAGAATACAACAAAATATCACAATATTTTCACAATATCTTAATTTTTAGGATCCGAATAGATATTTTTTTATTTTATTTGAGAAAAATACTACATTCATAACATTTTTAAAACAAATTCTAAATGACAAGTTGTTATTGGTTTTAAACTGATAACATTGTAATTGTTATTCTCAAAACATTATTTTCAATTGTAGTTAGTCACAATCTCATATTTACTATTTTATTTCGACTTGTAAAAAATTGATACTTCAATATTTGTAAAAATATTATGAAATTTGTTATGTCAGTATAACAATATATATGTCAACTTACATAAATATTTAAAAGAAAAAAAAAACACAAACCGATTACTGGAAAAAAAAAAAAAGTTTAGGCACTGCAGAAATTAATGTTAAAATGTTGTGGACTTAGCATTTTTTTATTTAATCTATAAGAAACTGAGATCTTAACAATTGTAAAAATATTGTGATAATAAGAAGTGTTATAACATTTTCTCAAAACATTTATTTTCAGTTGTAGTTGGTTATAGTCTCATATTTTATTGTTTTATTTTGACTTGTAAGAAATTGACTCGTCAATAATTATGAAATTTGTTGTGTCAGTATAACATCATTTAAAAGAAAAAAAAAACACACACACACAAACCGAATACTTAAAAAAAAAAAAAAAAAAAAAAAAACTCACGAAACCAAGTTACTGTGCCCGCTACAGTACCGCTACAGTGCAACAACACTGAATGCATAGTGCCGAAGCAGTGTAGCAACATTGCCGCTTTTTATATAAAGAAAATTTATTGTGTCAGTATAACAATATAAATGTTAGCTTATATCAATATTTAAAAGAAAAAAAAAACACAAACCAATTACTGGAAAAAAAAAAAAAAAAAAGTGACTCACGAAAATGGCACTGTAGATGAACAAGGTCAAAATACTGGATTTACAGTGCGAAAGCACTATAATGGCATTGTCAAAACATTTATTTTCAGTTGTGGTTGGCTACATGCTCATATTTTATTATTTTATTTCGACTTGTAAGAAATTGACAAGTCAATAATTGTAAAAATATTGTGAAATTTGTTGTGTCAGTATAACAATATAAATGTCAGTTTACATCAATTTTTGAAAGAAAAAAAAAAACACAAACCGATTACTGGAAAGAAAAAAAAGACTAAGTAAATCATAATTGTGAAAATATTGTGAAATTTATTGTATCAGTATAACCATATAAATGTCAGCTTATATCAATATTTAAAATTAAAAAAAAATAACACAAACCGATTAATGAAAAGAAAAAAAAAATGACTCACCAAAACGGCACTATAGATGAACAGTGTAAAAGCACTGAATGCACAGTGTCAAAGCACTGCAGCGGCATAGCCGTTTTTATATATAAAAAATTTGTTGTATTAGTATAACAATATAAATGTCAACTTACATCAATATTTAAAAAAAAAAAAAAACAAACCGATTACTGGAAAAAAAAAGTGAATAACTAAATCATAATTGTAAAAATATTGTGAAATTTTTTGTGTCAGTAAAATAATATAAATGTCAATTTACATTAATATTTAAAAGAAAAAAAAACATAAACCAATTACTAAAAAAAAAAAAAAAAAGTGACTCACGAAAACAGCACTGTAGATGAACAATGAATAATACTACATGAACAATACAAAAACACTGTTATATAAAAATTTATTGTGTCAGTATAACAATATAAATGCTAGTTTATATCAATATTTAAAAAAAAAAAAACACAAACCGATTACTGAAAAAAAAATGTGACTAACGAAACCATAATTGTGAAAATATTGTGAAATTTATTTTGTCAGTATAGCATCATTTAAAAGAAAAAAAAAACACACACACACACACCTAATACTGAAGAAAAAAAAAAAGCGACTCAAGAAACCGTAATTGTGAAAATATTGTGAAATTTATTATGTCACTATAACATCATTTAAAAAAAAAAAAACACACAAACGAATATTGAAGAAAAAAAAACGCCTCACGATACCAAGTTACTGTGCCCGCTACAGTGCAACAATACTGAGTGAACAGTGCCAAAGCACTGTAGCGGCATTACCCCATCAATATTTAAAAAAAAAAAAAAACACAAACCGATTACTGAAAAAAAAAATATGACTAACGAAATCATAATTGTGAAAATATTGTGAAATTTATTTTGTCAGTATAACATCATTTAAAAGAAAAAAAAACACACAGACACACCTAATACTGAAGAAAAAAAAAAGCGACTCAGAAAACCATAATTGTGAAAATATTGTGAAATTTATTATGTCAATATAACATCATTTAAAAGAAAAAAAACACGAACACAAACCGAATCCTGAAAAAAAAAAAAAAAAAAAAAAAAAAAAAAAAAAAAAAAAACGCCTCACGAAACCAAGTCACTGTGCCTGCTACAGTGCCGCTACAGTGCAACAACACTGAGTGAACAGTGCCGAAGCACTATAGCGGCATTGCACAAACCGATTACTGAAAAAAAATGTGACTAACGAAATCATAATTGTGAAAATATTGTGAAATTTATTTTGTCAGTATAACATCATTTAAAAGAAAAAAAAACACACACACACACACCTAATACTGAAGAAAAAAAAAGCGACTCAGAAAACTATAATTGTGAAAATATTGTGAAATTTATTATGTCAATATAACATCATTTAAAAGAAAAAAACACACACACAAACCGAATCCTGAAGAAAAAAAAAAAAAAAAAAAAAAAAAAAAAAAAAAAAAAAAAAAAAACGCCTCACGAAACCAAGTCACTGTGCCTGCTACAGTGCCGCTACAGTGCAACAACACTGAGTGAACAGTGCCGAAGCACTGTAGCGGCATTGCCGCTTTTTATATAAAGTATAACAATATAAATGTCAACTCACAACAACATTTAAAAGAAAAAAAAAAACACAAACGGAATACTCTAAAAAAAAAAAAAAAAAAAAAGCCATAACGCCTCACGAAACCAAAAAATCACTGTAGCAACAGTGATTTTGCGCATTCGCGCTTTTATATATATAGAAGTACGCCAGTTTTTTGAGCTTTGTTTTTGCTTTTGTTTGCGTTGTTTTTTTTTTTAAATCTTTATATGTTTACTTTGTAAGCTTATGTGGCAGACATACAAAAAGGTGACAAATATTATACATATTTGCAAAAAAAAAAAAAGTAAATTTATATATAAAAAGCGTGAATGGAAAAAGCTATAATAGCTTCGCTATAGTAGTTTTGATTTGTTCAATTTTCACTATTTTGTTGACATTTTTTTTTTTGTGAATGTGTAAAGCTGTGATAGATTTGTTATAGTATTTTGGTTTGTCCAATTCGCACTATTTCACATTGTAATAAAATATTAGTATAACAAATTGGCACAATATTTTCATAGTTCTTAAGGTGTTAATTCCTTATAAGTTAAAATAAAATTAAAAAATATCATACTAGAACCAACCACAACTAAAAATAAAAGTATTGTGAAAAAAGAAGTGCTACATCGACAATATTTTTCACAACACTTTCATAACAAATCATAAACGGTAAATTGTTACTGGTTCTAATTTAGACTTACTAATGAAACTACTTTTTTGCCCACCAATAACAACCTACTACTTATGATTTGTTGTGAAAATGTCATGGACAACATTTTTTTATGAAAATGTTATGACATCTTATTGTCGTCACAATATTTTCAAAACTGCTTAGCTGTCAATTCTTTACAATTCAAAATAAAATATAACAAAATTATAAAGGTATTATGAAAATATTGTGTTATTCTGTTGTGTTTTTAGAAATTTTTTGTTGGTTTAGTCAGTTTTTTTGAGCTAAAATTCACTATTTCACATATAATTTTCTTCAGTTGACTTTTTGTGTTTTTTTCTTGGTGCACCATTTTAAGTAAAAACACATAGTTTTATAAACAAAAACTTAGAATAAAAACATTTTTCATCCTTTATGTTTAAGGTAGTTTACAATATCTCCTTAAGCTTTAAAATCAGGCAATCTTTTCCTCAATATTTTGGAAAAGAGCAAATATGTCATATTGTTGTTCTCTCAGTTAAACCCTAATAAAAACTTGTGATTCTTAAAATATTTTATTATGTAATGTCTAAAATACTTCCACTAAATTCTAACATCCCAAAAAATTTTTTCGCGTATTTTGAGTTTTAGACGGTAGTAATTCTTGGGAAATTGAAATGATGATATAAAGTGTTTTATTTGTTATCTAAAAAACATTAATTTTCAAGGTTTAAATTTTTGAAACTTATAATTTATCTAATGGAAAATTTGATGACACATGCAATTTTTTATCTTTTTTTATTTTCTTAGCAAAACTCAGTTGTTTATTATTGTAATATGATGATATTTGTTATCATTCTTAGAAATTTTTAGCGAGTGAATATATTGCCTTTAGCAAATAGGAACTAAAAAACTATTACAGTAAGATAGATATTTATATGTTAAATAGCTACCCTAACTTTGTAGTTAATCAAAATTCTTATACAAATGAGATTAACTTTTTATAACCTAATTATCAAAATTCTTAAAATTAATGTCTCTTTTGATTAATGTAAATCTTTATATATTTTAAAAATCAAATGATTTATATTTTTGTTTTGTGATGCAAATAAAATCTAGAATTTACCTTAATCACTACTCTTTTTTCACAGCAAGCACGTGCCTTGCACATGCTGCCCAACTAGTTTTAACAAAAGCTTTAATTTACACCACGTTGATTAGACTAAATAGTAAATTACATTTTTTAAATTTGGATATTTTTGGTGATATTTCCCATTAAGATCCGCATTTCACTCCCTTATTATTGTAATTATCAAATTATAAATAAAAATAAATTTGATCATTAAAATTTTATTCTGTAATGTTTAAAATTTTAGATTGATCAACATATTATATTTCATCATTCCATCCATAACTGATTAGATATTAAAAATTGATGGATAAAATTGAGACAATTAAATATATAATAACAAACTACAAGTCTTATAGCTCAATTGACACTTTTTAATATTTCTAATTAAGACGTTTAAGGTTCAAAACCCCTAACTTGAACTACTGAATTATCAAATAGACATATACACAAGAAGAAAATTGACAAAGTTTGGTTACAACCTTGGTTGTAGCCTAAGGTAACAGCTTCACTCAATATATTTTTATTTGATGTGAATTTTGAAAATCTACTATTAAATTACATTTTCTTCTTATATTCTCAATGCTTGAAAAATTTTCCAAAAATCAAAGATCGATAGCTATGTCATCAATCAATTGTTTAAATTGTAAGATTTTGTAGTCTAAAATTACACATAAAAAAGTTTTATGGATCATATATATATATATATATTAATAGGTAAAGCCGAGAGAAAATTCAATTAGATTTCAAATTAGAATTCAATTAGAGTCTAATTTTAGGCTATGTGTCCCAATTAATCTAAGTTTTTAAACTTTTGTACCAAGTGAGTTAATTCAGTGTAAAAACTGGATTTCAATTAGAGTTTAATTTTACTCTATGTGTTCCATCTAATCTAAATTTTTTTAATTTTTGTGCCAAATGAGTTAATAAAAAAAATCGTAATTTTTGAATGATTTTATATTTATAAGCTTTTTTTTAATAATCAAAAACTATTTAAATTTATGAGTCATTTAGGGTCCGTTTGGTTGGAGGAGTGGAAAAGTGAGAGGATGGAAAATTGTGGGAGGATGGAAAAGTGGGAGGATGGAAAATATTTAGTTTTCCCTCTTGTGTGTTCGGTTGGAGGAGTGGAAAAGTGGGAGGATGGAAAACTTTTGTGTTCGGTTGGAGAGAAAAGGGAAAGGATGGAAATTGTAATTTATATAAATTGACTATTATATCCTTGCTACATAATATATAAGAAATAAATTTATTTTTAATCATTAATTAATATAAAATTTATCACATCATATATATAAATTTATATTATTATAATGTAAAAATTAGATTAAGTCATGTTAAAAACAATATTTAGTAATGTTGAAAAAAAAATGTTACTGTTCAGTAACGTTGAAAAAAATTATTAAAAAAAAAACGTTACTGAACAGTAACATTGAGAAAAAAAAAAATACTGTAAACAATAACATTGAAAAGGATTATAAAAAAAACAACGTTGAACAGAAAAAAAAAATCAAGTAACGTTTCAAAAAAAAAAAAAAACAAAAGAAGAAGGAACGTGTTCAGTAACGTTGAGAGAAAAAAAAAAAATCAACAGCGTTACTGTTCATGTGAACATTAACGTTGAAAAGAATTAAAAAAAAAAAAGAAAAAAGAAAACAACGTTACTGAAAGTAACGTTGTTGAACAGGAAAAAAAAAATATTCAGGTAATGTTGAGAAAAAGAAAAAAAAAAAAAGAAAAAAGAGAAAGTTGAAAAAAAAAAAGGTGGGAAGAGGGTATTTTTGTAAAAGTGCTACTATAGAACTTTTCTCTCCATATTTTCCTTCCGATTTGGAAGGAAAAAAAAAAGTGGGCCCGGAGAGAAAATTTTCTCTCGAGTTTTCCATCCTTCCTATTTTCCTTCCCCAAACGAACAGTGGAAAACAATATTTTCTTTCCTATTTTCCTTCCTATGTTTTCCATTCTCCCTGTTTTCACTCCAAACGAACAGAGCCTTATGTAATATACCATGACTATGTACGGTTCATTATTAACTAGATAATATATATATATATATATATATTGTTGCTTTTTTTTAAACAAAAGTTTAGAGAAAATTCAATTAAAATCAAAATTGGATTTTGCTTTTGTTAACTTTCTATACAAATTAAATTGTTTAGATTTTTGCCATTATTTTTTCTCTAAACTAATGAGCATATTTTTTATACTATTTCTATTTAGGAATGGCAATGGGTCGGGTTTGGGGTGGGTTTTTTGATGCTCGAACCCAACCCGCAGGCCCTAATCCATTACACAAACTCGACCCGTTTAATAAACGAGTTTTTTTTAAACCCCAAACCCGCCCCGTCAAGCCCTGCGAGCCCCTTCTAGCCACTTCTGGTCGTAATTCGTGGCCCAATCCGACACAATCTTTAGAAAAAAAAAACGATAACACAAATAGCAACACAAATCCTATCACAATCACAGAAATCACCAACACAAACATAAACACAAACTCACATTTAACAACAAAATAAATTGTAAATAATATTAAATAATAAATCAACATTTTGTTATCAGTCTTGCTGAAATGAGATTCTTAGACAGAAAATAAATAATAAATAAACACAAAAAATAGAAGAAACAAAACTCCATTTATGGACCAATTTTTACATTAACACAAACATCAACTCCAATTCACATTTTTTGAAGTTATCTTGGGCGCTATAGGCAACTAAACCAAGAGCTCCTCCGATCATCATATCTCTCTCTGATCTAACAATCTCATACTCCAATCTAACAATCTCATGCTCCTCCGTGATAAATAGTAACCACCATGAGATCCGTGCTCCTCCATGACAAATAGCAACCACCATGTGATGAGAGTGAGTGAAGGTGATGTGAGAGAGAAATCAGAGAATGAAATTTTAGGGTCAGGGCTGTGAGATATATATATATATATATATATAAATAGGTAGGTAGGTAGGTTTTTTTTTGTAATTTTACCTTTAGGCTAAACGGATCGGGTCCGAGTTCGGGTCCGGGTTCAGGTTCTAGTTTGGGGCGAGTTTTAACAAAACAAAGCCAAACCCATTTCAGGTTTTATTTTAAAAACCCAGACTCAACCCTACTATTTATCGAGTCGGGTCGAGCTGGGTACCCAAGGGTCGAGTTATTATTGTCATCCCTATTTCTATTCAAATATTTTGTATGTGAAGATATTGAACGTAACAAATTATAATTGAGCTGAACGATCCCATGCATCTATCCCCATTCAATTTAGGAGATACTATTTGACCAATTTATTATTTTATATTGTGTTATATTTAGTAGAATTTCACAGAAAATAATTGTGAATAGATATTGTATATGTATTATCCAATAGTAATTTTCAAAATTATATACGTAATAACAATGTAACGAGAAACTTGGTGTAACCAATATCGTGAAAATTGCAAGGAAAAACTATTTTAATACCTCTAAATGTCCTGGTTGAACCATATCCTATATGTTTAATAACCCAAATTAACATCAATAACACTACTACAATTCATCATTCCCATGCATAAGCACAAGTTACATACTAGTAGTAAATAATATTTGAATGATACAAAATTTGATATATGTGTTAAAAACTTAAAAAGCATGCAATCAAATAGTTAAATTTTCGAAATATATAGCAATCTTATTTTATTTATTTATTTTAAAGTTGAGCTACAACCAAGTTTGTAGTCAAATTTTGTCCAATTTTTTTCCAAATTGAAATACCCTCATTTATTGTTGGAGGATCAAAAATGTAATTTAGCCTTTTTTTTTTTTTTTACATGCTATGTACTATGTTGTAGTTTAGCCTTAAAAACGTCATGTCGTTTATAAGCACTGGCTTAGCGCTTTTATAAAACGACACACCGTCCTATCTCACTCTCCCTTTAAAATGTGCTAATATCTTGAAGAAACGACCGCTGCTCGATTTTTAGTTCTAAAATCTAAAATCTAAAATCTCTCTCTCTCTCTCTCTCTCTCTCTCTCTCTCTCTCACTGATTATTCGACTATCGATGGTGATCCCTGTATCCATAATGGGTATTGATTCTCACTTTGAGATATGGAAACGTGGAACTCTTTATAAAGCTCTCAAAGCATCAAATTCGGAATCAGATTCTTTCCTATCTTTTCCAGAAGTAATCGTAATTTGAATTCCATATCTTTTTCTGTGAGGAAAAAAAAAAAAAAACCTAGCTTTTTTTTAAACTTCCACTGATGACAAAAACAAAAGAAAATTCCCTTTCATATTGATGATGTCAAGAATCAACTCAGTAAGCTGCAAGGTCTTTGCGTACTTCGAGCAAACCTGCACAAGGGAAAAGAATCTCAAAGGGGAGTACTGGCGTGGTACCGGCCAACGACCCTCTGATGGTTAAGTTAGTATTGCTCACAACTCTAGAGTGCCAGAGTCGGGTAGGAGTATTATGCGTACCTCGATTTGGGAGGGCTTGGAAGTATTTATAGTAGCAGGGGACCTTAGCCAAAGCGTGCTGGGGAAGATACCACTTTACCGGAATTGCCCCTGAATAGCGTGGAACGCAAGATACTTCTTGGGCAATCAAGTGTGTTGGGCAAGACATCCCTTTGGGAGTAATCGTACTGCGCAAGACATCTGTCCAAGTAATAGCGTACGCGACAAGATTCTTCCCCTCATGGAAGCGTACATGACAAGACATGTATCGCTGCCTTCGATTTCATCTCGTCGCTTACCCACTCCTTCGCCTAGGGTTGGACCGATTAGGCCTCGTCGACCGTCGGCTTGAACAGGTGTCGTCCGCCTCGCCGTATGGGCACGGACGGCCGTCAGCCTATGTCGTCCCGTCGGCCTTTATAGTGCCGTTGGTTAGGTAGGCTGACAGCAATACTCAGGCTATCCCTATTAGTTGCCCCCTACTCCTCAATCCCGTTGGCTTTATCTGATGGTTTAGGGAGTATATCTTCGCGTGGCAGACAAGGCATTAATGGCTAGCCTCCTCGAGCCGTCTTAGTGTCGGAACACGTGTCCTGGGTCCACTGGCTTGCGCCTAGACGAGGGTGTCGCTTCGTCTTTCGCGCCCATATTCTTGCCTATATATATGTCCCACCTTCCTCCTTTTTCTCCTTTATTCCATTCCTGCTGATCAGAACAAGACCGTCAGTTTAAAGAACCGAGACTGTCAAGTGCGATCTCGTCTACGTCTGTTTATTGAGACCGTCATCCTCCTCAAAGCCGTCTTCATAACTTGGTGAGTTATTCTTGCTTTTATTGTCTTTTGTTTATTCATATACTGAACTTTACAAGAGGTTTTACTGGGAAGGTCATCACTTGGGTTCTTAGACCACCCCCGTCGCTTGTAGGTAGTCAGATGCCTAGGGAGATGACGAGTGAGCAATCGTCAGTCCGCAATAGAGCGGGCTATGACAAGGTCTTCCAATCAGGCCATGAGCCTAGGGAGGGATCTTCTTGGTCGTCGGGGGAAGGATCGTCAGTCCGGTCTTCTGACGAGAAGGTGAAGAATTATGGTGGTGTAGTTGGTGAGGGTCGGGTTGATGATGTCCAGGTGGACGAAAGCGGGAGTGACGGCAGCTCGGCTAATGATACTTCGGAGAGTACGTCGGGAGGCCCCGGGGACGACCGTCCATTCCTAAAAAGTGGACGGTCAACCACTTTATGTTGACGATGACGGAAAAAGTGTTTAACTCCCTGTGCGCGCGTTACCAGATCCCTGATGATATCCTGATCTGTTTTCCCTTGGAGAGAGAGAAGTGTTACTCCGGAAAGACCGCGGATGTCGGCATGTACGACGCCATGTTCGCGGCGGGCTTGAGGTTGCCCCTGACGGCACTCCACCGTCAGCTGGCCAACTACCTTAGTCTGTCCGTCAGCCAGATCGCCCCCAAGGCCTGGAGGGTGTTCATAGGGTCTGAAATCTTGTGGGGTATTCTAAGTGGAGGGAACCGTCAGTTAACTCTCGATGAGTTTTTCTGGTGCTATTGTCCCCACCATATCGCCTCATCTCAAGAGATCTACCACTTCTCCGCGAGGAAGAAGGAGTTGAGGCTGGTGTCTAACATGCCCAACTCCAATAGGAACTGGAAAGGCCGGTACTTCTTCGTGGAGGGTACGAACTGGGTGTGTCGTCAGGAGGAATGGGGGACGATACCCCAAGGTTTTGACAACACCTGGGCGTTCGTCAGGGAATCAGGTCGTCGCCGTCAGCTTCTCTTTGGAATTGTTCACTCCTGAGTTCTAATCCGTCTGTTTTTCTTCTTTTATTTCAGCCTGCACTCGCCCGGAGGTCACAGAGGAGTAGGAGGCCTTCATTCTCAAGGTGACGGATATACCTTTAGAAGAGCGGAAGTGCCGTGACCTCATCACGCCCGACACTCTTCACGTCTATTGCGGAGGACCCGTGCCTTCAGAAGAAGCCCGTCGTCTGCACAACCTTTCCCACCAGCGTAAGCTTCGCCAGCCCCCCTCATTCTGTCACTTTTACTTTATGGTCTCGTTGACAAACTTTTTGCAGATATGGAGTCAAGCAAGCTGAAGGCGCAGATTAGGGCTGCCGCTGCGCGAAAGAAGGAGGAGGGGAGAGGAAAGGACGGTGCATCCTCGTCCATTCCCAAGGCCGTCTTTAAGGGTGCGCCGAAGAGGAAGGGCGACGGGACAGAGGACCGCCCGTCCAAAAAACAAACCATTGCTTCTGAGGAACATCCTGCGAAGCCCCCGTCTCCCAAGCATGGGGCCAGGAAGGGGTTGATGTCGACCCACGACCCCGTTGGCCAGGAGGATGAGCGCTGCCTCCTTACCCATAAGGGGTATGCGCTGGAGAGGCTGGAGTCCATCTTGGAGAAGAGGGACGCTGATTCTTGTGCCAATCAGTCCATGATGGAGCTGGGGGACTCGGGTCTCTATGATCTTGCCCGAGTATGAACATTCACTTATTATTTTTTTTTTTTTTGTTCTGTCTGCTTTTTGTGCTAATGGGCTGACGGGGGTTTCGTTTCGCAGGCTATGGTTCGCATAAGGGCCATACAGGTTAAGGGGGCAAAAAGTGAGGAGCTGCTGGCCTGTCAGCAGAAGCGTATCAAGAATCTGACTGACAGGTTGGATCAGTACAAAGATGCTTGCCGCACCTTGAACGGAGAGGTGATGGAGCTGAAAGGGAAGCTCGAGGAAGAAGGCCGTCAACTAGAGAAAAAGCGGGAGGCTAAGGTGACGGCAGAGAAGGAACTGGCGTCTCTTCTGGGGCAAGTGGAGATGGCGAAAGCTGACACCGTTCAGGACGTCTCAGTCGTTCATCGATTCCTGCGCCGAGTATTATGGTGACTGGTTTGAGGACTGCCTTAAGCAGGTGAAGTCTCTCTTCCCTCACCTTGACTTGTCGAAGGTTTCCGTGGATGACCCTGTGCCGTCAACGCCCATGGTCGACACCGTCTTTATGGAGGATGACGACCTCGGTGAGTCTGGGATGCATGCCAAAGATGACGATGTCATCCTTGCCCAACCTGCCCTGGACAGGTCTGCTGCTCCAAAGATTCCGTCATCCGATCCTCCCAGCTCTGAAGGCTTCCCTGCCGGCGAGGCCCAAGATCCTAAGGGTGACAAGGCTGTGCCAGATGCCCCAGCCCTTTGAGTTTTCAATTCTTTTTGTAAAATTTATCTCTCCTTTTTGTACATGATGCCCCGTTGTTTTGAGGGCTTTTTGTAAAAAACATTGCTCTTGAGATATAATACTTTATTTCCGTCACTTGTAGTGTACAGCTTCTTTTTACTTTGAGCCTTGTGGATGATTTCTTTATCTCTTCTAATGAGGTCATCAGTTTCCACGTTTAACAGGCTTTTGCGCCTTTTTTTTTTTTTTTTTTTTTTTTTTACCTTTAGGATAGAGCCGTCAGCTTATAAACCGTCGGCTTCTAGGACCGTCGGCTCTTGTACTTCGGCTTTTTATGCCTTGCATATCCATTTAGGATGGTATCGTTGGCTTTGGGCCGTCATCATTTTCTGCTCAATAGGCTTTTGTGCCTTATCGTTTAGTCATCAGCCTTTAAACCGTCAACTTCCATGCTTGACCGGTTTCTATGCTTTTTATCGTTAGGATTGAGTCATCGGTTTTTATGCTCATCTGGTTTCTACGCAATCCTTTTAGGATGGAACCGTCAGCTTTTAAGCCGTTAGCTTTTATGCTTGGCTGGTTTTTGTGCTATCCTTTTTGGATGGAACCGTCAACTTTTAAGCCGTTGGCTTTTATGCTTGAGTGGCTTTTTGTGCTATCCTTTTAGGATGGAACCGTCAGCTTTTAAGCCGTCGGCTTTTATGCTTAACGCTTTTATGCCTTGCATCCGTTTAGGATAGTGTCGTTGGCTTTTAAGCCGTCAGCTTTCATGCTTAACGCTTTTATGCCTTGCATCCGTTTAAGATAGTGTCGTTGGCTTTTAAGCCATCAACTTTTATGCTTGACGCTTTTATGCCTTGCATCCATTTAGGATAGGATTATTGGCTTTTAAGCCGTCAGCTTCTATGCTCGACGCTTTTATGCCTTGTATCCTTTTAGGATGGAACCGTCTGCTTTTAAGCCGTCAGCTTTTATGCTTGACCGGTTTTTATGTTGTATCTTTTTGGATAGCGTCATCGGCTGTTCAACACTTAGCATAGGAGAGACTAAGTAAATATCTGAGCCTTGTATAATTTCAAAAATGGGGGGAAACGTACCCATTGGGTTCTCTAAAATACATCAAAGTAAACTAGAAGTGATGAGTCATTGCCATTCTTTCCTACTGGTAGTACTTCTGTAGGTACTTGGCATTCCATAGATAGTGTAGCTTTTGTCCTTCCAGCGTTTCTAAGTAGTAGGTGCCTTTTCGATGCCATGACGTGACTCGGTAAGATCCTTCCCAGTTGGGGCCGAGCTTCCCCTAGGTGGGGTCTCGGGTGGCACCATGATCTTTCTTAAGACAAGGTCTCCAACCTGGAAGTCTCTGTGTTTGACTCAAGAGTTGTAGTGTCTAGCCATGCGATCTTGATACCGCGCGAGCCTTTGTTCTGCTGCTTCTCTAACTTCGTCGATTAGGTCGAGCTGTAGGCGCAAGGCATCATCGTTCCTTCCTTCATTGTGAGCGTTCACCCTGTAGCTTGTGAGTCCTACTTCGACCGGGATGACCGCTTCGCTTCCGTAAGTTAGCCGGAATGGTGTTTCTCCTGTAGGGGTCCTCGCCGTTGTCCTGTATGCCCATAGTACACTGGGTAGTTCCTCAGGCCATATCCCCTTTGCTCCCTCGAGTCGGGTCTTGATAATCTTAAGCAAGGATCGGTTCGTTACTTCTACTTGGCCGTTGGCTTCGGGGTGGGCGGGGGAGGAGTAGTGATTCTTTATTCCTAACTGTGAGCAAAACTCTCGGAAGGGGCCGTTGTCGAATTGCTTGCCATTGTCCGAGACTAGGACTCTAGGGATCCCAAACCTGCATATGATGGACTTCCAGACAAAGCTTCGCACGTTCTTCTCCGTGATGGTGGCCAGAGCTTCAGCCTCTACCCATTTTGTGAAGTAGTCTATGCCTACTACCAGGAACTTCAGCTATCGCATAGCCGTTGGGAATGGCCCCGTAATGTCTAGTCCCCATTGAGCGAATGGCCATGGGGCTGCCATGGGGGTCAGCTCTTCGGACGGCTGTCTGATGGTGTTGCTGAACCTTTGGCATTTGTCGCAGGCTTTGACGTAGGCTTGGGCGTCTTTTTGCATCGTGGGCCAGTAGTATCCCGCTCGGATCAGCTTGTGCGCTAATGACCGCGACCCCGAATGATTTCCACATATTCCCTCGTGTACTTCCCTCGTGACATAGTCCGCTTCTTCGGGACCCAAGCACCTTAGGTATGGGCGAAAGAAACCTCTTTTGTACAAGACGTCCTTCATCAGTACGAATCTCGCCGCTCGGACCTTCAGTCTTTTGGCGGCCTTTTTCTCATCCGGCAGGGCGCCATCTCTCAAGTAAGAGACTAATGGCGAGGTCCAATTATTTTCAAAGCCTATTTCCTGCACATTGACAGAGTCTTTTAGCGGCGAAATCTGCACAAAGGAGAGCACATTGTCAGGGACGGTCATGTGTTCCAACGAAGCGGCTTTGGCGAGGCCATCAGCTCGCTCATTTTCTTCTCTATGGATTTGGATTATTTCTGCCTTCAGGTCGTCTACCCTTCGCTTCACTTGATCGAGGTATCTTTTCATTTTGTCGCCTCTACACTCGTAGTCTCCGTTTACTTGGTTGACGACGACCTGAGAGTTGTAGTAGACTACCACTCGGGCTGCTCCCGCTGCTTTGGCGAGATCAATCCCGATTATCAAAGCTTCATACTCCGCTTCGTTATTGGTGGCGGGGAAGTCGAGGCGGATCATGCACTCGACCCGATCTCCCTCGGGGGAGTGAAGTACGACACCTACTCCACCGGCCCGTCTAGTTGACGACCCGTCTGTATGTACACTCCATGGAGGGCATCCATCTGCCCCCTGGTCTTCCGCGCTGGTGAACTCAGCGATAAAGTCAGCGACGGCCTGCCCTTTGATGGCGGTGCGAAGGCTGTACCGGATGTCGAACTCAGTCAACTCGATTGCCCATAGGGCCAGGCGACCGGCAGCTTCTAGGTGGTGCATCGCCCGCCGCAAAGGCTTGTCGGTTAGGACAACTATTGTATGAGCTTGGAAGTACGGCTTAAGCTTTCAGGCCGCTGTAACCAAGGCGAAGGGGAGCTTTTCCATGGGTGGATACCTTTCTTCCGCTCCGCGGAATGCCCGACTGGCGTAGTACACAGGTTTCTGGACCTTATTCTCCTCTCTGACTAAGGCCGCACTAACGGCTGCTGGGGATACGGCCAGATAGAGGAAAAGCTCTTCTCTTGGTTACGAAGGGCTTAGTAATGATGGCGAAGAGAGGTAGGCCTTCAGCTCTTCGAACACCTTCTGGCATTCATCTGTCCACTCAAAAGGTTTCTTTAATGTGCTAAATAAGGGTAGGCATTTGTCTGTCGCCCTTGACACAAACCGGTTTAGGGCGGCCACCTTCCCGTTTAAGCTCTGTACCTCTTTCACGTTCTTCGGAGGGCCATCTCCATTATGGATCGGATCTTGTCTGGGTTGGCCTCGATGCCCCTTTGAGACACCATAAAGCCTAGAAATTTTTTCGCCGTCACTCCGAACGCGGACGTCGTCAGGTTGAGCTTCATGTTGTAGGAGCAGAGGGTGTCGAATGTCTCTTCGAGGTCTCTCAAATGGTCTTCCTCCATTCGACTCTTTACCAGCATGTCGTCGACGTATACCTGAACATTCCTTCCTATCTGGTTGGCGAACATTTTGTTCATAAGCCTTTGATATGTGGCCCCCGCATTCTTTAGTCCGAATGGCATCACGTTGTAACAGAAAAGACCCTGGCTAGTAACGAACGATGTCTTCTCTTGATCTGCCACGTCCATCCGGATCTGATTGTACCCTGAGAAGGCATCCATGAAGCTTAGCAGCTGGTGTCGGGCTGTAGAGTCTACCAGCATGTTGACCCGCGGGAGGGGGTAGCTATCCTTGGGGCACGCCTTGTTCAGGTCCATGAAATCAACGCACATGCTCCACTTTCCGCTAACCTTTTTGACCATCACCACATTAGCTAGCCAGTCGGGATAGTATACTTCCCGGATGAAACCCGCCTCCTGTAGTTTACCGACTTCTTCTGCTACCGCTCGGTCTCGCTCCGGGACAAACACCCGCTTTTTCTGCCGGACGGGCCGGAAGGTGGGTGAGACGTTCAGCCTGTGTACCATGACTGAAGGGTCGATTCCCGGCATGTCTTCGGGACTCCATGCGAACACATCTTGGTTTTCCCTGAGGAAAGCCACGAGCGCTTGGCGGGCTGCAGGGCTAGTGAGAACGCCGATTCTGGTGGTCCTCTCTGGCCTGGACTCATCGAGGACTATTTCTTCGAGCTCCTCTACGGGTTCTGCCCCCACTCGCTGCTCTATGTTCATTACTTATAAGTGGCTGTCCATTTCCACCATCGCAACGTAGCATTCTCGCGCGGCCACCTGGTCTCCCCGTAACTCCCCTACACCGTTCTCGGTGGGAAACTTGACCATCAGGTGGTAGGTCGAAGTCACGGCCTTCCATGCATTGAGGGTGGGTCTCCCTATGATGGCGTTGTAGGCGGAAGAGCAATCGACGACGAGGAAGGTGACATCCTTGGTGACTTGCCGGGGATATTCCCCAATTGTGACTGGCAAGGTGATGGCGCCAAGGGGGCATACCCTCGTTCCTCCGAATCTGATGAGCGGAGTGCTGGTAGGTACCAAGCGTTCTCTGTCGATCCGCATCTGTTGGAACGCCGGGTAGTAAAGGATGTCTACAGAGCTTCTGTTATCGATCAAGATCCGGTACGTGTTATAGTCCCCTAGCCGGACATTGACAACAAGAGCATCGTCGTGCGGATAATGAAGACCTTGGGCATCGTCTTCTGTGAACTCAATAGTAGGGCTGTTGACTCGTGGCTTCTTCTGGACCACGCCTACAGTTTGGACATTCTGAACTGCTCTGAGGTAGGATTTTTGAGCTTTCTTTGTTGAGCCGACGGCTGCCGCACTCCCAATGATCATCCTTATGTCCCCTATAGGCGACTTGGGGTGCTCATTGTCCCGGCGGGGGACTTGTTCCTGTCGAGGTGCTTCTATTCTTTCTCGGCTGAAGAACCTTTGCAGCTTCCTTGCCTAACCAGAGCTTCAATCTGCTGCTTCAAATCGTAACAGTCGGCGGTGTCGTGGCCGTGGTCTCGGTGGAAGCGACAGTACTTGTCCTTGGGTCGTCTATTGGGGTCCCCCTTCAGTTTTCCCGAAGACGTCAGGAACCCTTCATCCTTGATCTGCATCAGGACTTGGTCGACCGAAGCCGTCAACGAGGTGAAGCTTGTGAACTTCCCGGTAGGGGGTTTCGGGCGTCTATTGTCTCGGCTTTCTCTTGTCCGAGCTACCTTTCGCCCCCTGTCTTGCCACACGCCCTCCTACCTTTCCCTCTTTTTGGGGGGCTTCTCTTCCCGGGCTAGTAGTGCGTCTTCCGCATTCATGTATTTAGTTGCCCTATAGAGTACATCCATCATAGTTTTGGGGTCATTCTTGTAAATGGAGAATAAGAACTTACCCTTCCATAGTCCATTTGTGAATGCGGCGAACAGTATTTTGTCGTCGGCCTCGTCGATCGAGAGTGCCTCCTTGTTGAAACGGGCTATGTAGGCCCTCAGCGTCTCGTCTTCCCGCTGCCTAATATTCATCAAGCATGCGGTGGATTTTTTGTGCCACTGCCTTCCAATGAAGTGAGAGGCGAACTGAGCGCTCAGCTCTTTGAAGGTACCTATAGAGCCGGGCGTTAGTCTGCAGAACCAGGTCCTTGCGGGACCCCTCAACGTCGCTGGGAAGGCTCGGCACATAATTTTGTCCGGGGGCACCTTGTAGGTGCATCAAGGTCTTGAAGCATTCTAGGTGATCCAGCGGGTCTTTGGACCCATCATAGTTTTCCACTTGGGGCATGCGGAACTTCAGCGGTAAAAGGAACAGAATGATAGGTGCAGTGAAGGGGGAGTCCGTACGGTGGACGAGGTCGTCGAGGTCGCTGGATACCCGTCCCTTGAGGGCGTTCATCATGAAATCCATGCACTCCCTCATCATCTGCATCTCCGTGGCAACGTGGGACGGGACGTGGTCAGTAGCCGACGGACGGCTCGTCCCCTGCCCTTCAGGTCGGCTCAGGGCGTGGCTGCCTTCTGGACCCCCAGGATTCCCTCTCTCGGCGCTGCTTGCCTCCTGATTTTCTCCCTGATTGTCGATCGTCACATTTTTCTGTCGCAGTTGTTCTTCCAAGTCGTGGTTGTGTTTCGTGAGGCGTTCTACCGCGACCGCTAGAGTTTGGACCTGCCTCTCGAGAGCTGTCGTGCGCTGTTCATTGCCTTGATCGTTCATGGTGGTTGCCCTTGAACGCATGAGTACCATGCAACTTTTTGTCCGAAAAGCACGGAACACAGTTTACGTACGCTTCCCCACAGACGGCGCTAACTGATGATGTCAAGAATCAACTCAGTAAGCTGCAGGGTCTTTGCGTACTTCGAGCAAACCTGCACAGGGGAAAAGAACCTCAAAGGGGAGTACCGGTGTGGTACCGGCCAACGACCCTCCAATGGTTAAGTTAGTATTGCTCACAACTCTAGAGTGCCAGAGTCGGGTAGGAGTATTATGCGTACCTCGATTTGGGATGGCTTGGAAGTATTTATAGTAGCAGGGGACCTTAGCCAAGGCGTGTTGGGGAAGATACCACTTTACCGGAATTGCCCCTGAATAGCGTGGAGCGCAAGATACTTCTTGGGCAATCAAGTGTGTTGGGCAAGACATCCCTTTGGGAGTAATCGTACTGCGCAAGACATATGTCCAAGTAGTAGCGTACGCGACAAGATTCTTCCCCTCATGGAAGCGTACATGACAAGACATGTATCGCTGCCTTCGATTTCGTCCCGTCGCTTATCCACTCCTTCGCCTAGGGTTGGACCAATTAGGCCTCGTCGACCATCGGCTTGAACAGGGGTCGTCCGCCTCGCCGTATGGGCACGGACGGCCGTCAGCCTATGTCGTCCCGTCGGCCTTTGTAGTGCCATTGGTTAGGTAGGCTGACGGCAATACTCAGGCTATCCCTATCACATATAATCATCTTCTTTTCTAGGCTTTTTATGCCTAGAGATTCTTTATCACATCACTATCACAATCATATGAATTTGCTTTTGCTAAGTGGAGATTTGATTAAATATAAAACAATCTTATTTCATATGTTATATAATATTTATATCAATTTGATATTATGGCATATGTTAGTATGTGATTCCAATTGTTCTTTTGCAATTATAGCTTGTGTGTGTTAATTGGCAAAGTAACACATGAAGATTCACTACTAATAAGTCTAGTGACCACAATTTTTGAGCGATGTTTTGTTTACTACAACTTATATGTCACTGAATGCAAAAAAAAGTAAGTCAGAGATTCATTTATTATGTTGTTAAAGTGGCAACAATCAGCTAATTGCCTTGAAACTCAACTGGCACCTATTGGTGTTTTCAACTGAGACATTCAGGGTTCAAATCCCACATCAACTATTGAATTATAAAAATAATAAAATAAAATAAGAATGGCAACAATCACATTTATTGCAATATCAATTTGTAAGTTTTTTATAGTAACTTTAGCATTTTCCAAAAAAATAAAACAATTTTTAAAAAAAATTGTTGAGGCGTGGTGCAAGTGATGGGCAAATGTGAAACTGATGTTGCACCAATCACGATTGCCAGTTCAAAAAGTTTTTAAAATTTTTTTGGTGTGTCTACTAGCATTGCTTGATCACTATAGACTGTAAAGTAAAAGAAAATCATGATGAACATGAACTTTCAGATTCTACCTTTCAGGAATCTGCTACAGCTCAATGATTTGGACCCTCGATGCTTAAATTAAAGAGAGAGGCTTTTCTTCTATTCCATGTGATGTTTGAAACGCGGTTTGCTGGTGTTACATGAAAAGCTGCTGCTATGCTATGGCATCTTCAAAGGCTACCAGCTCTACCCAGGTTCCTCGGACTCATCATTTTGAGCTTGTGGAAGGGATGCAACTTCAGGTAGTGATTTTCTGTTTGTGCAGATGAGTTGTGGATATATTTGGAAAAGTTAATTAAACTTGTGTTGCTTGATTTACGCCAGATTAATGTGACTGGATTTTCAAGTGGACAAAATGCTAGAATTGAACTTCAACTTAAGAACTGTACAACGACTTGGATACTCCATGGGGGTTATGAGGTTATCTTTACCGTGCAGATATGTAAAGAAGACCCAAAGACTCTTTTATACATAAATTGATACACACGCATGCACGCACACATGCATGTTGTATGTAGAAGCAATACTGATATGTGTTTTTTTCCCCCATAGAAACTGGTTCATTCCTGTGGATCATCCTTCAGGGACAACGCCTTACATGCAAGGCGCAATTCAGACACCATTTAGCTAGGAAGGTTTATCCTTATTTCTCTTCTCTGTGGTTAATTTGCTTATAATTGATTTTTCTTGAGTTAGGAGCTTATTATTAACCTGTAGTTGATTTTAAGTTGCAGAACGGAGAAGTATATTTATTAATCTTTGAGTTGTGGGACCCTAACATACATATTGAATTTTTTTTGAAAGATGGCAGTCGGGATAGATGGTTGGTTCTCTTCTCTGGGTTTTCATCTTTGCCAATTTAGGCTCCTGAGGCATGCTTGAATCTTGATGATTTCTATCTCATGCATTCTGGATTGAAATTAAACCATGGGGATTTTCGGATAGAGATACCTGAGAATGATGCTACTCCTTCTATCTTGAGTAATATTTTCTTCTTGGAAAAACACTAAATCAGGAGATGTGTTATGTCCCATCAAGTTTCAAATGAAAAAATCATGAATGGGTAATAAAATTAAGCCTGTTTATTTTCTGCTGAAGAACTATAATTGGAAACAGAAAATTGATTAAAGCGGATGGTATGAGTTTGTCCTGCCTTGCTATTATTCTGTCACATTTAGGGTGCTCTCCATATTTCCCCTGCAAGTCACAGGTACTACTAAAGTTTCTTGCAGACGTTCCTAGGTTCCTGGCTTAAAGAAGCAATAAATTAAAAATAAAAAAATTACACTCTACCTGTGGAATACATTTTGGTGTAGCGCTTGTTGACTTGAATGACTCAGATTTTCATAGCATCAGAATGAATTACAATTAATTTTCTTAAATTTTGGATTAATTGTCTGCTGGTAATGTTATTGGTGACAAAATGTGCTTGCAAGGAGTAATTGCTTGTAGCTTATAATCGTCTCCACTTTACAACGAAGGTGCTTATTAATTGTTAATCTATAACTTGCCTTCATTTTTATATGTTCAGAAATACCTATTAAAAAAATTTATATATGTTCAGAAATAATTGTATTGTGATATCTAGAGTTTGACTTCTACAAGCTCTTTTGAGAGAGATTTAAACAAAATGATATTGGAATAGGTGTATGGCTATCAGATGCGGATATAGATAAAATAAAAGTAACAAAGTCAATTAACAAAAATGTACACAATTGGCAAGCCCTCTAAAAGAAAAAGCATACATTGGAACACCTCAAAGTCCTTATCCACTACCAACTTGTAAAGGGAGGACAAGTGGTAAAGGCAGATGCTTTCATAAGAGCAAAAAAAAAAAAAAAAAAATTCCTCTTCAAGAGCCAAAAATAGCACAGAAATGTAATGATTGATTCAGGAAACACCCACTGCATCAGCAATTGAACAAAGAAAAAGCTTTAAAGCGCCAAAGTGAAGTAACATAGAGTGAAGGGGTATTTGATGTCTGCCAAATAGCTCTAGTTCAAATGGCACCTCCTCCCTTGTAAGAGTAAGGTGTTGAGTGAGGTCGTGGGTTCAATAGCCATTGGGTGTGTATAACTTGCCAATAATAAATGAAATAAATGAGTGATATGCTGTTGAAGTTCTTTGCAGTGAGCTGAACATGGTGAACTACCTCCAATACTGTTTTCATACAGGAGTATTGTAGACGAGAGAACGTTCCAGTTCTGTCAATGGTTCTCATTTAACGGCTTTGCTTATTTGATCCTTTGTATTCCTTTGAGGCTTTAACTATAGGATTAGTTGCTATCATTTTTGTTAGATAGATATATGCATAGAAGTCATGAAAGTGACATTGTACAGTTATGGCAGAGATAATTTATAATTTTCTAGGACTTATAAAAAAGAAGAAGAAAGATTTGTTAAATTTTCTATGGTCATAAATTGAAACAGTTTAACCATCCAAGCATCCCTAAACAATAGTGTTACGCTATAAAACCTAGTTATGCATTTTAATAGAGTTAGGTACATATTTCAGGCTTAGATGGTAGTAACACTTGAGTGTACCCCATGTTACGGTTTAATAAGTGTCTATTACTTTTTTGGAATTTGAAGTTTTTATTTTTAATTTGCAATGCATTTAATGACTATTGTATATATCAATATATATATATATATATATATATGTATGTATGTATATCTAGTTAGGAGTATCTTACAAGTATTGTATTTGCTTATGCTTAGCTATAACCCCTTCTAGAAGTTTCCGTGCTACTTATTCTTTAAAAGGACAGTTGAAGCATTTCGACTCTTTAACCTGTACTTAAAATTTCATATAGGTATCATAAACGTCTATAAATCTCCTCTACTAAATTGCTTCTTTGTGTGTTTCCCTTAAGGTTCCTATTACATGGCTGCTGAAGTGGAAAACTCTTTTAAGAGTTGTTTATGAGCATAAGAGTAAAGAAATTCCAGTTGTAGTCTGTTATGATTAATATGGAAGTGATGTCCACGTGTTAGAGCATCCGTATAAGATGTGCCAAATGTGCCAAATGCCAAATATTTGGCACATTTGGCACACCAAATACAAAAATAGAGATTTATCAGATGTTGCAAGTGTCAAAAATTATGCAACATGCTACAGTACCGTCATATTTGTGATGGTACTGTAGCATGTTGCATAATTTTTTTTATCACTTCTTTATTCTCTTTTCTCTCTCCTCTCTCTTCACATGTTACATATATAGAGAAAATATATTATTTTAATGTGTAGTAAATATTATTTTAATGTATAGAATTGAATGATAAAACATCTAATAAATGAGATGTTGTAAAATGATGTGGTAAAATAATAAAGTAGACTTTTAGTGTGGCAAAATGACATTTTTTTTACAACGTCTGCTGTGGATGCTCTTATCAAAGTAGAATGTTGGAACATAACACATTGATTGCCTTAATTGCTACAATTGCTATATTTTTACCCGTCGTGTAGTTATGATTTTGGGTCAAAGTAGAATATAAGAGCATTTGCAGCAGTGTAGCTAAATAGCTATATTGCTATATTGCAGCAGTGTAGAATAAAATCTTGCATCTCACTTGAGTCAACATTAATGTGGTGGTTGGTTCTTTCCCACTGCTTTGATTAGGAAGACTAGTATTTGAAATGTTAGGTATGCCAGTTTATGAAATGCATTCTGTGATATGGGTGTCTGAAATTTTGTAAACTCCTGCTGTTATTGGCTATTTATTCTTGAGTTTTGAATACATTAATCTTTTCATAACACTTGATTATATTTCCGCTTAAGTTTGTCTTAACAAGAAACGCAGGGTTGAGTTTCTCAAAGATTCATGTACCATAAGATTGAGTTTAGATTTTTCTCTGTGAATCTTGAAGGAGCCTCTTAAGTCTTAACTGTTAAGTCTTCAAGCAATTTAAATTGGGAAAGAAAATTTTTAATTAGAGTAGCATTTTGCTTCTATTGGCTTGAAACAATTACAAATCTCAAAAATAATACTATTGATTTAGCTATTTATTATGAGGGAACCCTACGTTTTCTCAAAATTGGTTCATATTCAACATATTGTGTGAAAAATTATTGCCGAATATATGGACCTTGATTAGATCATATCTATTGTCAATTGCCATCATGCTATCAGTATCTCAATTATACGACATGCAATATTCCTCTAAAGATGCAAGGTTAACCGAATTTTTATTGAGTCCCAAAATAAGAGATGCAAGAGATTACAGGAAAGTCAAAATTTTATTAATGGAAGAAATTTTAATGTAAGCAACACGAATTATTCTTGCAATTAATAGCATTCTTCATGTTGATTGCACTCACAGTACATCTTACCTCCTGCCACATTCAAAAAAGGCAAAAGCTTCAGTTTATGAAAGAATAAAAAATAAAACCAAAATATAAGTAGAATTAGAATGAACATTTATACTTAAAAACAACTAACATTGAAAACATGATTGGTTACCTATTGCTTAGAAGAGATCCAAGTTAGACAGAAAACTCTTGATATTCCAACAAGAACAACGACCTTCTTTTTGGCTTTTGATCGGCTTTGATACAGGACTCTTTATAACCAAAAAAGTTCCCAATAAGTTGAGCATTCATCATGAAAAAGAAAATTTTCAAAACAGAAAGGTACTCCATCAGCTACACTCTCTAATTAATTCTTTTTCTATAACTCACTAGACCAATGATCAGAATAGGTGCTGCACTTGGATTTATATAGGCCTGAAGGTATATTTTCATATGCTTCCTACGCGACATTTAAGTTGTAAAATGTTATCCATCAAGACATGGTATACTCAAAATTTCAAGGCTAACAACTAATAAATTTATTGTTCCTATTAACTCTCCATATTTGCTAAAATATTTTAAGATTGCCTGCTAAAATTAGCTAGAACTCATAATCCTACATGATTTATTTTTCAATTGCACACCAAGGTTTCCATCTTAAGCTTAAGCAAGAAACAAGTAATTACTAATGTAACTTGTAAGATAAGGAAGAAATCTTATCGTGCATGTATTCATTAAAAACTAAAAAAAGGTGTGATGTTCATTGGATCGAAACTCGAAAGCAGATTTTGCACCACATTCATATAGCATCAGGTCCAAGAGTTCTCTAATAATGAAATGGGTCATGTCAAAAAATAAAAGAGAAATTATAGATAACATAATATTGGACATATGGTATATTTCGATAGCATTTTTTTAAGAAAATTGATAGCAAGTATTTATTTCAAAGTTTTAGCTCCAAAGTGAAAACATATTTCAAAATATTATATATTTATACAATAGAATTTGAATCACTTGAATCCATTTTTACATACTGGGCGTTGCATTTTTGGCCTAATAGTTTATAGAGTATTGTCGTCCTTCTTGGTCAGGCAAAATTTAGATGGTATGTTGTTAATGTTTTGTTGAAAGTTGAAACAGTGCCATGGGAGAAAAAATGTAGAAAACAACGCATAGTTTAGCTCAAAAATGGGATCATTTGGTGGAAAAAAACTCCACTGAAACACATATCGATATCGAAACTCAAAGTGGTTGAAAGTGTTGTTTTAAGATGAGTATTTTTTAAAAACAATATGTTGTCAGATAACAAGTGTAAATATTTGAAATTACCTCTTATTGTTGTAATTATTAAATTATAAATAAAAATAAATTTGGATCATTTTAATTTTATTCCGTAATTTTTAAACTTTTAGATTGATAAACACGTTATATTTCACCATTCCATCCATAATTGATTTGATATTAAATATTGATGGACAAAATTGAGACAGTTAAATATATAAGAACAAACCAAAAGCTTTGTAGTTCAATTAACACATCTTGGTATTTCTAATTAAAACATTTAAATTTCAAAACCCCTTCCTTGAACTATTGAGTTATCAAATAGATATATACACAAAAAGAAATCGAAAGGGAAAATTTTTGCTACAAACTTAGTTGTAGCCTAAAATTATAATTTTACTCAATATTTTTTTATTTAATGTGTACTTTGACAGATCTACTATTAAATTGCATTTTTTTTTCTTATACCCTCTGTGCTTGCAAAATTTCTCAAATATCAAAGTTCAATAGCTATGTTATCAATCAATTGTTTAAATTGCAAGTTTTTTAGTCTAAAATTATGCATAAAAAAATGTTTATGGATCATATAATAAATAATATTCGATTGGCACAAAATTTGACATGTATGTTAAAAGCGTAAAGAACATGCAATCCAACAGTTAAATTATCTAACTGTGCGTCCCACGAAAGAGCTTATTGGGCCTGACTCTCTCTCTCTTGGGCTCAATTTATTTGTGACGTGGGCTTTGTTTTTCCTACAATGGGGGGCTCAGTACGTTGAGGCCCATTTAGCTCACTTGATTCCCGATCAATCTGTTCTCCCTTCATCAATTTTCTCTCTCTGTACCTCTCTCTTCTCCCCCCTTCTTCCCCCCCTTTCTTCTTCACAGCTCTCTCTTATTTATAGCTTTCACTAAGTGGAGGTGTTATGATTATTCCAATCAATAGTGGAAAAGAGGGTCCAATGTTATCGTTGTTAAGTGGGAATTTGGTAGTTGAGCAGCAAAGTGGCTTGGGAACTTGCTCTTCGTTGCTGTGTTGTGCACGGCAACGACTTCGTGAGTGTTTTGCCGGCCAATCCGAACGTCACGCTCCCCCGTGAACAAACTCTTATGGCAATACTACTTACTACCCTATGGTCGGTCACTTACCGATCAAGTGATAATGAAAGAATACTGCGCGCAACGGAGTTCCCGTCAGCAATACCAACCCGTTTG
Organism: Lithocarpus polystachyus; assembly: GCA_033629205.1. Classification (NCBI taxonomy): domain Eukaryota; kingdom Viridiplantae; phylum Streptophyta; class Magnoliopsida; order Fagales; family Fagaceae; genus Lithocarpus; species Lithocarpus polystachyus. The sequence continues at coordinate 21,217,176 of CM066170.1, read as the reverse complement.
GGAGCCCAATATTGTCCGGCCCGGCCCAGTTTATGAGGGACTGTTCAGGCCCGTGTGCCGCGTGGTGATACGTTATACTTGGGGCCTAATGAAGGCTTGGGCCCCGACCGTACAATAGCCCCCCCTTGATTAGTATCCGCTTGCCGGGGACGAATCAAGGTAACCCGGGCGCTGTTTTTGCCGTTGAAGGCAAAGAAGTTTGATACTGAAAGGTTAGTAAGCAAAACTTTAATGCGCCCTGAAAAGGCGCGTCACTCCAGCCTGCAGCTCTATCCATCATTATTGCCAGACGGTTCGCGAACCGAGGCGTTACAAGTGAAAAGCTGCAGCTTTTCCCGCTCTTTCCTTCTTCATTAAATGATGCTCATCATTGCTTTCCTTACACCTATAAATAATCCATTCTAAGTCGTTCCAACACTTTTATTTCCCTCAATTCCTGAATTCCCTCTCTGCCGAGCATTCATCTGAGTGGTCATTTCCCAGCCCAGAACACCCCTTTCCTAGAGTCCCAAGTAAGTTCTCTGCCTCTCCTTCCTACTTTTATCTCTTCCTTTAGCTTCCATTCTTAGTTTCCATATTTTTTAGAATGGGTTTTGCTCATTTGTTGAACACCAAAGCGTCTTTAGCCTCATTTAGGCGGACATTCAACATCCCAGAGGATGTGAATGTTGCGTACTGTCACGAGAGCGAGATTGCTCTACATAGAGGACCCAACGTTGCTTTTTTTCCTTTAATGGCCATTTTAGAGGGCGGGGTTAGGTTTCCCGTGAACCTCCTTTTACTTAGCACCCTTAGGTTTTACGGATTGTCTCCTGAGCAACTTCCTCCCAACTTTTACCGGGTAGTTAGTTGTGTTGACCGATTGAACCGGATTTATGGTCTACAACTGGATCATAATGACATAAACCACATGTATAGCTTATGCGGAAGTAAGAGGACCAACTACTATTTGAAGGTCAGAGATATGAGGGTACGGCTGGTCTCCTGCCTACCCGATTCTAATAAAAATTCCGCCGGGGAGTTTGTCCGGGTGAGCGGCAACTGGTTTGCCGATGATGCTCCCTGCCCCCTTTCTCGGCGCGAAGTTGGTTCGTACCGCACATTAACCTCCCCCTAATTTTTCCCTTTATTATTATTATCGTCATTTTATCTTCTCCTTGTTCTTCATTCTTGTCTCGTTTGCAATGGGGTCTGATTTAGTGTTTCCTTTTACAGACGGAAGAGTGTTCACACCGGACATCAGATCCGTGCACGTAAGGGACCTCAATTTCGTGCTAAGGTCTGAGATTTTCGTACACACAGACGGGCAACTCCGGGCGTCGCATCTAATTTTGGGCTGTACACCCGTCTACCGAACTTGGCAACCATTCTCTCAGGCTCTCTTGGTAGATAGTTCCCTGCTGTCTTACGTTGACGTTCGGCACGCCAACTTCCTACCCCCCTCACTAACCGTAGGAGAAGCCCGAGACATCGGCCCACGCTACACAACAGCCGACGACCTTCCCCCCGTACGTGACGAATCTGCCGAGAGAGCTTCTCGGTTACTAAGGGAACGAGCACACGTTCCAGTTGAACAAGGCAACACTGAGTCCGAGGTACCCCAAACCCACATTGCTGAAGGTATCCGAACCACTACCCCGACTGACGAGATGGTTACAAGGAGGACACTGACCGTTGACCGTTTTCTACCTGGCCCGAGGCAACAAGGCCAACAGCAACAAACCCGGGCCCGAGACCGTTCCCCTCCTCCTCCGCCTGCTAGACAAAAGAAGAAATAGCGTGTTGAGGACCCCCATCCCGGGAGGCAAGGTGATGCCTCCTCCAAGACCCCTCCCCGCCCCTCAGGCGGGATTGTGATACGCGAGCCTGCCGATAGCTCCCAGCCGGCCATCCGGGGAGTCGCTGGGCGAGCTTCCTCCTCCAGGCAGGGGCCCAGTTGGCAGCCGACCTTCTTGTTGGGAAACGAGCCCCTGCCGGCCACAACAAGCCTACGGCTATGGGCACAAGGAGAGGGTGGCCGAGTATCTCACAGCTTGGCCAGTGGCCTGATGCTGCCCGCGGACGTCCAGTTTTTCCGGGACGGTACTGAAGAGTCCATAGCCAAGCGGCTCCAATGGCACACCATAGCGGTGAATTTTCTTGTCACGCTCTCTCTCAACTTAATTAGCATGTACTTATCTCTTTGTTTCCTTCTAAACTCGCCGATACTGTGTCGCAGGCCGCGCAGATTACTCATGTGCTCGGGGAGAGAATGAACGAGCTAGCCAAGAACGCCGAGCGGGAGAAGGCGCTCAGAGAATTGGCTGCTGAGACGGCTCGGGAGAGGTCCACAGCTGCCGAGAATGCCGAGAGGAGGGCACAATCAGAGGAGAAGGCTAAGCAGCAGGCTGAGAGGAGGGTGGCTGAGCTGGAGGAGAAGCTAAGTGGGTCAGAGCTGAAACTAGCACAAGCCGAGAGCCTGGCAATGGCCCATGCTGACGAGGTGGCCGACCTTAAGGCGACCTTGGAGGCATGCGAAGAAAAATGGTACAACGAGGGCTTCGCGGACGCTGAGAATTCCGTGGAGCCCGTCGTTTCGCAGGCCAGGGCTCACGGCTTTGAAGAGGGTTGGTTGGCCGCCCTACGAGCAGTCGGTGTGCCCGGGGACTCCCCATTCTGGATCCCTGAAAACATTCCTCGACCAACTTCTATTAACCCGGCTCAGAGCCTAGCAATTCCTGCCGATGAGGAAGACACTCCGAGCATGAGGGAGCTGGTCCGGGCCATAGATACTCATGTTAAAGACCTCGATCTAGAGGTATCCAGCGCCCTTAATGCTCCTGGTGACGAAGAGTTACGGCAACCACCCACTGAGGAGAATCGAGGACAAGAAGTAATAGGCTCATCTCCGCCCTCTCCGCTCAACCCTGCGACTTAAGTTTGTCAGTGTTTTTATGTTAATGTTTATATGCTTTATTTGCCTAGGCACCGGGTTGTGGTGCCGGAACAATTTTAGACTCATCATTATCTTCATTAACTTTCTTTTTTATGCTATATGCCTAGACGTCGGGTTGTGGCGTCCATACAATATTTTATTTCTTGGTTTTATCTAGACTTATTCCGATCTGTTTAGTTATTAAAGTGCTCAATCTGATTGTTGTATGCTTGTACTTGGTGCATATTCCCAAACATTTTGTTTTTAACTTGGTTGTTCCATGGAGACGGTTAGAATTGTTCAACCGAACCCTCGTATGATGGTTTTGAATTTGATCACTCGGTGACAAGGATCAGATCGGGGCAATTATTGCTCGACAAATAGATTGTACCGTAAACATTTTTCTGCATTTAGGAATTTTACTTCTAGAATTCCCCCTTTACGGTGACCATGTTTGAGCCAGGGACAGGCTTCCGGCTTTAGAAATTTTGCTTTTAGGTTCCCACCTGCCCGGTGAACGTGATCGAACCGGGGACAGATTTCTGTCCTTAGAAACTTTACGTTTAGGTTTCCACATGTCCGGTGAAGGTGATCGAACCGGGGACAGGTTTCTGTCCTTAGAAACTTTACATTTAGGTTTCCACCTGTCCGGTGAACGTGATCGAACCGGGGACAGGTTTCTGTCCTTAGAAATTTTACGTTTAGGTTTCCACCTGCCCGGTGAACGTGATCGAACCGGGGACAAGTTTCTGTCCTTAGAAATTTTTCGTTTAGGTTTCCACCTGTCCGGTGAACGTGATCGAATCGGAGACAGGTTTCTGTCCTTAGAAATTTTACGTTTAGGTTTCCACCTGTCCGGTAATCGTGATCAAACCGGGGACAGGTTTCTGTCCTTATATAAGGAGTTTTCCGGCGGACAAAACTGCGCCAACTACGCATTCCTGTGACCACAATAAATAAAAACGAACTCAGGATAACAAATGGATCCATAGTTTCTTTTAGAATTCCTCAACAATAGAATTTCTTCAGGTTATGAACGTTCCATGGCCGAGGAAGTGGTTTCTCATCTAAGCTCTCCAAATAATAAGCCCCCTCCCCAGCTATTGCGATGACCCTGTACGGTCTTTCTCAGGCTGCAGCCAGCTTCCCGGCGTTGGTATCACGCATGTTACCCACAGCTCGTCGCAGAACTAAGTCCCCTGCACCGAACTCTCTCGTCCTTATCTTTTGGTTGTAGCGGCGAGCCATCTTCTGCTGATACCCGGCAAGCTATATTAGGGCGGTGTCTCTGAACTCTTCGAGCAGATCTAAACGCTGTGCCAGCATTTTCTCGTTCTGGCCGGTGTCAAAACCCCTCACCCGCGCACTGCACAAATGCACCTCGGCTGGGATTACGGCTTCTGCCCCGTAGGCCATGGAAAAGGGGGTTTCCCCAGTAGATCTCCGGGGTGTCATTCGATATGCGCACAACACGCTAGGAAGCTCCTCCGCCCACCGTCCTTTCGCTCTGTCTAGTCTCTTCTTTAATCCGCTCATAATCGTCTTGTTAACGGCCTCGGCTTGACCGTTGCTCTGAGGGTAGGCCGGTGTCGAGTACCTGTTCTTGATGCCCAGGTTGCTGCAAAATTCGCAAAATGCCCGGCTATCGAACTGTAACCCATTGTCAGATATGAGACAGTACGGTACCCCGAACCTTGTCACTATGTTTTTCCACACGAACTTTTTCACGTCCGTGTCTCGGATGTTTGCTAGCGCCTCAGCCTCGGTCCATTTGGTAAAGTAATCCACAGCTACGAGGACGAACCTCCGGTTTCCCGTAACCCGGAGAAACGGACCGATAATATCCAGCCCCCATTGGGCGAAAGGCCAGGGACTGCTGACAGGGTTGAGAGGTCCTGCCGGCTGATGGACCGAGGAGGCGTGCCTTTGGCATTTCTCACACTTCCGTACATACTCGGCGGCATCTTTTTGCATCTGTGGCCACCAGAATCCTTGGGTGATTGCCCGGTGCGCCAATGAACGTCCTCCCACATGACTACCGCATACCCCATCGTGTAACTCAGTCAATAGTTCGTTCACCCGACCGGGGTGTAAGCACAACAAGTACGGTCCTCCATAAGATCTCCGGTACAATTTCCGATCTGTTGACAACCAATACCTGGCTGCCACACGACGAATCTTCTCGGTTTCCTTTTCATTGCCCGGGACCTGATTATCGGTCAGGAATTCAATGATAGGGTCCATCCAGCACGGTCCGGCATGGGCGATGCTGTCAATGCCTACTGTGGGGCCGGTAGCTTCCCCTACTTCTAGGATGCTGGGTTCCTGTATAAGTTCTACCTTGATCATCCGTGGCACATTTTCGGTTAGTGCCGAGGCCAGTGTGGCCAGCGAGTCGGCATGTCTGTTTTGCCCCCGGGGAATCTGGGCTATTTTTACTGTTCGGAACTCAGTCATGACCCTCCTTGCCAGCTGCAAGTACCTCCTCATTCTGGGATCTTTGGCTTCAAAGCTTCCCTGCAGCTGGTTGACAACCAGCCGTGAATCCGAGTATACTTCAATGCTTTTTGCTCCTAACCTCACCGCAGTTCTCAGGCCGACAAGCAATGCTTCATATTCTGCTTCGTTATTGGAAGCCTTAAATCCGAGTTTAAAGGAATGTTCCAACCAAATCCCCTCTGGTGTAATCAAAACGATCACGGCTCCGGCCCCTGTTGAGCTTGAAGCGCCGTCAACGTAGACCTTCCACGGTGGAGAGACTACCTGGCAACCCATTCCCCCTCCATTCTTGGGGGAGAACTCGGCCACAAAGTCTGCCAACACCTGACCCTTGATCGAATTCCTCGGCATGTACCTTATGTCGAAGGCACCAAGCCGAGTCCCCCATTTAGCTATCCGACCTGTGAAGTCTGATCTTCTCAATAAGGACTGCAAAGGGTACTCGGTTAACACATACACGGTATGGGCTTGGAAGTAGTGCGGCAACTTTCTAGTACCGTGCACCAGGGCCAACACCAGCTTTTCCAAGGGCAAATATCTGGTTTCCGCATCGACCAAGGTCTTGCTAATGTAATACACGGGCCGTTGTGTATCCCGGTTCGTTAAGAGCACGGCACTGGCCGCGTGTTCTGAAACCGAGAGGTACATATACAAGTCTTCTCCGGGCAATGGTGCGGTCAGCACAGGGGCCCGTGTCAGATACATCTTCAAATCTTGGAATGCTTCGTCACACTTCTGGTCCCATTCAAACCCTCTCCATTTCTTCAGTAGTTGGTAAAAAGGGCGGCACCAGTCGGCAAACTTTGAGATGAACCGGTTAAGGGCGGCCAACATCCCAGTTAGAATTTGTACCTCCTTTGGGTTTCTAGGGGGCATTAAATTCATCACGGCCCCGATCTGGTCGGGGTTGACCTCTATTCCCCGTGTATTGACCAGATATCCCAAAAATTTTCCTGCTCCCACCCCGAATACACACTTTTCAGCATTAAAGCGCAACCGATGTCTCCGGAGGATTTCGAACACCCCGAGGAGATCCTCATTGTGCTCGGACTCGCGTTTGCTTTTGACGACCATGTCATCTATGTATACTTCCACCGTGTGTCCTATCTTATCACGGAACATCCTCGTCATCATTCGCTGATAGGTGGCCCCGGCATTCTTTAGACCGAAGGGCATCACCGTGTAGTGATAGTTGGCCTCCGGCGAGATAAATGCTGTCTTCTCCTGATCTTCAACTGCTAGGGCTATTTGGTGATAACCCTGGAAAGCGTCTAGGAAGCTCATCCTGGGGTGTCCGCATGTGGCTTCTACCAATTGGTCGATCTTCGGCATTGGGAATGGATCTCTCGGGCATGCTCGGTTCAAATCCGTGAAATCTACACAAACCCTCCACTTACCGTTCTTCTTCTTCACTACCACCGTGTTCGCTAACCAGTCCGGGTAGAAGACCTCCTTTATTGCCCCCGCTTCCTTCAGTTTTTTTACTTCCACTTTTACTGCTTCGACATGCTCCTTCGCTGATCTTCTCGGCCGTTGCCTTTTAGGGGTTATGGTCGGGTCGGTATTGAGACAATGAACGATGAAATCGAGATCTACCCCGGGCACCTCATACGGGCTCCAAGTGAATATATCCACATTCCGGATAAGAAGCAGTAACGTTTCCACTTTTTCCTCGTCTGCCAAGCTGGCCCCTATCTGGAAATACCTGCACCTATCTGGCAACAGTCTCACTCTGATCAGTTCCTCCGTGGGACTTGCCCCCGCTTCCCCCGAGGGCCGCAGTAATTGCTATGAAGGGGCCTCTTCAGATTGACCCCCTCTTTCGGTGGTCTGACTCTCCCGGTTCACTGCCGCAATAAGGCACTGTCTGGCCGTTCGTTGGCTGCCCTTTACCACTGCGATGCCTTGTTCGGTCCGGAACTTAATCTTTACGTGCAGGGTGGACGGCACGGCCCCCATTGCATGGATCCACGGCCTCCCAAGAATTGCGGTGTAAGGAGAGAATGAAGCAACCACTATGAATGTCACTGTGACTTCCTTGCCTTCCAAAACCACGGGAAGGGAGATTTGCCCCTCTGGAACCACTATCTGGCCGTCAAAGCCGATCAGGGGCGTGTCATACTTCGTGAGATCCTCAACTTTCAGCCCGAGCCCCCTGTACAGGTCGGGATACATGACCTCGGCGCCACTTCCTTGGTCCACTAACAACCTCTTCACCAAGAAGCCGCCTATCTGAGCCGTCACCACCAGTGCGTCGTCGTGCGGTTGGACTGTTCCCACGAGGTCCTCGTCGCCGAAAGCGATAATCTCCCGGGCAAGTTTTACCTTTTTTGCAGGTGACATTTCCCCCGTACTTACATCAGCCGGGGTCGCCATCAAGACCTCACTCCTGCCGATCCTCATGACATCTCTTGGTGCAGCGTGAATTACTTCAATTACTCCAATGGGAGGCGGGCGGGGGCCCTTTCCCGGCTTTGCGCCAAGATCACCTTCAGTGTTTGCCATGTTGATAACGAACTCTTTCAAGTGCCCTGCTCTCAACAACTGTGCCAAGTGATCCTTTAGTACCCGGCAATGCTCAGTGGTGTGTCCCTTATCCTTGTGGTATGTACAGTACAAGTTTTGGTTTCTCCGGGATGGGTCGCCCGCCATCTTATTTGGCCATCTAAAGTACGGCTCGTTCTTTATCCGGTCAACTATCCTGTGCACCGGCTCCTTGAACAACACGTTTACTTCCTCATGCTGTAACCCTTGTTCTTGGACGGCTGGACCCTTTCTAGTTTTCGGCTGAAATTCATATTGCCGAGGACGGGTGGTCAGCAGGGCTTTACCTTTATTTTGTATCCGATCATCTTCTAGGCATTTATACTCCTCTATGCGCCTCATTAGCTGCCTCATGCCCTCTGGAGGTTTCCTAGTCAACGATTCTCGTAGCTCGGAGTCCTCTGGGAGCCCCATTCTAAAAGTACTTGCTGCTATCTTCTCGTTGCCCCCTCCGATCTCGTTGTAGAGTTCCCAATAGCGGTTCGCGTAACTGCGTAGGGTCTCCCCAACCCTCATCTTTATGGACAGCAATGCGTCCACGGGTTGCAGAACCCGGCTACAAGTCACAAACCGGGCACCGAACTCCTGAATTAGTTCCGCAAAGTTGCGAATAGAACCCTTTGGAAGCCCATTAAACCATCTCAACGCAGTAGAGCCGAGACTGGAGGGGAAGACTTTGCACATCAGCGCGTCATCACGCTTGTGCAAAGACATCATGTGAATGTAATGACTGACATGCTCCACCGGGTCCGTTTTTCCGTCATAAGAATTGAACGGTGGCCGATTAAATCTGTTCGGCATCGGGGCCTGTTCAATTTCATCCGAGAACGGGGACCGTGCGGCTTTACGTAGTGCCCGGCTCATGGCGTCCATAGCTGCATTTTGCGGGCGTTGCTCCTCCGGGGAATCTGAGCCACGGTCGGCATAACCGCGTGATCGGGAGCGGTCCCGGTGTCCCAGCCTCTCCCGTGAATGTGGACGATCATGCTGCCGGTGATGGATGGAATGCTCGGAATGTTCTCCCTGGCGGCTCCTCGCTCCTCTGTGTCTCCCCCCCCGTTGATCTAAGATCGCTCCCCGGCGTCTTTCCGCCTCCAGCTCCAGATCCCTTACCAGGCTACGTAGCCGTTCTAGCTCTTCGTCTCTCGGATCGGGTCGTCTGTTTTCTGTGGCGCCGGACACTGTTTGATGAGTTCAACGCGTTCCTTCGCTCTGGCCGGACTGCTCTCCATCTTCTCCACGGTGCCTGTCTTCGTGCCTTTTCTGCCTTTGCTCCCGCCAAGTGGATCCTTGCGAGGACCCTACCGAACCGCTCTTGGCATGACTTCCCGACCGTCTCTCAGACATCACACCTGGTGTGGACCAAGGCTGAGCTACCGCTTAGTAGGAGTTCCCCACAGACGGCGCCAATTGTGCGTCCCACGAAAGAGCTTATTGGGCCTGACTCTCTCTCTCTTGGGCTCAATTTATTTGTGACGTGGGCTTTGTTTTTCCTACAATGGGGGGCTCAGTACGTTGAGGCCCATTTAGCTCACTTGATTCCCGATCAATCTGTTCTCCCTTCATCAATTTTCTCTCTCTGTACCTCTCTCTTCTCCCCCCTTCTTCCCCCTCTTTCTTCTTCACAGCTCTCTCTTATTTATAGCTTTCACTGAGTGGAGGTGTTATGATTATTCCAATCAATAGTGGAAAAGAGGGTCCAATGTTATCGTTGTTAAGTGGAAATTTGGTAGTTGAGCAGCAAAGTGGCTTGGGAACTTGCTCTTCGTTGCTGTGTTGTGCACGGCAACAACTTCGTGAGTGTTTTGCCGGCCAATCCGAACGTCACGCTCCCCCGTGAACAAACTCTTTTGGCAATACTACTTACTACCCTATGGTCGGTCACTTACCGATCAAGTGATAATGAAAGGATACCGCGTGCAACGGAGTTCCCGTCAGCAATACCAACCCGTTTGGGAGCCCAATTTATAAGGGACTGTTCGGGCCCGTGTGCCGCATGGTGATACGTTATGCTTGGGGCCCAATGAAGGCTTGGGCCCCGACCGTACACTAACAATATTTTTTTTAAAAGAAAGTTGAACTATAATGAAGGTAGTAGTCAAATTTCGTTCAAATTGAAATACCGTCATTCATCATAATCAAAAATGTAATTTAGCCTTTAAAAAATGTAATGTTTGGCATTAACTTATAAGTTTAGTTTTTAGTTTTTTTTTTTTTTTTTACAGCTTTTTAAAGTCTCACTTTTTTTCACATTTTCTCACTTTTTCAAATTATTTGAAGGTACAAGTATACTCTAGCACATTTCAACAAAAAGCTAAAAAAGTTGTTCCCAAATAGTTTAGCCTTAAAAATCGTCATGTCGTTTAAACGCACTGGCTTAACTTTTTTTATAAAACGACACACCGTCCTATCTCACTCTCCCTATAAAATGCGCTGATATATTGTAGAAACAACCGTTGCTCGGTTTTCAATTCTAAAATCTAAAAGCTCTCTCTCTCTCTCTCCTTCTCTGATTATTCGACTATCGATGGTGATGCCTGTGACCAAAATGGGAATCGATTCTCACTTTGAGATATGGAAACGTGGAACTCTTTATAAAGCTCTCAAAGCATCGGAATCGGAATCGGATTCTTTCCCATCTTTTCCACAAGTAATCGTAATTTGAATTCCCTTCCATATCTTTTTCTGTGAGGAAAAAAAAAAACCCTAGCTTTTTTTTTTTTTAATAACTTCCACTGATGACAAAAACAAAAGAAAATTCCCTTTCATATAATCATCTTCTTTTTTAGGCTTTATGCCTTGAGATTCTTAATCACATCACAATCACAATCATATGAATTTGCTTTTGCTAAGTGGAGATTTGATTAAAATATAAAGCAATCTTATGGCATTTGTTATATTATATTTATATCAATTTGATTTTATGGCATATGTTAGTATGTGATTCCAATTGTTTTTTTGCAAAAATAATTGGTAAATTTGACTTCTTTGTAATGTAACCTTATTGCTTGTGTGTGTTAATTGGTAAAGTAACACATGAAGATTCACTACTAATTAAGTCTAGTGACCACAATTTTTGAGTGATGTTTTTGTTTACTACAATTGTACAAACTGATATGTCACTGATAGCGAAAAAAGTAAGTCAGAGATTCATTTATTATGTTGTTAAAGTGGCAACAATTAGCTAATTGCCTTGAAACACAACGGGCACCTATTGGTGTTTTCAATTGAGACATTCAAGGTTCAAATCCCCCATCAACTATTGAATTATAAAAATAATTAAATAAAATAAAAATGGCAGCAATCACATTTATTGTGATTTCAGTTTGTAAGCTTTTTGTAGTAACTTTAGCATTTTCCAAAAAAATTTAACAATTTTTTTGAAAATTGTTGAGGCGTGGTGCAAGTGGTGGGCCAATGTGAAACTGATGTTGCAACAATCACAATTGCCAGTTTAGAAAGTTTTTAAATTTTTTTGGTGTGTCTCTAGCATTGCTCAATCACTACTGATTGTAAAGTTAAAGAAAATCATGATGAACATGAACTTTCAGATTCTACCTTTCAAGAATCTGCTACAGCTCAATGATTTGGACCCTCGATGCTTATAAATAGAGAGGCTTTTCTTCTATTCCTTGTGGTGTTTGAAACGCAGTTTGCTGGTGTTACATGAAAGCTGCTGCTATGGCATCTTCAAAGGCTACCAGCTCTACCCAGGTTCCTCGGGCTCATCATTTTGAGCTTGTGGAAGGGATGCAACTTCAGGTAGTGATTTGCTGTTTGTGCAGATGAGTTGCGGATATATCTTATTTTCTGTACGCTTTGGAAAAGTTAATTAAACTTGTGTTACTTGATTTATGCCAGATTAATGTTACTGGATCTTCAGGTGGACGAAATGCTAGAATTGAACTTCAACTTAAGAACTGTACAACGACTTGGATACTCCATTGGGGTTATCTTTACCGTGGAAATATGTAAAAGAGAACTAAAGACTCTTTATACACAAGTAGACACACACGTATGCACGCACACATACATGTTGTATGTAGAAGCAATACTGATATATGTGTTTTTTTCCCCCATAGAAACTGGTTCATTCCTGTGGATCATCCTTCAGGGACAATGCCTTACATGCAAGGTGCAATGCAGACACCATTTAGGAAGGTTTATCCTTCTTTCACTTTCTCTTCCCTATGGTTAATTTTCTACAATTGGTTTGACTTGAGTTAGGAGCTTATTATTAACCTGTAGTTGATTTTAAGTTGCAGAATGGAGAAGTATATTTATTAATCATTGAGTTGCGGGACCCTAACATACATGCTATTGAATTTGTTTTGAAAGATGGCAGTCGGGATAGATGGTTGGTTCTCTTCTCTGGGTTTTCATCTTTGCCAATTTAGGCTCGTGAGGCATGCTTGAATCTTGATGACTTCTATCTCATGCATTCTAGGTTGAAATTAAACCATGGGAATTTTCGGATAGAGATACCTGAGAATGATCCTACTCCTTCTCATCCCCCTATTCCAAAGGATCTTATAGATCGCAAGGCGTATTTACTATGGGAAAGCAGGGGTAGGCCAATAAGCTCACCACAGCAACAAAAGGTAGTTCTATTGATTGCCATTGGCAATAAGCCCCTTTATTTGAGACTTGTTTTAAAACTGAATATGTGGCACGTTTCATTTGTCACGTTGTCATGGTGCAGTGCGCTCCTGTTCTGCTCCTTTATTAAGGTTTAAGACATCATTATCTGTTGCATTATCTGTTTGTTATCATGATATTTGGTTATACTTTCTTGCTTAAAATCCTTTGTCACTTTAATTAGCCATCTCCTTTTATGTAATCCCCATTACCAAGGTAGGATGGCTGTGTTATGGGTTATGCATATTTATCTCTCTCTCTTTTTGATGAAGTGGGATATTGTCAATGTTGTTCGTGTTGTTTCTGTTTAGTAATTTCTAGAAAGTATTTATTTCCAAAGCATTTATCAATTATTATACATTGGAGAGAGTGATGATCATTGTTTCTCAAAAAGAATTTCTAGTTTCTTAAGAAATTTCAGTCATTTTAGGACTGGTTACATTGTACTTCTGATGCAGAAAGATTATGATGATGCTTTGAGAGAACTCCAAAGTCAGCTGTCCAAGGGCTTATCCTTGAATGAGCTGCAGAGTAGTTATCTAACTGCTGGTGCCAGTACTAGATTTACGACTAATGATAGAGAAGAATTTAGGAGTCATATTCCATACTCTTACCGAAGGAGACATAATGTTGAGCAATGGTTGCAAAAGCACTCTGAGGGACACGTGAGGGTGCAGTCGTCAGGTTTGTTGGATCTTATAGAGAAATCCATGGGAGGAGATATTGTGGTCTCACGGCAAAGTTATCATGTTGGAAACTATGAAATTGCGGTTAGTTTTCTCATGACACGAATTTATTTTATGTTAAAAAGAACAAATGCTGTGATGGAAACTCCATGTCCTTATATCATATCAAATGTTACCACATTTTTATAAGTGGACTTATGTTAGTTATGTCATGATTTATATCCAATTCATTCAATCAATTTTGTTGAGAAATATTTGCTTTGGCCAATATTGATTCTAGATTCTTTAGTCCAATGACCATTGGATTGGGTATTGATGGCTGTCGATTAGACTAAAAGATATTGCTAACATTATAATAGAGCAATCTTTCTTAGTCAACGTGTTGTTGAAAGGTCAACCACTGAACTTCTGAACTAGCTTAGCAGAGAAATTAAACCATCATGAAGAATATCTGATATTATTGGATTGAAATGGTTAATTTCCTAATATACTAGATTGCAGTTTCACCTGTTTTGCTGGAATACAGTCTATTAAATATTTATATAAGCCAGTTCAACAATCGCTATGACTTTTGGGAAAGAAATTTTTCTTTGACTTGTCAACTCATGAGCATATACAGGTCCTTCTAAAAGTTGTTTGGGGTGACTATCACATTTTGGTCACTACAAACATGAAAGGTTCTGCAGTGCTTCACTGGGGCGTATCAAAGCTGTCCCCTGAGGAATGGTTGGTGAGTTTGTCTCCCAAGTTGGTAATATATGAATAATGAGTCAATAAAATTGCAAGGACATGAAAACTATTCAACACAGTCTATGCATGAAGGTTACTTCATCTCACAGTGTGCTTCTCTTACTGATTGCAGGCCCCCCCACCAGATATGTTACCTGAAAAATCAAAGATGGTTTCTGGAGCATGTCAAACTTATTTTACAGAGACGTCAACTGGAAAAGGATTCTTTCAGGTCATCTATGCCAAGGAATTTTGCATGAATTTACTTTGCGTAGTTTCTGTCACTTGTGTTTAAATTAATTAACACTAGTAGAACTAGTAAAATAGAACATGTTAATTAAGGATGTAATGTGTATAATTTTTGGATAGGATAGAATGGCAGAGAATGATACATGTGACCAACCTCAAAATTTTGGGACAAAGGCTTGTCTGTGTTGTTCTTTAAGTTAATGCACTGTACTGACCAACTCTTTTTGTCCTCCCCCCCCCCCTTTCCCTTTTTTTTTTTTAAATTAAAAAAAAAAAAGGTCGTGGATGTTAATTTGCAGAAAAGGACTTTTGTGGGTATCCAATTTGTGATATGGACTGGTGGATCTTGGATCAAAAATAATGGGAAAAATTTCTTTGTCAGCCTGAAACCAATGAAACCTAGTGGGAAGGTAAGGCCTTGTTTGGTTTAAAAAAATGGTCACTCATCACTCATCACTCAATTTTCATCACTCATCATCCATCACTCATCACTCATTACTCATTACTCATTACTCATCACTCTAAAATATCACATCCAAACAACATCATCACTCAGTTACCATCACTCAAAATTTTCACACTATTTGTGGGTCCCATATCTGTCATTGGTACAGTTTAGTTTAATTTTTTTTTTTTTTTACCCAATACCCAGATCACCCGAACTAGTGGAAAAAAAAAAAAAAAAAAAAAAGAAGAAAGAAGGAAGAACAAAGAAGACCAGATCAGGAAAAAAAAAAAAAAAAAAAAAAAAAAGAGGAAGAAGACGAACTGGGTGAAAAAAAAAAAAAAAAAAGAAAAGAAACCAGATCACACGAAGAAGAAGAAAAGAAAAAGGAAAAAAAAAAAAAAAAAAGGAACCAGATCACACGCCGAAGAAGAAAAGAAAAAGAAAAAAAAAGAAAAAAAAGAAACCAATCACCGAACAAAGAAGAAAAAAAAAAAAAAAAAAAAAAACCCCAAAAGTCAACAATGATGGCTTGCACAGTATAAAGTTTTATATTTAATTACAAAAATGCCATTGAGTTATGAGTTATGAAAACTGAAAACAGATAAAATGTGTTTTCAGTTTTCATAACTCATCACTCAAAAATCAGAGAACTGAGTGATGAAAACTATAACTCAAAACTCATCCAAACAAAACATTTTACAACTGAGTGATGAAAACTGAGTATTGAGTGATGAAAACTGAGTATTGAGTCACGAAAACACTCAAACCAAACATCACCTAATTCTCTTTTTTTCTAGGAATTACTTATTCTTTTCTCTCACTATTATTATTATATGCCATGGGGGAATGGGTTTGTACATAGATGCTTGTCTACGGAATCGACTTATACAGCTTAGGAAAATAGAATTTTGAAAATCATGCCTAGTAAATATAGGACTATTGTGTACTGAATGAATACTGATAATATCAAAAGCTTGTCTCCATTGAGGTTTCTGTTATGGCCGAATTTCTTGCACTTGTTTAGACCAGATCTCACATTTTGTTATATGACCCCCGACCCCCCCTAAAATAAAAATAAAAACAATGCATGGTATTCACACGCTACAAACCACTGGTTGATGTATTAAGATTGATTACCAACCTTCTACAAGCTCATTAAAAGTAAATGAGCACAGAAGTTAGAAACATAAATTTATCTTCCTTGTTGCCGTTGGCTTTAGGAGTATATCTCTAGCCAATTTGCTGAGCAATGAAGCTATATTTTGAAATTATCAATTGAAGGGGATTGAAGGATTGGAATATATATATATATATATATATATATACACATATATATATAAGATCTTTTCTTTTGACATATGAGTAAACAAATATTTTCCTCAGTAATTGGTCTGTTTCTTTCCCTTTTGGATATTCTAGAGGTGGCATGGCATTTAAAAAAATCTAGCTGTGGCTGGAGATGCTCATTATTTGTCATGCTGATCTAATTTCATATGTTAAGGTTCCTTTGTTTCATTGTTAAATACTATTTTGTCTGCCAAACATTGTTGTACAACTCTAAATTTTGCTGTCTTTTATTGAAGAATAGTTTGTGTTTGTTTTAGAGTTTGTCTTTGAGACTGAATTGCCTTAAATGCAGATTGATGGAGATGGGGAAGGAATTGTCAGATGGTTACTCGATGAAATATCTAGAAGAGAAAAAGAGGCTGAGAGGTCATTGATGCACAGGTTAAGATATGAACCTAAGGTCTTACAATGAATATGAATATATTTATTTGCATAGGTTCAGTGATTAAATTCATCATTTGCTAACAGCATAAGTTTTTAGGACAATCGGTAATTTATCATGGTATCAGAGCAAAAGATCCTAAAATGTTAAAAATCCCACTTGTTAGACCCCACTTATTAAGGGGGAGTTTGGACCCACATGTGAGGGGGAGTGTTAAAATTATGATTAAGTGATTAAATTCATCATTTCTTAATAACTTAAACTTTTGAGACAATTAGTAATTTATGTGTTATTTTATTGAACTATCTCTTAGCTTCCCCTTTGTTCTTCCACCTATGTGGCATGGAATGTGTAATTTGACAATTGTTATGACAGTGCAATAAAGCAAACAGAACTTCTACCTTGCCCCATATTCAATAATTTCATCCAAAAATATGCTAGCTTATAAACTTACCTGACGCAGGTTCAACATTGCAACAGAGTTGATGGAGCTTTGTAAAGCTGAAGGAGAACTTGGGCTTATTGGTATATTAGTCTGGTTTAGATTCATGGCATGCAGGCATCTCACATGGAACAAGAATTATAATGTTAAGCCTCGGTAATAGTTATATGCTTCCCTAGCTTTTGTTTGTTATTGTTTTTTCATCGTTTTGATTATTTTGTATTGTAAAGCACACTTTTCCCTTGATTGAGGATTACCTATTTGTAGTTATAATTCTTTTTTTTCATCACTTTGTACAAACAACCTATTACTTGAACACTAAACATTCGATATTTGAAATTTTAGTTGGGTGGAATCTATAATTTAAAAGCACTATTAGGTGTGCACTTTCTTCTGGTGGCCCATAGCTAGGATTCATATATTCATCATATCATGTAGAGTATACAAGTGTCAATTTCTGTCCATACCATCATATTTTTGAGGTTGGTGTCATTAGAACTTGATCATATTATATCAAGGAAGGAGTTAAAAATGGTTGTACCCAATTACCAAAGCTCCCTTTTTTGTGGGGTTGGAGAGGAGAAGGTACGCAACCTTACCCCATTTTTATTTTTTTGGAGAGGCTGATTTCTTGTCTTGAACCTGCAACCTATCACTTTTAGTAGAAGGCACTTGCCATTAGTCTGACCTCTATCAAGGAAGAATTACCATATTAATTATTTTTTCTTGAGTTGTCATTTCTTCTAAATACCAAAAGGAAATTAACCTTTGCATGCAACTAAAATGATAGTGGAAGATAACTAATTGCTAGATTTTTCAGTTATAGACTTTTTTCCCACTCCCATTTAGGTTGCCTCCACGTCCCTTTCCTTGAAGGTAAATCTTGTACTCATGGAAATTTTTGTCAGCATGCTTCAAATTTAAAATGAACTTCATCTATGCAGCATGCATGTTTGGTCTTGTTGAGCACATTAAATCTGAGTATCTCTCAGGCATGTTTTGGGGGCAAACACATGTTGCAACTAAAAAATATATATATATATATATATGTATATATTTTTAACCTTGATGCCCATGTTACTGCCCTAAGTTATGTAATTTCATAAGATGTTTTCCTGAAAAACGTTCTAAGTGATGTGCATTTGGGAAGACAAGGTTAGATTGGGTTGTTCATCTATTAGTGTATGGTCCTGGTACGATGCGACTTTAACATGGGAATTATAAATCTTTATTCTTGCTATTGGTAGAGCCTAGATGGATCTCTAGATCCCCTAATCAAAAGGTGGATTTTCAGCCCCAACAAGCCCCTGCCCTCGCTCTGTTGTTTTTGAAGAGAGAGAGAGAGAGAGAGAGGGGAGGGGGATTCCAACAGGTTATGGACCACCATGAGCCTCCTTGATTGCTTTTCTCAACTTTAAGGACTTGTTTGCTACTTGAATTGAATGTTTTTAATAAAAGAAATCTTATTTCTAAGGTCAGTTGAGTTAACACCATCAATTAATGAGATTTAATTGATTAAAGCGCTTTTAATTTACCACATCTAGATAAAGTTCCAAATTATGCCCACATCACAGCTTGGTATATGTTTACTTATTGTTGTATGTGGTATCTTTCATTAGGACCCTTCTCTTTTCTTCATATCTTGTTTGTATTTTACCCAACTTTTGAGTTTTGTGAGACAGAGGTGTTGACCTGATATTCCCGCTGCTTGACAACAAACTGATTTATACATCATTTTATTCAATATATCCACAGTGAAATCAGTGAAGCTCAAGATAAGTTTACCAATATACTACAGAGAATATATTTGAACCAGCCAAATGATCGGGAAATTGTGAGACTTGTAATGACATGTGTTGGTCGTGGAGGTCAGGGTGATGTTGGGCAGAGAATCCGTGATGAAATACTTGTGCTTCAGGTATATTCTGTTGTGATTGCTGCATAAATGGCTTATGTTGCATTGGCATTTGACTAATGTATCTGTGTTTTTTCACCATCAGAGAAATAATGACTGCAAGACTGGAATGATGGAGGAATGGCACCAAAAGTTACACAATAATAGTAGCCCAGATGATGTGATCATTTGTGAGGTATATATTTCATAGATTTCTGTTATAGAAAGCCCATACCTGACCATACATTGATCCATCAAGAGACCAGGTAGTGGGTCTTGCATTTGATTGAAAAATATCAAATGTTCTGTAGATGTGTTATATAATTTATATCTTTTTTATATGTTCTGTCTAAATAAGTTAGGTAAACATACTGATTTATCAATATTCTGTACCAAGTGAAAATATCTGATAATAGATGACCATCATAGGCAACCAAAAGAGTCAAATGGATGACATAAGTTGGCACCAAGTACGCAATGAACATCCAAGCTAAGACCCAAACTTGTTGGCGTAGGTGTGATGATTATTTACAAAGTGATCTTTGAATTCCTTTTTTTTTTTTTTCATACCAGGCACTCTTAAATTATGTGAGAAGTGGTTTTAGAATTGATGTTTATTGGAAAACATTAAACGCAAATGGTCTCACCAAAGAAAAGCTTGCAAGCTATGACCGTCCAATTATGTCAGAACCTCACTTCAGGACTGATGCTAAGGAGGGACTCATCCGTGATCTTTCAGCGTACTTGAGGACATTAAAGGTATGCAACACAATTTGGACAAGGAACTAACATTTTCATGATATTGTCTATCTGAGTTTAATTAACAATTGTTTGTATTGATTTAAGAGGAAGTTCTTGACCAAATTTTCGAATAGAGCAATCATAGCTACTTAAGGCATGTTCATAGAATGTTAAGTTGAGTTGTGATGATGACTTTAATATGCAAATAGCATCTAGCAAGCTTGCCTGTTGCCATGAGTTATATGGCAGACCAAGTTTTTCATATGGATGCGGTGTTATACAACCTGAGGGAGCCC
This sequence comes from Lithocarpus polystachyus, assembly GCA_033629205.1. Lineage (NCBI taxonomy): Eukaryota > Viridiplantae > Streptophyta > Magnoliopsida > Fagales > Fagaceae > Lithocarpus > Lithocarpus polystachyus. Next base: position 21,197,367 of record CM066170.1, on the reverse strand, counting down.
ATTATATTACAAATTCAGGATATCCTTCACTGCTGTCTATTAATTTTATGTTCTAGGGTTTAGGGTTTCTGTTCCCATGCTGGTTTCTTCTTAAAAAATTCAAAGAATTTAGTAAACAAATTTGGGAATTTATTCCACTTAAAAATTAGACAAATTGGAAATAAAATTTAGCAGTGAAGGGACATTTTAAATAAATCTTTCACATGAGAACTAGAGATTATTCACTTATAAAATAAAAAAAAAAAAAAAATGAGACTTAGCAATTCCTAAAGTTTAGAAGGAAAAAAAAAATATAGGAATTTGTAGAAAAAATAGGTAGCTAAATTGTTTTATCGTGTTCAATGACTAGAAGAATGGTCCAATGGAAGTCTTTTTTTTTGTAAATTCAATTTTGGAGCTTCAATTAAATTATTGAAAAGAATTTAACCATACCATGAACAATTTCATAATTGAGAGACATTGTTTTTTATTTTTATATTTATGTTACCTAATTGATTTAACTTAACCCACTTTCAAGTCAAACTATTGAATGACTCTAAGTTGGGAGGTTTCCATGTTGTATGTGGGTCATGCCTAATTTGACATACATTGAGTCAATCGTATTACCGGAAATTTTCTATTGACTGTTTAATCTAGATTTCTTTCTACATATGTTAGTAAACTTCTTATTACTTGTATCGCATGTTGCAGGCTGTTCATTCGGGTGTTGACCTTGAATCTGCAATTGAAACTTGTTTGGGTTCCTCTGTCAAGGTAATTACATTATGTGCTGTTTGATGAGTTTCATGGACAGTACATTAGCTTTATTTTTTTAAAATGGAAAGTTACACACCCATCAAGCGTTTAACCCACAACCTCATCCTCTGGTGTTTCAGGGTCGAGTAGATTCTGTTGGTGGTTTGTCACTAAAGTTGCAGGTGATTGTCTTTTTTAAAATTTCTAGTCAACTAATGTATAGAAGATTTTCTTTGTGTGACTGTTATTCTTGTGTGTATATATCTACGCGTTGTTTGTACGTGGTCTGCACGTGTGTAAATATTCTATTAAATCCAATGTGTAAATGGGGAGTAACTTTTATTCATCTTTGTTGTCAAATTTTAGGACTGCCTGAATTTTGTCAAAGCACATGTTGGTGATGAAAATATTGGACCACTTATGGAGGTCATCTTTTTTCTAAAGAACTTTTTAAAGTTTATGTGTCTGAATTGTAAGGAAGATTTAAGGTCTGACATTATTTTTTCAGAAGTTACTGGAATCTCGCATTGAGCTTCGTTCCCTTCTGCTCACTTCTCATGGAAGATTAAAAGATTTACTTTTCCTTGATCTTGCTTTAGCTTCAGCTGTTAGAACAAGTATGGAAAGGGGATTCAAGGATCTAAACTTTGCACATCCACCAGTATTAGCCTTTTCGCAACCTCTACATTTATTGTTGGATAAATTAATATTTGCCTTTTTTATGCAACAAAAATTTTATGCTTCACTTTGTTATGAATGAGCAGGAGCCAATGTTCTTCATGTCCTTAGTGCTTGAAAGTTTATGTCTGTCAACAGTCAACAATGAAGATTTTATCTACTGCACTAAGGTATGTCTTTCCGTAACATGTCAATGTCAACGCTTCATTAACCTTTTCTGTTGACATCAGTATGGATTGAGGTGTAGCATATACTTTGCTTATTGAGATTTAAAATCATAGGAAATCTTTTTTTGAGTTTTTTTTTTTGTGGGGAAGTTTTAATGCTTAATGGAACTCCTCTCTCAAATTATTTGGCGTTCTGTTTCTTTTAAAGGATTGGTACCGAGTGTGTGAACTATACACTAATGATGGTCAGTGGGCATTACAAACAAAGGCTGTCCTTGATCGACTACAACTAGTTATTTCTGAAAGGTCTCAGAATTACCAGAAAAAGATCCAGCCTAGTGCAGAATACCTTGGTAATATGCTAGGTGTTGAGAAATGGGCGGTATGTTATCCAACTTTGCCAACTATATGTTGAACTATAAAACTGATATGGAAGGTTTTTGTTTCATGCCTAAATTATTGTATTAGACCTTTTTCTTCTTGTCTTTGTGATCAGGACACTTTTGTTTACTTTTAACAATTTCTGTTGTCAGATAGATATTTTCACGGAGGAGTTAGTAAGGGCAGGATCAGCTGCTATTCTGTCTGCTCTCATCAAGCATTTTGACGCCATTGTTAGAAAATTTGCAAATGTGGGCTGGTAATGATTTGTTTTTAGTCATCCATTATATGCTCTGAATAAACCCTTGTACCCAGATCCCACTGCAAAATGTTTATCTTCTGATCATAGTTTATTGGTTTCTTTTGTGTAACTTCATTGTTATAGGGTTTAAAATTAAGCAATGTGCTAAAGTTTGTGTCTAACAGTTGGCAGGTTATAAGCCCTGTGGAAGTATGTGGTTTTATGGTTTCTGTTAATGAGTTAATTACTACTCAGAGCAAAGTTTATAGAAGACCAACCATTATAATTGCGAGCAGAGTAACAGGGAATGAGGAGATTCCAGATGGGGTTGTTGCTGTGCTGACCCCTGATATGCCAGATGTTCTGTCTCATGTTGCTATTAGAGCAAGAAATTCCAAGGCATACAATCTTTTCATCTCTTCTCACATTTTTTAATGTAAATTTCCATATAATCAAATTTTAAATGCTTTCATATAATATGAGATGCAAAGCTCATCTAAATGCCTCGCTAAGGACACCATTTTGCAACACCTTACTGGATTTGCATGATACAGGTATGTTTTGCCACATGCTTTGATCAGAATATTCTTAGGGATCTCAAATTGAAAGAAGGCAAAGCAGTATCAATACGTCTGAAGTCAACAAATTTAGTTATCAGGTAAGTCCTTTAAGTGGTTACTTGATTAATATATTATGCATCCTTACCTTCCAAATCCATGGTTTCTTGTATACTTGCAGTGACATCAGTAGCTTCAATGTATCTCAAGATTCTTTTGTTTCTTTCTCCATTCCTCGAGGAATCTCCCTTAAAAAGAAGCCTTTCTGTCGTATATATGCTGTTTCAGTTGAGGAGTTCACTAGCGAGATGGTATGCTCATGGCAACTTACAAACAGCTTTGTATTTTGAAAATAGTTTTTTTTTTTTTTCCTGTATGCTTGTAGCAGATTTGTATGGCCTATCTAATTAGCTATGTGCTTATTTGATTGTAAGCTGATAAGAAGGCTTCACTTCAAGTTTGGTCAATGATTGATATTGCAGAAGCATCATAGGAAAGAATGCTCATACCTTTTCAATTATTATATGCCGTGATCAGTGTGTTCATTTTATTATTTTTATTTTATAACTGAAAATGAAGCATTTTACTAGTTTCTCTTTACTCTAGCAACTTCTTGTTTTATTGATTACATTTGTTATCACTGAATGATTGGACTAATTTTGTATTCAATGGACTAACAAAGTATGTTGTGGTGCGCATTGATTTTTGTGAGTTCTAATGGAAATCTAGATGAGTAAAATAGGACTAGTTTTTAAGGGTTTTGAAAATATTCTATTTTGAAGGTTGGTGCAAAATCTTGCAATACTAAATTTTTGAGAGGAAGGGTGCCATCATGGATTAAAATTCCAATGTCAGTTGCCCTACCATTTGGAGCCTTTGAGACTGTTATATCAGAAGATGTCAATAAGGTATAGCTTATTTTTTATAGAAATTATAAAAACAATAAAACTCCGACACTTTTTTTCAATCTTCAATTTTGCTGTTGAGGTCCAAGAAGACTACTGCTGGTCTTTATGGCTTCTCAATCTTCTTATAAAACTAGTTTTGATTGTGAATATTTACAGATCCAATTCTTTGAAAAGTTCTTTTTTTAAGATGTTTCTTTTCCATTTGGTTCCCATAAATTATTCCTTTTGTGTTTGTTTACTTTCAGGATATAGCAAATAAGATTGCTCAGTTCATGAAATTTGTACATCACGGTGACCTTTCAAAACTTCAAGCAGTACGGGAATCTGTTCTACAAATGAATGCTCCTTTATCTTTGGTAATTATAATGTTTTGTCATATCTCTTTCCTCTGTTTTATGGTTGCTTGTTGGCTATGGTACTCTTTGAATGATGCTGCTTTATGAATCTGTAATAGATACTTATTTTGAAATTCAAGTTATTGATTAGATAAATCCATATCATATAGCTTAATCACTATGATTTAGATGAAGTACAACTTGGCTTTATTTCCTCTGTTGACATTTTTCATGCATTTATGCTCTAATTGCCTTGGGAATATAGACCTCATAACTAAGTGAAATGCAACACTGTCTCCTAGGCAACAGGCATCCATCTTAACCTCAGTCATATGAATGTGTGGAGTTTATAATTATGATAAATTTGCTTCTGAAATAAACTTGTATATCAGCATTTTATCAAGAAAGCAGATTTGCTCATTTTCTGAACTTAATTGTATGTGCTCCACTCTTTTTGAAATTCTTGGAAGACCTATGAACTTAAGAGCAAAATGAGAAGTTCAAGAATGCCATGGCCTGGTGATGAAGGTGAGGAGAGGTGGCATCATGCTTGGCAAGCAATAAAGAAGGTAATCAGTGTTCAGAATACTCTCACTATATAAAAACATAATGTACCAATCATGTGCTTTTTACTGATCTTTAAGCTCTATTTTATTTTTAGCAGACTTTCACAATATTTTGAGCATAATTTATCAATCATGTGTTTTCTATTACCCTTTTTTTTTTGGCTAAAATATCAATCATGTGTATTTACAGATCCAGTGGCTCTATTTTATTTTTAGCATTATGTATTAAATTATTAAAAAAGAATGATGACAGGCAATTTCATCGTTGCAATTTCATGTTTCTGACATTCTACTTCCCACTTTCAGAAGTTAATGGCTTGTTTACTTAATGCTCCATACAAAAAATTTATTCACGCCCAAGAATTTTACATATCATGTTTTTATGTGATCTCATCAGTGAACTATATTAGACAAATTCTTTCTGGTGACATTTTAAACATACTCCAGAATCAAAGGAGGATTGCTACTTTGTTAGCTGTGAGGTCTGTGATAGCTATTGGAAAAGTAAATTCATTTAGAAACATAAAGTATAATGTTCTATTACAAAGATGTAACAACAGAAGTTTTCTAGACATAATGTGAAAAAAATACTGCTGCTTTGAAGTAAATCATGACTTTTGAGAAATTTATATGAACTGGCAGTGACCAAATATGAATAGATATATCACAATGTGTTTTAGGATGGAGTCACATGTCTGCTTCCAGCCTATGTGCATGTGTAAGGTCTAAATCTTTACCATGATGCATTTGTCATAGTACATTACTTATTAAAAATATTGAAAATTTGAGGCTATTTAGAATCTAAGAATTTTAGGTTAAAGAGACATGGAATTCAAGAAAATTCTAGGTGTTCAAGCTCCCAAAGTAAAAGATATGTTAGGTCACTAGAGGAGTTTCTCACAATCTTGAAAAATGCGGATAGTTTTCTGTCTTATTGACTGCAATGCAAAAGTGAAGTGATTTTTTTTCCAATGGCAGGTATAGAATTTTTTTTTTTTTTTAAGCACCAAATAGAGTCTCCTTTAGTCAAAAAATTTCCCTTCAAAGTTATCAATAATAGACCGTTACTTTTATAAGAACAGAAATTGCAAGCCCCATTTGTCAAATGATCAAATATAAATGTGCAAATTCCATATTAGATAAGATTGTATCATAAGATTGCATTTCATGCGAGATTACCATTTGTTGCTAGTACTAGAAGTGTCTGTGACAGGAAACTCTTTCCACATAAACAGCTTTTTTCTCATGTACACTGTAGGTTTGGGCTTCAAAGTGGAATGAAAGAGCATATGTTAGTTGCAAGAAAGCTAAGTTGGATCATGGAAATCTTTGCATGGCTGTATTGGTTCAAGAAATTATATGTGCCGATTATGCTTTTGTGATACACACAAAGAACCCCTTATCAGGAGACACCTCAGAGATTTATACTGAGGTATGCCTTGCCTTTTGGATCTTAAACCAATCAATTGGCATGTATTTCATCCTTCTTTGTTGCTGCAAAACAGATTGTGAAGGGCCTGGGAGAGACTTTGGTGGGTGCATATCCTGGACGCGCCATGAGCTTCATTACCAAGAAGACCAATCTAATGTCTCCTATTGTACGGTCAACCTTCCCTTATTCCCATCTCTATGCTCCATTTGCCTGCATAAACTCTTCATTTCTAAAATTGACTTTAGTCTCAATTACTGCAAGCCTATCAAATTTATTTATAAGATGGACATTATATGAATCTGACTTTCAGGTCATTGGCTACCCAAGCAAGTTAACAGGGTTATATAGTAAGCAGTCTGTTATATTCAGATCAGACTCGAATGGTGAGGACCTGGAAGGATATGCAGGTGCTGGGCTTTATGACAGGTTAGTAATGAAGTTGGATTTAAGAGACCATTATAACAATGAGATGAAAACTTCGTCTCCTTGAGTCATGGACTGGCTGTGTTAGTATTAGAATGAGACGTACTTGTTGAACCTATCTTGAGGGTTGGACAATTCAAAAAAATTGCTAAATGGAACTGGCTAAGTCATCCCCAATTTGGTATGATGACGCGTTTCCACTATCCAATATGATGGTTAGGATCTCAATGCATTTGCATTAGCCTCCAAATTGGTATGGCGAAGTGGTTTTGCTATCCAATACTCCCTCCATCCCATATTGTTAGTCCTCTGTTCTATTTTGGGATATCCCACAATATGCTCCTCTTTGAAAAGTCAATAAGCATAATATTGATAACTTTCCCAACTTACCCTTAATTTTAGAAAGTCAATATTCTCGCAAGAGTCTAAATGAAGGAAAGTTATTTTGGAAACTTATACATCTTTATTTGAAACACAGTCCATTAAATGATGTTTCCTAACAATATTGGATTTCTAAATAGGATTAACAATATAGGATAGAGGGAGTATCATGGTTATGATTACATTGCATTTATATTAGCCTAGATGGCCCCTTAGGTGGATACCAAGTTAGTAATTCAGATGTGCATCCCCAGGTATTTGAATGTTATCACAACTAGTTTAACTACATGCAGAATTGCAGATCCTTCACCGTTAAATTCTTGGCAGTCTATTGTAAAATGTCACACCATATCACAACACACAAAGGCACAATTTTGTTATTTTAGATGTTGCATATATACAATAAATAAATGAAATAACAAGACAACTTTGTCCATGCAACAACACGATGGCATGTTAGGAATTGTTACAAAACTGCAGACTTTCTCATAAATACAATCTGATTTGGGGTGTGAAAATATTGTTTCTTCGCTTTCCTTCCTTTAATGATGCATTCTAATGTGTCTAAGAACTTATTGCAGCATAGTCATGGATAAAGAGGAGGAAGTTGTGTTAGACTACTCCAAGGATCGGTTGGTAGTTGATAAAGCTTTCCAAGTCTCACTTTTCTCAAAAATTGCAGAGGCAGGAAAAATCATAGAAGGCCTTTATGGTCGTCCTCAGGACATTGAAGGGGTGGTAAAAGATGGAATAATATATGTGGTTCAGACAAGGCCACAAATCTAGGTTTAGTAAATGAACATGATGTTTCAATCTATTTGTCTTGAAATTTTTTAGATAAAATTTTCATCTCACTGATATAATAAATATTTCAATTCCTTCAGTTGTTCAATATTTGGATGGATGTGACTTAATTTTTGTCATTAACCATGAAATGGGATATTATAGAGGTGTTTGCACTATGCAATCATTTTGTTAGAACGTGTAGAAAAAAAAAAAAAAAAAAAGAGAGGAGGAAAAGGAAAAGAAAATAGACATGGAATGGTTCCTTCCTGCATCTCCTATATAATACATTATAAAGTATACATAATTCACTTATATTATGAGAATTGTTTCATTTATAAAATGTTGAAAAAGTTTTAATGAAAACAATGACCTTTCTTTTTCTTTTTTTTATAGGAAAACAATGACCTCTCTAAATTGTCAATGATAAGAGTAACTTTGGCCCACCGAGGACAACTGGTCACTTTTATTATTTTTTGGCTGATTTTTGAACTGGAGGACTAACTTTTATTGTGAGGCCTCAAGTTTCTTTGAGGTCTCTTGGTCAAGTCCTCACTTACCTGATATGGTTTGCAGTTTGTTGCGTGTGCGTGGGGGGTTTACTCAGACCCTTTCTTTGATATTGAATTTTACTCGGACCCTTTCTTTGATTGAATTTCTTAAGAGAAGTGTTACGTTCACAACATTTTCATAACATCTTCACAGCAAATCTTATGTGGTAAGTTGTTACTAGTTTTAATTTGAATCAACCACTTAAATTACTTTTTTGCTCATCAGTAATGGTCAATAACAACCTGCCATATATAATTTATTACAAAAATGTCATTGACATAGCATTTCTCATATCATAATAACCCTTTATCAATAATTAGTTACTAGTTTTTTTTTTCTTTTTTGAGTAACAATTATTAGTTATTGAATAAATAATTAATAAGTTCTAACTCTCCCAAAAGTCCTTATATATGGTGAAACTACACTAGTCTATTTGGAACAGATAGAAGAAGAGCTTTTGTTACAATCTTTTTGATAGAGGGCACTGGCGTTTATCTTTTGTTAATGTGGAAGTAAATGTTGATTCTCATGTTATTTTGCCCTTTGGGCTTGTTCTTGTAACGGCTTTGATCCCATATCCCTATCTGACCTGTCTATTTCGCTAGGCCATAGGACAAGCGAGGATCGCAAAATGCCCAAATGGGCCAAATCTTCTCCCTTGTAGTTAATTAATTGATAAACATAACCTTATTTCAAACTTACAAATCATGTATACCACCTAAATAGTGACAAAAAAAAAACCATAATAATGAATAAATTAATTATCACATCTCAAAAGTTTGTCCATTGCCAAGAGTTGTAACTCTCCTTCAAACAAAAAATTTTATAAAAAAAATTGCTGATATCGATGTATCTAATAAAAACGTCTGGTAGGTTTCAATTAACTTAATTGATAAAGCTTGTAATGGTTGAATAAGATATTTGTGGTTCAATTATCGTCTACACCAAAAATCAAATGATGTTTTGATCTGATTATAAAAAACTATCATCAAGAGTAGATACTATAAGTTGAAACTATATCAAAAATAAAAATAATAAAAACGTCTAAATTTAAGTATCCATTTGGCATGATTAATTTTACCAACTTATTTTACTATTTAACTTATTTTCACTACTATTCATAAGTCTCACTGCACTTTTTGGTATTATTCATGAGTCACACTATACTATTTTAACTAACTTTTACCTTTATTTACAATACTTGAAGCAAAAAAAAATTAATTTCAATAAAATAAGTAAATCTCAAATAGAACCTAAATCTTTTAGATCTCATCTCGCATGGTGACTATCAATTTTTTTTTTAATAGAAAAAGCACAGATTATCCAATAAAAATGCCTCGATAGTTGAGTTTGACGAGTTAAATACGGAATTTAAAGTCTATACTTTATATTCATATTCTAGTGGACTTTTTACATTAGAGAAGTTATAACTTTTCTTTTAACCAAAAAAAAAAAAAAGAAAAAAGAAAAGGTTAGGCCTTTTCATTTGCGGGGCCTTGGGAGAACAAAACAATACACGCAAAATAATGAAATATTGTAAAAAGGAATAAAAAAATATAGATAAAGGCTCTCCAATGCCAAGCTGGGCTGGGGGTGCCTTCATAGAATATTCGGTAGTCTACCTTTCTCTTGGTCCATGACGTTGACTCTTCTCTGTTTTATCCATTTCAAATATTTAAACAGCTGCTATTGGCCTGGTAAAAAGTCCGACATGGTAATTTTACAATGCTATTTCTCTAGCTGTAATCTTCACCATTCTATTTTTCATAATTATCCTATATGGTAAATTATGACAAATTATTTATCACTTTCCTATGAACCAGTGAACCAGTGGCGGATTATCATAAAAACAAAGGAAGTCTTGACCCCCCCAAAACTTTAGTAAAAAATTAATGATTTTTTTTTTTTGAATTATCCTAAATAATTTAAAAGAACCTTGTCATTTTAACTCCCATACCCCATGATACACACACACACACACACACACACACATATATATTTAAGAAAGTCTAAAAATAAATATAACTTTCATTTTTTTTTAGGGGGCATATAACTTTTATTTAAATAGAAGAATAATACTAGAGATATAAACTATTTTACAAAAAAATATTACAAACTACTGATGTGGTTAGTGATTATTGGTAAATAAAAAAGTAATATTAATGATGGGCCTAAATGAAAACCAATAAAAAGTTGGTCACATTAACATTTTGTAAAAATATTATAAAATAGAATACAATTCAATTTTTTTTTTCTTTTCAGTTCTTTCATTTTCCCACTACTGCTGCAGTTTTGTGTTTACAATATAAAAGTAAAAGTTTTGTATGACTAAACTAGACAAAAAATAGTGAAAGACAAACTTTAAGCTTCCGTAAGGGACCTATGTATAGTATTCCTGTAGTACTTTACTTTTCATTTGTTTTCCTTTGATTTCTTTACTTTACTTTTCATTTGCTTTCTTTTTTATTTTTCTTATAATATATTATTTGTTATTATAATAATCAATATATTATGTACCGTATATCATTATAATTTATAAATGTACCGGATTAGTTTGATTAAAATATATTGTACATACTACTATATTTACATGTATTTAGCAATTCAAAAAAAAATTTAACATGTATTTAGTTGTTGTTTATAACACATATTGAGTTATGAAGTATTGTACATTACTATTTTATATTTCATACACACACACACACAAATTTTTATAGATGGCCCCCTCCAAAGATAAATTCTTGGCTCCGCCACTGATATGAACCAATTAGTTTTTCTCCATAACTCACAGTCAGTCATGAGATATATTATGTTAAAGTTTTTAAAATTCATACAAAACCCCTTTTAAAAAACCAATTCAATCCTATATGGTCTATATGCAAGTGACAATATTTAGCAAAGACACCATGTAGGCTTCTTTACGAGCTCTATGTTTTTTCTAATAAGATTTGGATACTAAAAGGAAAATAAAACAGGAAAAAAGAATTTGAAATTGTATGTATTACACTTTGGTTGACTAGATTGTTTTGTGAATTTATTGGGAACATTCAACCTTAAGATTGACAATAAATTGAGAAAATAGGTGAAACTGACAGATTTTATTGAGATTTTGATCATGAGTTTGTGTATGTATTTTTAGGGTGCATTTTATTTCCTGAAAAATAAAAAATTTCCAATTAAAAATATTATTTAAAAAATTATATTACAGTGTTTAATTACACATTTGGAAAACATTTTTCATGTGATTGGGTTGTGTGAATGGAAGAACCTACAATAGGGGAGGGTTGTAAGAGAGATTGGCTACCGAGAGCAAGAGGTTGGGTTATGGAGGGATGCGGTGGTTGGTGGGTGGGTGGGTGGGTTGGGGAGTATTTTGCGAATTGATGGGTTAATATTTTATGCACTTGAGTGAGGGGTTATTTTACAGTCGGACAAAATATTTTAAAGTTGACAATGCACTTTTCGCTTTAAAAGAACTTGTAAATAACACTCTCTAGGTTTTATGATAATGCCAATGTGTTCATTTTGTCATAGTTCATCACATTTTCACGTTTATTTACAAAAAATGTTGTCATTTATTTAAAGAAAAAAAATACATTAAATAAAAAAATTATTTTTTAATTATTTTAATATCAATACTCAACATTTTTGTTTGTTTATTTGTTTATTTATTTTTGTTTCTAATATCTCTTTTTTTGACAGTATATCAAATAGTAATGGAAAATATTAAAGGCCCTTAGTTTGAGCTTGATTTCAACTCAAATCCTAAATTCTTAATCCTTCTGATGTTAAGTTATTTATACTTAGTGTTTATTTGGCACCTTTTAAATTTGGATTATTTTTAAAGTGAAGTTTTAATAAGATACACTTGAAGGTCACTACACCTAAAATCTCTCTCTCTCTCTCTCTCTCTCTCTCTCTCTCTCCTTTATTTATTTGATTTTGACAATTACAACTGGAAATAGGGGATTTGAATCTTAGATTTTATCGATACCTTAGAAGACACCAACCAATTGAAATACAAAGCTCTTGACTTTAATTTTGTAGTTAACTCACTACGCTTTTTATCTTGTGGTTTTTGACCAATTCTACTCACCATTCTTTCACATTATTGAGTTGTATGGAAATTTGTTTGGATATATACCTTTCTTTTCTTTTCTTTTTTTATACAAGATAAAAATTCTACTATAACCTAATCTAAGTGTATATGTGTGTGAAACTCCCTCTTGGAAACTTTAATCCCAGCTTTTGCCCCCCACATCTCACAAGTACTTATACTTGTGGAATGACCATCGCACTAAGGATGTGCGGTGGTTGGATATATACCTTTGAAGTCTTAATAAATTTATTCGCATTAATTTCAAAGAGAGAGAGAGAGAGAGAGAGAGAGAGATTTGTTCATCATTAACTAAAATGATAATTAAAAAAAAAAGTTATAATAAATGACATAAAAAAAAAAAAAGAACTAGACTAACCTTCGTAGGGTTTTGATCATGTGTTGCTTTGGTGTATGTGTTCTTTATGGTCGAAGCTGTATCAAAAGTATTATGATTTAGGGTTTGATTTAAATTCAAACACAAGTTCTTGGTCTTTAATATGTTTTTCCAATCTTCTTTCTATATGTTTGAAGAAATAAAACTTTAAGTTAAGAAAAGTACCAAAAATGTGACATTGAAAGAATTGAGAATTTGTTAATTATGTAACAAATATATATTATATAAATTCCATGTAAAAGAAAGCATCCCATAAAAAATAAAATTAAAAAGGTAAAAGAAAGTCATTCTTTTTTGAGATGATGGTAAAAATGTGATAGAAGATTAACATTGGCTCTCTGACAAAAGGTTTAACATTGACACAAAAAAATCTACTTGTATTGGATCTCTCTACTCAAATTTTTTTTCTCTCTCTCTCTAACAAATTCTTTAAAAAATGATCCTTTTTTATTTTAAATTTGTGTGCAATATTCTTGCACATAATTGATGGATTTGCTACGTATAGTCAAATTTTTTTCCCCCGGAGAGATGTTCAAATTTAATTGGTCATACATTCAATTACATATATTTGGGAGGTTTGTAAATATTCAATTTTATATATGGAAAGAGGAACTCTTAAGGTTTATATATTTTAAAAATTAGGTTTGGGTTAGAATTAAAATAAAATCCTGGGTCTAAATCCCCCCCCCCCCCCTTTTTTTGGGTTTTTAATAAGTCTTATAATCTTAGATCTCAAAGAGGGGTGGGGGGACAATTATATATACTATATGTAGGGGTCAAAGGCTCAATTCAAGATGCTGGACCGTGGGCCTGTCCGAGGAGACACGTCTGCCCAAGGACAGTAAATCACGAGGAAGGTACATAGCTTAACTCCTCAATAAGGTATAGCCAGTACGAGGAGTATTACCTCTTCAGATGATCAAAGGGACAGCCAAGATGAACACTTCAACATTTATCTTGATATTTCAGGGGATTCTCCTGGTATATATAAGCAAATAAGACAGGTAGAAGTAATGAGATATTATGTAAAAAGCTACTGCCATTGCATTTATTATCCCGCAGCTAACCTTATGGCCGCATTAATGAAGAAGGGATGTCTGAAACAGTGACTCCCAACCTTTACAGTTGCCATGTAAAGGCTTTAAGGGAAAGCTGATGGGACAAGTATCAAGAAAAATGACCTAACTAATACGGGAGAAGAACTGGTTTATAAATAGAGCAGGAGGTGAGGAAAAAGGGGTATTGAATAATCTGGAGAGGAAAAGGGGAGGCAATTGAAAGAGAAAGAGAGAGACCAAGTTATAGACATTCAAAACAACTGTAATACACTCCTCCTCGGATTAAGCCGAGGACAGCTTTATAATATAATAGCAGCCTTCTATTTCTGTTGATTCGCTCTTACCTTATTTGGATCATCGTTAATCCCACTCTAAGCTCAGTTTCTCTAGCCCACTCTCTACAAATTCATTGCAAGGATTTTGGTTTTGTCTTGGACTTGAGTCCATCTCACTTGGAGGCCTAATCTATTAGAACTGTGTCTTTACACTATAAATATAATAACTTTCACAATTTTGTTTACTACTTATTTAGGTTATATATTGTGATCAGTGCAACTTTTCTTTTACAAGGAATGACATATTTATACATTCTTTACTTGAAATCACTTTTATTGTATATCAATATTGTTAGACTTATGGTATGTTTGATAGATTGTAATATGTAAGCCCGTAAATGAGACAAGCTTTTGTTGATTAGTGAATGTTCACGCTCTACTCGACAACAAAAGTAGAATATTCAAAGTTGATTTGAAGTAGAATGTTCAAGCTTGGTTTAAGTTTGAATCAAGCTTACAAATAATATTAAAGCTTGATCTCATTATAAAGTATAAAAGCTTGATCTCATTATAGAATGTTCAAGCTTGACTTGAGTTTGAGTCATGCTTACAAATAATATTCAAGCTTGATTTCGTTATAAAGTATAAAAACTTGAGCTCGACTCGGCTCGGCTCGGCTTGATTCATTAGTCAAGTCAAACTCAAGCTCAAACTCAAGCTTAAACTCAGCTCAATATTATGCTTTTGAGCTTAAAATTCAACACAACTATATTATCAAGTCCATATCAAGCTTGTTCTATTCTATTTTGTTTGGATGAGTTTTTTCAACTCCTAATTAATTTAAGTCGTAGAAAGATATGAGTTTATTTGTCAAGCTCATATCAATCTTTTTACCAAACCCATAAATAAGCCTCGGCTCAACTTGTTTTGTATTGAGTTTTGATATTCACAAGCTTGTTCAAAAACAAATTTTTTACTCGGGCTCGGCTCGTTTATTAAACAAGCCTAAAACTACAAGTTAATCTTGGCTTGCTTATAAACAAACAAACATGAACAAGCTTTTTATCGAGTTAAGCCCGAGCTGTTTATAAACAACTTTGTTCATTTACAACCTAAGTAACGTGCACTGTAATGTAATAGTTATTCCTATTGTGTTAACTATTCTGTAGTTTGATTATATTTTTGTTACAGGGAAAAAAATTATTTATGAATAGTTAAAAAAAGAAAAAAGAAATAACAACTCTCCCTAAAATGATTATAATAGTTATTCCTTAATAAATGTAATAATTTATAAATTTAATATATTTTCAAATAAACAAATTATCCATATGCATATAACAATTATGATAATAAAAAGTTATTATAAAAAAACCCATTTTCTCTCTGAATTTTTTTTAAAATAATATATTTTAAGAAATATAATTGTATGAGGAAAATATTTTTTAAAATTATAAAAAATAAAAAGTAAAACTTATTTTTAAAGTAAAAAAGAAAAAAGAAAAAGGTAAAAGCCTAAAACAAAGAAAATGGTAAATAGTTAAAAGTAAAGGGGCACCGAAGGCAAAACCGCATTTGTCAAGTCAGGCCCTCCGGTAGTCGAAGACTCGAAACGAAAGGACTGTTTGTTTATGTGTGTGTGTCAGCTTCTCACCATACTATATATATATATATATATATATATATATATGTACTCTCTCACTTTTTTTCTTCTTTTCCAAGGCTCCTTTCAAATTACTTTTTTTTTTTTTTTAATACCAAAACTAAACCAACACAACACAAAAGCAAAATTCAATTCTATACCACCATCTACGACAACAACAACAACAACAACATTTTGTTAAGTTTATATACAAAAAAAACACACACAAAATACAAACTCTGCGAGCGAGACCCTCAAACCTTTCTCTCTCTTCGCTCTGGGGTTCGCCTCTCTCTTTCGCTCTCTTTCTCTCTCTAAAATCTTTCTCTCTCTCTCTCTCTCTCTCTTCTTCTTCTTCTCGGATGTGAATTCATCCGTCGCTCTCTTCTCTCTCCTCTCTCAGGTACACACACTCTCTCTCTCTAACTTCTATTTCTCTGTATAAATCCGATCTATGTGCATCTATTTTGGAGAATCGAAACGCAGTGTTTTGTGTTTCGCTTGTTTTGGTTAAAATATAGGGTTTTGAGTGTGTGTCCAATCTTTTGATTTTGTTTCTGTTTCTTTTTTGTTTCTGATTTCTTTTTTTTTTGGGGGTTTGTTTTTGTGTTTTTGAAAAACAGTAAAGTAGACCAGTCTGGAGAAGTGAGATGACAACGATAAGATCGACCTTGCCGTCGCGGCTGCGGCAACTTTTGTCCGGCGAGGGCTCCTTTGTTCCCTCCGTTAAACTCGACTCGGAGTCCGTGAGTTTTCGCTATTCAACCATATATATATATTTCTATATAGACATGTTTATATATACAGAGAGAGAGAGAGAGTGATATATATACAGCAGCTGCTTGTGAATATAAGATTTTGTCAGAATTGTTTGGGTTTTTGTTTTTTGACCTGTATATTTTGACTGCTTTAGATTTGATATATGTGATATATAGGGTTTTTTTTTTGGGTTTGTTTTTAATTGGGTAGGCTTTTTAATCAGCGTTTGGCTGTTGGTATTGGTGCCTGTTTGGTAAAGCTTATCTTTTTCAATGCTCTTGGGGCATGAGCATAAATTGCTTAACCAGTCAGTAGTGAATGCCCTTGAATTACCCAGCAACGGGTTTTGGCGGGTAGGGTATGGAAGGTTTTACTGGCTAGGGACAAGTCCAAAGGGCTCTTCTTTTATATAAAAAAAATTAAGTTTTTTTTTAAAGATACGACTTTAAACTTCACTTTATTAAAAAGCCCGCCATTTGGGCATTTGGCCGGTTATTAGAAACTTTTTTTCTTCTTCTACTAGGCTGTAGTTTTATCTGACTGAGAGGTTTGCTTCATATTTTTGTTACTAATATAGCTCAAATGGCACCTCCTCCTTTTGTTTTTAAGAGTAAGGTGGAGGGTGAGGTCATGCTGTTCAAGACCTACTGGGTGTGTGTATTATTACCAATAAATTTTTTTTTTTTTAATTTTTGTGTGACTGATCAATTTTATTTATTTTTTCTGTCCTGTTAAGCATTATTTAGTGCCGTTTGAATCTCCTTTCTTGTATATGGTGCAAGTTGTTGCATAATTTTTTTAGCTTTTGTTTCCGCTTGGGTCAGTGCACCGCATGATTGTCATTGTAGATCTTATTTTTATTCCCAGAGGGTTTAGCTTTTGGGCCTGTATTTTTTGTAGAATTGTGCATGTGGGGTGTAGTAGTAAAAAGTATGCAGGCAATAGAAGTTCTTATTTTTAATTTTTTTGATATATCGATTGTTGGGGGAGAGAGGGCGAGGGGGGGAGAATTTGACCCCTAAACGTCTTTGTTAGAAACACCAAGAGGTGCTAGTTGAGCTATAAGGCTTTTGGCATAAGAAGTTGAGAAACATTTATAAATTGTAACTCCATGTATTTGTACATGTATGCAATTGTAAGTCAAATTGTGAATTATGTAATACCAATAGTATGAATAATAGGATCAATATGCTGAATTAGTTTAAACATATGGTAGTTTGTGCTGATTTTCTTACTAATTGGAACCACCGAATGAAATTTTAATTTTTTATTTAATGAATATGTGGCCTGTGTTAGCATTTATTACATTTAGCAAGTGTTTTCTGCACATAATGCTGGTTTAGTGAACTTGGGATTATGATCCATAAATAAATTTGTTTATGGGAGAAAAAGTGCAAATTGAAATTTAAACTAGGATGACATGGTGAGTAATTATTAAGGACAATGTGCTTACCAAAGGTAGCAATTTTGATGACATAGTTGCACTTTTGGACTGTTTACCTAATTGTTATGTATATGTTAAAATTGTTCAAATATGTTTTTGTCTAATTCTACATGGTTTTAAATCATCAATGGGTGCTTATACTAGGCCTACTTGATACTTAAAAAACTATATGGGTGTGTTCATGCAACTTCATTTGTAATGCAAACAGTGGGGTAGAAAAGGTCAGATCTCAGTGATAACCTTGGTTCTAGTCACTTCATACCTAGGTCATTCATCTGAGTGATGAGATGGTAGAAATGGAAGGTGATCTGCAACTAAAACACTAAAATATGTTTTTCCGTGTTTAAAAGCGAGCTTACATTAGAATAAACTATTTGAGCTTAATGATCTTTGTAATTTTAGAGTTCTTGTGTAATTTTCAGCCAGTATGCTCCCAGTGTGCTTGTTGATTTTTTTTTTCCAATACAATTTATCTCTTTTAAACAATAAAAGTGCTTACATTAGAATTTGGATCGTGATTTATCTACAGGTACATATCTTTAAATCCAGCTTCTTAAGATTAATTCTGCTTTTTGAATTTGGTTACTGTTTTAATGAGTCTGAATATTACTTCTTAATTTTGAGATTTTAACAGCAATTTTCAGATGGTGTCACTGAATTTTCTCCCCATATTAAATTGAGTACTTAGTTTGTTGCCAACTCCCTATGATAAATTATTATTTGTTTATTTTATAGTCCTCCATGTGTTTTTACTTATTGTTTTTTTATGTTTGTGTGTTTTATAGGTCGTCCTTAACCTTCTATTTTGAATAATTGTTTATTCTGCTGCTATTGATTTCATGTTGTCAAAAAGTTGTAAACTTCCAAAGTATTTAAAGTGGACATTACTGCATGTGTTGAGTTTACCTATGTGGTGTCATTGCAGTAATGTATGCAATCTGTGTGTGTGCACATTTTTGGCTGTGGAATGTAAACTGCACCCCTTGCATGGTGTCAGGGGCTCAGGAATGTGGAGAAGATTTGACCCCTTTGTGCTAGCAACTACTGCTAGCTTATCATAGGAAATATTATATAAATCGATTAATTTCATGAAGGGGGCTGAGTCAACATGAAGCTTCCCTTCAATTTTAACCTTGTTCTTATTCAACTGGAGGTAGTGATTAGTTGTGTTAGACTGGTATTGCATGTGTAAGGGGGATGGGGAAACTACGAATCATCTTCTTCTCCATTGCACTGTTGCTAGAGGGTTGTGGAATGTGGTTTACTGGGTTATGCGGAGAGGTGCTGTGGAGCTCTTAGCTAGTTGGTTGGGCAAGGTTAGCAGGTGCAGTCCAATATGGAGCATGATCCCCTATTGTCTCATGTGGGGTATTTGGCGGGAGAGGGATGCTCAGACTTTTGAGGGTTTCATGACCTTGCCTATTATTCATCAAGATTTTCTTTAAGTGGATGAATGCCTCAGTCTAATATAATTTTTCTACTTTGCCTGATTTGTTTAATTGTTGTAGTTTTTTCATGTTTAATTTCTGTGTAGCTGTATATTTCTTGTGTACAAGGGTGGGCACTCTTTCGGTTTAATCAATGAAATTTTACTTGTCCCAAAAAAAAAAAAAAAAAAAAATCTTATTATTATTCAACCTTTATTGTGCTAAAAACATTGACTCTTTGTCATAACATGCAGCCGCCAAAAATCAAAGCCTTTATTGATAAGGTGATCCAGTGTCCATTACAAGATATAGCAATACCTCTTTCTGGTTTTCGTTGGGAGTACAGTAAGGTAATAGCATGCTATTTCAGCTGTATGCAGTTCTGTTCTGTTTTGTTTTTATTTCAAAATTTTAATTTTTAAATTCCTTTTTTTTTTATTTGTTGCTTTTAATACAGGGGAACTTTCACCATTGGAGGCCACTGTTTCTGCATTTTGATACATATTTCAAGACATACCTTTCTTCTAGGAATGACCTCCTCATGTCAGATAAGATTTTAGAAGATGATAGTCCATTTCCTAAACATGCAGTTTTACAAATTTTACGAGTAATGCAAACAATTTTAGAGAATTGCCATAACAAGAGTTCATTTGATGGCTTAGAGGTATGTTGATTTTGTGTTACAAGTCATGTGTTTTACTGAGTAAAGTTGGACATGAAACTATGTACCTGGATCTTTTATCATGAGCCTTGTTAGCTTTAGGTGCTATTATATTGTATTATCTCTTTTATTTCAACTGGTTCTTTTCTAATATGTATTATACCGTTTTTCCCTCTTCAGAATTTCAAACTCCTACTTGCATCAACGGATCCAGAGATTCTTATAGCTACACTAGAAACTCTATCTGCACTCGTGAAAATTAATCCCTCCAAGCTGCATGGAGGTGGGAAGTTGATTGGCTGTGGCTCAGTGAACAGCTATCTACTGTCTCTAGCACAGGGGTGGGGAAGCAAGGAGGAGGGCTTAGGTTTGTATTCTTGTGTAATGGCAAATGAGAGAACCCAGGAGGAAGGGCTTTGCTTGTTCCCATCTGATGTAGAAAATGACTCTGACAAGTCTCATTGCCGGATAGGCTCTACCCTTTATTTTGAAATGCATGGGCTTAATGCTCAAAGCACTGAGGAAAATAGAGGCAATCAAAGTACTTCTAATTTGAGAGTTATACAGATACCGGATCTGCATTTACGGAAGGAGGATGATCTGTTACTGTTGAAACAGTGCATTGAGCAGTACAATGTACCTCCTGAGCTCCGGTTTCCTTTGCTAACAAGAATTAGATATGCTCATGCTTTCCGTTCGCCCAGAATATGCAGGCTGTACAGCCGGATTTGCCTTCTTGCATTTGTTGTGCTTGTTCAGTCTAATGATGCTCATGACGAACTTGTGTCATTTTTTGCTAATGAGCCAGAGTATACAAATGAGTTAATCAGGATTGTGCGGTCTGAAGAATCTGTTTCTGGAACCATTAGGACACTTGCAATGCTTGCCTTGGGAGCTCAGTTAGCCGCATACACATCATCTCATGAGCGGGCACGGATTTTGAGTGGATCTAGTATCAGTTTTGCTGGGGGGAATCGCATGATACTTCTGAATGTGCTCCAGAGGGCTGTTTTATCGCTGAAGGCCTCCAATGATCCATCCTCACTTGCCTTTGTTGAAGCACTTCTTCACTTCTATTTGCTCCATGTTGTTTCATCCTCGAGTTCTGGGAGTAATATTAGGGGGTCAGGCATGGTTCCTACATTCTTACCTCTTTTGGAGGATTCTGATCCTACCCATATGCATCTTGTCTGTTATGCTGTGAAAACTCTACAAAAGCTCATGGATTACAGTAGTTCAGCTGTTTCCCTGTTTAAAGAGTTGGGTGGAGTTGAGCTTTTGGCTCAAAGACTGCAGATAGAAGTACATAGGGTTATTGGTTTAGCTGGGGCTGGTGATAATTCAATGATCATTGGTGAGAGCTCAAGACACAGTGATGATCAGTTGTACTCCCAGAAAAGGCTTATTAAGGTTTCACTGAAGGCACTTGGGTCTGCTACCTATGCCCCTGGCAACTCTACTAGATCCCAACATTCCCATGAAAGTTCTTTACCTGCTACACTGTCACTGATATTTGGCAATGTAGATAAATTTGGAGGTGACATTTATTATTCAGCTGTGACTGTTATGAGTGAGATAATCCACAAAGACCCAACATGTTTTCCTGCTCTGGATGATTTGGGTCTTCCAGCTGCCTTTATATCATCGGTGGTAGCTGGTATACTGCCTTCGTCAAAGGCTCTAACATGTGTTCCTAATGGTCTTGGTGCCATTTGCCTTAATGCCAAAGGCTTAGAGGCAGTGAAGGAAGCTTCAGCATTACGGTTTCTTGTTGACATTTTCACCAGTAAGAAATATGTTACGGCAATGAATGATGCTATTGTTCCTTTGGCAAATGCTGTGGAAGAGCTTTTACGTCACGTATCTTCTCTGAGAAGCACTGGTGTTGATATTATCATAGAAATTGTTAATAAGATTGCTTCTTTTGGGGACAGTAACTGTACTGGGTCTTTGGGGAAATTAGGTGGGGGCACTGAAATGGAAATGGATCCTGAAGACAAAGGCAGTGAAGGCCATTGCTGTTTGGTTGAAAAAGTTGATTCAGCCACAGAAGGGATCAATGATGAGCAGTTCATCCAGCTGTGCATCTTTCATTTGATGGTACTGGTTCACAGGACTATGGAAAACTCTGAAACATGTCGGTTATTTGTGGAGAAGTCGGGAATTGAAGCTTTACTGAAGCTTCTTCTAAGGCCTAGTATTGCACAGTCATTTGATGGGATGTCTATTGCTTTGCATAGCACCATGGTTTTCAAAGGTTTTACTCAAAATCACTCTGCTCCACTAGCACGTGCTTTCTGTTCCTCTCTCAGAGACCATCTGAAGAATGCTTTGACTGGATTTGGAGTGGCTTCAGGGTCCTTTTTGCTGGATCCAAAAATGGCACAGGATAGTGGAATATTTTCTTCACTTTTCCTTGTTGAGTTCCTTTTGTTTCTTGCTGCCTCAAAAGACAACCGTTGGGCAAGTGCATTGCTTACAGAATTCGGAAATGGTAGTAAGGATGTTCTGGAAGATATTGGGCGTGTACATCGAGAAGTTCTGTGGCAGATCTCTCTTCTTGAAGATGTCAAGCCTGAGGTAGAGGATGATGGTGTTGGTTCTACCTCTGAGTCACAACAGTCAGAAACAAGTACAAATGGATCAGAAGAGCAAAGATTCAACTCTTTCAGGCAGATACTTGATCCATTACTGAGGAGGAGGACGTCTGGATGGAGTATTGAATCCCAGTTTTTTGACCTTTTAAACATATATCGTGATCTTGGTCGTCCTACCAGCTCTCAACAAAGACGTATTGATAGTCCTTCAAACTTGCGATTTGGAGCCAGTAATCAATTCCATCATTCAGATGCTGCTGGAGATGTTGGTAGAAAGGAATCTGATAAGCAGAGATCCTATTATACTTCTTGCTGCGACATGGTGAGGTCACTTTCTTTTCACATTACCCATTTGTTTCAAGAGCTGGGGAAGGTAATGTTGCTTCCTTCTCGTCGACGGGATGATGTTTTGAATGTTTCCCCTTCTTCAAAATCAGTGGCTTCTACTTTTGCATCTATTGCACTGGATCACATGAATTTTGGGGGTCATGTAGTTCCTCCTGGAACTGAGGCGTCCATATCAACAAAGTGTCGGTACTTCGGCAAGGTTATTGATTTTATCGATGGCTTTCTACTGGACAGGCCAGATTCCTGTAATCCTGTTCTGCTGAATTGCTTGTATGGGCATGGAGTTATTCAATCAGTTTTGACGACATTTGAAGCCACCAGTCAATTGCTGTTTGCTGTCAACAGGACTCCTGCATCTCCCATGGAAACTGATGATGGGATTGTAAAGCAAGATGAAAATGAAGATACAGATCATTCATGGATTTATGGTGCTCTAGCTAGCTATGGGAAACTTATGGACCACTTGGTGACCTCATCTTTCATATTAGCTCCTTTTACAAAACACTTACTTGCTCATCCTCTAACAACTAGTAATGTGCCCTTCCCACGGGATGCAGAGACTTTTGTAAAGGTTCTTCAGTCCATGGTGCTGAAGGCAGTGCTTCCTGTTTGGACTAACACTCAGTTTGTTGATTGCAGTTATGATTTCATTACTTCTATTATTACTATAATTAGACATGTCTATTCTGGGATTGAAGTGAAAAATGTCAATAGCACTGGTACTCGTCTGACGGGGCCCCCTCCTAATGAAACTACTATTTCAACAATTGTTGAGATGGGTTTTTCCAGGTCTCGTGCTGAAGAAGCTCTGAGGCAAGTTGGATCAAACAGTGTGGAGTTAGCAATGGAGTGGTTGTTCTCCCATCCAGAGGAAACTCAAGAAGATGATGAACTTGCTCGTGCACTTGCCATGTCCCTTGGGAACTCTGAATCAGACACAAAGGAAGCGATTGCCAACGATAATACCCAGCAGCTTGAAGAAGAGATGGTCCAACTTCCTCCTGTTGAGGAGTTGTTATCTACTTGTACTAAGCTTCTGCAGATGAAGGACTCTCTTGCTTTTCCAGTTCGAGACCTGCTTGTGATGATATGCTCCCAAAATGATGGACAATACAGGTCTAATGTCATCTCCTTCATTGTTGACCGAGTTAGGGATTGTAGTTTGATTGCTGAAAGTGGAAATAGCACTATGCTATCTGCTCTTTTTCATGTTCTTGCGCTAATTCTTAATGAAGATGAAGTGTCGCGAGAAGTTGCCACAAAGAATGGTCTGGTTGCAGTTGCCTCAGATCTACTTTCGCAGTGGTGTTCTGGATTGGTTGGAAGGGAGAAATGCCAGGTTCCTATGTGGGTAACAACTGCTTTTCTTGCTGTTGACCGGCTCTTGCAGGTGGATCAAAAATTGAATTCTGAAATTGTAGAGCAGTTGAAGCGTGACGATGTTAATAGTCAGCAGGCATCTATCAGCATTGATGAGGATAAGCAAGCCAGATTGCAGTCTGCATTGGGATTAGTTCCAAAGCATACAGATATACACGAGCAGAAGAGGCTTATTGAGATTGCTTGTAGTTGCATCAAGAACCAGCTTCCCTCTGAGACGATGCATGCTGTTCTCCAACTATGCTCTACTCTTACCAGAACTCATTCTGTTGCTGTTAGTTTTTTTGATGCTGGGGGATTAAGTTTACTGCTTTCTTTGCCAACAAGTAGCCTTTTTCCTGGGTTTGACAATTTGGCTGCTTCTATTTTCCGTCATGTTCTTGAAGATCCTCAAACTCTCCAGCAGGCAATGGAATCTGAGATAAAGCACAGTTTTGTGGCTGCCACTAATAGGCATTCAAATGGAAGAGTCACTCCCCGTAACTTCCTGTCAAATTTAAACCCTGTTATTTCACGGGATCCAGTAGTCTTTATGCAGGCTGCCCAGTCTGTGTGCCAAGTTGAGATGGTTGGGGAAAGGCCCTATGTTGTGTTGCTGAAAGATCGTGACAAGGATAAGTTCAAAGAGAAAGAAAAATCATTGGAGAAAGAAAAAATACAAACTACTGAAGGGAAAGTTTCTTTGGGTAATGTCAATTCAGTTGCTTCTGGGACAGAGCATGGAAAAAGTAATGATCTGAATTCAAAGAGTGTCAAAGTTCATCGGAAATCTTCTCAGAGCTTTATAAATGTGATTGAGCTTCTTTTTGATTCTGTTTGTAATTTTATTCCTCCCCTGAAAGATGATGTGGGTGTGGATGTTGTTGATACCCCATCATCAACTGACATGGACATTGATGTCACTGCAATTAAGGGAAAAGGAAAAGCCATTGCCACCGCGTCTGAAGAGAATGAAGCCAATGGTGATGAAGCTTCTGCATCACTTGCAAAGATTGTATTTATATTGAAGTTTTTGACTGAGATTCTGTTGATGTATGCTTCATCTGTGCACATTCTTCTTCGGAGAGATGCTGAAATTAGTAGTTTCAGGGGTGCTCAACAAAAGGGTCCTGCTGGTGTGCACATGGGTGGAGTATTTCATCACATTCTTCACAAGTTTCTTTTATATTCTCGGAGTTCAAAAAAAGACAAGAAAATAGATGGCGACTGGAGGCATAAACTAGCAACCAGGGCTAGCCAGTTTTTGGTTGCGTCTTGTGTCCGCTCCACAGAAGCAAGGAGGAGGGTTTTAACAGAGATCAATTGTATATTTAATGAGTTTGTTGATTCATGTAATGGTTCTAGCCCACCAGGAAATAATATCCCTGCTTTTGTCGATCTGCTTAATGATGTACTGGGCGCTCGTACACCTACTGGTTCATACATTCTAGCAGAAGCTTCTGCCACATTTATAGATGTTGGTCTGGTTAGGTCATTGACTTGTACTCTCCAAGTGTTGGACCTGGACCATGTTGACTCGCCTAAAGTTGTTACGGGTCTAATTAAAGCTCTGGAGTTGGTAACCAAGGAACACATCCATGCTGCTGATTTGAAGGGTGATAACTCAACAAAACCTTCTGATCTTACTCAACCTGGAAGAACGGATAATGCTGGTGACATTTCTCAGTCTATGGAAACAGCATCTCAATTCAATCATGATTCTGAGCCAGCTGACAATGTTGAGCCTTATAATGCTGTCCAAACTTATGGGGGCTCTGAGGCTGTTGCAGATGACATGGAACATGACCAAGATCTTGATGGAAGTTTTGGTCCTGCTACTGGGGATGACTATATGCATGAAAATTCTGATGATGCGAGGGGTCTTGACAATGGCATTGATACTGTTGAATTACAATTTGAAGTCCAGCCTCATGGACAAGAGAATCTTGATGAAGATGACGATGAGGAGATGTCTGGGGATGATGCGGATGAAGTTGATGAAGATGACGACGAGGATGATGAGGAGCATAATGATCTGGAGGAAGATGAAGTCCACCATCTGCCCCATCCTGACACAGATCAAGATGATCATGAGATTGATGATGATGATTTTGATGAGGAAATAATGGAGGAAGAAGAAGAGGATGATGAGGATGATGAGGATGGAGTAATACTTAGGCTGGAGGAGGGCATAAATGGAATAAATGTATTAGATCATATTGAGGTTTTTGGTAGAGACAGTTTCCCCAATGAAACTCTCCATGTGATGCCAGTTGAAGTTTTTGGTTCTAGACGTGAAGGGCGTACTACATCCATCTACAGTCTTTTGGGCAGAACTGGTGACAATGTTACCCCATCAAGACATCCTCTTCTACTGGGACCTTCATCCTCAGCACACTCAGCTGCTTCTCGGCAATCTGGTAAGCTCCTTCCATAGATGGTTTTTTAGACCTTGGATTCTTACATTTGGTTGTGGCTTAGTTCTTTCATCTATGTTACTATTTAAAGTTCTTTACCTCTGATGCTGGAACCCACTGTTGCAGATAATGCCCGTGACATGGTCTTTTCAGATAGGAACTTGGATAGCACCTCGTCACGGTTGGATTCTATTTTCCGATCCTTGAGGAATGGGCGCCATGGACACCGTTTGAACTTGTGGATAGATGATAGCCAGCAAACCAGTGGTTCAAATGCAGGTGTAGTTCCACAAGGCCTTGAGGAGCTGCTTGTTTCCCAATTGAGGCGACCGACACCTGAGCAGCCTTCTCAACAGAACACAACAGCAGAGGAGCCTCAAAGTAAAGGTGAAGGCGATCAGTTACAGGAATCAGAAGCAGGTGCAAGGCCTGAAACTGCTCTTGAAAGTAATGTCGACAATGAATGTGGTAATGCATCACGTCCAACTGCAGTAATCGATAGCTCTGGCAATGCTAATGAAAGGCCTACTGCTAGTGAGTCTCTACAAGGAACAGATGCGTCCAGTGCACAATCACAATCTGTTGAAATGCAGTTTGAACACAATGACGCAGCTGTACGAGATGTTGAAGCTGTGAGCCAAGCAAGTAGTGGAAGTGGGGCGACGATAGGCGAGAGCCTTCGAAGCCTAGATGTTGAAATTGGAAGTGCTGATGGCCATGATGATGGAGGAGAAAGGCAAAATTCTGCAGATAGAATGCCATTGGGTGATGCACAGGCAGCTCGTGCAAGGAGGACAGTTGTGTCTTTTGGGAATTCAACTGCTGTTGGTGGGAGAGATGCATCTCTTCATAGTGTTACTGAAGTTTCAGAAGGTTCTAGCCGAGAAGCAGATCAGGATGGTCCAGCTGCAGAGCAGCAAATCAATAGTGATGCTGGTCCTGGGGCAATTGATCCTGCATTCTTGGATGCTCTTCCAGAGGAGTTGCGTGCTGAAGTTCTTTCCGCACAACAGGGTCAAGTTGCTCAACCCTCGAATGCTGAACCACAGAATGCTGGAGATATTGATCCAGAATTCCTTGCAGCCCTTCCCCCTGATATCCGAGCTGAAGTTCTAGCACAGCAGCAAGCACAAAGGCTACATCAATCTCAGGAGCTGGAAGGTCAACCTGTTGAAATGGACACAGTCTCAATAATTGCAACATTTCCTTCAGATTTGCGGGAAGAGGTACTTTGTCCTTGGAGTGTGTTTTCTACATTTATTTAGTAATTAGCAAAACAATTGTAGAATTGAAAGTGAGTCTCTTTACATTTTTCATATGTTTCTCTATCAGGTTCTATTAACTTCATCTGATGCTATCCTTGCAAATCTCACGCCTGCCCTTGTTGCGGAGGCAAATATGTTACGTGAACGATTTGCACACCGATATAGTCGCACCATCTTTGGTATGTACTCTAGGAATCGCAGAGGTGAGCCTTCAAGAAGAGATGAAGGTATAGGATCTGGACTTGGAAGAGCTGGGGGGAGTGTTGCCCGTAGGTTGGTTGGAGCCAAGCTAGTTGAAGCTGATGGAGCTCCTCTGGTTGACACAGATGCCTTGCATGCCATGATTAGGCTGCTTCGTGTAGTTCAGGTATAAACTTTGATATATCCATGTC
The DNA here is from genome assembly GCA_033629205.1 of Lithocarpus polystachyus. Classification (NCBI taxonomy): domain Eukaryota; kingdom Viridiplantae; phylum Streptophyta; class Magnoliopsida; order Fagales; family Fagaceae; genus Lithocarpus; species Lithocarpus polystachyus. Next base: position 21,169,094 of record CM066170.1, on the reverse strand, counting down.
TTCTCCTTCATGATCAATGCATATTTTTTTGAATAACATGATCATTCCATTAAATGGACATAATTTTGCAGCCGCTGTACAAAGGTCAGCTGCAGAGGCTTCTTTTGAATTTATGCGCTCATTATGAAACCAGAACTTCTCTGGTGAAGATTCTTATGGACATGTTAATGCTTGATACAAGAAAGCATGTAAACAACTTGAGTGCTGCTGAGCCTTCTTTTCGGCTTTATGCTTGCCAGAATAATGTGATGTATTCACGTCCTCAGTCTTTTGATGGTAAGTCTTCTTATTTAATCTATCCATGTGAAAATTTTGGTTGTCCACATGATTGTTATTGAGTCAAGCTTGTTCAAGAATGTGTGGACCATGGTCTTAGATTATCTGTTGATTGATGTATACATTGTAATTTGAGCTCCTGGTGCTTAGAAGGATGTTGAAGCTACTCAGTGTTGATCAGGTTCTATCTAGTGTTAATCTATGTTCTTCGCAGTCCGAGTGGTAGTATGAAAAATGTAAATCTTTGTTTTTTGAGTTTTAAAATGGACAGGAGAGAGGTTAGAAATAGTTAAAATGACTTTTGACGGTTGCCAAGAGCCTTGTAGCTGGTGTTTCCAACCGAGACATCAAGGGTTCAAATTGCCCTCTAGGCTCCAACTATCGAATTATCCTAAAAAAAGGAAAACATAGAAGATTTTTGATGGATTTTTAAAACTCTTTTGTTGCAGCTCAGTGATTTTGACATGCATAAAAAGACATTTGTTCTGATGTCAGTGATTTTGACATGTAGTAGTAGGCAACTAGTCACCAGCTTACCATGTATTTTTTCTTGTAGGTGTTCCCCCCTTGGTATCTCGGCGAATTCTTGAAACTCTTACATATTTGGCTCGGAATCACCCATCTGTGGCAAAGATTTTGCTTCAATTTAGGCTGCCTCACCCTGCTTTACTAGAGCCAGAAAATGCTGATCAGGGACGGGGTAAAGCTGTGATGGTTGTTGAAAAGGATGAAATGGATAGGAGTGAGAATCAAGAAGGATATATATCCCTTTCGTTGCTTTTGAGCCTCTTGAGTCAACCCCTTTATTTGAGGAGTATAGCGCATCTTGAACAGGTGATGCTTTGCATGATGCAGTATTTGGTTTTCTTATATTGGTTCATTTATTCTTTTTGTTCATAAGGCTGAGATGATTGTATGTTCTTTTTTTCAGCTTCTTCACTTATTGGAGGTTATCATTGATAATGCTCAAGGTAAGTCAGATATATCTGACAAATCTGGGGCATCTGCTTCTGAACAACCATCTGGTCCAGAAAGTTCCACATCAGATGTTGGGATGAATAGAGAACCTGGCCAAATTTCTTCCGGGGTTTCCACATCGTCAAAAGATGTTAATCCTTCCAAACCCACCACTTCTGATGCACCTAAGGAAGTTGATTCTCGAACTGTACTGCTTAGCCTGCCGCAAGCAGAACTTAGACTTTTATGCGCATTGCTTGCTCGAGAGGGGTATGATGTGGCTTTCGGCATATATAAATTGCATTTTCTCTGCCATTGTATACTACAAACTGTTATACTTTTGACTACTAAAACCTGGATAGCTGGATTTCTCTTGTTGGCCATGTTTTGGGTGTACACTTTAAAATGTTTTCACTTCCGTCCATTCATCGATATGTCTAATGGCTTTTGTGTGTGTTTTTTATTTTTTTTGTTGGGGGGAAGGGGGTGGTTAGGCCATGTCTCACTCATGAGTTGTACCTAATGTATCTGCTGTGCAGACATTATTGTGGTTAGAGATGGCCATGGAACAATGAGCATGTATTTGATACAGGACTGACCCACACTTGCACTGTTGCTTCTATTAAGTTCATTGTGACATGTCTACTGATTTGGTTTGAATATTTGTGTTCAGAGTGGATTTCATTTTGGCTTTTCACATTGACTAGTATATACACTTACTCTGACAAATCATGTCCCCAGGTTGTCAGATAATGCATATGCTCTAGTGGCGGAGGTAATGAAGAAATTGGTGGCAAATGCTCCAACTCATTGTCGTCTTTTTATTACTGAGCTAGCAGTAGCTGTTCAAGGTTTGGCTAGATCTGCTATGTCTGAGTTAGGCACGTTTGGTGAAACTTTGGATGCACTCCTCAGTACATCATCTTCTGATGGATCTGCAATCTTAAGGGTTCTGCAGGCATTAAGCTCTCTTGTTGCATCACTGAAAGAGAAAGAGAATGATCCAAAAATTCTTCCTGAAAAGGAGTATACAGCTGCTCTTTCTCAGGTATGGGACATTAATTCAGCTTTGGAGCCTCTATGGCTGGATCTGAGCACTTGCATAAGTAAAATAGAGACTTATTCAGATTCAGTGCCTGATTTGTTAACTTCATCTAAAACATCCACCTCTAAACCCTCTGGTGTAATGACACCGCTTCCTGCTGGTTCTCAGAACATCTTACCATACATAGAATCTTTCTTTGTGGTGTGTGAGAAGTTACATCCAGTGCAGCCAGGCTCTAGTCATGAATTTAGTATTGCAGCAGTTTCAGAGGTTGAGGATGCTAGCACTTCTGCTGGCCAACAGAAAACCTCAGGCCATGCTTTGAAAGTTGATGACAAAAACATTGCTTTTGTGAAGTTTTCAGAGAAGCATAGGAAGTTGCTAAATGCTTTCCTTCGGCAAAACCCTGGGTTGCTGGAGAAATCATTCTCCCTCATGCTGAAGGTTCCTAGATTCATTGATTTTGACAACAAGCGTGCTCACTTCAGATCAAAAATCAAACATCAACATGATCATCATCACAGTCCTTTAAGAATTTCCGTAAGGAGAGCTTACATTCTTGAAGATTCATATAATCAGCTGCGTTTGAGATCCACTCAGGATCTGAAGGGAAGGTTGACAGTTCACTTTCAAGGAGAGGAAGGTATTGATGCAGGTGGACTTACAAGGGAGTGGTACCAATTGCTATCCAGGGTTATTTTTGACAAGGGAGCACTGCTTTTCACAACAGTGGGCAATGAATCAACATTTCAGCCAAACCCTAACTCTGTTTTCCAAACAGAACATCTTTCATATTTCAAATTTGTTGGACGAGTGGTGAGTATGTTATTTTGTTGTGCGTATTGGGCTGAGATGCTGGTCGTGTAGTTTTTGCTTATGCCTTCTTACCTTTTCAGGTTGGAAAAGCACTTTTTGACGGGCAACTCTTGGATGTCCATTTCACTAGATCTTTCTACAAGCATATATTGGGGGCAAAAGTTACTTACCATGACATTGAAGCCATTGATCCTGATTACTTTAAAAACCTCAAGTGGATGCTTGAGGTAGGCTACGTGCAACTCTTGGCCCCCCACCCCCCCCCCCCCCCCCTTTTCTTCTCTCTCCGTGTGTGTTCTTAGTTTTCCATCTGTCAAAAAAAGAAATGTTTTTGGTTTTCCTCTAATTTTTCTCACACGATTGCTTGTTTGCCTTTGCAGAATGATATTAGTGATGTTTTGGATCTTACATTTAGCATTGATGCTGATGAGGAGAAGCTGATATTGTATGAAAGAGCAGAGGTAAGGATATTTCCAGACTAACTCATCCAAAAAAGAAAGGATTTTCCAGGCTCCTTTATGAACTTTGGTTTCTCTGGTGAAAAACATTATTGTTATGTTTCCATGTGGTGAATCTACTTATCAATAACAGAAGAAGTTCACATGTGGTGAATCTAATGCAGGTGACGGACTATGAACTCATTCCTGGTGGACGGAATATTAAAGTTACTGAAGAGAATAAACACGAATATGTTGATGTAGTTGCTGAACATCGGTTAACGACTGCTATTCGTCCTCAAATAAATGCCTTTATGGAAGGGTTTAATGAATTAATTCCTAGGGAATTAATTTCTATCTTCAATGACAAGGAACTTGAATTATTGATTAGTGGGCTTCCTGATATTGATCGTGAGTTTCCTTCATTACTTGATTAATCTTTCTACCCCTTGTAGATGATGGCATTCCTGCATTCCCCGCCGCACCCCTCCCCCCCCCTCCCCCCCCCCCCCCCCCCCTAAATGGATCTTAAGTACAATTTCTTTTTTTGCATCTGTATTTCAGTGGATGATATGAGGGCCAATACTGAGTATTCTGGATATAGTCCTGCATCTCCAGTGATTCAGTGGTTTTGGGAAGTTGCTCAGGGTTTCAGCAAGGAGGATAAGGCTCGTCTTTTGCAGTTTGTGACAGGCACCTCTAAGGTATTTTCTTTCATTCCCTTTTTGTAACATATTTTCTATCAGATCTATTGAACAAAACTCTTAATTTCAAAGAATGTGATTTTATTCTGCCAGACCTCTAATAACAAATATCTTTAGTCTGCCAGACCTCTAAATAACAAATCTCTTTAATTTCAAAGGATGTGATTTGGTCTGAGTATATGCACGTGGACATGCCTGTGATGTTTGTTGGCTTATTGTTGAAGTATTTGATCCCTTACTGTTCTCTTACAATCATCCACTTCATATTTATTTTTGATTGATCCTGTGTCTGAGCTCGAATGCTGGGTTTACAACAGTATTAGCTATAATTGTCATCTATTTTCTTGCTTTTCACTGTTTCTTGTCAGGTCAACAACAGCTTTCTGTTTTGGTGTTTCAGGATGCTGCCAATTGTTGAATATTGTGACAAACTTAGCATACCTCGTTCTTTTACTAGCATGCCTCTTTTGTACTGAATGATATGTTTTCTGTATATACTTCACATGCTTTTGAGTCACATAATGGGTTTTGAGTTAATTTGTGTTAATTTGTTAGTGGTCTGATCACTGTTCTTTCCAATTCTCCAGGTGCCTTTAGAAGGTTTCAGTGCACTTCAAGGAATTTCAGGCTCACAAAAGTTTCAGATACACAAAGCATATGGCAGCCCTGATCACTTGCCTTCAGCTCATACTTGGTATATATTTTTTTCCTTAAATATTTCTTGTCTTTGATCACTGTACTTCAATTTATGATCTTTGTTAATACTCTGTTGCTACTAACTTTGTTATTGGTATAAATGTTCTGATTTTAACTCTTGATTTATGCAGTTTCAACCAATTGGATCTACCAGAGTATCCCGCTAAACAACACTTGGAGGAGAGACTACTGCTTGCAATTCATGAGGCCAATGAAGGATTTGGATTCGGTTGATAATCATTAAGGGAGGCTTCAAAGTAGCCATGTAGATAATATAGATTATGTCAACATCTATCAAGAAGGGGAATCCGGGGTGTTAATTGTGGGCACATGATATGCTGGGTTAATACATGTTTATATACTGTATAGTCGTATATTTGCTATGGGAAATGCCTCTTTGGCAGTTTTTGATTTTGCCAAAATCTTTTTATTTTTTCTAGTGCAACTACGCTTTTGTTCCCATCCAAAAGAATTTATTTATTTATTTATTCTTCTTTACTATTTTACTCTGGTGATTATAGTTCCCTCTCTTGTTCAAAAGGAAAAAAGAAATACACGAGAGAAAAAAAGAGGAATTATTAGACGAGGTCAAGAATGCGGTACTTGATAATAAAATTTCTATTAAAATTGTTCCAATGGTCTGGTATTGACTCCGATCTTAAGTGCTGAATTTTCGAGGCTCTAAGTAAGCCTATGTATTTGATTCCGAGTTCATTTATCTTTATTTTTTGTGCTGTTCAATTTTTGTGTTGTATTGTCCTCATTTGGCATGCACCAAATTCGGTAGAGCAAAGAAATTTTTATTTGGTTTTATCTAGTTTTAGAGCCCCTTGTATCCATTTTAAGGGGCTTCTAAAGTCATTTAAGCCGTGGATTTTAAATAAAACTCTTAAATTTTAGTTAAATTAAAAAAAAAACATTTTATTCCAACTTGGTTCCTCCACGTTTTATAATACTCTTGCTATTTACCAAAAAACCCAAAAACTTGCCACAAACCCACTCTTTTTCGGGTAATTCACAACCTTCCCTCTATTGTATCTATTCTAAGTGGCTTCTAAAGTCATTTAAGTTGTGGATTCTAAATAAAACTCCTAAATAATTTTAGCTAAAAAAAAAAGTTTATTCCGGCTAAAGTTTATAATTTTAGCTATTTGTTTAAGACCAAAAAGCTTTGCACAAGCCTACTTTTTTTTTTTTTTTTTGAATTAATAGTATTTGTTCAAACATTCAAAAAAAAAAAAAAAAAAAAAAAAAAAAAAAAAAAAAAAAACTACCAAGACACATAATCATGAATCCATGATTTCCTAACTTCTCCCACTTCATTGCACCAAAACATCATATCATTTCATGCCCAAATTCCACTAGAATAACATCAAGGTATTTGTAGTTGGTGACACCATTTTGCTGTTGGTAAAGGGGCATAAGATTTCACTGTTCATGGCTTCTTCTATTGCATCTAACAAAATTTTTTTTTTTTGGGGGGGGGGGGGGGTTATTTTATTTTATTCTATTCACACCATTCAAATATGATTTATTTCTTATTTGCTTGTTCAAATAATTGAACAATTTTTTTTTTCCCTTTGCAGATTCAATTTGGTGTAAAATTGTTTATATAGAATTTTAATATTTATAGCTAAATAAAAAATAGGAAGAGCCTCTGAACACGCACTTATTCAGAGGCTAGTTTTTATTGTCAATTGTATTTTAGATATTAGTAGTTAATAGGGTTATTTTATATTATATTATATATATATATATATATTTAATTTCCTAGAATCAATGGTATTTTTGTAATTTAATAATTGGGATTTTCTAAGTCAATTAGAATTAGGGTTTCTTACCTATTCTATATATACATTATAAAATTGAAGACGTTTGACCAATAGTTGACTTCTTTAGGTTATGCCACATAAGGTCTAGAGCCTCTGCAATTTGCCACATCCACCAATTTTTATTTATTTAATAAGATGAATTGGAGCATGATTTTTGAAGCATTAAATAAGTCAAAAACGTGTGAGAACAAAAAAGGGAAGAAAGAAATTTGTTCAAGCCAAAATTGGAAAAAATTTTGATATAGAAACATCCTGCATTGTTTCAGTATTTTTACGATAACTTATTGTACAGATGTCTGATTGACCGGATTCTTGCAGCCATGAAAAGAAGACTCGAAAATTTACAACTTTGAAGTTTACCATAAATTCAGAAACGATTTATTTGAATGTTAAAAATGGGCTGGAAGCTGACAGTAGATAAAATTCTGAAAATCAAGAGATTCCCATCCTAAATTTGAGGGATTTTCTCCTTTCTCTTTTGAAGGAGGCTGAGGTTATATGAGGGGGAAAACTCTAGAATGTTTAGGGGGTGTTTGGATTTCTAGTTTTCATAACTCATAACTCTGTTTCCATAACTTATAACTCAAAAATGGTGGGACCCATAGCGAAAGTCCGTTTGGGAGCACCATAACTTTGTTTCCATAACTCTGTTTCCATCATTCAATTTTTTGATTTTTGAGTTATGAGTTACGGAAACTGAAAACACATTTTAGCTGTTTTCAGTTTCCATAACTTTGTTTTCAATGGCATTTTTGTAATTACACCCACAATTTTTAACTTTTTAGTTGCATTCTTTGACTTTTTAAAATTTTTTTTAAACACATATGTTGCCTCTGATTTGCTGCAATCTTTGACTTTTTTTTTTTGAAACAAAAGAACTGAATGATGAGTGCGTTTGGATGAGTTTGGAAAAATTGGAGTATTTTGAGTGATGAGTGATAAGTGATGAGTGATGAGTGATGAGTGATAAGTAATGAGTGACGAAAATTGAGTGATAAGTAATGAGTGATGAAAAAAAAAAATCAAACAAGGCCTTAATTTTTAAGAAAAGAAGAACCCGACTCTTCCCCTTTCACGTTTCAACGATCTGCCTCTGCCAGTCTGCCTCCCTCCGTCTTCCACAACCTTCACCTCTCACCTCTCACCTCTCACCTCTCTCTCCCTCACGTAGTACCTTCACCCCTCAGGATTTACTAGAAAATTAAGAGTTTAATTTATATATGGTTTTAATATTCTACATCAACTAAATTTTGTTTTCTCTATGATGCTTTTCTGTAGTTCGACTTTGATAGTGCCGCCTCTCTAGAATAAGCCAAGAGAAGGAGATTAAGGAATCATATTGGATATTTGTTTGTGGTCATATAATAGGGAAGAGGCTTCTCATGGAAGGGTAATTTTCTTTTCATAAGATTTTGACTTGGTTTCCACTTGAGATATTAGACTTTATTTTTTTCTCCCCTGGGTTGCAAGAGACATGAAATAGAATATTTTGCAATATTTATACATTACAGGTTTCAATAATTAATGCTACTACAAAGTTTGGATGTTATGCTATTTGCTTGGTTAATTTGTGATAAAGTTCATAAACTGGGTTTGTCAAAGCCTTAAAATCTTATAAATATTGCCCACTTTTTGAAGGTGAACGTATCACAAACAAATCCAAAAAAACGAATATCCCATAATCCAAAATAATTGGCAATTGGCTACTAAATATCTCTGCATTTCTCTCCCAAACTTCATAACACATTTTCCCATTACATATTTTTCTACCTGAAAGTCAACATAAAACTAAAGATATAATTATTTATTTTATAACTACTAATTTCAAGGAACAAATTCCACACTCATCCATTTATTTTTCAAGGGACATGTTCATAGGTGAGTTATTATATCATGTTTTCACACTTGACATTGCATAACAAATGATTGATTTGACTAAATGGTAGAAATAGTTTTTTGTGGTTAAATTCCATATTCTTGATGTTATAATTCCTCAAAAGTGTGATGTGTTTGTTGTTGCTCGGAGAATTTAGCAGTATATAGAAATTTTTATGTTTTTAAGATAAAGTATTTCGGTACTTTGTTTTGGGCTTTTACATGAATTTCAAATTTCTCCAATCACAACTTTCTACCATAGCAAAGTGTAAAATAGAGTGTGTCCTTAACATTGTTTAATTTGACAACTTCTCAAGTGCATGGCAATATTTTTTGTATTTTACATTCAATAGTTTTCTCGTGCATCACATGGATTAGCGACTAGTATCATATAAGACCATAGTTTAGTAGTCTTTATAAGCAAAGTATTGTACTCCTATTTAGGGGGATTATTTTATCAACAAAATTTCTATTTAATTGTCCCCAATGGCTTGGTGCCAACTCCAAGCATTCACTACAAAAAAACAGTTCTATAGTCGTGTTTTTTTCCTAGTGGTTTTCAGAACCGCCACTGCAGGAGACCTACTACAGTGGTTTCAGAAATTGCCACAATAGGTGGACCTATGACGGCAGTTTAAAGCCAGTGCTTTTTAAACCACTACTATAGATACCCTATGGCGGCGCTTTCAAAAACTACCACAATAGGTACAACTATTGCGACAATTTACAACTGCCACTATAGGGTTGTAATTAAAATTTCTATTTTGTATTTTTTTTATATTTCAAATTACCAATTATAGCGGTTTTAAAACCGCCGCTATAAGCTATTTCATGTCAAATACCTATTTAGACAGTTTTAAAACTGCTGCAACAGGCTTCTTCATATCGAATTCCAATTACGGTGGTTTTAAAATTGCTGTTATAGGCTTCTTCATATCGAATACCTATTACGGCAATGCTATAGGCTCCTTCATATCGAATTCCAATTACGACGGTTTTAAAAATGCTGCTATAGGCTTCTTCATATCGAATACCTATTATGGCGGGTTTAAAACCGCTGCTATAGCCTTTAACCTTGGAAAACAAAAGTATACTTTTTTTTTCCAGCTAAAACGAAGGAAAAAAAAAAAAAAAATTTATGCCCTATTATAGTGGTTTCCAGACCGCCACAATAGGACTGTGCTATGTGTTACTTATTGCAGCGGTTTGTAAACCGTTGTAACAAGTAAATACTGTGTACGGATATATTAGACACACTGTGTACATAATGTGTGTACCACATCAGCTGAAATCGTGTTCTAAAATTTATAAATTTGTGATTTTTTATTTTAAAATGAATATATTGAATTTTGTCATGCTATTAATAATTTACATAGATACTAAGTAAATGTAAATGGGAGATAGTCAACATTTCAGAACTCCACTATGGAGTTAATAGTAAGAATTATAGCGGATCCTAATTCCAAATATTGATAGTTGGCTATGCTTTGAGCTACATTATGACATGAATGGTCCTTGATTATTATTGAGTGAGATTGAGCTTATTCGAGATTGAGTTGCAAATTTTTATTGTTCAATGCGTTGTCAACATAAATTATTATTAGCTTATGCTCTTCACAAGAAGCATCAGCTTGTGGTAAGTTTGGGTTTTTTGTACAGAGGCGGCTTGTGAATTGTTGAAGGGTGAGTAAATTCTGCTTCATAATTCCGTAATAGTCTATAATTATATATCGAATATTTTGCTGTGGTGGGTTGTTGATTTGGAGCAAACGATGGCTTGCATGGTGATATAAGGTGATGTATTTTGTATATTGGGAGTGTTGATTGTTTTGTGAATATTGTGATATTATTGTTCAATTTGTTGTCAATTTTTATTATTTCCTTTGAGTAAATTCAAAACTTCTGCTATGGTGGGTTGTTAATTTGGAGCAAGCGGGTGGCTTGCATGATGATATAAAGTGGTGTATTTTATATTAGGAGTGTTGATTGTTTTGTGACTTTTATATTTGAAACTATATGTGAGATGTTGGTATATTTAACCCTTAGTATGTGCGATATTGAAATGGTGTTGTAGGTGAAATTCATAATTCATTATATATCAATGGATAAGAGTTGGATGGACACGAAAAGGAATTCCCAAGAATATATTGATAGAATTAATGAATTCGTGAATTTTGTGGCTCGTACAACACGCCATGGGATGATCTCATGCCCTTGTAGGAACTGTAGGCATAAAAATATGTTTGATGTAGATTGTGGGCTTATCATGTGATGTGGATTTATCATCCGGGGAGAGGCATTAGGAAATATGCAAATTGTGGGTTTTATTTTGTACTAGCTAGTTGGAAACTTTGATAGGTATAATAAAGTTTCAAACCATGATATATATATATATATATATATATATATATGTCATGGTTGGAAACTTTATTATAACATTCTAAACATTTGGAATGTATTATTTTGGGCATAACATTCTAAACTTGTGGAATGTATTATTTTGGCATATATTAACATATATGGTGTACCGTGTACGTAAATAGTTGGTTGGTTTAAAGTGGATCCTCTTTTTTTTTTTTTTTTTTTTTTTTTTTTTTTTGTATTTGTACTTGGTAATGTATTTTGATTACCTATAAATAGGATGTTAAAGCAAAATGTAGGAAAACAATATAGGCACGGAGAGGTGCGTGAAAAAAAAACCTATAGCGGCAGTTTTAAAACCGTTGGGATAGATTATATTTCTATTTCCTTAAATTCCCTAAGTGACGGTTTTGAAACTGCAGGCATAGGCCTGGCCTATTAAAGCTGTTTTAAAACCACTGGTATAGGATATATTTCTATTTCCTTGAATTTCCTAAAGTGGCTATTTTTTTTTACTATAGGAATAGGCCTGGTCTATTGTAGCGGTTTTAAGAAGCAAAAAACCTCTGGTATAAGGTATCGAAAACCACCGTTAAATGTTAAATGAGAAAATTTTAAAAAGTCCTATAGGGACAGTTTTAAAACCGCTGTTATAGGTGCACCTACTACGACAATTTTCATTTTTTAAAAAGCGTCCGTATAGGGTTTCAAACTGTTGATGAAGGATATCCCAAAACTTCTAAAAAAGTGTCGTGATAGGGTTTCAAAACCGTTGGGACCTATACTGGCGGTTTTAAAATCGTCGGTGTAGGTTTGTCGGACCTATTGTCACTCTTTGGGCAGCATTACGAAGCACTGGGAAAAAAAGCGCTGAGATAGACCATTTGCCAGTGGTTTTTAGGGCTATAGCTACGGTTTAAAAACGCTGCTATAGCCTCAGTTTTTTGTAGTGTATTGGTGCCAACTCCAACCAACTCGAGGTGTTGACTCCTAGAGATTTTATTTTGATTGGTGCTTACTCTAAGCGAGCAAATGTGCTAACCCAACCCCTTTTGGTATTCTACACGCACACTTACGTAAACCAATACGCCATTCCTATGTGAACCAATGTGCTATTTTGTCTATCTTTATTTTTCTTATTCTTTAATTTTTGTGTCACAATGTGCTATTTTGTCCAACATCATTATAACATTTGTGCTCCTGAGATAGTACAAAGCAAAACTGATGTAGCACCTAAAATCCCGAGAAATCAATACCCAGACTTGCTTGGAATCATTACCAAGTAAGAAAAAGAAAACATAACCTTGAAATCAATATCTAAGGTTGGTTGAAATTAGCACAAGAATTTTTTGTTAACTAAGCAAACTGTAAAGAATACTAAACTCTTTAGTTCTTTAAATAGAATTCCTAACTTATCTTCCTACTAAGGAAACTAGTTGCAGACCCACGCGATGTGTGTAAATAAATAATTATTTTGTATTGTAATATAATGTATAATTTTTTTTTCTAAATTTTTTTTGAAGATAATTTGTTCTCTCTAAAAATTAAACAATTTCTATTGAGTCCAATTAGGTCTACTTTGGTCCAATTTGGTCCACTCGATCAATTTTAGTCCCCCTTCAGTCCATTTTAGATGAATTGGGCTTTAAATTGATTCTTTTTGTAGGTTTTCATTTTAAGTTTAGCTCAAAAAATCATTTTTTCTTAATTTTTGGGTTGAAAAGTAAGAAATTTTATTATATTTGGGCTAAACTCTTTAGTTTTGATATAAAAAAATACAAAGAAAATACTAAAATAGACATTAGAAATTAGAAATATGAGCTCTAAAAATGTAATAAAAATGATAAATGTTCAAAAGTCTTATTCGATCCACATGGATTCTATTTGGTCAATTCTATCCTCTTTGGTCCTAGCCGGTTTTATTTAGTCCATTTTGTCCACTAAAGTTCTATTCGGTCCAATTTGGTCCATTCGGTATTATTCAGTCCACTTCGGTCCAATTAGGTCCATTCAGGCCACATTGGCCCGATTTAGTCCACATTGGTCCTATTCAGTCTATTCAATCTACTTTGGTTCTATTTGGTTCACATTGGGTCCTATTTGGTCCATTATGTCCACTTTGATCCACTTCAGTCCTATTCAGGCCATTCAGTCCACTTTAGTCCTATTAGGTCCATTTTATCCACTTTGGTCATATTTTGTCCACATTGGTCCTTTTCAGTCCACTGTGTTTTGTTCAGTCCGATTTGGTCCCATTTGATCCATGCTGTCTACATCGGTCCTATTTGGTTCATTTGTTCTCATTCAGTCCACTTTGTTCTTATTATGTCCATTCGGTCCTATTCTGTTCATTTGGTCCACGTTGTTCCTATTTGGTCCATTTGGTCCTATTTTGCCCATTTGGTCCACTTTGGTTTATTGGTCCAATTCGGTCCATTTGGATCACTTCAGTTCATTTTGGTCCACTCCCATCTATTTTTGTGCATTTACATAATGGGAAAAAACATGTTTGGGTTGAAAGCACCTAATCTAAATCCAATTTTATTAAAAAAAAAAATATAAATCTCAAACTTGTAATATCTAAAATCTTAAGCATATCATTTATTATTACTACACCTTTGTTGAGCCACATTAATGTAGCATTTCAGTCCACTTCAGTATGACTAAATTTAAGTGAAAGTCTTTCTAAACATAAAAGCTATAAATATACAAATGTAATCTTTAGGACAGTTATTCATTTGTTTTAACGTTATTACTTTTAAATGAATTGCATGAGGTTGATTATACATTTAAGCAAAATAAATAAATATATACATATATGTATGTATGTATAATTTCATTTAAATAAATTATTCAAATTATTTATTCTCTTAAACGAAATTATCATGATAATTAAAACTCATATCAAACTTATACTAAATATGTATAATTTATTATCTAAATTTTATTGGAGAGAGAGAGAGAGAGAGAGAGAGAGAGAGAGAGAACTTGTGATGAGGAACTATAAAATACTACTCCAAAGCGTATGAATCCCAAAATAGAGTTTTAAAAATCACGATAATTTATCAATGTAAAGTAGAGTTGCAAGAAAGAATAAAAAATCAAGAGAAAGACAATAACCACTTTTTCAAGAGAGACTGTGAGAGAGAATAATAAGAAATTTATAGAAAATAATATGACAAGAAAAAAAGTAAAAATAAAAAATATAGTAATAAACACCAAATTATCCAAGTCCTGTAATATGTAATAAAATAACATCTATGAAATCAAAGAGAATAATACAAAAAAATAACAACTTAAAAATACAAAACTTAATCACATTAATTCAAAGTAGAGTTCCAAATAATAGAAAAATTCATCACCCTAAAGTAGAAATGGAAGAAAAATATAATAAAATCCACCAAATATGAAAAAAAAAAAATGAGAGAGAGAAATAACCTTTTGTGTGTGAAAAAACGATGAATAGAATGGAAAAAAAAGTGTAAATTTATAGCAAGAGGAGGGGAATAAGAAAAGAAAAAAACTAAAGGAAGATAAATGGATAGAGAAAAAGTGATATTAAGGTAGATAGTAGTAGGGAGATGAAAAGATAAAAGGAAGGAGAAAAGTTAGAGAAAGTATAACAATAAGTTGATAAATTAATAAGAAATTAAAAAAAAAAGAATTAAAAATAAGAGAAAATGTTGAAAATGAGTGGATGATGTGGCTGTTGAAATTTAGCAACAAGAAATAGAAAGAAGAAATTTTACAAGGTCACTTGGTAGATGTTAATTGATTAGGTCCAAATGGTAGCAATCACCCATAAGGTCACTTGTTAGGCAATCTTCTTGTGTCTACGTCTACAAGTATGCGTAGTTGGGGAATGTGGGTTCCTAGAATGATACCTTGAAATTGGAGGGAACCTGAGAACTTTGATCCAGAGAGGTCCTTTGATAGAGTCATTGGAATACAAGAGGGCCAATTATGCATATATATTCCATTTGGTCCTGCCTTATACTCAGTTTAGTTATCTATTATGAGAAGGACAAAGTTTAGTTACAAAATTGGTTGTAGTCTAAAATTATAACCTTACTCAATAAAATAAACATTACTATGTATTTTGAAAATCTAACCATTAGATTGCATGTTCTTTACACTCTTAATACACATATCAAATTTTGTGTCAATTAGATATTATTTACTATATGATCTATAAGTTTACATTTTATGCATAATTTTATACTATGAAATCTTGCAATTTAAACACTTTATTGATGGCATAGCTATTAATCTTCAATTTTCTAGAAATTTTGCAAGTATGGTGAAGGAAAAATACATGTTTGTATCATATACAAAACATACGCGGCGGAAAATTAACGGATTTACTTCATTCGCAGTTGATAACATGTACTATGTAAATTTCAGAATACAAGAACAAGAGAGTATACCTTAGTGTGATGAATTTCAAAACAAAGATTAGAAGTACTTGGGAACACTTTTAATCTTCACTCTAATTCCACTAACGTCCAAGAAGTGCTGTCTCTCAATCAGTTATATGTGTATATTCAAGAGAGAATGAGAGAGTGTCCAACACTCACATACAAACCATTTCATGTTCTTTCAAAAATTCTGTATGTTTCTTTTCTTATAACTGATTATCTAATTAGGCTAGCCTTTTGGACCTTACCAATTGGGTTTTAGTATGTGACTTAGAGTGGGACCAAAATGGAACAAATAAGACTTTAGCTCTAATGGGTCTTGGGCTTTTCTGTCAACTCTTGACAAGTCCAAAGTTACCATTAATTATATTTAATACCACTATATAAATATAATTGCACTTTAGGCCTTATTAATAAATTATATTCCAAGACTTTATTGTACATGTAACCCCTTCATAAAATATTCGTAGTAATACAAAGTTATAAATGTAGACTGCCACTTTGTAGATTACTACATCTTAATCCTTGAGTTCTTGGTTTAATCCTTAAAGGTTATTTATCATATATTTATGAAATCCAATTTCATAAATATATACTTTAGTAATTCCTTACTAAAGTATTACTAAAGTGGTTAGGCCTAACTTTCTGAATAACTGAATCTATTAAACTTATTTCAAGGGAATATTTTATGTCTCCATTAAGAGATTATAAATTCCATCTTGAGAATATATATTCCATCAATATTAAATGCGGCTACCCAACATACTGAGATTTTGACCGTGACTTTAGATTTCACTCCTGATATATCAAAGTAACCTACATTTCATGATCAGGTCCATTATTCTCCCAGGATTAAGAGTTCATGTAAATAGAAGTCGTGAGATTTATTATTCATTTGATAGTCGTTAGGAGAAGAATAAATCTCATAACGGTCCAGTTCAATATGTCTTAACTCTTAAAACATATCAACATATCAATTAGAAGTCTCCACTTCCATGATCAAGATAAATCATTTTAGTTGATATGTTATAGTTTTCGCAGATGAAATGTCCAATTTCATCACCGACTATGAACTAAAATTCTGAGTTTACAAAGAACTTGCGATTTATATCTTCTGTGACTTTTCACATAAATCACATACTATGCATCTCATGGACTATATGATAATATCCGAATATTCATGTAACCATTATTTAAGATAATAATAAACAACTTTATTAATTACAATATTAAGTCATATATAATGTCATACATAGCATCATACAATAGGATTTAAGGGCATTAATCCTAACATATGGAGTATATAAGATGAAAATGTAATCTAATAGTGAATTTTTCAAAATTTACCTCCAATAAAAAGATATTGAGTAAGATTGTAATCTTAGTCTACAACCAATTTTGTAACTAAACTTTTGGGGATAGATTACAAACTTCCATTGGTGAAGGGATTGGGAAATTCTTTTGAGTATTGTTTATTTATTTCAACTAGCTCTTGGATTGATGTCTGGCTGTAGAATAAACTTTTACACTGAATTCTAGCTTTTACACGTACAGCCATAACAGTAAACATTAACACTGAGCACCTGGGGTTGAATGTTCACTTCACTATATGATGCATTTTCCCTTCAGGGAGTGCTATTGGTATATGAATATTTGACAAAATTACCTAATACAAGTTTACCATTTGCTATTAGAATATAATGTTTATTTGTTTGGTAAGATTGGAATCTAAAATCTGTTCTGATTATTTACTTCCTTTAGACAGAATTCAAAGGTGCAAGCTATGGCATGCATATAATAATTTCTTCTTGAATTACAGCATAGCCTTAAGCAAAAGACACACTAAGGGGAAAATGTATGGAAGAACAAAATGCCATCAATCAAGTTCAGATCACAAATAGACTTCATTTCACGCTAGAATATTCCGACTTAGTCTATTAATATCTATTATCTGTTATTATTCAAAAACTAGTCGCAGACTCGTGCATTGCGCAAAATAATTTTTTTTAGGGTGATCTCATTAAATATATTTGAGGTAATAAGTAATAACAGTCTCCCCTTCTGTTTATATTAATAATAAAAAATTTAAATTTCTTTAAGAATTTGTTTATAAATGTTTAACCATGGTTAGTAAAAACATTACTCATAAATTTATGATTAAAATACAAAATTTATAAAGTACCAAAATATTTGAAACGAAAAATCTTTCCGTAACTCATTGGGAAAAGAAAAGGGAAAAAAAGAAGAAGCAAAAGTCACTACTTAATATTTTGAAATACACTTTAATTTAAAATTTTAAAATAAGAGATTTTAATTCTAAAATTGAGGACAATTTTGGAAACTTACCCTTAAGCACAGGCAGGTTAGTACATAACATTTTAAGATTGATTTAACAAAGTTTGGTCAAATCAATGTAAAGGGTGAAATTATTTTTTCCCTTCAAATTTGGAGTGGAGTGTCATTTCTTCAAACCTTAAGGAAGATGAATGTAATTATCCCTGTATATTATTATTATTATTATTTTAGTTATTACTAACTGATTTTTCATTTTGTTTTAAGTTAATAAAAATCTTACATATACCTTTTTGTTTATTTATAGAATATTCATTTTTTTAAACATTTACATATATTTTTTTTCTAAAGTGAATTTTTACATAACTTTAAGTAAACTCTATATATTTCATTTCTTTAGACATGTAAAATCATAGACTACTACTTCATAATGATAGTAGCTAATTAGTTTTATCACTTTTTTTTTTCATAATCTCATTTGTAACGTTTCTTACTATTATCATATATTTACTTGTTGATAAATTGCATAATAGAGGTGTTAAATAAGATGTAGCATCATTTATTATATTTTTAAAAGTAATTGTGTGTGTGTGTGTGTCTATATATATATATATATATATATATATATATATATATAAGGTTAAATGAAATTTTAAAAAAGGAATTTTAAAATTTTTATTTTTTTTATGTAATTTCTGTTATTACAGGAGAACATCTCCTTTTAGTTATGAATGGAAATATAGTTTCCATGATTAGAGTTTGATTAGTTTTTGTAGGAATGAAAGGCCTATATATAGGTATTGGGCCGTGGCCGAGGATGTCAAGTAGTCCGAGGATAGATAGATACTAGAGAAGGCATACAGATTAATGGGTTGTAGAAGAAATTTGGTCACAATGAGTAGGAGATGTTGTCCGAGGAGAAATACCACCTAGGCTAAGCAGAGTAGAGGTCAAAGGTCTAACCATCCATCAAGAGCAGGGCAACAGACAATCTTGCTCGGAAGGATAAACATCAGAGAGGGATGAGACAAAAGAGAGTTGGGAAATATCTGCGAAGAAAGCTGCTACCACCGTATTGAATGCTCTGCATCTAATCCCCTGGTTGCATTTATGTGGAAGTGATACCTAACAGTAGCTTTTAGCCTTACAGCTACTCCCAAAGACTTCAGGAAGGTGCTGATGGGACAAGTATCAAGAAAATTAGTAATCTGACTTACACGTGGAGGGCTGAGATGAGAGAAGGGGAGGAAATATAAAAGAGAAGTACCCCATTACAAAGGAGATCAACAAAAAATCTAGGGAGAAATCATTGTACACTCAAGAACTATAATTTGGTATAAGTCTAAGAAAAATATATAAGAACAGACATTCCTCGGACTTGGCCGAGGAGAACTTTTCTTGTTCAAAACTATTTGCTTTATTCTTTCTAGTAATAACTAATAATTAACCTACTGTGATCATTGTCCATCTAACTCATTGAAAGTTCAGTTTCAAGCCCACTGTCTAACAAATTCATTGTTTGAACTCTTTGGGCCATTGACCATCAGTTTGGGCTTTGGGATTAAATCATGCCTTTACAGTTTTAATTTTTAATGTATTACTATGATTATGTTTAATTATTGATTATTAATTTTATTTTTTAAGCGAATGTTACGGTTGATTTTAGTGCACTGTAAAGTTTTTAATGTTCTTCGTATGGTCATATTTATTTTATTTTTTTACTTCTCCTTATAGCCTCTTTGTTTTCCAATTAACAGTTACTAATTGACATTTGTTTTGTTTTGTTTCTTTTTTTCATTATCTACTCTATATTACTTTGTATTGTTTTTTTTTCATTACCATCTCTCTCTCCCCATTGGCAATCTATTGTTTTCCAAAATTTAATGTTTATTGTAGGGATGAAAGGCCCAATATCAGGTAATGGGCCACGGCCTGTCCGAGGAGACCTGTACATCCGAGGACGACAAATCCTGAGGAGTGTGCCCAGCCTAATTCGATTCTAAAGTGTAAGTCACGTGGAAGAAAGACTGGTCCGAGGAGACTTGCCTATTCGGATTGTCAAAAGGGTGTCGCAGATGAATGCTCCAACATCAATCCTAGCTCCCCCGGAGAATCCCCTGATTTATACGGACAAAAAGGACAGGTGGCAAAGATCATATATTAGGCAAAAGGTTGCTGTCACCGCATTTATGATCCTGCAGCTAACATCATGGCCGCATTAATGGGAAAAGACACCTGAATAGTGACCTTCATCCTTTACAGCTGCCAAGTAAAGACTTCAGGTGAGGGCTGATGGGACAAGTATGAAAGAAAACCCTCCTAACTGGCATAGGAGGGGGGAGGGACAAAGGGGGAGAAAAAAAAGAAAGAGGAGGCAATCAAGAGAGAGAGAGAAAGAAAGAGAGAAGTATTCATTGTAGTAGCCTAAACATACTCCTCGGACTGTGCCGAGAAGAACCTTGTATCTGCCTAGTACTTCATAAACATTAACCTGATCATAATTGTATTTGGGCCATCAACCCATACGTTCTCAATCAAGTATTCTTCAGCCCACTCTCTTTATAAATTTATTTCAAGGATACTGCACACAGCCTGGGCCTCCACCTGTTCTGTTCATAGGTCCAACCCGTAAATTTGTGTCCTTACATTTATTTTATTGCATTAAATATGCATTGTAGTTTTTTTTTTTTTGAGAACCTTGCTACCCTTAAGTTAATATATCCATAATTATTAGTTTCTTTATGTTATATTTGGTTTGATATCCTCATTATTATTATTTTTTAATTTAGTGTTTCCCAATTGACATTTGTTTTGCATTACATTTTTCCTTTGAAGTATTGGGTTTAAGTCTTTGAGAATGAGTGTGTCCCTAGCATTACTCCATCTTATGTGGAAGCTTTTATTTATTAAATTTAAGTAAAATATTAAAATTTTAATTTTTTAAAATAAAAATGAGAGAAAATATAAATAATTTAATGATATGGAAGATGTGGGGAGATGAAGAGTGATATTAAGGTAGAAGGTAGTGTGGAGATGAAAAGATAAAGGGAAGGAGAAAGGTTGGACAAAGTGTAAATGTAAAAAAGGATAAATTTATTTATTTGAATTTAAATAAAATATTCCATGTTTAATTTTTTAAAATAAAAAAGGAGAGAAAATATAAATAATTTAATGACGTGGGAGATGTGACTGAATTTAAATGTTGAATAACATAAGATGAGAAGAAAAAAAAAAAAAGAGTAAAAAAAAAGATATAACAATAACTACCAATAAAGAGAACAATTACACATAAAATATTTTTGTTCTTTCTTTTAACTCTAATTAAGGTGTATGATTTTTTTTAAATATGTCTTTTAGTATTGTGTTGTTGTTGTTGTTGTTTTTTTTTTTTTTTTTTTTTTTTTTTTTTGTTGTTGTTGTTGTTGTAATTTCCCATTAGAAAGTCTTCTCTTTCCCTTTTATAGCTTTGATTGAATTTTGATTTGGATTAATACTTAGTTGTTTTTGGAAACAAGAATTTGAATATGCCTAACAATTGTTTGACTAATAAATTATTATAAAATCTATTTTTTTTTTATTTCTTTAGTTTTATTTTAATTTGGGTTAAGATAATATTGTAATTTTGTGATGATTTTTTTATTATTACGATAATTTCCTTATTCCTTAAGAAATGAGTTGTATATTAAGCAAGTGTAACATGCTTCAACAGAGTTAGAAGAATATGGTTCATCTTAAAAAATATTAATCAGACATATAAAAAATAATAAAATGATATATTTGTAGAGATAAAAAGATTAAAAAAAATGTGTAAAAATCTTTTTTTTTTAAAAGACAATACTTGAAATAATTGTTACTTTTATATATTACACTTCATTGGCCAAAATGGCCAAATACCACAATTTTCAGAAATTATTAGCAACAAAGCACTGTTTCGGAAATAAATGGGAAAGTACCACTTTTTCTGGAACTCGAGTTTCAAAAACTCGAGTTCCCCATCAGTTCCGCCACCGTGGCACATCTGAGTTGGAATTTGTGTGATTAAAAAAAATAATGTGGTACTCGAGCTTGGCAAACTCGAGTTCCATGCACAGTACTCGAGTATACCAAACTCGAGTACCTTTTGTGAAAAACATTATGTTTATGTTTACTTTTATGGTACTCGAGCTTAGTGAGCTCGAGTACCTTGTAAGGAACTCGAGTTCCTTGTAACTTTTTTTTTTTTGGGGATAATTGACAAATAAACATAAACATAGAAATAAGTAGTTTTTTTATGTTTTTATTTATTTAAATAGAAGCATTGTAAAATATAGAGATTTTAATTTAAAAATATGAATTAATTTCTTCATTAATTAAATTGTTTATTGTTTTCTTAAAAATTGTTCACTGTTTTCTGTAAAATCTATTTCTACGATTTTGCATAAAATTATTTTATGTTCAGCATTATTTAAAAAATTGTTCACTCTCTTTTCTGCGTTAATTATTTTCTGTTCACTATTTAAAAAATTGTTCATTGTTTTCTCATAAAACACTTAGTGAAATCGTGTTTTCTAAATTTAAACGCCAAATCTAAATGCTTTTTCACGCATGCTTAAATTTCACAAAAATCAAATGTGTTTTTCCGCATTGATAAAATTTATTTCTACATTAATAAAATTTGCTCTTTGCACATCATGTTTACTGTATATTCGAATCTGCTTACTGCATTCATAAAATCTGTTTTTTGCATTAATTAAAATTGTTCACTGTTTTCTCATAAAAATTGTTCATTGTTTTCTGCATAAACTGTTTTTAGCATTGGCGCGGCTATTGCTCTTAAATGGTTTTTGTGTTTTTTAAAATATGTAACCATATGAGTAATGGACAAACTCCATGAAGAAAAAATGAATGATTCGTATAAATCACCTAATGGTAAATGCTTTGAATAATTCGAATTTGTAAAAAAGTTCGAATTAGTTGAATGTAGAAATTCGGGAAAAATCAATGGAAAATCAATGAACGTACCAAATCGTGAAGGTGTACATAAGATGTACAGATAGTCTAGACTTATTGAGAAATTTGACTTCGTTGAAAGTACAAAATAATGAAAATTCAATGGAAAAGTATGTACGTTAGTTGTGCAGATCGTATGAATTTGTTTAGAAATTCAATGGAAAAGCACTGTTTTCTACATAAACTATTTCTAGCATTTTGCATAAAATTATTTTCTATTCACCATTATTTAAAAAATTGTTCACTCTCTTCTCTGCGTAAATTATTCTCTGTTCACTATTTAAAAAATTGTTCAATGTTTTCTCATAAAACACCTAGTGAAATCATGTTTTCTAAATTTAAACGTCAAATCTGAATGCTTTTTCATGTTTGAAATTCACAATAATCGAATCTGTTTTTATGCATTGACAAAATCTATTTCTAAATTAATAAAATTTCCTCTTTGCACATCATATTTATTGTATATTCGAAAATGCTTTCTACATTCATAAAATCTGTTTTCTGCATTAATTAAAACTGTTCATTGATTTCTCATAAAAATTGTTCACTGTTTTCTGTACAAACTATTTCTACGATTTTGCAAAAAATAATTTTTTGTTTAGCATTATTTAAAAATTTGTTCACTCTCTTTTCTGCGTAAATTATTTTCTGCTCACTATTTAAAAAATTGTTCACCGTTTTCTTATAAAACACCTAGTGAAATCGTGTTTTCTAAATTTAAACGCCGAAACTGAATGCTTTTCAGCATTTTGAATTTTACAATAATCGAATCTATTTTTCTGCATTGATAGAATCTATTTCTGCATTAATAAAATTTGCTCTTTGCACATCATGTTTAGAGTATATTCGAATCTGCTTACTGCATTATAAAATCTGTTTTCTGCATTAACTAAAATTATTCATTGTTTTCTCATAAAAATTGTTAACTGTTTTCTGTAAAAACCATTTCTAGAATTCTGCATAAAACTATTTTCTGTTCAGTATTATTTAAAAAATTGTCCACTCCTTTTTCTGCGTAAATTATTTTCTGTTCACTATTTAAAAAATTTTTCACTGTTTTCTCATAAAACATCTACTGAAATCGTGTTTTCTAAATTTGAACACCAAATCTGAATGCTTTTTCATGCTTAAATTTCATAATAATCGAATCTGTTTTTCTGCATTGATAAAATCTATTTCTACACTAACAAAATTTTCTCTCTGCACATCATGTTTACTGTATATTTGAATCTGTTTACTGCATTCATAAAATCTGTTTTCTGAATTAATTAAAACTGTTCATTATTTTCTCATAAAAATTGTTCACTGTTTTCTGTAAAAACTATTTCTAGCATTCTGCATAAAACTATTTTCTGTTTAGCATTATTTAAAAAATTGTTCACTCTTTTTTCTGCGTAAATTATTTTCTGTTCACTATTTAAAAAATTGTTCACTGTTTTCTCATAAAACATATATTGAAATCGTGTTTTCTAAATGTGAACACCAAATCTGAATGCTTTTTCATGCTTATATTTCACAATAATCGAATCTGTTTTTCTGCATTGATAAAATCTGTTTCTACATTAATAAAATTTGCTCTCTGCACATTGTCGGGGTTCTTTTTTACGTTTCTTTTTCTAAGAAGGAAGTCGGGCGCAGCGCTTCGCGGAATGGGCTCCAAAGTACCATTCTGCCGCTGCCGGTTTGTGCGCAAACATTAAGTCCAAGTCCAAGGGAAGACGCTACAAAGTGGGCTCATTCTTTGTTTCTGCCGCAGAAGAAACTTTTCCTCCAGCTTCTGCCGCAGATCTGACTTTTCTGCCATGCAGCAAAACTCTGTGCAGTAAACTGTTTGCTGTGCAGCAAGCTGTTTGCTGTGCAGTAAAGCTTTCTGCTGGGCTTATCCTTTGTTTCTGCCATAGCAAGAATTTTTCTCCAGTTTTCTGCTGTGCAGCAAAACTCTGTGCAGCAAGTTGTCTGCTGTGCAATAAAGCTTTCTGCTGGGCTTATCCTCTGTTCCTGCTGCAGAAGGAATTTTCCTCCAGTTTTCTGCCGTGCAGCAAAACTCTGTGCAGCAAGCTATCTGCTGTGCAGCAAGCTATCTGCTGTGCAGTAAAGTCTTCTGCTGTGCAGTAAAGTCTTCTGCTGTGTAACCTGGGTGACTACTCTTAATTTCTTTTACTGCATAAATATTGTTTCTTACTTCCTGCACATAAACAAATCTAAAACCCAAAGAAAATACAAATCAAGCAAATGTTAGCTTACATGGGTTAGCATATTCTCAAATATATACATACATATATTCGTAAATATACTTATACGTATTAATATATATTTTGCAGAACATGAGAAACAAGATATATGTATATATACTTATGGCAGGATAATGAGTCAAAAGTAAAACACTTAATAACAAATGAAGAAGAAAGTTTCGACAGAAAATGTTGAACACGGTAAATGTAATAAAAGGGTGCTACAGCATAATAACCAGTACAGCAAGTAAAGATACCACAGCAGGACAACTGATGCAGCAAACGTGATAAAAAACGTACTACGGCAGGATGACTAAATGCAGTAGACATAAGTTACAGAAATCAAACACATTTGCAACCGAAACAAGTTTTGAATCTTCCCATAGAATAAGTAAACCAAGAAGGAACCCGAACCCCAACTTGAACAACCTTATCATAGGCTTCTGCCATAAAAGTTGTGCATTTTGGAGAACAAGCCTAAATGGCTACTGGCTATTACTTTTGGAGACTTCAAAGAGTGGGTTTGCTAAGAGGGAGGGAAAAGATGGTCTATTGATGCATGCCCCTATTCCTACCGTGTTTTCTCTCTTTGTTTTACCACTTTATTTCTCTCTTTCTTTCTTTCCCCCATTGGTTCTCTCTTAGTTATTTACTACTCTCTTGCCGTGGCTTCCTCTCCCCTTTTTTGGTCCCTGTTTCCTCCTTTTATAGTGAGCTAATTCAATGGGATTTCTCCCTTTTACCCCTAGGGCTTCACCAACTGTTTTTGGTTTGTTGTGGGCATCTCTTTAGGACTACCCACTAACCCATTGGTTGCCCCGACCACTGCCATGGCTCAGTACATGTCTGCTGCATCGCTATTTCACGACAAAATTCTCTTTTGTTTGTTCCTGCTGTATACCTCTACCTCTTGGTTTAAATGGATAAGGATTGGGTTACCTCACTACCTAGCTCTATGGCATGCATCAAATGGTCCCAACCATTTATTACTTCTTTTAGGTAAGATACCATCCCAGCAGGATATCTTTCCAAAAGAAGTCACGGCAGGAAACCAAATATAGACCCCCTTTTCCCCCCACCACTAAACCACACCCTTTGAATCCCCTTGACCGTGGGCCCACCTCCCTTGTATTGGCTGGGTACAGGTTGGTAGAGCTCCGGCCCTTGTGTGCTTGCTCCACTGTCTTCCGCTTTTGTCTTCTTTCGTTCCCACGCCGTTTCTGCCGTAGCAGATTAGTTTTTGTTTTGTTCTGCTGCGTGTTTTTGTCTTGTTTCTTCATGCGTTTCCTGCTACATTTGTCATTTCCTTTAGTTTGATTTTTCTTTCATTCACGCGTTTCCTACCGCTGACACTTCCTGCCGTTCTTTGTTTCTTCTCACCGTGCTTCTTCATATTAGTTTTTTATGCCTATCTTTTTATACGAAAGGTTTTGGGCCTTTGCGGACCAGATAATGTTGATTGGATCAAAAGGGTCTTGGGCCCAATTTGTCTTCATCTGCCGAAGCCATTCTGCCAGAGAACTGCATTCTGCGGCAAAGCTGCATCCTGCTGCAAATTTGTATTCCTCTGTGGATCATTTCCCTTGCATTTCTTTCTTTGGACCCCTTTTGCTCTTTGGGCCGTTGTTTTTCATTGGGCTTTCTTCCACATGGGCTTTTGGCTATGGATTTGCAAAATTGGGCATCAACACACATCATGATTACTGTATATTCGAATATGCTTTCTGCATTCATAAAATCTGTTTTTTGCATTAATTAAAACTGTTCACTGTTTTCTCATAAAAATTGTTCACTGTTTTCTGCATAAATTGTTTTTAGCATTGGCGCGGCTATTGCACTTAAATGGTTTCTTTTGTTTTTTAAAATATGTAACCATATGAATAATGGACAAACTCCATGAAGGAAAAATGAATGATTCGTATAAACCGCCTAATGGTAAATGCCTCGAATAATTCGAATTTGTAAAAAAGTTCAAATTAGTTGAATGTAGAAATTCGGGAAAAATCAGTGGAAAATCAATGAATGTACCAAATCGTGAAGGTGTACATAAGATGTACAGATAGTCTAGACTTGTTAAGAAATTTGACTTTGTTGACAGTACAAAATAATGAAAATTTAATGGAAAAGTATGTACGTTAGTTGTTTCGCATTATACGATTTGATGTTGAGGTGTTGCGACTCATAGCTTAGTCAATCTACGAAGTTAGTGGGGTAGAAATAAGATCATTATTGTGGTATATTTATAACCTCATTTCATGTTCCACAGATTATAATTTCAGTTAGTAGGGCTTGTCATGTCAATATAGGCTGGAAAAACACTACATGAACAAGATTTTAAATGTTCCCAATGTCATAGTGAGATTTGAAGATGTGGGCGGTAGTTGCAGTAATATGAAAGCAAAAACAATGATAAAATAGATAATAAAGAAGTAAATAGCATAATAGATATATTCAAAATAAGGTTAAAATGGAGTATGGAATATGAAAACAGAAACTAGTAAAATCTTACTTAAATAAAAACTCCAGTCTTTGATAAACTTGAAAACAAACTGCTGTCTTTGATACAAGCTTGAAACTAAAACTGTTTGAAGAGAAAGGTTACAAGATTACAAGAGGGGGAGAGAGTACAAAATTCTTTCTGAGGGAGAGGGAAGGCTATTACAAAAGGCTTTCTAAAACTTGGAACTTAAAAGCTTAGAATCTTTGAAACTTAGAAACTTGTCTTTTGTCTGCATAGTCCATCTCTTTCACATAGTCCATCTCTTTTATAGGTGAAATAAACCATGATAAAGTAAACTGAGTAGGTAAATTTAACTCAAGTTAATCTATCAGATCTCTTTTTATGCATGCTAGTAAACAGTAAAAACTTTTGAACATCTGTCTGTATCTTTCTGGACTGTCTTCATTTTTTAGGAAGCTATTCACGCGTGCTAGTGAATAGTGATTTGTCGCTAGTGAAATAGTGATTTGTTGCCAGTGAATACTAATCTATTGCCAGTGAATAGTGATCTATCACTGCGGGAGAGCATTTTGTCTTGGCATATCTGTCTGTCTTTCAATCTGTATCCACGTTGTTATCATAATCTAGTGGATCAAAGTTATCCTCATAAAATGGTTTCTTCAAACCAGACGCATTTGAAATTACGTTATGTATATAGCTAAATTAAATCACTAGAAAAATGTAGTGTTCTTTCCATATATTAAAAAAACCTATAAAAAAGTTATAGGTATATCACATATAAAATTATTATTTTGAGGATAGCATTTAAATTAACAAAAATAAAAATGAACATTTTTTTAGAAAAAAAATAAACATTAACATAAACATGTATAGAAACATTAGAATAATTTTGTACTCATGAATATCTTTGTTTTTAAAAAATACAAACATTAGAAGACATGAAATTTATTCTAAAAACATTTGAATATATATATATATATATATTTTAAAAAAAATGATAGGCCTCTTTGGGATTCTATTTGAATATTTTATGACATCAAGATGTGAGAGGAAATAGTTGTTCCTATAGTTGACTATTTTGACCAGGGGCGGCTCTACCCTTTGGATATTTGTGTGCAAAGTATATAATATAATATAATATAATATAATATAATATAATATAATATAATATAATATAATATAATATAATATAATATAATAATTAGGAAATAGAGAGGGTTTATTACATGTGTGTGTATTGTTATCATGTTATAATAACTTTTTGTTATTAAGTAAGAAAAAGTCAAGAAGAAAAATTGTAAAGTTAGTGATTGTTCAAGAATTTAATTGGTTAAGTAGACACGTAATGTATTATTTTATGGACGAATTAGTGTGGTTGTGTGCGTCAATAATTAATACAGAGCCAATGAGTTAAGTTTATTCATTTAGTTTAAAATATTTTTATAAAAACTGTGACAAATTAATAGGTAAAAAAAAAAACTACTTATTTTTAGTGAACAGAAAATAATTTATGCAGAAAAGAGAGTGAACAATTTTTTAAATAATGCTAAACAGAAAATATTTTTATGCAGAATGCTAGAAATGGTTTTTACAGAAAACAGTGAACAATTTTTATGAGAAAATAATGAACATTTTTAATTAATGCAAAAAAACAGATTTTATGAATGCAGTAAGTAAATTTGAATATACAGTAAACATGATGTGCAGAGAGCAAATTTTATTAATCTAGAAACAGATTTGATCAATGCAGAAAAACAGATTCGATTATTGTGAAATTTAAGCATGAAAAACCATTCAGATTTGGTGTTCAAATTTAGAAAACACGACTTCAGTAGATGTTTTATGAGAAAACAGTGAACAATTTTTTAAATAGTGAACAAAAAATAATTTCCGCAGAAAAAATAGTGAACAATTTTTTAAATAATGCTAAACAGAAAATAGTTTTATGCAGAATGCTAGAAATGGTTTTTACAGAAAACAATGAACAATTTTTATGAGAAAACAATGAACAGTTTTAATTAATACAGAAAACAGATTTTATGAATGCAGTAAGCAGATTCGAATATACAGTAAACATGATGTGCAGAGAGCAAATTTTATTAATGTAGAAACTGATTTTATCAATGCAGAAAAACAGATTCGATTATTGTGAAATTTAAGCATGAAAAAGCATTCAGATTTGGTGTTCAAATTTAGAAAACACGATTTTAGTAGAAGTTTTATGAGAAAACAGTGAACAATTTTTTAATTAGTAAACAGAAAATAATTTACGCAAAAAAAAGAGTGAACAATTTTTTAAATAATGCTGAACAGAAAATAGTTTTATGCAGAATGCTAGAAATGGTTTTTACAGAAAACAATGAACAATTTTTTTGAGAAACAATGAACAGTTTTAATTAATGCAGAAAACAGATTTTATGAATGCAGTAAGCAGATTCGAATATACAGTAAACATGATGTGCAGAGAGCAAATTTTATTAATGTAGAAACAGATTTTATCAATGCAGAAAAACAGAATCGATTATTGTGAAATTTAAGCATGAAAAAGCATTCACATTTGGTGTTCAAATTTAGAAAACACGATTTTAGTAGAAGTTTTATGAGAAAACAGTGAACAATTTTTTAAATAGTAAACAAAAAATAATTTACGCAGAAAAAAGAGTGAACAATTTTTTAAATAATGCTGAACAGAAAATAGTTTTATGCAGAATTCTAGAAATGGTTTTTACAAAAAACAGTGAACAATTTTTATGAGAAAACAATGAACAATTTTAATTAATGCAGAAAACAGATTTTATGAATACAGTTAGCAGATTCGAATATACTCTAAACATGATGTGCAGAGAGCAAGTTTTATTAATGTAGAAATAAATTCCATCAATGCAGATAAATAGATTCGATTATTGTAAAATTCAGATTTGACGTTTAAATTTAGAAAACACGATTTCACTAGGTGTTTTATGAGAAAACAGTGAACAATTTTTTAAATAGTGAACAGAGAATAATTTACGCAGAGAAGAGAGTGAACAATTTTTTAAATAATGGTGAACAGAAAATAATTTTTTGCAAAATGCTAGAAATAGTTTATGTAGAAAACAGTACTTTTCCATTGAATTTCTAAACAAATTCATACGATCTGCACAACTAACGTACATACTTTTCCATTGAATTTTCATTATTTTGTACTTTCAACGAAGTCAAATTTCTCAACAAGTCTAGACTATCTATAAATCTTATGTACACCTTCACGATTTGGTACGTTCATTGATTTTCCATTGATTTTTCCCGAATTTCTACATTCAACTAATTCGAACTTTTTTACAAATTCGAATTATTTAAAGCATTTACCATTAGGTGATTTATACGAATCATTCATTTTTTCTTCATGGAGTTTGTCCATTACTCATATGGTTACATATTTTAAAAAACACAAAAACCATTTAAGTGCAATAGCCGCGCCAATGCTAAAAACAGTTTATGCAGAAAACAGTGACCAATTTTTATGAGAAAACAATGAACAGTTTTAATTAATGCAAAAAAAAAAATTTTATGAATGCAGTAAGTAGATTCAAATATATAGTAAACATGATGTGCAGAGAACAAATTTTATTAATGTAGAAATAGATTTTATCAATGCGGAAAAACAAATTCAATTATTGTGAAATTTAAGCATGCATGAAAAAGCATTTAGATTTGGTGTTTAAATTTAGAAAACACGATTTCACTAGGTATTTTATGAGAAAACAATGAACAATTTTTTAAATAGTGAACAAAAAATAATTTACGCAGAAAAGAGAGTGAACAATTTTTTAAATAATGCTGAACATAAAATAATTTTATGCAAAATCGTAGAAATAGTTTTTGCAGAAAACAGTGAACAATTTTTAAGAAAAAAATAAATAATTTAATTAATGTAGAAATTAATTCATATTTTTAAATTAAAATCTCTATATTTTACAATGCTTCTATTTAAATAAATAAAAACATAAAAAAACTACTTATTTTTATGTTTATGTTTATGTTTATTTGTCGATTATGCAAAAAAAAAAAAAAAAGTTACAAGGAACTCGAGTTTACAAAACTCGAGTTCCTTACAAGATACTCGAGCTCACCAAGCTCGAGTACCATAAAAGTAAACATAAACATAAT
The DNA here is from genome assembly GCA_033629205.1 of Lithocarpus polystachyus. Taxonomy (NCBI): domain Eukaryota; kingdom Viridiplantae; phylum Streptophyta; class Magnoliopsida; order Fagales; family Fagaceae; genus Lithocarpus; species Lithocarpus polystachyus. The sequence goes on along the minus strand of CM066170.1, from coordinate 21,137,555 downwards.
GTTTTTTACAAAAGGTACTCGAGTTTGGTATACTCGAGTACTGTGTATGGAACTCGAGTTTGTCAAGCTCGAGTACCACATTATTTTTTTTAATCACACAAATTCCAGCTCAGCTATGCCACGGTGGCGGAATTGATGGGGAACTCGAGTTTCTGAAACTCGAGTTCTAGAAAAAGTGGTACTTTCCCATTTATTTTCGAAACAGTGCTTTGTTGCTAATAATTTCTGAAAATTGTGGTATTTGGCCATTTTGGCCACACTTCATTACATAATATTTATATTCTTACGCATCTCATGAGTCTGCGGCTAGTTTCCTGTAAAAACTAAATGATTCTACAAGTCTTTTGTTGGGGAATAAATTCTAATCTTACGTTGCTAAATGCAAATGTAGTAGAAACATGGTGAGAGAGAACAATGGGCTGCGCTCATGGTTAGTGTAATAAGCATGTAATATGATTGTGGGCTTCCTTTGTAATAGGATCTTTTGTGGCTCTTAGAGCAAACAAAATGCTGCCCTTATCCCCACCCAAAATGTTTTCCTTTTTAATTATTGTAGATTCAAATTAACTCAATTGGTAAAGAACAATCATCATGAAATGGTTCTTATAAGTTGAAATTCCATAATATTTATTAAAAAAAAAAAAAATCAAATCCTATAACTTTTCATTCAATTGCACATAAGAAGCAAACATTTAGCCACTGCAAAATGTAGATTAATACAACTTTAGAGCTCATCTGTACAAGAACCCTAATGTTATCATATCCTCTCAACTTCTCCAAACATATATTTTTTAAAAAAAATTAAAATTCATGTAACCTTTCAATATCTACAAGATAAAACTAAAAAAAGTGATAAAGCCCTTTTCTCACTATTGACATTATGTTGAAAATTCACTGCCTAACTGTTTTCTAGTACTCTTTTTTACATGAGTTTTTTTTTTAATTAATTTTTTTTATAGAGATTTCATTTGCTCCACCAAGTATTCATTCCCACGAGAATAATAATAATATATTTGAGACAAAAACAAATACGTAATTGATGATGGTGAAAGTGTAACTGGATGGAGATTTACGATGAACATCAAAGGATATGCCCCTTCACTATCTTGTCTCTAATTTATCAACCTAAAGCAAAGACGTAAGAAAAATAAGAAATCCACCAAAAATTATTGAGAGAGAGAGAGAGAGAGAGAGAGAGAGAGAGAGAGAGAGAGAACCTTTTTTTGTGAGAGAAAATCATGCAGAGATGATGTGAATAAGAAAAGACAAAATAAAGAAAGATGAAAAGAAAGAGGAAGAATGATATTAACGTAGAGAGTAGTGGAGAGATGAAAAAATAAGAAAGGGAGAAAGATTGGAAAAAATGTAATTATTAAACTAAAATAAAAAATAAATGTTAAAAACAAGTATAGGAAAATTGAAAAGAAAAATGATAACAATGTGGATGTTGATGTGGCTCAATTGCAGTGTAACAACAATAAATATTACGCTTCAGCTTTTAAATATATATTTAAGAAGTAGCTGTAGACCATTTGTTAGTACAATATGACCAACAAAACGCACAGCAACCATTAACTAGGTCACCTAAAATCCCTCTAATATCGTTCAGCACAGTTCAAACAAGATCTAAGTGGCTTTATTTTCGTCATTGTCAACAAAACTGCCAGAGTTGAACAATGCCAAAATTTGCTCATCACTTAACTGGAATTTGACCTGAAAGTGTACTCCGCTACAAGTTGAGAAAAAGATGATGACTTGTTTTCTAGCAATCTTGCTGGAGAGTCATATTCCTCGATAAGCCCTGCACCAAGATTGGGAGAATCTGCTTAGCTATAGGATTAGAATGAAATCATTCTAACCATGAAAGAACTAAGGGAACAGAAACTATACGAGTAAGATGAAATAATATGGTCATACTAACCATTGTTGAGTAGCAGAACCATGTCACTATCAATAACGGAAGTTATCCGATGTGCAATGGTAACGACTGTACAGTTGGAAAAATGTTGGCTGAGGGTTTCTTGGATTAGAGTATCAGTAGCCGTATCAACGGATGCAGTAGCTTCATCAAGCACCAACACCTTACTTTTCTTGAGCAGCACACGACCAAGGCAAACCAGCTGCCTCTGACCCACACTCCAATTCTCTCCACTCTCACTAACTGCAACATCCAGAAATATATAAACAGCATATTTCCACAATATGGTCTTGAAATATTCTACATAAGAAGCTGAAAAGACAAACCTGTTGAATCTAGTTTTCCGTCTTTCTTCCTAATTTCATCTCCAAGTTGACACTTATCCAGAGCCTAAAACAAATAGAGGGGAAAAATTAAAATAAATAAAATAATCATTTGCCACACATTGACTACAAGTCCTAAGAGCAGAGCATGTCTAATTTATGAGGAAAATCTAACAAAAAGATAATTCCTTCAATCATCAAAGAAAAACCAACCCACCTCCCAAATTTGTTTATCCGTATACTCTTCTAGTGGATCCAAGTTGCTGCGTACAGACCCTTCAAACATTGTTGGGTCCTGAGGGATAATACTAAGTCTGGATCGCAAATCATGCAGTCCGATCGAGGATATGTTGATGCCATCTATCTTTATCTGACCAACAGCAGGTTCAACGATCCGGAAAAGTGCTTGTATGAGAGTTGATTTGCCACTGCCTGTTCTCCCAACAATACCAGTTTTCATTTCTCCAGGCAAAGTGCATGTGAGACCTCGCAAAACAAATGGCATGTGTGGGCCATACCTCACCTACATTGCACCCATTACCATCGATTACTAAAGATTACATAAAAATCATAGCCATGACTGATCCTATATATAATCTCTTGGTTTTTGGGTAATAGACAACTAAGAACTGACCTGCAAATTACGAATATCAATTTCACCTAGTGATGGCCAAGATTGATCTGGCCGATTTTCTTCTATCACAAGAGGCGGCTCACTTGGTATACTCGTGTATTGAAGTATTCTCTCTACAGATATAATTTTGTTCTCCATTTGGCAAATATTCCATATTACCCAGGACTGTAACGTGTTTAGATTAAGTCCATATGTCACAGCTAAGCCCGCAATGCCTTCAGGAACAAAACATAGAAAAAAAGAGAGGACAATTAGAAAGCTATTATAAGTTCCTTTACCAAATATTAAACTAAATTGAGAGAAAGAGGAATTGTTGTGTTACTAAGACACCATATGAGAATCACCTACCTGGATCAATGACACCTTCTGGAATAGAGACTAAGAAAATCAAAGAGAAGACAAAAGTGATAGAAGATAACATATCCAAGCGAAAGCACAACCATTCCATAGCACCAGCAATATTGAATTTCGGCCGAGAATTTGTATCTGTCAGTTTCATATTTCTCTCCCTAAATCTTGATTCTTCATCAAAGCTCCTGATAGTTGTTGAGCCTGAAATTGTTTCAGAAAAATGTTGTATCAATGGAGCTTTGCACACTCCAACTAATCTCGCCAATTCTCTTGCTGAAGGTATGTAATATTGCTGCATAATCAAAAGTTTGTGTGAACACGTTGTAATGTTACAACAGGAGTTAGGCTTGATGGATTCTTCACATAAGTAGATCTTTCCATAGTTTTCCAACCCTAAAACTTCTGAAATTTAAGGACATATCAAAATACATTACATTCATCTAGCTAGTTAGCAAACATCTAACTTAAGAAAACATTTTTTTTTATTCATTAATTTAGTAAATCATTGCATTTTTTATATAAAAATGACAGCAAAACTCGGCATATAGGTTTTACATTTAACCAATAAATGTTTGTAGCATGTACTAAGCATATATTGTAAAGATTGCAGTATTATAAACACAAGGTAATGTCAATTTTTTGGTCTGAGATGTGCTGTGATTAAGGCATTTTTCAGCATGATATAGCAGCCAATATTTTGACGAAGTCAGATTGTATACTAACCTGATACCAGAAACAGACTGCAATCACTGGGATAAAAATGATGAAAACCTGCCATGCAACCTGAGACATTACTGCAATAATTCCAAGGAGTTGGATCGATGAGAATGCAAATGTCGCAACTTGATATTGAATGCTCAAATCTACTGCGCTTTGGTCTGTAGAGGCCTGCAAGGAAACATACAGGCAGTTTTACACCAATTATGTCTATCTGAAAGAATATTTGTGTATGTTGTCCTTGAGAGAGAGAGAGAGGAATTTCTTAAACTGAAGAACAAAGCTATGTAAAATTGGCAAACTATGCTTGGAGCACAACACACATCTTTCCACTTACTCTGTTTAGGATCCTTCCACTTGGAGTGGCATCAAAAAATGACATGGGGGCACGGAAAATGCAGTAGTGCATTTTACTGAAGAGTTGAGTGGCAGTCTTGTACCCAGCCACCGCAAGAAGCATGGATCTCAGGAGGACGCAAAAAGAACTTCCAATGGCCAAAGCAACATACACAATTATTAGAGTAGAGCTACTAACTGCAGGTTTCATGTCTTTTGAGATAGGGGTTGCCCAGGCCATCCAATAATTACTTCCAATTTGAAGGAGCTGAAAGAGAACTTGTCCCAACAATATAAAGGGCACAAGAATTCCTCTGTATGTCATAGTGATATACTTCCAGTAGACTGAAAACCCAACTTTACCTTTTTCTCTCTCTTCTTCTTGGATAATCTGTCTTTTTGTCCCAACTGTGTCATCTGTTTTACCAGTTTCAACGTCTGTGTTTTCTTGTCTTTGCGCAACCCCATTAGTACTAGACATATTTCCGACTTCCTTGCTCATACTAGTACTCTCAGAAACTGATCCTGCCTCCACAGAATCAAGTGCCAGTAAAGCTTTCTCATGCGCCCCCACAAGTTCCATAAAATCAGTTCCAGAATTAAGAATATCATTGTACTTTCCAGCTTGAGTAACCCTCCCATCTTTCATGACCTAAAAATGAATTATAAATTGAATTCAGTGATAGAAAAGAGCTGAACAATCCATCCATAAGTTAAGCAAAGAAAAATGGCAGAAAGAAACAAAATGTGAATGCCTTACCAAGATAAGATCAGCAGCAGGTAAGAACTCTACTTGATGAGTAATATAAATCACTGTTTTTGAACTCAAAACCCCTAGCAAACATTCCTGCCATGTAGAAGTAAATATACATCAAAAGAGGTTACATAACAACTAAAGAAAACAGAAAAAAACATAGTGCAATGGTATCACAAGAATTTTTGAGCACCTCAACTCACATGCACACAACCACCTATCTTTAAATGCGTATATTTATAACTTTATGTACATGACAAACTCAAAAGAAAACATGTTTTACAGTGAATATTGTAGCACTAGAATACAGAAATAAAATACCTTAAATAGGTGGGATCCTGTGTGAGCATCTACAGCACTAAATGGATCGTCAAATAGATAGATGTCAGCATCTTGGTACAGAGCACGCGCAATTTGGACTCTTTGCTTCTGCCCACCACTCAAATTGATTCCTCTCTCACCTATGAGCGTCTGATCCCCAAATGAAAGAATTTCAAGATCCTTCTTCAAGGAACATACTTCAAGGATCCACTCATACTTTTCTCTTTCCATCTCCTTACCAAACAATATGTTCTGCTCAATCGTGCCACTTTGTATCCAAGGGGATTGAGCAACATATGCCTTTGTCCCACACAACTTAACAGTCCCAGATATCTTGGGTACTTCTCCCAGCATACAGGAAAGCAAACTTGACTTACCTGAGCCAACAGTCCCACAAACAGCAACCCTCATGCCATGTTGCACTTTAAAATTTATATCTTTTAGTGTTTGATTCGAGGAAGATAAATCCCAAGAGAAATTCCCATCAATAATCTCTATTGCTGTATCAGAACTACCTCTTGGAAGTCTCTCTATCACATCAGACTGCAAGTCATCAAGACGAAGGAATGATGCAATTCGATCGAGGGACACTTTAGTTTGAACCATCATTGAGATTGTGTCAGGAAGATTGTAGATGGGCCCCTGAAGAATCCTAAACGTTGCAAGTGCAGATAGGATCTTCCCTGACTCAAGTGGGATCCCCATCAAAATACAAGCACCAAAACTGACCACAGACACAAATGTGGGGGCCCCCCAAAAGAGAAATGAGGACATTGCATTAGTGTAAAGAAACTTCTTCAACCACCCTGCCTCGGTCTTCCTGAGCTCCATGATTTTAGATAGAAACTTCATCTCCCACCCTTGAAGCTTGAGAATCCTCATGTTCCTTAAAATCTCAGATGTCACCTTCATCCTTTCGTCTTTTGATTCCATTATCTTGTCTTGGAACTTCTCTAGTACTGCCCCCAAAGGAACATTAGCCAACATTACAAGTACGGTTGCCACAAAAGCTGCAATTGAAGCAAGCCCAAGATTTTTATACAAAATTAACAATGCGAAAACAATTTGTACTAAAATCATCCAAATGTCATGCATATACCAACTGAAGTCACCGACCCTCTCAGCATCAACAGACATGAAATTGATAATCTCCCCACTAGTGTGAACCTGCTTTGACTGGCATGAAAGTGTTAGACCTTTATTATAGATCACTGCGATCAATACTGATTTAATCCTGATTCCAACCTGCTGCACCCTAAAGTACCAGTGCCTCTGTGTGAGGCATTCAACAAGTTTTGCAGAAAAAAACACTAAAACCAGAACATAGCCCTCATTCTTGAAGTTGCGCCGCCCATTGAGGTATTGAACAAAAGTATCAATAAGATATGGCCCAACATAGGAAGCCATTGTGTACATCATACAGAAAATGGCTGTCAAAATAATTTCTTTCCATGCCATGGAGATTAATGCCTTCACTAGCTTTAGTGTGGTCACTCCACTAATTGTACCACACTCTGCCTCAATCTTATTTATAAAACTTGGAAAGCCCACAAATACACTATCACTTGGATAAAGTTGAGGAACATCCTCAAGGTCTAATGTCTTCTTAGTACCGGCAGAAATCAAAGGGCCCAACCATGAGAAAGTAAGAATGCTGAAAAATCCAGCATTCGAATAAGGTGTTACATTTTCACCCCCCTTAGACTTATTTGACTCTGATTCATTACTTGCATTAGAATCGCCATTCAAAAGTGGTTCTTCAAGAATGGCATCTTCACCCTCATTTTCCCCCAAAAATCCAACATAACATAGGAACAGACCCGTGACAACAGAGACAACATCGGAAACTAAATACTGAACTGGTAAATTGACATGTTTCCTATAAAGAACAACATCTATAACAAGGTCATAAAAAAAAATTAAGAGATACAAACCCCAGAAAACTCTCAATAAAAACGGGTACTTTGGTCTACCTAAATTAAACAAATAAACACAAACTGCACCCCAAGCAAGTGTTCTAAGCGCTAAATCCAAAAGGGTCACTAATTCTTCATCAGACCAACCATTTCTATACCAATAAAAGTAATTCAGTAAACATAAGACAAGACTGAACACACAAACACCCATACAACAAATTAGAGTTTGTTTATAGGTCATACTCCTGGTTCTCTTAAACCTTTCCTTTGAACCTTCCCTATTACCCATCTTGAATCTCTGGCACACCCTTGAGCCAAACACGCCAAATAACAAGACCAAGTGTACTGAGCCTGAAAACCCACGTAGGACAACGGGTTTAAGGAGAAAATCAGTACCTGAAGACATTAGTGAGGAGTAGTAATATGAGAACAAGGTTGAAAAACCATTCTGTGTGGATTCAAAGAACCCCATTTTTTCTTGTCAAGCTTGGGTTTTTTTCTTCTGTGTTATTGGGATTCTATGTCATAGTTAAAGGTTTTCTGGTCCAGGTAAGTGTTAGTTCAATGATATATATAGGACTCGTTGTTTAAAATGAGAGAGAGTCAAAGGTCGCTTTCCTTAGACGTAGGATTACGTGGTCGGCAAGACTAAAAGTTCGGAGAGTTCGATGAATATATGCAGCAAATGAGAGAAGTGAGACAAAAACAAAAGGTTGGCGTGTTCCCCGGAATGGTATCAGGTTGGAGAAGAAGAGATTGGAAGTGTATAGCTGTCAGTTTTTGTTGTTTACGTTAATGTGTTTTTTTTTTTCTGCTCTGGATTTTCTACCATATCTGTCATAGTAGTGCTTATTTTTTGCTGAGCTCTTTATATTTGGAAGAGAGAAAATTAGAGGGAATGACACCAAAACAGTTTTTGAAAGGATAGTCTTTTTTTGGTTTCCCAATAACGGAATGTACCCTCCAAAATTAGGAACATTGGAATGGAATGAGTTCGGAAATGCTTGCTCCACAAGTCTGCAACAGATTTGTTTTTCTAACTGTTTGTCTCGACAAGACCGGCTACAATTTATTTGTTTGTTTGTTTGTTTTTTTTTTTCAAAGGAGAAAATGAAAATAGTAGTCGAGTCTATTTGTCTCAAACAGGGGCCGGATCGATGTATCCGGGGCTTAAGGTGAAAACTGAAAATTGAGAGTGTGTTTAGTAAAAATTATTTTTATCAACTTATTTTATTATTTAGTTTATTTTTGCTATTATTTATAGATTTTATTACACTTTTTGATACTATTCAGGGGTCCCACTGTACTATTTTAGCTAACTTTTATCTACCATACTTTCTGGAAAAAAAGTTTTAATTTTAACAAAATAAGTGGATTCTAAACAGAATTGAGACAATATTTCAATACAACTTACAAAAAAAAAAAAAAAAATTTACTTTAACTTTATTATCTTGTTTTAGATGTAAAATTACTAATAAACATGAACTATGTAAAATTTTTTTTAAAATTTTTTTATGAGAAAGTCCATAGACACGAAAAATTTGACAAAACTTTTCACATCCGTAGATGTGATAGATTGATAGGGATAACTAAAAAAATAATGTTAGTAGTAGACCTAGATGAGTACTAGTAAAAGTTTGCCAACTTAACTGTAGTGAAAATTTTTGTGTGTTGCTTTTTTTTTTTTTTTTTTTTTTTGTTGAAAAGTGCTATATTCACAACAAATTCTAGGTGTTACTGGTTCTAATTTGAACTCACTACTTAAATTACTTTTTTGTCCACCAATAACAGCCAGTAACAACTTACCATTTAAAATTTGTTGTGAAAAATGTTATGGATGTAACATATCTTTTTTTTTTTTTTTTCATTTGAAAAAAAATATTATTTTATTTATTGGCTAATATTTGGGTTTAATTAATATTATTACAATGAAAAAAATAATCTTATTTGTTAAAATTTAGGGGCATTTTTTTACTTTAGGGCCTTAAGCGACCGCCTCATTTGCCTATTCTATAAAACTGACCCTGTTTCAAACCCCTTTTAAAATGATGTGATTATTTTCCAACAAAGTATAATTAATACAATATGTTAGGTGTTTTAAACTAAGCTATCTATATTTGTTATTTGTAAGTGTTTTATTTATTTTTTTTTCATTCAAAGAAAGATAATGTATTTTACATTCAATTATTATATCTAGTTAGATATTTTGTAAATAATGTAATATGTAGTTGGAATTTGTTTTTAGCATTCCTCACAAATGAGTCATCCTTTATATAAGTAAATTCATCATTTATATTATATAAAAAAGGCTTTAATAATATAAGAAAAATGTAATTTTATCAAGAATCTACCAACATTGCGCTAAGAATGCGACATAATTTTTAATGAAACAACTTCTCTTTCTACACAATGCTTTCCTCCCAAACTGTCACCAAAGTGAACTAAATGAACCGAAATGGATTGCAATGGACCGTAATGCTGCACTTAGGGTTGTTCACTAAACCGCACAAATCACAAAAATCGCACCAAAACCACTCATAAAATAGCATAATCGCACTGCACTGTAAGTAACAGTGCACCGCATTGCATGCTGCAGTGCAGTTTATAGTTTTATAACAAGAAAACTGCACAAACCGTACCGCACTGTGCACTCTCTATATTAATATATTTATTTTTTTAATATTAAATATATCATTAATAGTTTAATAACTCTAGTTAAAAAAAAAAAAGTTTACTAACCTTAACAAGTGTTGATTAGGAATGCCAACCCAAAATAAAGAAAAACTAGGTCAATAGTTTAAAACTTGATCCAAAACAAAGGGAAAAATCTGTTTTGGATTGGGCAGGAAAAGCTCAAAATTTTTTTTTTTTATACAAGATAGAATTTTTACTTTAGTTGGAGACTTGAACTCCGGCCCTTACCTCTCCATAAACATTTATACTTGTAGAGCGACCACCGCACCAAGGCTATGCAGTGGTGAAAAGCTCAAAATTTGAATGTAACTGTAACCGGTGGATCTCAATAGTTTTGTTGTGTTTTCTTCCTCTGCATGACCCAATGCATTACTGGTTAGTATCTCTCCATCTCTCTCACTCACTGTCATCTTTGTTTTTCTTTGATTATAGAAGTCTACCATTTATATTTTCTTTATTTATATCCAAAGAGAAATAAAAACTCTGATTTTCAATAGAGCTGAAGCACCAGTTTCCGATTACTTCATATTACCAGAAAACTCTCTTTGCCGCCGCCTCTGCCACCGATAATGGCCGGAGGAACACCACCAAGCACAGTAAAGCATCACTGGGTAGACCCTAAAGTAAACTCCCTCTAATTCCACTCATTGCCTCAATTCTGGAAAAAAGTCAAAAACAAACAAAATTTATTGAAAATTCTGATTTTTTTTCCTGCTAAGGATTAAAGCTTTCATGCTTCTTCTATGGTGTTCTGTTGACTGGGATATAGTGATCTTAGTCAATTTAAGACTTAAATATGTAAAAAGAATTTGACTGCTTCTTATTTGCTTAAAGAAAAGTTTTGCTTTGTATACAGTATGCCTATATGCAGTTTACTTTGTTTCAGTGGGCTCGTATTTGGGGTTTTATGCATTGTATATCAATTTCTGAATTCTTACAATCGGTTAGCTTTAGTTTTTGAACTTCTTGTATTTGTTTCTTCTTTAGAGTGTTCACTATCGCGAACATGATATTCAGTTTTTTCAAAAAAAAGTCTTTTTTGTTGATAACCTTAGACCAATCAATTGAATATTGATTAATACGTAATCGATCAAACACTACTTGAAAATGAAAACGGCTCTTCTATTTAGAATTGAAATGTTCCTAATGTTCCTAGAAATTCTCGCTCCCGTTAGACCATTTGTTTCTATATGCATTAGGATCCCGATTCATGGATCTCTTGGTTCGAGAAATAAAACTACAAAGATCGAATCCTCTCTTCTAGCTCCTTTTCAAATTTGATAAATGTTGATTGATCATATATATCATTATAATTCTATGTCTATCAGGGGGAAAAAAGAGAGTATACTATATGCAGTTCTCAAATTTTCATTAGAGACTTTCTGAGTATACACTGAAACTACCATTGGTGAAGCATCCATAAATACATCAATTGGTACAGAAAGAGAATACTTTTTAAGTCCAGACCAGCAGGTACTTTCAGTTGACCACTTTTTCAACTCAATATTATCACATGTTCAGTATCCTCAGACACACCATTGTCCAAACATCTTTTGGAATCAGAAACCATTCCATACAGATCTTGTATTTTCAATAAAGAACATTCATAAAGTCTGGAGCAGTGGTAAAAAATTTTCAACAAAAACTCATGACTGGACAAGGAAAGAGAAAAGAGCATGAAAAACAGAAATTGGGAGGCGAATGATTGTCATATTAGAAAGAAAACCAAAGAAAAGGCTGATGTTGACAGTTCGAAATTTCACAAAAATATAAAAGTTCTCAAATTTTATCAGAAACTGAAAGTACATTGACCGTATATCCAGGTTAAGCACATTCCAAGAAAATTTTGGTAAAATTTGAGATGTTCTCACAAGTTCAGAGGTGTCCTACTGCTCCATGAATACCTTGATCATCCTTTGGCGTATAAACCTGATCGAACTTGGAGATCTTCTTTGTCAATCCACCTGCAAATGGCCCAAGTTCTCCATCTTTAGCTGCACCAAAATCTGTAACCATTGCCTACCCAGCTGATATCTCCTCCTTCCTCAAAGGCTGATACCTACAAAATACCCTGATGTTTACTGTAATGTACAGAGTTAAAGCTTGAGTTGGTTCAGTTCACAGGTCAAAGACGTAAAAAGAATATTACATTTTTAGGCATCAGAAGAAAATATTATGCCTTTTGCTTCCTGAATCTGGTTATAAAGCATCAAAATCTGTAACCATTGCATACCCAGCTGATATCTCCTCCTTCCTCAAAGGCCGACACCTACAAAACACCCTGATGTTCCCTGTAATGTACACAGTTAAAGCAGGAGTTGGTTCAATTCACAGGTCAAAGATGTAAAAAGAATATTACATTTTTAGGCATCAGAAGAAAAGATTATGCCTTTTGCTTCCTGAATCTGGTTATAAAGCATCTTTCTTTTTGCCTGCTCCTTGCTGATCTTCAATCTAAGATCATTACGCTGTGCAACTGCAACTTGGATAGAATAGACTGTTAGAATACACGAAGTTAAACAGCAAATACATTTAAGTGTTGATGAAAACTTACCCATTGTTTGAACTGCAAATACCATCTTGTTCAATTCAGGAATAGAATCAGAACACTGGTGTGACTTAGAGATAGCTGACAATGTTCCTTTTTCATGGTCAGAAGTAAATCAATAAACGGTACAACTTTAAGCATCAAAACTTAAGTTAACAAGTCTAGCCTTGGAAACCAGGTATTTACCTATACTTTCTTTTCTAAATTGTCTAAAACTGAAGCCCACATCCTCTTATCACGTTCATATTTACTACAGATATCCCTCAAATCTGCTGCTTGCTTTTCCATAGCTTGATCTGAAAAATGATTGTCCATAATTCGAATTCTAATCTTCAAATCACCATAGATTGGACCAAACAAGCAGTCCACTACCCAACAGCACCCACAAAGATGATGTATGTAATGTAAGTAATTATTCACTCTAAGGCTTTCTTTTGTCCATATGATATAAAGCCTAAATAAATATTTTGGATATTGCCTTACCTAAATAAACAAAAAAAGGAGAAATTCTACAAGGCCACTTGGTAGATGTTAATTGATTAGGCCCAACGCACAAGGTTAATTGTTGGGCAATCTTCTTGCGTCTAAGACTACAAGTATGCATAGTTGGGGGCCTGTATCTTGTGTCTGCATTAGCCTCTCAGCTACTTCTTAGGGAATTTGGGTGCCTAGAATGATATCTGGAAATTGGAGGGAAGCTGAACTTTGATCTAGAGAGGTCCTTTGATAGTCATATGGCATACCAGAGGGCCAATTCTGCATATATACCATCTGGTCCTGCCTTATACTCAGTTTAGTAATCTAGTCTGAGAATGCATCTACTTGCGCTGTTGTACAACTTCAATTAGAAACCCTCCAATGAAGTGAAGCTTGAAGATAAGGACATGGCTGACCCTTCAGCATGACAAAAGAAAAGAAAATCCAAACATAATTCCCACTGCTTATCAAAGTTTAACTATGGAATGTGTTTTCAGAGATATGGACATGAGCAAGACTGAGTCATTGTCAATTTCCAATGTCTGCCTAAAGCTTTTGTCAAGGTACTCCCCTGATTCTCCCCATGTTGGAAAAGTTGTTTGGATAGGGAGCAAGGAATTTTTTTTTTGGTTGGGTAGATTACAAGCTTCCATTGGAGAAGGGGTTGGGAAATTCTTTTGAGTATTGTTTAGTTATTTCAACTAGCTCTTGTAATGATGTCTGGCTGTAGAAACAACTTTTACACTGAATTCTAGCTTTTACATGTAGAGTCATTACAGTAAAAATTAACCTAGAGCGCCTGGTGTTGAATGTTCACTTCACTATACAGTGCACCCTTCAGGAAGGGGTACAGGTATATGAATATTTGACAAAATTAGCTAGAACAGATTTGCAGTTTGCTATTAGCATATAATGTTTATTTGTCAGGTTAGATTAGAATTTAAAATATATACTGATTATGTTACTTCCTTTTGACACAAGTTCAAAGGGCAACTGTGCAAGCTATGGCATGCATATGATAATTTCTTTTCAAATAACCTGCCACTCGATAGCATAGCCTTAAGCAAAAGACACACTAAGGGAAAATGCATCGAAAAAAAAAATGCCATCAATTAAGTCCAGATCATGAATAGACTTCATTTCAAGCATAAATATTCCAACTTAGTATATCAATATCTATTATCTGTTATTATCAAAAATGTATTAGGTGTAAACCATTTGTCCGTACAATATGCCCAAAACACACAGAAACCACTAACTAGGTCACCTAAAATCCCTCTATTATCATTCAGCACAGTTCAAACAAGATCTAAGTGGCTTAATTTGTGTCATTGTCAACAAATCTGCCAGAGTTGAATAATGCCTAAATAAGCTCATCCTTTAACTTTTCAAAACTGGAACTTGACCTCAAAGTGTAATCTGCTACAAGTTGAGAAAAAGACGATGACTTGTTTTCTAGCAATCTTGCTGGAGAATCATATTCCTCGATAAGCCCTGCACCAAAATTGGGAGAATCTGCCTAGCCATAGGATTACAATGCAATCATTCTATCCATAACAGAACTAAGGGAGCAGAAGCTATATGAGTAAGATGAAATCATATGGTCATACTATCCATTGTTGAGTAGAAGAACCATGTCACTAACAAGAATGGAAGTTATCTGATGTGCAATGGTAATGACTGTACAGTTGGAAAAATGTTGCCTGAGGGTTTCTTGGATTAGAGTATCTGTAGCTTAATCAACAGATGCAGTAGCCTCATCAAGCACCAACACCTTACTTTTCTTGAGCAGAACACGACTGAGGCAAACCAGCTGCCTCTGACCCACACTCCAATTCTCTTCATTCTCACTAACTGCAACATCCATCAATATATAAACAACATATTTCCACAATATGGTCTTGAAATAATATACATAAGAAGCTGAAAAGACAAACCTGTTGAATCCAGTTTTCCTGCTTTCTTCCTAATTTCATATCCAAGTTGACACTTATCCAGAGCCTAAAACAATTAGAGGGGAAAATTTATTAAAAAAAATTAAACAAATAAAATAATCAGGTGCCACACATTGAATACAAATCCTAAGAGCAGAGCATGTCTAATTTATGAGGAAAATCTAGCAAAAAGATAATTCCTTCAATCACCAAAATGAAACCAACCCACCTCCCAAATTTGTTTATCTGTATACTCTTCTAGTGGATACAAGTTGCTTCGTACAGACCCTTCAAACATTGTTGGGTCCTGGGGGATAATACTTAGTCTGGATCGCAAATCATGAAGTCCGATCAAGGATATGTTGATGCCATCTATCATAATCTGACCAACAGCGGGTTCAACGATCTGGAAAAGTGCTTGTATGAGAGTTGATTTTCCACTGCCTGTTCTCCCAACAATACCAGTTTTCATTCCCCCAGGCAAAGTGAATGTGAGACCACGCAAAACAAGTGGCATGTGTGGGGCATACCTCAACTACATTGCACCCATTACCATCAATTACTAAATATTACATAAAAATCATAGCCATGAATGATCCTATATTGGGTAATAGACAACTAAAAGTCCGTTTAATGATCTGGAAAAGTGCTTGTATGAGAGTTGATTTTCCACTGCCTGTTTTCCCAACAATGCCAGTTTTCATTCCCCCAGGCAAAGTGAATGTGAGACCACGCAAAACAAGTGGCATGTGTGGGGCATACCTCAACTACATTGCGCCCATTACCATCAATTACTAAATATTACATAAAAATCATAGCCATGAATGATCCTATATGTAATCTCTTTGTTTCTGGGTAATAGACAACTAAAAGAGTCCGTTTGGGAACAGCTTATTTAGCTGAAACTGAAATTTTTTTGCTAAAAGAATTATACATAAAGCTAAAAGGTAGTTGAAATAGTATAGTGTAACCCATGAATAGTATCAAAAAGTATAGTAAAACTCATGAATAGTTACAAATTTAGCTAAATAGTAAAAAAGGTTGGCTTTTTAAGCCAATGCCAAACACAACCTAAGAACTGACCTGCAAATTACAAATGTCAATTTCACCTTGTGACGGCCAAGATTGATCTGGCCGGTTTTCTTCTATCACAAGAGGCGGCTCACTTGGTATACACGTGTATTGAAGTATTCTCTCCACGGATATAATTTTGTTCTCCATTTGGCACATATTCCATATTACCCAGGACTGTAACCTGTTTAGATTAAGTCCATATGTCACAGCTAAGCCCGCAATGCCTTCAGGAAAAATGTAGAAAAACAGAAGAGAGGGCAATTAGAAAGATATTATAAGTTCCTTTACCAAATATCAAATTAAATTGAGAGAAATAAGAATTGTATATTTACATAAGACACAATATGCAAATTACCTACCTGGATCAATGACTCCTTCTGGAATAGAGACTAAGAAAATCAAAGAGAATACAAATGTGATAGAAGATAACATATCCAATCGAAAGCACAACCATTCCATAGCACCAGCAAAGTTGAATTTCGGCTGAGAATTTGTATCCGTCAGTTTCATATTTGTGTCCCTAAATCTTGAATCTTCATCAAAGCTCCTGATAGTTGTTGAGCCCGAAATTGTTTCAGCAAAATGTTGTATCAATAGAGCTTTGCACACTCCAACTAATCTCGCCAGTTCTCGTGCCGAAGGTACGTAATATTGCTGCATAATCATAAGTTTGTGTGAACACATTGTAATATTGCAACGGGAGTTAGGCTTGATGGATTCTTCTCATAAGTAGATCTTTCCACACTTTTCTAACCCAAAAACTTCTGAAATTTAAGGACAAAAAGGGGATAGCAAGATACACTACATTCGTCTAGCTAGTTGGTGAAATATCTAACTCAAGAAAACATATTTTTCTATTCATTTATATATCAAATGGGTGCTTTTTTTTTTTTTTTTTTTTTTAATTATCAAAATGACAGCAAAACTCAGCATATAGGTTTTACATTTAACCTATAAAAGTTTGTAGCATGTACTAAGCATATATCGTAAAGATTGCAGTATTATAAACACAAGGTGATGTCATTTTTTTTTCTTGTTGGAGATGTGATGTGCTTAAGGCATTTTTCAGCATAATATGGCAGGCAACATTTTGACAAAGTCAGATTGTATTCTAACCTGATACCAGATACAGGCTGCAATCACTGGGATTAAAATGATGAAAACCTGCCATGCAACCTGAGACATTACTGCAATAATTCCAAGGAGTAGGATCATCGAGAATGCAAATGTTGCAACTTGATATTGAATGGTCAAATCTACTGCGCTTTGGTCTGTAGAGGCCTGCAAGGAAACATACAGAGTTTAGTAAAAAATTTACACCAATTATTTATATCTGAAAGAATAATTGTGTGTGTTGTCTTTGAGAGAGAGAACAGAGTTTCTAAAAGTGAAGAACTAAGCTATATAAAATTGGCAAACTATGCTTGGAGCACAATACACATCTTTCCACTAACTCTGTTTAGGATCCTTCCACTTGGAGTAGCATCAAAAAATGACATGGGAGCACAGAAAATGCAGAAGTGCATTTTACTGTAGAATTGAGTGGCAGTCTTGTACCCAGCCACCACAAGAAGCATGGATCTCAGGAAAACGCAAAAAGAACTTCCAATGGCCAAAGCAACATAGACAATCATTAGAGTAGAACTATTAACAGCAGGTTTCATGTCTTTTGAGATAGGGGTAGCCCAGGCCATCCAATAATTACTTCCAATTTGAAGGAGCTGAAAAAGAACTTGTGCCAGCAATATAAAGGGCACAAGAATTCCTCTGTATGTCATGGTGATATACTTCCAGTAGACTGAAAACCCAACTTTACCTTTTTCTCTCTCTTCTTCTTGGATAATCTGTCCTTTTGTCCCAACTGTGTCATCCGTTTTACAAGTTTCAACATCTGTGTTTTCTTGTCTTTGCGCAACCCCATTAGTACTAGACATATTTCCGACTTCCTTGCTCATACTAGTACTCTCAGAAACTGATCCTGCCTCCACAGAATCAAGTGCCAACAAAGCTTTCTCATGCGCCCCCACAAGTTCCATAAAATCAGTTCCAGAATTAAGAATATCATTGTACTTTCCAGCTTGAGTAATCCTCCCATCTTTCATGACCTAACAATGAATTATAAGTTGAACTCAGTGATAGAAAAGAGCCGAACAATCCATCCATGAGTTGAGTTAAGCAAAGAAAAAGGCAGAAAGAAACTAATGGTGAATGGCTTACCAAGATAAGATCAGCAGCAGGTAAGAACTCTACCTGATGAGTAATATAAATCACTGTTTTTGAACTTAAAACCCCTAGCAAACATTCCTGCCATATAGAAGTAAATATATATCAAAATAAATTACATAACAACTACAGAAAACAGAACAAAACAAAGTGCAATGTTATTACAAGAATTTTTGAGCACCTCAACTCACACGCACACTACCACCTATCTTTAAATGCGTATATTTATAACTTTATGTACACGGCAAACTAGAAAGAAAACATGTTTTACAGTGAATATTATAGCACTAGAATACAGAAATAAAATACCTTAAATAGGTGGGATCCTGTATGAGCATCCACAGCACTAAACGGATCATCAAATAGATAGATGTCAGCATCTTGGTACAGAGCATGGGCAATTTGGACTCTTTGCTTCTGCCCACCACTCAAATTGATTCCTCTCTCACCTATGACCGTCTGATCCCCGAATGAAAGAATTTCAAGATCTTTCTTAAAGGAACATACTTTAAGGATCCTCTCATACTTTTCTCTTTCCATCTCCTTACCAAACAATATATTCTCTTCAATCGTGCCACTTTGTATCCAAGGGGATTGAGCAACATATGCCTTTGTCCCACACAACTTAACAGTCCCCGATATCTTGGGTACTTCTCCCAGGATACAGGAAACCAAACTTGACTTACCTGAGCTAACGGTCCCACAAACAGCAACCCTCATGCCATGTTGCACTTTCAAATCTATATCTTTCAGTGTTGGATTCAAGGAAGATAAATCCCAGGAGAAATTCCCATCAATAATCTCTATTGCTGTATCAGAACTACCTCATGGAAGCCTCTCTATCACATCAGACTGCAAGTCAGGAAGACGAAGGAATGATGCAATCCAATCGAGGGACACTTTAGTTTGAACCATCATTGAGATTGTGTCAGGAAGATTGTAGATGGGCTCCTGAAGAATCCTAAACGTTGCAAGTGCAGATAAGATCTTCCCTGACTCAAGTAGGATCCCCATCAAAATACAAGCACCAAAAGTGACCACAGACACAAATGTGGGGGCACCCCAAAAGAGAAATGAGGACATTGCATTAGTGTAAAGAAACTTCTTCAACCACCCTGTCTTGGTCTTCCTGAGCTCCACAATTTTAGATAGAAACTTCATCTCCCACCCTCGAAGCTTGAGAATCCTCATGTTCAGTAAAATCTCAGACGTCATCTTCATCCTTTTGTCTTTTGATTCCATTACCCTGTCTTGGAATTTCTCTTGTACTGTCCCCAAAGGAACATTAGCCAACAAAACAAGTATGGTTGCCACAAAAGTTGCAATTGAAGCGAGGCCAAGATTTTTATACCAAATTAACAATGCAATAACAATTTGAACACAAACCATCCAAGTTTCATGTATATACCAACTGAAGTCGTCGACCCTCTCAGCATCAACAGTCATGAAATTGATAATCTCCCCACTAGTGTGACCCTGCTTTGACTGGCATGAAAGGGTTAGAGCTTTATTATAGATCATTGCAATCAATACTGATCTAATCCTGATTCCAAACCGCTGCACCCTAAAGAACCAGTGCCTCTGCGAGAGGCATTCAACAAGTTTTGCTGAAAAAAACATTGAAACCAGAACATAGCCCTCATTCTTGAACTCGTGCCGCCCATTGAGGTATTGAACGAAGTTATCAATAAGATATGGTCCGACATAGGAAGCCAACGTGTACATCATCATGAAAAGGGCTGAAAAAAGAATATCTTTCCGTGCCGAGGAGACTAATGCCTTCACTAGCCTTAGTGTGGTCACTCCATTAATTGTGCCACACTCTGCCTCAAGCTTATTTCTAAAACTTGGAAAGCCCACAAATACACTATCACTGGGATGAAGTTGAGCCGTTGAGGAATATCCTCAAGGTTTAATGTCTTCTTATTTCCGACAGAAATTAAAGGGCCCACCCAAGAGAAAGTAAGAATGCTGAAAAATCCAGCATTCGAGTAAGGTGTTACATTTTCATCCCCCTTGGACTTATTTGAATCTAATTCATTACTTGCATTAGAATCACCATTCAAAAGAGGTTCTTCAAGAATGGCATCTTCACCCTCATTTTTCCAAAAAAATCCAACATAACATAGGAACAGACCCTTGACAACAGAGACAGCATCGGAAACTAAATACTGGACATGTAAATTGACATGTTTCCTATAAAAAAACAACATCTATAACAAGGCCATAACAGGAAATAAATAGATACAAACCCCACCAAACTCTCAATAAAAACGGGTACTTTGGTCTGCCTGAATTAAACAACTGAGGACGCAAATAAACACAAACTGCACCCCAAGCAAGTGTTCTAAGCGCTAAAGCCAAAAGGGTCACCAATCCTTCATCAGACCAACCATTTCTATACCAATAAAAGTAATTCAATAAACATAAGACAAAACTGAACACACAAACACCCAGACAACAAATTAGAGTTTGTTTATAGTACAAACACCTGGTTTTCTTAAACCTTTCCTTTGAACCTTCCCTATTAACCATCTTGAATCTCTGGCACACCCATGAGACAAACAAGCCAAATAACAAGACCAAGTGTAATGAACCAGATAACCCATGTAGCAAAACGGGTTTAAGGAGAAAATGAGTACCTGAAGACATGAGTGAGGAGTAGTAATTTGAGAACAAGGCTGACAAACCATTCTCTGTGGATTCAAGAAGCACCATTTTTTTTTCTTTGTCAAGCTTGGGTTTTCCTGCTATGTAGTGGGGATTCTACGAGAGAGTGAAAGATTTTCTCGTCCTAAGTGTGAGTTTAAAATTAATGACATAAATAGGATTTTTTTGTCCGAAAAGAGAGAGTGAGAAAGAGAGTCAAAGGTCTTTTATAGGCGTAAGATAACGTGGTGGGCAAGAGTAAAAAGGTCGTAGAGTACCATGAATATGCAGCCAATGAGAGACAAAAGAAAAAGTTGCCTTATTCCAAGGAAAGGTGTCAGCTTGGAGAGCAAGAATGTCACTGTGTAGCTGCGTGTGCGTTTGTTTTGTCCGTAAGGAAAATTAGTGTGATCTCCGGAATAAATTATTTTCTCTCGCATAAATATTAGGTCTTATTAATTAAATTCATGATGACAGTAAGATCTATCATTTATCTAAAAAAAAAGACTATACATGTATGATATTTCGAGAATACCTAATAATTTTCTTTTTTGTTAGAAATTTATTGTATTCTTCTGGAGTATTATAAATGCGTACTTTTTCATTTCACATGAATAGTAGGTCTCATCATGAATTTAATTAGTGAGACCTACCATTCAGAAAAATTATTATGTACTCTCAG
This sequence comes from Lithocarpus polystachyus, assembly GCA_033629205.1. NCBI lineage: Eukaryota > Viridiplantae > Streptophyta > Magnoliopsida > Fagales > Fagaceae > Lithocarpus > Lithocarpus polystachyus. Next base: position 21,116,004 of record CM066170.1, on the reverse strand, counting down.
AGTATCATAAATGTGTACTTTATTCTCTCACATGAACAGTAAATTCCACTAATTAAATTAATAGTGGAACCATTAAAGGTTTTTTTTTTTTTTGGGACTTTTTTCTGCTCTTGACTTTCTACGATATATATCTGTCATAATCGTGCTTATTTGTTGCTGAACTCTTATCTTTGGCGGAGAGGGTAGTAAAGGGTATGACGCCGAAACAATTTTAAAATAATATTCTTTTTATATGAAATGCTTGCCCTTTAAGTTTGCAATAGATTTTTTTTTTTTTTTTTTTTGAGTAATCGCATTCCCACACGATCTGCAGAAAAATTTGATTATTATTATTATTATTTTTTTTTGTTTTTTGGTTAAGCAAAAATAAAAATAATGGAAGAGACTTGTTCTTCCCAAACATTTCCTTAAAATGATGTTATTATTTTTCTAACAAAATATAGTTGTTACAAAGTAATAGGTTTTCTAAATTAAGCTTTTTTTATTTATTTGTTATTTGAAAGTATTTTAATTTTTGTAATTTTTTTTTTTCATTCATGGGAACATAATGCATTTTAAATTAAATTATTGTGTCATATAAAATATTTTATAAATAATGTAATATTGGATTGGAATTTTTTTTAGTACTTCTTATAAACGGTTCATCTACTATATATCTTGAATGGTTTAAAGAATAAGCATATATAGAAGTAAATCAATCACTTATATTAGGAAAAAAAATACAAGACTTTAATAATAAAAGAAAAATGTAATTTTATACAGAGCCTATCAATATTGTGCTGAAAATGTGACATAATTGTCAATGAAATAACTCCTCCTTTTTCTACACAAACATCTTCTCTCAAAACATTGACAAATGGATCGAAACATTATACTGATATGTCTCAATAGGAGTGTAGTAACAATAAATGCTACACTTCAACTTTTATATACTACTAGTCGCAGACCCACGCGATGCGTGGAAATAGATAATTATATTTTAGTTATGATATAATATATAATTTGTTTTCTAAATTTTGTGGAAAATAATTTGTTCTCCCAAAAACTTAAACAATTTTTAAAATTATTTTTCATTTATTAATCTCAAAAAATATATCATCATTTTATTATTTGGATTTATTTGATTGATATTATTCATTTTTTAGGCAGTCCATATTTTGATAAATTATGTTATTGTGAGTTATATTTTCCTAATTTGTTTTTCCTGTACAACTAAACTATTTGAGTTTCAAATATATTATTCAAAATTTTCATTCTCTTAAAAAGAGATTCTTATATTATAATTTTTCTTATCGTAGGAACAACTTTGAATTATTGATTGAGTTTTGTTTAAGAATATAGATATATGAGATTAAAACTGCATATTTCTTAGTCATTCCTAAGAGACTATACTATATTATAAATTTAATATTTAAAATACTACCTAGGAAAAAAGTAGACTTTATGTCTAAAATTGAACACTTCACCCATCGAAATGAAAGAAAATAATCTGTATAACAACATAAAGAGAACATTATCTTTTTTTTTTTTTTTACTACATATACTTATATTTATTAAGATTTAATTGCTTTTAACTGAATCTTCATATCGCATTTTTATTTCTATGCTCCTGTTGAGCCTTGTCATTTGTCACATCATTGGCCACATGATTTTTTTTTAGTATTTATTATTTACTTTTAATTTTGTGACAATATTAAATATATAAATATATTGGCTTTACAAATTCATCTTAGGTAGTTTTAACTTTACATATTTATTTACTTTAATTTTGATGTTATAACTAAATATAAAATTAATGAAAAATAAAAATAAAAATATTGTCTATACATATTCATCTTAGGCGGTTTTATTTTAATAGTTGGTAGACATATTCAAATGCATACCCAACATTGTATTTTGATATAAATTCAGAATCCCACTTCCAAAATTACTAAGTATTATGTCAAAAAAAAAAAAAAAAATCAAACAAAAGCTAAAAGAGGGAGAGAGAAGACTTCTAACAGAGAACTGAAAAAATCAAACACACTACCAAATCATATTAGCCCAAAATATTATTATATAAAAAATACAATGATTCTTCAACCTAAAGTAATGTTGCAAAAAAGAATAAATAATATATATATATATATATATAGAGAGAGAGAGAGAGAGAGAGAGAGAGAGAGAGAGAGAGAGAGAGAGAGAGAGAGTAATCACATTTTCGGGAGAGAAACAAAAAATAAAATGAGAAAAAGAAGTATCAAAATAAAAATATAGTCATAAGTCAAACACCAAATTATCCAAGACATGATATATAATAGAATAACATTATATTCTTGTAAACTATATTTATATGCAATAGAATAACATTTAACAATCATAGAAAGAAAAAAAAGAGATAATAACTTAAAAACACAAAATAAAATTGCAACCCAAAGTACAATTCTAAAGAACACATGAATACATCAATCTAAAGTAGAGATATGAAAAATAAAAAATTCACACAAAAATAAAACATGAGAGAGAGAGAGAGAGAGAGAGAGAGAGAGAGAAATAACCTTTTTCATGTGAGAAAATATGTATAGAATGGGAGAGAGTGTCATATTTATAGTAATAAAATAGGGATAAGATGAATCAAAATAAAAAGAGGAGGAAGAAATAGATGAAGAGTGACATTAAGGTTGAGAGTAGTGGAGAGATAAAAAATGTAAAAGGGAAGTTACGGTTGGAAGTAGTGGAGAGAAATGGGAAATAGGTAGATGAGGTGGTTGCTGATGTGGCTTAACTGGAGAGTAGCAACAATGAATACTACGCTTCAGTTTTTAGATATATATAGATATAAACTAGTTGCTAACTCGTGCAATGCACGGGATAGTTTTAGGAAAATTATGTATATTTTACTTTGTTCAAATAAATAATCACTTGGAACAAATAAGATTTCACCTTCTATATACTATGGCTCATAAAAGTATAATTATATTTGCAATGAGAACTAAACAATTATATATCAATTATTGCAAAAATTGTAGATTGATTGAAACAATCATTTAATTCTTTTTTGTTTGTTCATTCGTTTACTGATTTAAAAAAGTATATATTCTTTTTCCTCTATAATCTAGAATAGAAGATGATCCTCATTCTACAAGTCAAACACCAAATTATCCAAGACATGATATATAATAGAATAACATTATATTCTTGTAAACTATATTTATATGCAATAGAATAACATTTAACAATCATAGAAAGAAAAAAAAAGAGATAATAACTTAAAAACACAAAATAAAATTGCAACCCAAAGTACAATTCTAAAGAACACATGAATACATCAATCTAAAGTAGAGATATGAAAAATAAAAAATTCACACAAAAATAAAACATGAGAGAGAGAGAGAGAGAGAGAGAGAGAAATAACCTTTTTCATGTGAGAAAATATGTATAGAATGGGAGAGAGTGTCATATTTATAGTAATAAAATAGGGATAAGATGAATCAAAATAAAAAGAGGAGGAAGAAATAGATGAAGAGTGACATTAAAGTTGAGAGTAGTGGAGAGATAAAAAATGTAAAAGGGAAGTTACGGTTGGAAGTAGTGGAGAGAAATGGGAAATAGGTAGATGAGGTGGTTGCTGATGTGGCTTAACTGGAGAGTAGCAACAATGAATACTACGCTTCAGTTTTTAGATATATATAGATATAGACTAGTTGCTAACTCGTGCAATGCACGGGATAGTTTTAGGAAAATTATGTATATTTTACTTTGTTCAAATAAATAATCACTTGGAACAAATAAGATTTCACCTTCTATATACTATGGCTCATAAAAGTATAATTATATTTGCAATGAGAACTAAACAATTATATATCAATTATTGCAAAAATTGTAGATTGATTGAAACAATCATTTAATTCTTTTTTGTTTGTTCATTCGTTTACTGATTTAAAAAAGTATATATTCTTTTTCCTCTATAATCTAGAATAGAAGATGATCCTCATTCTACAAGTCAAACACCAAATTATCCAAGACATGATATATAATAGAATAACATTATATTCTTGTAAACTATATTTATATGCAATAGAATAACATTTAACAATCATAGAAAGAAAAAAAAGAGATAATAACTTAAAAACACAAAATAAAATTGCAACCCAAAGTACAATTCTAAAGAACACATGAATACATCAATCTAAAGTAGAGATATGAAAAATAAAAAATTCACACAAAAATAAAACATGAGAGAGAGAGAGAGAGAGAGAGAGAGAGAGAGAGAGAAATAACCTTTTTCATGTGAGAAAATATGTATAGAATGGGAGAGAGTGTCATATTTATAGTAATAAAATAGGGATAAGATGAATCAAAATAAAAAGAGGAGGAAGAAATAGATGAAGAGTGACATTAAGGTTGAGAGTAGTGGAGAGATAAAAAATGTAAAAGGGAAGTTACGGTTGGAAGTAGTGGAGAGAAATGGGAAATAGGTAGATGAGGTGGTTGCTGATGTGGCTTAACTGGAGAGTAGCAACAATGAATACTACGCTTCAGTTTTTAGATATATATAGATATAGACTAGTTGCTAACTCGTGCAATGCACGGGATAGTTTTAGGAAAATTATGTATATTTTACTTTGTTCAAATAAATAATCACTTGGAACAAATAAGATTTCACCTTCTATATACTATGGCTCATAAAAGTATAATTATATTTGCAATGAGAACTAAACAATTATATATCAATTATTGCAAAAATTGTAGATTGATTGAAACAATCATTTAATTCTTTTTTGTTTGTTCATTCGTTTACTGATTTAAAAAAGTATATATTCTTTTTCCTCTATAATCTAGAATAGAAGATGATCCTCATTCTACAAGTCAAACACCAAATTATCCAAGACATGATATATAATAGAATAACATTATATTCTTGTAAACTATATTTATATGCAATAGAATAACATTTAACAATCATAGAAAGAAAAAAAAGAGATAATAACTTAAAAACACAAAATAAAATTGCAACCCAAAGTACAATTCTAAAGAACACATGAATACATCAATCTAAAGTAGAGATATGAAAAATAAAAAATTCACACAAAAATAAAACATGAGAGAGAGAGAGAGAGAGAGAGAGAGAGAGAGAGAGAGAGAGAGAGAAATAACCTTTTTCATGTGAGAAAATATGTATAGAATGGGAGAGAGTGTCATATTTATAGTAATAAAATAGGGATAAGATGAATCAAAATAAAAAGAGGAGGAAGAAATAGATGAAGAGTGACATTAAGGTTGAGAGTAGTGGAGAGATAAAAAATGTAAAAGGGAAGTTACGGTTGGAAGTAGTGGAGAGAAATGGGAAATAGGTAGATGAGGTGGTTGCTGATGTGGCTTAACTGGAGAGTAGCAACAATGAATACTACGCTTCAGTTTTTAGATATATATAGATATAGACTAGTTGCTAACTCGTGCAATGCACGGGATAGTTTTAGGAAAATTATGTATATTTTACTTTGTTCAAATAAATAATCACTTGGAACAAATAAGATTTCACCTTCTATATACTATGGCTCATAAAAGTATAATTATATTTGCAATGAGAACTAAACAATTATATATCAATTATTGCAAAAATTGTAGATTGATTGAAACAATCATTTAATTCTTTTTTGTTTGTTCATTCGTTTACTGATTTAAAAAAGTATATATTCTTTTTCCTCTATAATCTAGAATAGAAGATGATCCTCATTCTACATGTACAACAAAGTTAAAATATAAGAGCCAAAGGGGAAAAATATCAAGAGAATGCAATTTGTCTCTTAAATATAAAGGAAGAAACTCATAATAAATGCTAAGGAAAATAATTTAATGATTTAACTATTTTTAGAGATAACTTTATTGCTATATTCATCCAAATCTATATCTATATATTATTACTAAAAGCTGAAACGTAACATTTAATATTGCTACGCTCAGGTTGAGCTACATCAGCTGCCATGTCATTATTATTTTTTATCCTGAATTTGTCCTACAATTTAAAAATCCTAATAAAAAGAAAATAATTCCCAATCCTATCTCTTTCATAGTTACAATTTTAGACGGCAACCCTTTGAGTTCCATGGTTACAATTTCAAACAACAACCCTTTGTGTTCCATGGTTACAATCTCAAATGGCAACCCTTCAGCTTCCTAACGCTAGACTTTGACTTTCTGACTCCTTTTTCTCTTCCTCTCCTCACACTGTATTAATACTAAAAATCTATATCTATCCATATATAATATAAAACACCACTCCTTATTGCACTAGCCACGTTACATTTAAAACACCTGAGGACAAGTGACTTTTTGTTAGTGGTTTAAACGTTTTGATACTCTTAGTAAGTTTGGTGTCTAGTAGCCTATGTTAATTTAAAGAAACAATGTTCTGATTCATTAGAACGTTTTGAATCTTGGGTAGTAATTACAAACCCGTTTCACATTCCTAACCATAAAAAACTATATATATATATATATAAAATCCAATAGTTTACATATATCTTTTTCTTTCTATACGTTCCTCTCTCTGTTTCTCTCTCTCACTCTCTTCTAAAAGCCTTCTTCTCTCTAGGCTGCCGCATAATGCCTCTTCAAGAACAAACCATCCTGGATCAATGGGAAAGTCTCTCTCCAGTTTTCGCACATCCAAGTGAGTGTTGCCTTAAAACTTTCCAATTCAATTTCTGATAGTGGTTTTTGCTGTTATATTATTGCAATTTTAATGTGGATTCCTTCCCTTTGTAAATTTGGATTTTTCTTTTTAAGGTTTTTGCGTAGGCACTGATTTGTGAGCCTTTAATTTATAGATAAATTCAAAATTTGAAAGGAAGTTTTAGATAATAATTTTTATTGGGTTCCATTAGGGATTTCAAGTGTATTTGAAAGTTTAGGGAAAACTAAGAAATAGGTATGGTTTTTTTATGATTCATTTATGGTGGGTTTTGTGCATTGACATTAGAGTTTGGGAATTTCTCTGCAAATTTAAAAATTTTTGTTGAGAATGAATTTGGGTCTAATTTAGAGGTGGCTTGGTGTTCTTGAACGTAAATTTGGAAATGAACTGTGGGTATGTGAATGTAAGGTCATTCCTTGGAGATTTTTACTGATTTGCTTGAGTATTGGTTGTGGGATTGACATTGAACTTGGAGTTGGTCTTAGCCATTTGGTATATAATTGTGAAAGAAAATTTCAGGCTTTCTGAATTAGAGGGGTTGATGTGATACAAAGATGCAAAGACAATAGAGTGTGCAACTGAATGAGCTATCTTAATTGATTCCCTTACTCCCTGTAGAAATATACTCCTAGGGTTGGTCACAGCCTTCACTTGCAATGTTGAGGCTGAATTACTTGAAATAGAGATCATGTCTATTGATGAAATTGAAAAGCAAAGCAAAAAAAAAAAAAAAAAAAAAAAAAGCACTATTATAATGGTTAGTCTTTTCTGTTGTTCACCATCACTGTTATATAAGCATATAAATCTTCTTGAAGCCAAAATTAATGGCTTTTCATGCTTAGCAATTCTTCTATTGATGTAAATAGTGAAGATCAACATCTTATTGCTTCTAATAGGAGGTATCAATATGTTTCTAATTTGTAGATTCTATTATTCTAAATATTCTTTAGGTACTGGAAATATTGCTTCCCTCTATTATAGCATCTCTAGATTAACCAAGTTCTATTTCTTGGTTATATCTGCTAGGTGTTCGACAAAAGGCCTCTAAGAGCAACTGGTTTTACTTGACATTATTGCACTTATGTTAGTTTACAAGCCTATACAGGTGTTGAGATTATAGTATAGATGAACTATCATAAACTAAATGATGACCCACTAAGTCCTGTATTTATATTTATTTACTTTCATTTATCACAATAATCATAAATATCTTAGACATTGTACCTGAGGTGTGCATTTTTTGCATTATGCAGATTGGGGATATGTTGTCTTGGTTTTAAATACTAGAAATATAATTGTTTGGACTATCTAATGTGTTCATTCCCACACCTATTGATTTATGTTTGGATTGTGAATTCTTGGTTCTATGCTCCATTCTAATTTTAGAAATTTTCTTGAAATTAATAATTTTTAAGATTTTTTTTTTCCGAATCTGTGGGTTATTGGTTTATAAATAGATATAAATCATGTCAAATGTCAAAACTCATGTACAAATTAGTCCTCAAATCTCAGTTGGTTACATCCTAAATGTAATTCCTCATTATTCAAGTTGGCTTGGGCTGCCTATATATATTTGGATTTAGAAAAATGCAAGGGTGTTTAGTGGCAAAGTATTATTAGAGGAGGCTATGCTGTATTTGTTCAATTGTAAAGTGCTTAGTTTGTCATGGGTGTAATTTTTAGGTGGATTCAAATTGTAGTAATTTTAATACTATTTTATCAAAAAGTTGTTCTCTTTCCAAGTTTCTGTTTTCTTTGTATGTTAAGTCATTTTTTTCTCCTTATGATGTTAGGCATAAAGAAAATGGCAAGTCAAATTCTACTGCAAGTCTCTAATATGCCAATAGACCTTCACATCGCTATGCTTTCTATTGCTGACTTCACTAAGGTAACAAAGCTATTTGGAAGTAATCTTTAAGTTGTGATATGATGAGTGGAATCCTATTTTACATTCAAAGATGTTTTTTTGCAACTCTTCACACACATCATTTGATCAACTTGAACTAAAATTCTTGCTTGCTTAGTGTTGATTTCATTGACTACAACCATAAATAAAGGACAACATGGTCCAGCCGAGAAGGTTGCCGTTGTAGCTCTTTCTAAATAAATAAATAAAAACACATTTTCTCTTTTAATTTTTCCCCCCACAAAATCTGAAATATCTGTGATAAGAGAAGTTAGACAATATATGTGATTGATGATAGTATTAACAACTATGTATGATATGTGGTACCTCCAATGCATAACAGATGAATATTAAAACTTCATTTTCATGGGAGTTTTGGTACATTTGCAATTCAGTATTGTTGCTGATAGTCCAATATCACTTTTCTTCTAATGCATGCATAAGTTTAGTTTCCATGTATAATATATTTTAGATTGTGTTTGGCAAGGAATGATGAAAAATTAGCTGTTTGCAAGGATCATGGAGCTAATGTTTGCATCAATTACAAGATGGAGGATTTTGTTAAAAGGGTGAAGGAAGAAACTGGTGGAAAATGTATTTTCTCTAATATTAAAACCTCACTTTTCTTCAACTACGGATTAGTGAAACTAAAGAATATGATTATTATTTTGTTAAGTGGACATTTTCATGGGGAGGTCTTTGTTATTGTTTGTTATTGTCAAGGAAGTTAATAAATTATTTCCTTTTTCAAGGCATATAAGCTGCACTTTTGGAAGTATCTAGGGTACCATGGAAAAGAAAGAACAGGGCCTGAAAACAACTTTTTGTTGCTCTTTGGGGCCATATTTAACTTTGCCTTGAGGTGAAAAATGAGACTACATCATACAAAAATACAATCCCTCTACAGAATGTACTGCAATAAAAAGATACGACCGTATACAGTAATGAAGATTTCCATCCATGAGAAGTGGAAGCATACAAGCACAAACAAATTATTTTTGTATTTATTTGTATGTGAGTTTTTGTTGTTATATTATTGCAATTTTAATGTGGAAATTGTTATATGAACCTATGAAATAACCCTCAAGTTATTATTAACCTTGATTTATTTGTTCATATATACTCTAGAGATAACATATATAATATTATATCATGTTAATATAAAATTAATTGACACTTTTTGATTTATTAGTACTTAATAAAGAAAACAAATACATGTAATATATTAAAATAAAATTGCCAAACTTTCCCATGCATAGCATGGGTTAGTGACTAGTAAGTTATAAACACCCAATCCCTCACAAATTACAGAAGCTGTTATTCAAAGCAGAAGTAAATAGAGATACAACTTAAGCTGTTATTCAAGTAGCAATACATAGAGATACAACAACCACCAAAATAGCTTTCACAGAAGTATCTAGAAATTCCCAATGAAATAAGATTCTCATTGATCCAAGGCACGATGGGTTACACCATTGCATGTTGTGTTGACTACTCGGAAAGATATAATGTTATTTTCGCTTACTATTGTCATAAACAATGGTATGGTTTGTCTTTATACACAATGGCGGAACAGGACCTTTTAGTGTACTGCCCTTAATCTACACTTTAAAATATTATCTGCAAAATAATAAGATTTTTATCTAAATAATAATTCATTTACGAATGCCCTTAGGGCATTGGTTAAGAATCCATTTTAGGAAAGTTTTGACATCACTTTTATGGAAAATGAAAAAAACTGTCAAAATATTAATTGTTTTTTTTTCTTTTCCAATAAAATTTTATTAAAATGGATTATTAACCAATGCCCTATGGCTATTCCTTAGTATTTCCCTTCATTTTAAAGGAATCAATATATATATTTTCTCCTATTAATGAAGACTTGTAATTGGTACGCACTTTCCTTCCTTTACCACCCATCCGAACTCAATATGAAGAAAGATTTAAATTTTATATTCTTTCATTTACTTCCAATTCCAGGGTTCCTAAAATCAATATGTTTTAATAATTGTTTGTATTCAGATTATAATTGAAAAAACTCAACCAATTGAGAAACTTAGGAAAAGAATGTTTCTTGGGTCAATCGATCAATTTATGTGACCAAAATTCATTGGGATATGGAAGAGAAGTAGAAGCTACAAAATTAATCTAATCTTTATCCTTATCCATCATAATTTATAAGTAACGGTAGATAGCTTTAACTAAGCAAAAGAACGAACAGACCATGGTGAAACTTCTAAAATGTTTAACTTCCTCTACTCATATCAAATCGATGTTTAGATCAATGACTACTATAATTTTAAACCTTGTCCATCATAAATATCCTAAATTGTACACATGCAACCCCTTGCAAAAAAACTGCAAATCTTCAATTCATAGATGAAAATAAAACTTAAAATTCTTAATACTTACAAATGCAAACCCTTATAGAAATTTTTGAGAAGGAAAAAAAATGGAATTTTAAAATGAGGAGGTTTGTTTGGTTTAACAATACAATAAATGTTGTAGAAAAGAAGCCAAAATTTGTGGGAAAAAAAAGTCAATCCATGAAACTCAAGTAGAGTAAATGGAATTGAAATTCAAATATTGTTCTTCTAGTAGAATCCTTATTGTTCTTTAATTCAGTAGTAATATGAAACACAAAGGAGCAGTAATATGAGTATATGACAACTTACAATGTTTCCATAAGTGCAGGCATAAAATCATACCTAGATAGGCAAAATTTTCCATCTTTATAATAAGAATCGCTTTGCAATGGATCACACTTTTTTTTTTTTTTTTTTTTGTGGAAAAGATGCAATGGATCACTTAAAACTTGATATGCTTTACCTGATACCTACAAACATAAAAAACAATGAATGAACTTGGACTTTAAAAAATAATCTCTTTGCATGGTTTTAATATTGGGAACAAAGTTCAGAGAATGAAAAAAAAAAATGAAGTAATAGATGATAGTGCAGGACACTTTGCATCAAGCATATGAACTTTTAATTCTACTTTAAATAACATCTAAATTTATAGGGAAAATTACACTTTACTCACTTGTGGTTTACCCAAAAAACACTATGCCTACTTGTGGTTTAAAAATTGGCACTTTACCCACCTAAGGTTAGTTCTGTTTGTCTTCCGTTACCCACCTTTGTTAAAAAATGGGTAAGTTTGTATTTTTGTTACTTTTTATGTCTCTCTCTCTTTTCAAAACATTAAAAAACTAAAATTTAAGGGAAAACAAGATCTAAAAGCTAGGTTTTATAAAAATTAAAACCTAACTTTTACATCTTTTTTTTCATTTATGAACTTTTAGATTTTCTATTTTAACACATTAAAAAAAATGTTAGCAAACAAATATTCAATAGCAGAAAGAGTGATAGGCCAAAAATGTATTGACCCCTTTGGTAAATTAATCAATTAATTATCCAAGTGAATTAATAAGATTCAATTACATGCAATAAACGTGGCAGCACAAACAAATCACCAACTAAGTTAAATGTAGTGGAAAATAAATTTGATACAGGTTATTTGTTTACGAATGGGGAAAACCACCGAGGCAAAACCTCATCGGTTGAATTTAAGGTCACCACTCCCGAGAATCCACTATTATCAAAACTAGCGGTTATAAGTAAAAGGAATCCTAGAATCTAATACCAACCTATAGTTGAATCCTTACTCCAATACCTAATTAGACTTGTATAGTAGCGGTAATCTCTTTATTCAATGCACGAATCCCAATGCGTGACTAACCAATGATGCACGGATCCTAGTACGTGACTAACACACTAACTTGAGGAAGATGTTGGTTGCAAAGTTCTTCAGTTCATCCAACAATGAAGATCAGGAAGCTCCTTGGTCACAAAACCCTTGGCGTTAAGACGCAGTAGTTTCTACTAAGAGAAAGATGAACTAGGGCAATTTTTGTCTTCGTTCACACAATGCATGTAACAACTAGTGCAACAACTTTTGCATCCCCATGTGATGGCCCATAAAATAATCCTAATATATGTCTACAGTTGTGAGAAAAGAAACCCTACATAAATACTCAAGGATATGCGTGTAATCAGATCTGGAATTTCTGATTTTGTAATTCTCGACTGATACAGCTTGTGTCGAGCTTCTGTTGAGCTTCAACATTAAATCTCGATAGAAGCCATTCTGTCGAGACTTCTGTTGAGCTTTAATGAACAGCACTTCCTTTACTTGTTTCTTGGTCAGACTTATATGGCTTCAATACTAAACTTGAGCACTTGTTTCTTGAAGTACTAACCCATCCTAGATCTACCCAATTACAAGTAAAGTGCATTTGGTCAAAGGATTGACCAATTACATCAAATATATCCCTAACAATCTCCCCCTTTGACAATCCATGACAAAACCACAACAAACAAATGAATCATGAAAGAAGTCTTAAATCACTAAACTCATAATCACTTGTTGAAATACAAAACAAATCTAACCCTAACACAAACTCTTGAACTTTTTTGCAAGAAGAGAGTTTATGGCATGGTAGATTTTCACAACCTGTCTTTCTGAAACACTTAAACAAAACTCATCAAGGTATCATGTGTGAAATAGAAATAAAAGATTGCATACATAAAAAAACATGTGTATAAAGAGAGAAAAGAAACAACACATGGAGAGATAGGTGAAGAAAACATACATCATCATATATATATATATATATATCAAAAGATAAGTACAATGTATGTCAACAAATGAATGGTCACAAGACCAATATACATGAGGCTAAAGAAAGAAAAGAAAAGTACATAATAACCTCACTACATCCCTCAAAATGTATAGACACTCCCTCTAACACAAATATCTTATACTAACTCTCCCCCTAAGTACAAGACTACTCTTATCCCAAAACTACTCCCCTTTTTTGTCACGAATGACAAAGGGTAAGTCACTGAGAAGTTGTCATCTCATCATCACTGGAAGAGCTAGCATTCGCATTTGCCAAAGCCTTTGGAGAAGGAGATGGAAAGGCAGCGAAACCACTAAGGCGAGCCTGTCGTCGTGCTATATGACCGACACTAGTGTTCACCTGACACAACTCATCAGTGAGAGTGTCAAGGCGAGCATCCATGTGCTGAAGCTGTGCCATGATGGCCTCCAAGGTCACATCACCGGTCGAGGAAGAAGGAGCAGAGGTGGAAGGAACAACTGAAGTTGTAGGACCGGAAAACTCCACACGTGGCCACTTCGGTCGAAGCTGAGCCTCGCTCCAACGAACAAAATTGGCGTTGATGGCACCCATGGTAGTGTAGTAAGGAGAATTAGGAGTAGGGATGGAAAAGTCACGAAGGATCTGCGTGATAGTTGAAGGAAAGATGAGCTTATCATGGGTCACTATATCCTGATGGACATTAATGATAGAAGCGATGAAGTGAGAGGGGAAATCTATAGAAAGATCCTCTAAGGGGTACAAAAGAAAACGAGCACGAGGCTTAGTAATAGAGTTATAGTGAGACAGTGGAGTAAGAGTAAATGTCATCACCATGTTAAAGAACTTCGGACCTTTTGCAAAGCCCGAGCATGGGGTGTTTTGATTCTCACCCCATATGGAAGGTGTCTTACAAAAGTGAGACAGAAGCTCGTCTTTGTACTTAGTCCGAAGACACTCATAGCCAGGGTAGTCAGGATGCGCTACCCTCGAAACATGTAATACTTTGGATATAAGATCCAGGGTAACTACGATACGTGTACCTCTGAATGTTGTGGCAAACCGAGGTACAGAGGTATAGATACTGTGTATATTGGAGTAAAACTCCTGTATAAGCATGATGGGACACCTTAAGGGTCTCTCACAAAGAGATTTCCAAGCCCGAGTCAGAATGATGGTGGGGAGAGGAGTGTCAGAAAAGTCCAACAGAACAACATGGCACTCCGAATGAATGCCACGTTTTTGAAAGTTCTCCAGGAAGTCCTTCTGGGCCTTCCAATCATGGAATCGAACGTGAAGAGGGGAAATAGGATTAGAAGAAGAAGAAGACCTGGAACCAATAGGGTTCCGAGCTGGAGTGGACTTACATGCTTTGGGTGCCATGTGCAGTCTATCCGAGAGAGAGAGAGAGAGAGAGAGAGAGAGAGAGAGAGAGAGAGAGAACACATCATAATAGCTAACAAGGAAAAGAAAAGAAAAGATGTATGCATGAAAAATGCATGAACATGTGATGTGTAATAATAAAAGACATTATGGGCAGAACTCAATCCAATCCTATCAACACACAATCCATAATATCAAACACACATCTAAATGCATGAAACATTGTTAAAATGTAATGAGAATGCAATGCATGAGCATATAGTATCAAATCAAAAACACCCATCCCAACAATTTCACAAAAATCTTGAAAAACCCAAAATTTTTTCAAAAACCCCAAAACCTAGGTCTAAAATGCATGAATGTATGAAAAAATGAGGGTTTTAGGAAGCTTATCAAGTGATCTGATCTTGATATAGGCCGAAAATGCAAAGGATAAAGAGATTTGAGTGAGAAAAGAGTGTTTGGGGCGAGAAAGAAGATTTTCTGTCAAGAGAGAGAGTGAAAAATGAAATCTGATTCGCGCTTAGCATATATAAGGAAATTGCAACTCAATGGATCAAAGTATCTATCGTGATCTGTCGAGCACTAAATCTAGACAGAAATTAATCTGTCGAGGTGCTGTCATGGATCTATCGACAACAAAAAATACCTTGATGGATCGAGAAGCTGTCGAGAATCTATCGGCTAGACAGAAAGTTGCGCGATGGATCAAAGAAACTATCAAGAATCTATCGAGAAGAAACCCAGAAATCTCGATGGATTAAAACTCTGTCAAGATCTGTTAAGAAAAGAAGAAAGATGGGCTCGATAGAAGGGAATCTATTGAGGATCTGTCGAGAAACTGTCAAGCTTGAAGAAAAGGAGTTTTTCAAGAAGGGAAAAACACAAAGAGATGAGTGCAACATGCAAGCTACTCAAACATAGATCCAATCAACCTATTAAGCTATCAAAACATCTCTTAACATATATGCAAAGCATTCAAGATCCAAAACACACACATGCACTAAACAAGTCTAACCAATTTTATGTTTCAAAAACAAGTTAAGACAGTTTAGTGAGCGTATATTAATACATGTATTCCTTGTGATGGCCAAATCACATTGTACCTGCACATGTATCAAGAGTAGCAAAGAATTTGCGTGTTGTGTGTCAACACATAGCAAGAGTGCATAAGTGTCTCATATTTTGACAATTTGAGATATGAGAGAATCAAATACACTCACACACAATCATAACTGTTTGATGGGGACTATCACCTTCGAGGTATATCGTATAACTTCCATATCTCCTAGAAACATACTTGTAACCATATTTAAATGCATTTTGATTCTTTTCGCTTTTGTATTCTTTGCATATTTTTCTTTTTGAGCATAGCATATATGGGCATATAAGAGAGAGAAGAAGTACCCAATTATGTAAGCCAAAACATCACAATTTTGCTATGCTGAAGCACACAGATGTTATACATGATTGGCGAGCTTTAGTGGTGAGATAGTTATTTATGCCTTTCTCTTAGGATTTTCTAGTCATTAACGTCAAAAAGAGTTATATGAGTGTTAAGCATAATAGATTACTTAATTGTACTCATCACAAACACAAGCCACAAAGCTCACTTGCTTAGCTGTGCATTGAAATGCTCATCTAAGCTACAAGAGATACAAAGTTTAGAGAACTTTGTTTCGATGGTTATCCAAGGTACACAAGTACCAATATACAGAAATACACACTATTTTTGTAGTTTCTGATTTTTCAAAATTTTTATTTTTTATTTTTATGAAAGCAAAATAAACAAAAACTGAAAAACAACCAAACAAAAACAAAAAGAAACACACAAAGCATAAAACTAGATGCAAATGCATGAGAGAGAGAGAGAGAGAGAGAGAGAGAGAGAGAGAGAGAGAGAGAGAGAGAGAGAGAAAGTGTTTAAATCACTTTGAGTCTTTTTCCTTCCGCACCTTGGAAGAACCTTTCCTTTGCGCAACCCTTTGATCCAGAGGTGAGAGGGGAAGAATTGAAACCGTTAAAGTTCGAAAGGAACATGAGGGCCTTGAGAAGATTTCCAAGAGGGGCAAGAGATGATGGAAACTGATTCTGGTTTCTAGATGAGAGCATACTATTACTTTTTTGAGTAGCTAACCACTTGTAGCAATTTGAATAAGTATGCCTTGAAGCTCCACAGTGATGACACAAATGCGGCTTTTTTTGTTGAGACTTTTTGTTTTTTTCCCTTTTAGTCCTAGGGTTTCTAGCCTCTTTATTTTCAATCTTAGGGGGTGCTCCTAAAATAGATTTGCCTTTATCTAAGTTCTCACTAGTTATTTCAGTTTTAGTTTCATCATTCTTAAAATTAGCATTATCAGCAGGTGAGACAAACACAATTGTACTAGATGAGGCAATATTAGGAGAAGAGAAATCATACCCCAAATCGGTTTTATCAGAAGCAGCTTTCTGAAAGCTTAGCATCTCATCGAGCTTTGCACTTGAAATCCTCTCTAATTAAGCTCTAACTTGGAATAGTTCCGCTTCAAGCTTTTTTGTCCTTTTAGCAGGGAAGTTGTTCTCGAATCGCAAAACTTCAATGGTTTGATTTGCTTCATCGACCTTTGTAGAGAGCTCCTCTCGATCTAGTTCCACATCACTCAGCTTCTTGGTGGCCAGCCTATATAATTTCTCATGCTTCTCATAAACCCTGTACAATTTAACATAGGTTGTATGGATGTCATCTTGTTCATCTATTTTCTCAAACTTAGATACCACTAAGTCCTTTTCATCATCTTCTGTTTCTGTAACCCCTTCAGTAGGATCAACTATAGTAGTGAAAGCACTCAAGATTCTCTCGTCATCACTTTCATCTGACTCAATCTCAAGCTCGGTGTCACTCAAGGTAGCAGTAAGAGCCTTACTTTTCCCAATTGTCTTGAGATATGTTGGACATTCTTGTTTCATATGTCCAAAACCTTGACATCCGAAACACTTTGGTCCGGAGGGAATAGTGTACTGACCGCCATCTTTAGCATCATTTTTCTTCTGTCTTGGCTTTTGAACTAAGAAGAACTGGATTGCTTACGATCCTTATCAAATCCTGTCGCATTGGCATTCTTCATGAACTTCTTGAACTGCCTAGTGATGTAGGACTTCATCTTGGAATCTTCATCATCTGAAGACTCATCAGTCTTATTACTTTTGGCCTTCAGTGCCATGCTCTTGCTTTTGCTTCCTTTCCTAATTCTAGTCAAACCTAATTCATAGGTTTGTAAGTTGCCAACCAGCTTTGTCAAAGGAATGGAGTCAAAGGAATGGAGTCAATATCCTTTGATTCTTCAATTGCAGTGATCTTGGCATGAAATTTCTTAGGCAAAGACCTTAGCACCTTTTTTACAACCTTGGATTTGGGAATAGTTTCCCCAAGATTAAAGGCTGAGTTAACTATGTCCTTCAGCTTGGCATAAAACTCATCAAATGACTCATCCTCCTCAATCTTTATCTCCTCAGAGCTAGTAGTGAGCCTTTTGAGTTTTGAATCCTTGACAGCCTTAGTTCCTTCATAGGTTGTCTGGAGGATGGTTCATGCTTCCTTTGCAGTTTCAGTCAAGGATATTTTCTTAAACTTCTCATTCGTGACCGCACTGAAAATGGCGTTCAATGCACTGCTATTGAAGTTTGCCGCTTTGATATTTGCATCATCCCAATCAGCCGGTGCTTCCTTTGGCTTAGTCCAGCCAGTCTCTGCAGCTTGCCACACCTTCTCATCTAAAGACTGCAAGAAAGCTCTCATGCGTACTTTTCAGTATGAATAGTTAGTGCCATCAAATAAAGGAGGTATAATAAGAAATTATTCTCTATCCATGACAAACAGGGGTTAATGGATCACACATCAAAGATTAAACCTAATTAAAGTGTGCCTGCTCTGATACCACTTGATAGATTAAAAATTTATTGACCCCTTTGGTAAATTAATCAATTAATTATCTAAGTGAATTAATTAGATTCAATTACATGCAATTAGCGTGATAGCATAAACAAATTACCAACTAAGTTAAATGCAGCGAAAAATAAATTTGCCATAGGTAATTTGTTTACGAATGGGGAAAATCATCTAGGCAAAACCCCACCTGGTGAATTTAATGTCACCACTCCCGAGAATCCACTATTATCTAAATAAGCAGTTACAACTAAAAGGAATTCTAGTACCTAATACCAACCTACAGTTGAACCCTTACTCCAATACCCAATTGGACTTATATTGTAACAGCAATCTCTCCGTTCAATGCACGAATCCCAATACATGACTAACCAATGATGCACGAATTCCAGTGCATGACTAACACACCAATTTAAGGAAGATGTTGGCTGTAAAGTTCTTCAGTTCATCCAACAATGAATATCAGGAAGTTCCTTGGTCATAAAACCCTTGGTGTTAAGACGCAGTAGCTTCTACTAAGAGAAAGATGAACTAGGACAATTTCTGTCTTTGGTCACACAATGCATGTAACAACTAGTGCAACAACTTTTGCATCCCCGTGTGACGGCCCTTAAAATAATTCTTATATATGTCTACGGTTGTGAGAAAAGAAACCCTAAACAAATACTCAAGGATATGCGTGTAATTAGATTTGAAATTTCTGATTTCGTAATTCTCGACAGATACAGCTTGTGTCAAGCATTTGTCGAGCTTTAACATTAAATCTTGATAGAAGTCTTTCTGTCGAGACTGTTGTCAAGCTTTAATGAACAACGCTTTCTTCAATTGTTTCTTGGTCAGACTTGCATGGTTTCAATACTAAACTTGAACACTTGTTTCTTGAAGTACTAAACCTATCCTAGATTTACCCAATTACAAGTAAAGTGTGTTTTGTCAAAGGATTAGCCAATTACATCAAATATGTCCCTAATAAAGTGAATTGATAACAGTAAGAAAATAGTAAATTAGACAATTGATAACTATTAGATTTAGATGTGTGTTGGTTTGAAATTTGTGACAAGATAAGTACTTCCATGCTATCTCCAAAAACAAATTATACTGCTTACCTTGTGTTCAGGTTAAGGAGAGCCTCCAAATTTGATGACCCTTCTTTGAAGGCTTCAGTTGGAACTACTAGAGAAGGTGAAGTTTATGAATGAATTGTTTGTTTGGGCCTGCCTACTGTAAAGCCAAGCTGAGAAAAGATGGATGGTTAGAGATTGAGTTGGGTGAGTTTTTCAATGAGGGAGGAGAAGATGATGAACTGCAGATCAAACTTATGGGTAGAAGAAGGTGAGTGGAATACTGCCCTCATTGATGCCCTCAAGTAGGGATAGCAATTTTACCCCACCTCGCTTGACACGCCCTTCCTCGCTTTGCCCCATGCGGGTTTTCCCCACTCCGCAAAGGTAGTGGGGCAGAGATGAGGCTAGATTTTAGCCCTGCACCACCGGGTGGGGCAGTGATGGGTTTAGACTTTTTAGACCCAACCCGCCCCATCCTGCCCTATCCCCGCCCCACCCCTCATTGATAAGGGTTAAATTGTAAAATTTCTATATCCTAAAACCCTAATATTTAAACCAACATATCATCAGCTTGTTTTATTTTACCCAACAAGGATTTCTACCCCTCTTTTTTTTCTTTAGCAAGGTTGAAAATAAGGTACCAATTTTAATATTTTCTTTTGTCTTTATTATAAACAAATTTATATACTATTAAATCATTGATTTTGTATTATGAGATTTTTGTTTTTGTTGTGATATTGTCTTGTTAAACACTTTAATAATATTATTCAATTTTTGCTAAAAATTAGTTTGATTTGATGGGATAAATTTATTTTTAATTTAAAGTATATTTTTATTAACAAAACAGGTTTTATTAAAAACAATTGCAATAGTTGTGGGAAAATTAACAAGAAGTAGAGTTTTTCGAGGTAGGGCAGGGCTTCGTGGGGTCTCAAGGAGCGAGGATGGGGTAAGAAAACTTTCCCCGTCATGTGGGGCGGGGAGGAGATAGGGTAAGACAAAATCATGCGGGGCGGGGGTGAAGACCTCATCCTTCAGACCCGCCTTGCCCCATTGTCATCTCCTCAAGGTTGAAGGGATTGAGATCAAGCCTGCAACAGGTTAATAAAATTTGTGGTTTATATTATAATATAACAGGTTATATTATAATATCATGGATTTGTTTATAGGGTTTGGTGAGAGAGAGAGAGAGAGATATATATATATATATATATATAGAGGGAGATGGGTTCAAGTTACACCTTGTGTAACTCTAGGGCTCTGCTTGGGAGGAGGGAATGGAATGGAATAGAATGGAATGAAAAGAATATTTTTAGAATATTCTTCCCTCCCTCTTGTTTGGGAGTTTTAACGGAGGGAATGGAAAGTCTATTACCTTGTTTGGGAGTTTAAGTGAGAGGGAATGGAATGGGTAGGAGGGAACACCCATTCCTTTCTATTCCCTTAAAACCTAAAATTTTCATTCCCCCCAAAATTGGGAGGAATGGGAGGGAATGGAATTAGATTTAATAATTTTTTTACTAAAACTCCCAAAATACCCCTATATATTCAACCCTTTATTTTAAAATAGGGGTCTAATAGTAATATTGCCATAAAATGATTCCATTCCATTCCCTCCATGTGACTCCCAAACAAGATTACTTACATTCCATTCCTTTCCATTCCTTAATTTTAAAACATCCAATCAAGGTTACTTAATTCCATTCCATTCTATTCTTTTCCATTCCATTCCCTTACTTAAATACATTCCATTCCATTCCATTCCTTTCTATTCCCTTATAATCGTTACATTCTATTCCATTCCTTTCCCTTATGAACTCCCAAGCGGGGCCTAAAAAGTTACACCTTTTTTAAGTCATTAGATTTAAGTAGATCCAACGGTAAAAAAAAAAAAAAAGACCCTATTAATACTAACATCCTTATAAATATCTCATTAATCATACTTATTTATTGTATTCAATACATATCTCTAAACCAAACAAAAAAACGTCTGACTCTCTCTCTCTCTCTCTCTCTCTCTCTCTCTCTACGTTTGGTATTCTAAGCTCTCCGTTTGTCTCTGTTGACTCTCTTCATTGCTCCTCCACCATTTTTCCAGGTTGCCACCAGAAAAGAAAAAAAAAACAACAACCAATCTTATTAACGTGTTGTGAGTGCTCTGTTTCTATTGTGAGTACAAATCGCTCCTCCACCATTGTTCCAGAAAGAAAAAAAAAAAAAAAAAAACACCAAGCCGAACTGTGGGTGTGTGTGAGTACTCTGTTTCTTGGGTCACCATTATTTTAGCTCATAGCAATTGCAGGTTGGTACTCTTTCTTTCTCTCTCAAGGTCAACTGTTTTTCCTTTTTTTTTTTTTTTTTTTAATGTAATTCTTTATCTGGGTTTTGCTTTATCGATTCATTTTTTTGCTAAAAAAGTAGAATCCTTTCTTTTTGTGAGTACTCTGTTTGGTATCAAAAGAAATCAAGCCGAATTGTTTCTATTAATCTGTTTGGTACTCTGGTAATCTATTTGGGTTTTATGTTTTTTAGCTGGTTTGGAATCAAAAGAAATCAACTTGAAAGATTCAATTGTACTTGGTAAAGTGATTTTATTAGGCTCAGTTTTAGTTTTAATGGGTCTTAAATAATATGAAAAAACAAAAGTTTCAAACTTTAATTAAAAAAAAAAATGTTCCTGCTGTTTCTGGGGAACCAAAAAAAACTTGTTAGTGCTCTTTGTGATTGTAAAGTTTGGTGGTTGTCTAGTTCTCTTGGTTTTCAATTGTTTTTCTGCAATTTTTTTTTTTTTTTTGGTTTGAAAAGAAAAGTATTGAAATCAAGTCCTCATTGAACTCAGCGTGGATGCTAAAGTTACATGAAGTGATGTTCAATGGCAAAAAATTAATTGACTCAGAAAGTGCAGTTGAAATATGATAATGAAACAGAACTTGGTTTCCTTTGTTGCAGGGGCCTTCTTTGCAGCCTCTGCTGCTGCCTTTTCTGCTTCAATTTCAGCAACAATGGCATCAATTTCAGCTTCCTCGAGTTGGTGCAACCCATGCTCTTTTGTCATCGCAGCAATTTCTATGTTCTTCCCTCCGCTCTCAACAACTTCAAGCAAAGCACGAATTGCCAACTTGACAGTTTCTTGTCCAGAAGTTTCTTTATAATTCTTTTCCAAAAACTCCCTCATCGAATTTGAGTTTCTCCCCGTTGCATTGGCTTTCCATGCCTGAAATGTTCCCGATGGATCTGTCTGATAAAGAGATGGTGTGCCAGTGTACGGGTCAAAACCTGCAATCAAAGTTGAAAGCCCAAATGGTCTTACACCCCCACTTTGCGTATACTTCTGCTGCAGGCCTGCAATGTGCCCGATTTAGTAATGATTGGGTTGTCAATGTTTTTTTACAGTATGACATTGTTTAGATAATCATTAATAAAATAGATTATGACAGTTTCTTGAATAAGCAATGGAATACCTTTGCAAAACACAAGTTGTAACAGAATTATTGTAAGTGTAGATTAATAGTTATGGTTTGAATTGATAGGAAACAAATTTTTTTTATAATCTCTATTTATGTGTTTGAGAAAGCTTGAAAATTTCATGATTGTAAGATAGGGATTCCAACAAATTTCTCAGGTTGGAAAACCCATGGTGTTCTTTTAAAAATAACAATGGAAAGATGTAGAAATAAGTTGAACTTCTTTTTTTTCGTTTTAGATTACAAATTAGCAATACTATCAATGTTCCATTAGAGCTCTTTCCCTCTCTTAATGCTTGTGAAGTCACTTCTATGCCAACCTTACTATGGTTATATGCACAATTTTAACAATGATTACCAGTTAATAATACTCAAGTAAGCTGTTGGAAGTATGAACCTATTAGAATTTAGATAAAACTGATTTTTTATTTTTTTTCCTTTAAGCTATTGGCTGGGCAGAATATGTGATGTTGTGGCTTTAATTAGCTATTTTATACTTTATAGGAATTGGATTCAAGAGTGTATTTTTGGTTATCTTTGATTGAATCTTCTCCTTTTGCATGTAGATAATTAAGGTAAATGGTGCTCAGCTTTCCTTCAACTCCCAAGAAATTGTTGATGACTGTGGCATGCTACATCTCTGGTGCTGCTGTTTTTGCTGCTGGTGTGCATCTCTCTTATGTCAACATTGCCCCTCAACAAGCTTGAACTAAAGCTTGGAATTATTTCATCAAAGAAAGATTGAGAAAGAAGTATGGGAAATGAAGAGTTCAGCTCACTGCTACTTGTCTAATTCATACACAATATTACATAGACTAAAATGAATGTACAGCCATGCGGCCTTATTGTTCCATGTTATGGTTCATGTATAGCACACGTTTGTAGTAAATCATTAATACCTGATGTAGACGAGAACTGCATCAGGATTAAGAAAACTTTCTTTATGAAATTGTAAAGGCAATTAAGCCAATGAATTTTTTCTCTCTCTCTCTCTCTCTCTCTCATCAAAGTCAGATTATGAAGCACACACACCCAAAGTAAGTGGATAAAGTCTATCAAGTAGGAGGTAGTTGATCTCAAAACCAAGGATTGCAAGATTATTATGTTATTGTTAAAAAAAAAAGGTATCAATGGGATGGACATCTTGTAAAAGCAATATCTAGGAGATACTTTTTGGTAACATCTTGTTCAGACCCTTGATTTGGCTTTGCTTTTCCCTGCAATTGCACCAATAGAAAAAATGCGAAGGACAGTGATTGGGAAATTGCTGTTTGTTCCATAATTATATCATTATCGGCCACCTATATAAGTTCATGTCTCTTTCTCGCAAAAGAAAAAAGAATTAATATGTTCATGTCTAGCTTCAGTGAAGTCTTTTGTTTTTCAATTTCTTCAACTATTCAATAGTGTAAGTCACAGTGTAAGTTTTTTTTTAGAGCACCCACAACTTGGGGATGTAACTAGGGAACTACCAACGATGTTAAGTCATAGTGGAAGTTTCTCTAAATTTACTACACATACAATGGTTTTATATTGAATATGTATTTTGAGTTCTAACAAATCTATATTGCTACATGATTCTTTGTGAACCATTTACTGTGTTCCAGAAAAGAAAAGAAAAACAGAGCACTCACAACAAAAAAGAAAGGAAAAACAGAAACAGAGTACTCATAATGGTGGAGGAGCAATGGCAGAGGTGGAACAATGGCAGAGCTTTAGTGCAATTTGTACTCACAATATAAATAGAGCACTCACAACACGTTAATGAGATTGGTTGTTGTTGTTGTTGTTTTTTTTTTTTCTTTTTTTTTTTCTTTTCTGGTGGCAACCTGGAAAAATGGTGGAGGAGCAATGAAGAGAGTCAACAGAGACAAACGGAGAGCTTAGAACACCAAACGTAGAGAGAGAGAGAGAGAGAGAAAGAGAAAGAGAGAGAGAGAGAGAGTCAGACTTTTTTTTTTTTTGGTTTAGAGATATGTGTTGAATACAATAAATAAGGGTAATTAATGAGATATTTGTAAGGATGTTAGCATTAATAGGGTTTTTTTTTTACCATTGAATCTACTTAAATCCAATGGCTTAAAAAAGATGTAACTCTACTTTAGAGTTACACCAGGTGTAACTTGAACCTATCTCATATATATAAATATATATATATATATATATAAAATATAAACAGGTTATAAGACAAAACTGAACACAGAAACATCCAAACAATAAATTAGAGTTTGTTTGTAGTACAAACTCCTGGTTTTCTTAAACCTTTCCTTTGAAACTTCCCTATTACCCATCTTGAATCTCTGGCACACCCATGAGATAAACAAGCCAAATAACAAGAGCAAGTGTAATGAACCAGAAAACCCACGTAGCAAAACGGGTTTAAGGAGAAAATCGGTACCTGAAGACATAAGCGAGGAGTAGTAATTTGAGAACAAGGTCGACAAACCATTCTTTGTGGATTCAAGAAGCAGCATTTTTTCTTGTCAAGCTTGGGTTTTTCTGCTTTGAAGTTGGGGATCTATGTCAGAGTGAAAGATTTTCTCGTCGAAGTAAGTGTGAGTTTAAAATTAGAGTTTAACTTCTGAATTTATAAATCATGCAAATGGCATATTACAAGTGGTAATTGACTTGAAGTTGTGTAAATACTACCTTTGGCATCACGGTCTAAACTTTTAGAGATCTATCTAGTGGCAATTATTTCTCTATTGAATCTTAAGACATCACTAAGTTGGACTTCCACCAATTATTTCTCTATATTAAATTGTTGAAGTAATCGGCTAGTTTACAGGAAGGTGAATAAAACTTGAAATTATTATCAACACATCTCAATAACTTTTAATCATTTCTTCTATGTAATATAAAACCTGTCACAATTTAATATTTAAAGGATCATGAGATAGATAAGTACACAATACAATTATTGAAAAGTTTTTAATTCTATTATTTAATCTGAAATATAACCTATTGCATAGGTTTGGGAATATGTTTGAAAATAAAACCTGTCACAATTCTATTTAAAGGTCTCTAATTCAAAATACATTCATTTGAAATAAATAAAACCTGTCATGATATATTGTACGAAAAGATCACAAGATTGGAAATGCATTTGAAAGAAAACCTGTCGTAATATATTATACAAAAAGAGGATCACAGGATTGGAAATACATTTGAAATAAAACCTGTCATGGTTTCAGTATACAAAAGAGGATCATAAGATTGGAAATACATTTAAATAAAACCTATCACAGTTTTTTCTAATCTATATAATACTAAAAGCTAAAGCGTAGCAACATTAATTGCCTTTTGTTTTCTTCCTTTCCTTTTGTTGCAAGCCATGTCATTTCCATGTCATTTCCATCATATTTTCTGAATTTATCCTACAATTTTAAAATAGTTTTTATCAATTTTAAAATATTAATAAATCTAAAATAATTCCCAACCTTATCTCTATCATAAAGCCCACTTCTTACTTATTTAATTCCACCATAAAGCACAAACTCAAAGCCTTTTCAATTGAAACCTTTTGTTTTCTTCCTTTCCTTTTGTTGCAAGCACGTCACTTTTTTTTTTTTAATCATTATTGATTGTTTATTTCAAAATTAATTCTTAGTGGCAAAATGTGATGCAAATGTTTGAGTTTCACCATCTGCTAAAAAAAACTGCTAGAGAAAGAGATATAATTGACAAACATTTGAGTTTCATTGTCCGCTAAACTTTTTTTATTTTATTTTATAAAGTCTGCTAAACGTTTGGCATAGGATATATAATTAAAAAAAAAAAACTGCCAAAGAAAGAGATAAACGAACATATATCTGCTAGAGAAAGAGATATAACCGACAAACGTTTGAGTTTCATTGTCTGCTAAACGTTTTTTTTTTTTGTGGATAAAGTCTGCTAAATGTTTGGCACAAGATATATATTAATAAAAAAAAACTGCCAGAGAAAGAGATAAACGAACATATATCGATAGAGATTAGGGAGCACCCGTGAGTCACAAAGAGAGAAATCTGATATGATGTAGAGAGAGTTGGAGAGAGATCTAAGGGAGGCCTCTTCACTACTGTTAGTCCAGTCTCCCTCCATCTTTCGGTTCCACACAGTTGTCAGTAAGTTTTAATTTCTTGAAAACTTGAGGATGGTGCTAGAGTACGACCATGGGTGCAAATTTATCAATCTCTGACCCAGGGAATCAACTAATCGCTTATCCTATTGTCTTCATATAAGTTTTCTGTCAATTTAGGGATTTTGTTGAAATTAGGGAAACAACCTAAATGATCAAATTCTACCTGAATTGTTATTAGGATTTTTTTTTTCAGTTTCTGGATTTTGTTCCTTTGCTTTCATGAGTTTCAGTTTCATGTTCTTTTTTATTTTTTTATTTTTTAACTTTCTTGGTTTGCTATTTGGGTTATTAGAGAAGAACAGAGAGAAGGCAATGGAGCAAACATAGGCCAAGAAGGGATAAGATTTTTCAAATCCACAATGATTATAAGGTTGCCCACTACTCATTCCCCAATAGGTATTTCCCTAAAATAAAAAATTTTGCTTGTATTTTCACGCTATGAGAAGTCCTTGCTTTTACAAATACAGGTACATGATGTTTAGTGCTTCCTGTAACTTTATAGAGCCCTCATATAAATCACATAGGATATCACCATTCACCAACTAAACACTTCTCTTAACTTGTGTCAAATCCACATGTTAAGGACTTGAGTGAGTTTGGTTGATAGTTGATACCATGATGTTATATTAATCTACAACAAATTTGAAACAATAACCTTGATTTTGACCCTGAGAAGAAATGCAAGCCTTTTGTTGTAAAATTAGTCTCTGTCACATTCCAGAGTTGGTAATGATAAATACCTATAAGCCATTACTTTTAGTTGCAGAGAAATTATGAATCTATCAACTATCAAACTATTTGACTAAGGCAAATAACATTTGAGCTGATAATGGATTTTTCTTTGCATGTTTCTCTCATTAGGCACATCTCTTAGGCCTGTTTAGTTGCCCATGAATCAAAACCATTCATATTTTGTATAATACTACATTAAAAAATTGTCACTATATTGGATAGAATGACTTATTTGTACAAATTCATGAAATGCCACTCCAATTTTTTTCTTTTTCACGTTTGGGCTATGTTTTATGTTACATCATTTGTTGTTTGAAATAAGTTAACGGTTTTGTGTTTCACTATAATGTGGATTTTAGCAAAAGATCTTTAATTTTTTTTTTTGAGAAAATTGGTTTGAATTCAAAATGGCTTGAGAGTGAGGTTATGATTAGTTCAAAAACCCTTTTATGATTGTCTTGCCCTGTATGCATATAAGCATGCAAGGTTGTGTGTGTATTTTTCTCATTGGGAATAATTAATTTCATTAAATGTCTTTCTTATATTTGGAAGGAATTTTTTAAACTGTAGGTTTGGAGAATTGACAGGTTTTTACTTGAGTTCTTCTATGATGCAGAAGATATGTTTTTTGATGTGTCATAGTATGCATTCTTTGGCAAAGAAGATTGTTGAGTTGGGGGATTGCCATTCTTCATCGCTTGGAGTTTTTAATATGGTTAGTGATGTTATTACTTTAATTTTAGGAGTTTCCCTCTTACCTATTTTCTTTATTTGGCCCTTTGTTTTACTAATCTACTTAAATTTTGTTCTTTTAATTCAAGGTTTTCTAAGCTAGGTTTGATCTTATTGAAATTAAAAAAAAAAAAAAAATTGAGCAAGGTATGCTTCTTTAGTTTTAGATATTAATTTTTGTGTGTCAATGTCTTTTAATTACTTTTTTATTTGTATATTTAGCTACTATAGTTTCTTTTTTCTTTTTCTTTTTTTGGGTTTCTTCATTGCAAGTTATATAATTTATTTGGAGTTTGATATTATAATTCATGTTTATTTTATGAAATTTTAACTTATTGTTAGAATTTTTTTTTTAATTTCTGGAGCCTAATTAATTTTGTTTTGCATATAATTCTAAACATAAAAGCCAATTAGGACTAGATGTAGTGCATAAAAGCCAAATACCTTCCACAAAACAAGTCACTATGGTAGTTGGAATTACTATAGTATGGCCCATCTTTTTTTGGTTTCAAGCAGTCACAAATCACATAAACCTGCAAAATAATTTGGATTCCATTCTTTTTTGACAAAATCTTTTTGTTGAGAACAATATACTCCTACGAAACTAAAGCTCCAATTGTTTCCAATTGATGATGGCACTCGGAAAAAGGGCAAGATTTTAAAAAAACATTATTTTTTTTTGATAATTGAGATTTAAAATAAATAAAAACCTTATGAGGGTTGTATGATATTTTAGTAGCATAATAGTTTTCAATACATAAAATTAAATCTATTTCTTTCCATATGTTCCACTTTTCCAGCATAATTAAGCATAATCCTCACATGAAGCTTTTTTTTTTTTGGTTTGTGTATTTTGTTAATTTTTAATTGTATTGGTTGTTTGTGGTTCTTTTGGGCACTAATATATATTTGTCTCAATTTCGTGATACTTTGACAAGCATTTTCTTTCATTGTTGCTTTTAATTATTTTTTTTTATAGGTTTGGGAAGAATTTTAGACTTGCATTTTCTTTTTCTTTTTCTTTTTCTTTTCAGCTAAAAGTAATTGCCTCTTTGCAGTAAAAAAATTTCAGCTAAGGTTTTGGTTTTTATTTCACCAAGCTAGAGCAATCGTGGACACTCTTGCTGCTACTATTGGATTGCAAGAAGTAAAGGGAGGACATGCAGTGTTATAGCAGTGATTTATCTAGAGAGTAACTATGTTAGCTTTTGAAGTTACTATTGCTATATAATTTTTTTTTTTCCTTTCAATGGCCTATTGTAGTAATTGTGGAAATTGTTATCAAATGAATAAAAGTATTCGGGGTGCGCAACAATTTGCTATACAAGATTTGATGATTAGGAAGTATTTGGTTCCAAGAATACTAAAGGCAAGAGTGTGAAGTAGTTGCAGATTTTTTTGGGGCTGTCTGCTTTTGTGGCCAAATGTTAATTGGGCATGAGCTTTTTATGGGATGTTATGCATCTAAGTATGTATCAAAAATGTGTTTGGCATGGTAGCAGTATGAAATTGAGACAACTGATAATGAAATTGAAAATTTGGAAAATGATTTGTTTGTGCTTTAGAAGCAAGTTAAATCTAGATTGGCTCTTCAATTAAAGGATCATATAGAATATTTGTTCAACTTTTTCTTTCATTTTTTTTTTTGTGTTGAAAAATGTGATACAAACATCAATTGGAGTAAAATTTCATTTTGGTAAACTTTGTTGACCGTAACCCCTCTCTAATTGGCCATTGAAACAAAAGTGCATAAATATTAACCTTAAACACATTCAATCTAGAGAAACTCCACTCTTAAGAACTTTTCACGGTTGGTTTTACCCATACTCTTTTAGACCAAACACATTATACCATTAAAAAAAAGTTTAAAATGATATTAAACTATAGATGTACAACTTAAAATGATGTTATACCTCTTTTCTTCTTTTTAATTTTTAATTTTAATTTTCAATAGAATGTAATCCGCTACACATTGATTACTCTTTATATAATAAAAGAAATATTAAATCTATTTTTCAATAGCTTTCCTGTGCATCGCACGGGTTAGCGACTAGTAGTTTCTAATTCACAATACATTCATATTACAGTTTTTGAAAGTTTTGATGATTCAATTGTTCTCCAAAATACAGGTTTTTTTATAATTCATTTCCATGCCGCCGTTGGATGACAGATTGTGCACTAATTGTAGCCACATACTCCAAGAATTCATTCAAGACAGAAGGGCAGTTTTCCTTTGAAGTATTCAAAGCCATCTATCTGCATCACAGCTGGGAAAAAATTAGACATGGCAAAACGGGTCAGAATTTTCTGACCCGACTCGACTCGACCCGAAAAATACCTGACCCGAACACGATTTTTTTGACCCGAAGCAAAAACGGGTTGACCCGTGACCCGACCCGATTTTTTTGCGGGTCAACCCGACTCGACCCGAATAACTCGTGACCTGACCTGTTAAAAAAATTCGCTAAAAAAAAAAAAAATTTAAACTATGTCATACTTTGTGCTTTATTCGCAAAGCACCAAAACCAAACCATTAGCAATAGTCAATAAATTAACAATAGCTTTTCACATGCAATTTGACTATTTGAGGGCTTTACGAATCACAACCTATAAAGGGTATAAACTTCAGCTCTGCCTCCACATAGATATGACATAAGAAAGAATGAGACAAGACTTAGAGTCTTAGACAACACAACCATTAAAAAAAAGAAAAAAAAATCTAGTTTGACTAGCTTAGCTTAGCTGTAGTCCAAAGCCAAAATTGTGATTCAAAACATGAAAGACAGAAATAGTGAAACAAAACGTGATAACCACACATCCACAAGGGCCAAAGCGGTAAAACTTCCTCTTCCCTTCTTTTCTTTTCACACTTACACACTTTTTATAGTCATAATTAAACAATTTTAATTCTTTATTGATTTACTTTCATGGCACATTAAGTTATATTAAAATATTATATTGTAGATGAAGATGCTGACAAAATTGGCCAACTTGAGCTACAATTTGCAAGTATGAATATTTGCAGTACTGAATCTGCTACCAACGTTGAGTAGATTGAGATTAAGATGTAATTGTTATAAAATATTTACTTATTTTTCTTTACTTAATATATTATATTTATTTTTAAATCTTTTTTTGTTTAGTTTATCTTTCTAAGTAATCTAACTTTACTATTATTTTAAATGCAATAGGAACATGTGCACTTAAGAAGACCGATAACTTGCTACTTTGTTGGCTTACTTATTTTGTTTGTTTTAAGATCTATCTCTTTTTGAAGCTGTAAACTTGTAATTATATGTATTTTGACAGTGAATTATTAACATTGAAGACTTTTTCCATCATGAATTTATGACTATAAATAATTTTTGTCATGCTCAAAAGTCAAAACTGTCAGAATTGGAAGGATATTAACAAGTGGCATTAAGTGCAATTCATTTGCTTAATTGATTTTATTTATTCTCTCTAAACATGTTCTCATTTATTTGTTTTTCTGATTGAAAAAAAAAAAAACTTGTTTGAAAAATACGGGTAAATACGGGTCAACCCGACCCGACCTGCAACCCAATTGACCCGTTTAAAAATGACCCGTTTTGACCCGTGACCCGTTTTGACCTGTGACCCGTAAACCCGATTGACCCGACCCGACCCGCCTGTTTTGCCACGTCTAGAAAAAATTGAGAATAAGCTGCAGCCAACATTAGAAGAAAAATCCAGACAATAAAAGCACTTAAAACCCACTTGAATCTTGAGAAGTCATTACAAAACGAAGGGCACAACTACACACAACAAAGCAATAGAAATATCAAACCTCATGGTGAACTTTTAGTCATACTTACTGTCATCAACCTAGGCTGACATTTTTATTTTTATTTTTATTATCAATCCTAGTTTGACATTCTCACCAATAGATCTGGAACATCTAGAAAGATTACCAGTTTTTTAAAAGTAAACTATGTCCATGTTGTATCAAGTATGTCATTAGCATCTGCCAATGTACTTCAATTTTTGTTATGACATTCTCACAATCAGATTTTTAATATTTATTAAAACGTTAATTAACTCTTCCTTCTTGTAACAGAATTTTATCAAACATGATTTCTTCAACATTACTGTATGGGGCATAGTACTAAACCCAGAACATATGACCCACGTTAATGATTTACTAACTTTTAGGATTAGGATCCTTTTTAAGGATATGTTAAAATTTCATTAACTTTTCCTTCCTGTAACACAAGTTCATCAAACATGATTTCTTCTACATTACCGTATGAGGCAATAGTACTAAAAGTAAAAGCCCACCTAGATCAACTGACCCACGTTAATCAAATCCGCAAGGACATCATGTTAAACCATGAAATTGTTTAATTAAATTAAAAGAGACGGCATGAAAAGCAAGCCAGTGAAAATTAAGTCTGAATTAGATGGCATGAAAAAACAAAACTATCCGGCCAGGGAGAGGGGAGTGTGGCCGGTAGGTGGGCATATTGAGAGCGATTACACATTCAGTTATCCTCTCAAATGAGAGTCCCCTGTATTCCCCAGGCCTCTCCAGTAGAATGCAGTTCAAAATGCAACTTGATAGCAAACTACTTAAGGGCCAAATTTACAAAAGTCCTATGGGCTCAGGGGATAGTTAAACAATATCACAAGTGTGTAAATGAGAATGAGAGAGAGATGCAAACATATTGACTAATAATTCATATTATTTAAAGGACAAAACTTAAGTACAGTACCTTAGGTGTTGTTCTTTAGATTCTCCTTTTAGGATTAAGTAATGTGACTATTTGACTAAAAAATACACTTTCATTTCATGAAAAAAAATCAACATGGCAGAATCTTAAGAGGGGAACCTAAAGAACAGCACCTAAGTACTGTATCTAAGTCTTGCTCTTATTTAAAACTAAAGGATGAGTACCATAGCATTCTACCCAATTTTTATTATTTAATTTGGTTTAAGTAAATTCAAATCACATTTTTAAAACATAAAAGAATAAAAAAAATCTCATTTCCCATGGTATATATTATAGGAACATGAATGGTATGTATGTAAGTATTAACATAAAGAACAATTCAACTAACTAAATATGACTATTTGACTAAAAAATACACTTTCATTTCATGAAAAAAAATCAACATGGCAGAATTTTAAGAGGGGAACCTAAAGAACAGCACCTAAGTACTGTATCTAAGTCTTGCTCTTATTTAAAACTAAAGGATGAGTACCATAGCATTCTACCCAATTTTTATTATTTAATTTGGTTTAAGTAAATTCAAATCACATTTTTAAAACATAAAAGAATAAAAAAAATCTCATTTCCCACGGTATATATTATAGGAACATGAATGGTATGTATGTAAGTATTAACATAAAGAACAATTCAACTAACTAAATGAATCCTTTCAAAAGAACAATGGCAGAGCAATACTGGGATCCAAATACATAGAAAACCTCAAAAAAAAAAAAAAAAAAACCGTACTTGCAAAGGCTCCGACATAAGAAAACCTCAAAAATCTACCACTTAATAATTGAATCAAAACCCATGAAAATACCAAAAACCAGCAAAACCCATACCAAATCAAGTGATTGATATCCAAAAAATACCCTAAACCCATCAATATTTCAAAATCCAAAATATGGGAAAATAACAAATCTTCAAAGAACACACCTTGAGGTTGCGACACCACACTTGCAAAGGCTCCAACATAATTTTTAGACTCCAGAAACGACGTGTGCGGCGGCGTAGAGCTCCGGTGCTAAGAGGAGAGGAGGAGATGAGATTTGGGGTTTAGCTCTCCAGGCCTGAAACTATCGTGTGGTGCGTGAGGAGGGTTGTAGGTTTTAATGAGTTATGATTGTGTGTGCTGAGGTGTATTGATTTTTCTGTAAAATGACGACGTGGCTTTCATTCATTGGGTGGTGTAAAACACTTCTTTTACGTCAGCTCTGGACAGAAGTTAAAACTTAATCTAAATCCAGTTCTAGAGGAGTTATACTGGTGCTACACTTGTGTCATAACTTGCCCACATGCCGAGTTGTGAATGGTGGAAAGGTGTCCCCACATCGACCCCACATCACCCTTCCACTACTCACAACTAGCCATATGGGCGAGTTGTGGCATCAGCATAACTCGTTATAGAACGACATCACAGTATGTAGCTAATTTCTACACACACTGTCTAGACCATAATGAATTGACCAAGGTTCTGATGTGTTATTATTGGTGTTTCCTAGGTGTAAAGAGTAACCTCTTAACCAATTCTCTTCCCAATCCTTTGTGAGACCAAGTCCCGGATTACCAATTACACAATCCATCTGTTTTGAGTTTACTGTATGGGGATTGGGGAGCTGTCCAATATATATAGCAGTTCACATACACTGGTGCTCATCCTATTTTTTGAAATGGAAAAATGGAATTCATTAGCAAGGTTTATAATTTTATGTATGCACCTCGAAGGAAAGGAGATTTTTTGACAGAATATTAATTAATGTGTTCCTAGATAATCATGACTGCCAAATAGTATAGGCTACCAAGGCAGCCCTTGGGTTGTATGTATTGTGTTTATTGGTTGGTCTGGATTTGAGATTATCTTGAAACCATTCTGATAGGGATGATTGAAAGAACTATATATGTCGGTAAGTAGAACGACATTTAAGTGACTTATATGCTTAGCCCATCACAAAGATAGTGTAATGAAGTTTCATGCTGGTCACATTTTTGTAACTAGAAGAATGGGCAAATATGAGGTTCGTGGTCAAGAAGTGGTAATTGGCGCATTCCATACGAAGTATTTTAACTTATTTGGATCAACAAATGTCAAATCCAAGTCTAACATTTGGTAGAGGTTTTTGAAGGATGAAGTTGGTATAAAACAAAGGTACTTGTTGCCTTGACAGAACAAATTCCATCCACAGATGGTCAGATTTGGATTTGCTGGCGTTTCCATCAATCACTTAATATGATAGCAAAGATTTTTAATTGAGTGTCTTGTTCCACTAATGGACCAATAAATCGCTGTCTTAGAGGACCACCAAGCAGCCAATTATTCAGTAATTTGCTGTTCAGTAATATTGCTTTAATATATATTGATTGCTTTAAGATGCTAGGTTTATAGTTGCATGGAACGCTGTGTTAGCCACATTAGCGCTACACCTCAAAAGGATTAATAACATCCTTGCTAGTTAGGGTTATTTGAAATCTCTTATAAACCCAAAATCCACCTAATAAACACCCATGCAGGATCAGCAAGACTCAGGACACAACAACATATCTATCTCAGCATACCCATCTTGTGGCTAATCACATGCTTGTGATTTAGGTGCATATCTAGCATGCGGAACAACACAGTTATGGATATCTCTAAAAAAAAAATGAATATCTTCAAAAATGTACGCTACTGGAGGGTTTATAATTCAATTTGCTTTTGATAATTTGCAGAGAGTCGAGTATGCTCACTTTGGTCTTCTTAGATCTTATTACTAAGCAAGTAGGCAACACTCTTGCTAAACTCAACATATATATTCAGGTGCTTAAGGTGAAAATCAGGCACATAAGAACCGCAAAATCAGCAAGTTTCAGCTTAATTGAGTTAGAGGTGCTTCTGTCCAAAATGTGAAGAACATTAGGTGCAGGACTACAGTAAACTTGAACATTGAGCGTCTCCAAATTGACATGCATATTCATCTTCGTATCTATAAATATGTCAGCATATGTATTTATTCTAAAGTTTGTTCATTGGTACTAAGGTGTTAGTATGTCGATAGCATGAATATGATAGAAATTTCTTCTTAAGAAAGCACATTTTCTATTGAAATAAAACTTAATGTGTAAATTTACAATGTCAAGGCACCCAGTTGAACCACAATAGTCTACCCCCTTTTTAGCAAATAAAAAAAGGCAACAACATTTAGTAGCAATTTATTAAACTCGAGTTCCATATATCATTTTTCCTCAGGTCAATATAATTTTTGTGTGTGTGTGTGTGCTCTTTGAATATATAAATTTCAGTTTGGAGCAAAAATCCATAACAGGATGTATGACTCTCTCTCTCTCTCTCTCTCTCTCTCTCTCGCAAAGGTGCATGATTCTCTCAATATACCTGCCACATATTATTGAAGCAATTTTGGTTACACCCAATTCTAATCTCAAAATCACAATGGGCATATATGCAAAGAAATGGTTTTATGTGATGATTTCTTTGGTATTAATTTCGTAATATTAAAATTTTCATTATATATTTTAAGAATTACAAAAGTTATACAGATGTTATAAATTATCTCAAAATTCCAAATCCAATTGGTTTTTCTTCCCCTTCTTCTTCTTCTTTGTAGAAGGAAATGATTTTTCTTGGTGTGGAAGAAAAATATATTCTTTAATATATTTTTTATTTTTTTTTTCATTTTTTTTGGGGGTGGGGAGGGACAGGGCCAAAGAATGGCTTTGTCCCTGACTCTAAGCTTTGGCCTCCAGATCTGAGTAGAGAGGCACGGTAGTTCTCCCTCTAATATATATAATGAGATTAAGAAATCAAGCTTTGGCCTCCAGATCTGAGTAGAGAGGCACGGTAGTTCTCCCTCTAATATAATGAGATTAAGAAATCAACATTTTAGATTTAAGTGAAGTTGAGCAACAAATATGACTCATTAGGCCTTATATGTATTTTTCCTATTCATTTAATCTTGTTTAGCACCAGAGAACTCTAACTTATTTTTCCTCTCTATGGTAGAGTAAATGGGTGAGCATTAAAGAAAGCGGTCACATAATTTTTAGTAAAAGTATAAATTCATGTCATGTTTTGGGAATGCCTTTAGGCTAAGTTGCATCCTACTATTCAGAAAATCTTGTCTTCGTCTTAAAAAGAAATGTAGTTCCTTATAAATCGCAAAGCCAAACAAAAAAAAAAAAAAAAAAAAAAAAATCCTATTTTCATAAAATAAGAAATAATAAAAAAAGAGGCACATTTGCCATGAAAAACCGAGGGGCCTAGCTAACCAAATTTATTCTTAAATTAGGCTTTTTGTTTGGAAAAATTAAAGAAGGATTGATGACCTATTCTTCAGCGAAACAAGAGAGATGTTATGATTGGTATTATTGCATTCATTACAATCTCCGTTTTAAATATTGTTAAAAGAAGCATATTTTGGTGGCTATTAAAATTTCCAGTTTATAGTAGTACATTTGATGCCATTCAATTAATGGCGCAATCAACTAATCGTTAGGCTGGACATGAAAAGTTCGGTTTAATCGTGTATATAAAAACCTTTCGTATAGCCAGTATTGTTTCATCGTGTGACTCCCTCCAAATTCAATGGCAAGCGGTGTCATATTTCATCCATGCTTCCTTCTCTCATATTATCTTATAGGACTTTTGGTTACAGCTCATAATGTCCCCCAAGCACAATTAACACCACACAACGGTCAGCATCTCATGAAGGTCTCAATTGGCACTCCACCAGTAGACATCTATGGCGCTGTTGATACAGCTAGTAACCTTGTGTGGACACCATGTGTACCTTGTAATGACAACTGCTTCAAACAGATTCATCCCCTGTTTGATCCTAAAAAGTCCTCCACATATAGTGAAATTTCTTGTCATTCAGAAAAATGTCATCAAGTATGGGACGAAGGCCGTTGTTCTCCTCAAAATAGTTGCATTTACGGCAGTGGATATTCAAGTGGTTTATCCCAAGGTGTTCTGGCCAAAGAAAAAGCCACCATCACTTCTACCTCTGGGCAACCGGTTTCCTTTGACATTGCTTTTGGATGTGGACACAACAATTCCATCCATTCCGATGTCCAAGCAACTATTGGGTTAGGATCAGGGCCTTTGTCCTTAGTTTCACAAATTGGTAGCAAGAGGTTTTCTTATTGCTTGTTGCCATATGGTACTAAATATACTGATCCTAGTATTACAAGCAAGATAAGTTTTGGCAATGGCAGTGAAGTTGTGGGTGACGGTGTGGTTTCAACACCATTTGTAGCTGGAGATCAATATATTGTGACACTAGAAGGAATTAGTGTTGGAGACACATATGTGTCCTTTAACTCTTCAGGTAAGGTTTCTAAGGGCAACATGTGTATCGATTCAGGATCACCAACATTGGCTTTGCCACCAGATTTTTATGATCGCTTAGAGGTGGAAGTGAAGAAGCAGATTCCAATTGATCCCATTAAGGATGACCCTAATTTGGGGACACGGCTTTGCTATAGAACTGAAATTACTAATGAAAATGGACCAATATTGACTGTCCATTTTGAAGGTGCAGATGTGGAGTTAAAGCCTATACAAACTTTTAATCAACCACTTAAAGAATATGAATATTACTGCTTTGGAATTACAAATACTGCAAATACAGAATTGGCATATGTGGGCGACCTTTACCAAGGAATATATGGCAACTATGTTCAAGCAAATTTTTTGATTGGGTTTGACTTGGAAACAAGGATGGTCTCCTTCAAGCCGACTGATTGCACCAAACTGTAGAGTTTGGCACTGTCATGTAACCTATATGATCATGAAAGATATATACCTATTCATACTTTATATATATATATATATATATATATAGATTAATTATATATCCTTTTTTTAATAAAAAAAACTTTATTTTCATTACAATCTAATCACATTTCTAGCTTTAAGAAATGTCTTTACATTCTCTGTTTGTCTTCCGCAATTGCTTTGCTTCATTTATTTATTTATTTATTTTTTAGAAACTAGCAAGACTTTGTATTAATCAAATGAAGAATGAAACAAATTATATGGAACAACTGATCTCAAATAGAAACATCAGGAAGAAAACTATCCAAACAAATAATAATATCCGCTATTTCTTAATTTATTCTAGAGAGTTGTCATCACTCATGTCGAGAGACGGAAGTATGGGGTTCAGGGGCGAGACAAAGTATAAAATATATATATATATATATATATATATATTATCATAGATTTGATAATTAAAACTATTTTTTTTTTTTTTTACTCAAAAATTTAATACCATTCTTGTACTTTTAGTAATAAATCTTTTTATTTATTTATTTGAGGGGTAATTCTACTGGACTTCCTCTTTTTTTTTTTTTTTTTTGGTAGGGTACCCATTAGTAGGCAACATGCTATACCAGGTTACCAAAATATCACATTTGATGGTACCATCTTCACATTGTGTAGTACTAACATCGCATGTGACTGTACTTTTGTCACATACGGTGGTTCCCTTATTTTTTCTCACATTCGATGGTACCATCCTCACATTGTGTAGTACCAACATCACATGTGACTGCACTTTTGTCACATTCGATAGTTACTTTATTTCTTTTTCTTACATTTGATTGTATCATCTTCACATTATATAGTACTAACATTACAAGTGACTATACTTTTGTCGCATAGGGTGATTTCCTTATTTTTTCTCACATTTGATGTTCCCATCCTCATATTGTGCTGTACCAACATCACATGTGACTGTACTTTGTCACATTCAGTGGTTCCCTTATTTTTTTCTCACATTTGTTGATATCATCCTCACATTGTGCAGTACCAACATCACATGTGACTGTACTTTTGTCACATTCGGTGGTTCCCTTTTTTTTTTTTTTTTTTTTTTTTTTTTTTTTCTGATATTTGATAGTACCATCCTCACACCCTGCGGTACCAACATCACATGTGACTGTACTTTTGTCACATTCGATGGTTCTCTAATTTTTTCTCACATTTGATAATACTATCCTCACACTGTGCAGTACCAATATAACATGTGACTGTATTTTTTTCACATTCAGTAGTTCACTTATTTTTCCTCACAGTTGATGGTACCATCCTCACATTGTGCAGTACCAACATCACATGTGACTATACTTTTGTCACATTTGGTGGTTCTCTTATTTTTTTTTCACATTTGATGGTATCATCCTCACATTGTGCAGTACCAACATCACATGTGACTATACTTTTGTCACAATCGGTGGTACCCTTATTTTTTTCTCACATTTGATGGTATCATCCTCATATTGTGCAATACCAAAACCACATGTGACTGTACTTTTGTCACATTCGGTGGTTCCCTTATTTTTTTTCTCACATTTGATGTTACTATTCTCAC
Source organism: Lithocarpus polystachyus (assembly GCA_033629205.1). NCBI lineage: Eukaryota > Viridiplantae > Streptophyta > Magnoliopsida > Fagales > Fagaceae > Lithocarpus > Lithocarpus polystachyus. The sequence continues at coordinate 21,075,242 of CM066170.1, read as the reverse complement.
ATTGTGCGGTACCAACATTACATGTAACTGTACTTTTGTCACATTCGGTGGGTCCTTTATTTTTTGTCTCACATTTGATAATACCATCTTCACATTGTGCAGTTCCAACATTACATGTGACTGTACTTTTGTCACATTCGGTGGTTCCCTTATTTTTTTCTCACATTTGTTGGTACCATCCTTACATTGTGCAGTACCAACATCACATGTGACTGTACTTTTGTCACATTCAGTGGTTCCCTTATTTTTTCTCATATTTGATGGTACCATCTTCATATTATGTAGTACTAACATCACATATAACTGTACTTGTCACATACGGTGGTTCCCTTATTTTTTCTCATATTCGATGGTAACATCTTCACATTGTGTAGTACTAACATCACATGTGACTGTAGTTTTGTCACATTCAGTAGTTCTTTTTTTTTTTTTCTCATATTTGATGGTATCATCCTTACATTGTGCAGTATTAACATCATATGTGACTGTACTTTTGTCACATTCAATGGTTGCCTTATTTTTTCTCACATTTGATGGTATTATCCTCATATTATGTAGTACCAACATCACATGTGATTGTACTTTTGTCATATTCGGTGGTTCTCTTATTTTTTCTCACATTTGATGGTACCATCCTCACATTGTGCTGTACCAACATCCTATACTTTTGTCACATTCAGTGGTTACCTTATTTTTTTTTTTTTTTTACATTTGATAGTACTATCCTTGCATTGTGCAGTACCAATATCACATTTGACTGTTCTTTTGTCACATTTAGTGGTTCCCTTATTTTTTCTCACATTTGATGGTACCATCCTCACATTGTGCAGTACTAACATCACATGTGACTGAATATTTATCACATTCGGTGGATCCCTTATTTTTTTTCTCACATTTGATGGTATCATCTTCACATTGTGTAGTATCAACATCACATGTGATTGTACTTTTGTCACATATAGTGGTTCCCTTATTTTTTCTTACATTTGATGGTTTCATTCTCACATTAAGTAGTACCAATATCATATGTGACCATACTTTTGTCACATTTAGTGGTTCCTTTTTTTTTTTTTTTTTTCCACATTTGATGGTTCTATTATCACATTAAGTGGTACCAACATCACATATGATAGTGCTTTTGCCACATTCTATTGTACTTGTATTTTTTTTTTTTTTTTACATTTAATGGTATCATCTTCAAATTGTGCAGTACCAAAATCACATGTGATAGTACTTTTGTCACGTTTGGTGGTTCAATTTTTTTTCTCGCAAACTATGGTTCTATTGTCTCATTAGGCAGTTACAACACCACATTTGACTGTACTTTTCTCACATTTAGTTTTACTTTAATTTTTTTCTCACATTTGATGGTGTTGTCCTCACATTATGTAGTACTAACATCATATTTGATTGTACTTTTGTCACATTTGGTGGTCTCCTTTTCTTTCTTTCTCATATTTGATGGTTCTATTGTCACATTAGGCAGTACCAACATTACATTAGACCATACATTTCTCATATTCAGTGGTACTTTTGTCACATTCGATGGTTCCTTTTTTTTTTTTTTCTCACAAATTACCATAATACTCTTAAAACCTAGAAAATGACCAAAATACCCTTAGAACCTAAAAAATGACAGAATAACCCTAAAACTAAAAAAAAATGACCAAAATTATCAAAAACCGAAAAAATGACTAAAATAACCAAGAAACCTAAAAAATGACCCAAATACCCTTAAAATAAAAAAAAATTGACCAAATAACCCTGCATCTTAAAAAAAAGACCAAAATTATCGTAAAACCTAAAAATGACCGAAATAACAATGATACCTAAAAAATGACCAAAATACCCTTAGGGAAAAAAATGACCACATAACATATCTTCTTCCCTTCGATGTCGATGATAAAAGATACAATTTCCTCTATCTCTCTCTGCATCTCTCTTTGTTCGCAGTATCTGCCGTTTATCACCTCTTAATTTCGGTACATCCCCTTTTATGTAAAAGTTCAATGTTACATTGATGGTTTCCCTTTCTTCTTCATATTTTTTTTTTAAGGCTAAATGAAATTACTAAGATAGTTAGCTTTAAATGAAACTTCAATACTAAAATTTTCAATTAATAAAAAAATATCTTTTAGTTATCACTATTAATAAATTTTTTTAAAAATCTAATAAAAGTTTGATTATTTACTTTTACTATTTTTTTTTCACACTCTTACTTCTACTAACTCCATTAACGACTTTTGACACCCTAATATTTAATGTAATAAACGAAATTTTTTTGAAGCCAACATTAAATCCCACTTTCACAACCACTGAAGTTGCCAATTTGAACTCCAATCAGACCTGCACTACACAAAATGAAATTTCAATGTTCAAATAGATATATGTTTGTTAAGCTCTAAGATTATACCATCTAAAACAAAATTGTTGGGAACAACAATTTTTCAATAGTGATGGTTTCAATGACACTTCTTTTGCATCCATATCATCTTATAAAACCAGATCAAATAACTCTAATTGTTCTGAGGTAGGATTTTTTTGCCATTTAACATGATTTTCGAAACAATTTTTCTAGTTGGCATGTTTTTGAAACATATTTGTAAACTAGCATTTTGAGTCTTAAAGACTCGAGATTACTTAAGGAACTCAAGCCTTTAATACCCTCGAAACTCATAAAATGGCCCAAATACCCCCAAAACCCTCTAAAATTACCGGAATACTCTAAGAACCTAAAAGCTGATGAAAATACCCTTAGAACCTAAAAAACGATCGAATGACCCTAAAACCTAAAAGTTGACTATAATGCCATCAAAACCTATAAAATGATCGAAATACCAATAGAACATAAAAAAAATGACAAAAAAACCTTTAGAATCTAAAAAATGACCATAATGCCCTTGAAACCTAAAAAATTACCGAAAACCCCTAAAACCTTAAAAATGACCAGATTACCATTAGAACCGATAAAAAGACCGAAATATTTGAAATTTATTTGGATGGCAACATTGGATTTGGATTATCTTGAACCAATGGATTTAAAATAATTTGCAATCTATTGATTTTAAAATTCCTTTTTTGGGTCTTCTTATACAACAATGGATTTGAAATTCCATTGTTTAGATACCTAAATTTGAATTTGAATTTAAGATCATAAAATATTTTTTCCAAATATTTTTTTTCTTAAACCTTCTACATTTTTAGTAACATTTTTAATAAATACGTGAGGTAATGAAAATGCCATGGATAACCTAATTGACAAGATAATGAGTAAAAATCTGTCATCATAGCCAACTAATAATTTGCTATTAGTAACGACTTGGACTTGCAAAATATGAATTTATCATATTACTAAAAATAATTTTTATTGTTCCATTATAATCATTATCAATGGAGAGGATAATCATAATCAATCTAGACATTATGGACAATCATACACATTCATGCAAAAGATTATCTTACACGAGAAGTCATTTTTTCTAGGTACAAGACTACACAACATTGTGAAGCCATGAATGCCATCTTGAATAGATTTTTGGGTAGGCAAACTAGGCTTTATGAGTTGTTCCAACAAGTTAATAAAGCACTTACACATATTAAACACAATAAGGTGGGGGTAGATTTTACTTCTAAATATATTAAATCTATTATGATTAATAGGTTAGTTAAAATCGAGAAGTATACCACTAATATATTGACAAGGGAAATATTCCAAATGTATATGCCACAATTTGTTTACTAAGAAATACTTTTCCATAAATTCACATATAAAATAACAAAATTCACTAATTGTGTTTGTACGTGTCGTAGATGATCCAAAGAAATCAGACCACCTACTTGCACTTGGATCTAAATATGGTAATTTCATCTCATATTATTTATAACTTGAGTTGATATATAACTCACTTTCATGAACTACAATCCGGTCTCTTGTTGCAAAGTATCTAAATGAAGTAGACAAACTATAAAGAAATCCATTTTTAAAGGAAATAATTCATTTAAAAAAAAAACCCACTATAATGTGTCTTGTTCACATCTATATTTGAATACCATCATGGCAACAATTGAAAAAGAGACAATCAAAAGCATATGCATTTCTAGATCATTCATTCTTAAGTTCTCAATAGGGCTACTTCTAAGTTGTAGCAATTTCTTATTATCCATTCTGCAACTCCACTGGCAACAGAAATATCTGCATTTACATGATATAACTATTAGAGCTTGAAAAAAAAAGGAGATGTTCATTAGAGCAAATCTCTTTGCATAGAGCCTTAGATATTTATTTATATAACTATTATTATTCAAGAACTTTGGCTCATCTAGCTCAACCTGACAATATCAGCAAATTCAAAATCATATATATATAATAAGCTTATTAAATAAATAAATAAAAAATCTAGTAAACAACATTGCTAAAAAAAAGGATATAATTATATAATGAACCTTTGAGAGATTTCTTATTATTAGAAAGTTGGGTAATAATGTAAATGATTGTGGGTGCATATCAATGTTTTAGCTCTATTTTTGAGCTTGGTCTTGTTACATAGACTTCTATTGTATGAGCCAATTCTTCATCCTATCCCTGCAAAATGATTTAACTTCATATTAAATGTAAGTTTTGAGCAGGAGAGAAAAAGAAAAAGATAAAGATGCTATGCCACTTCAGCAAGACACTATCCAAATAACATTATCAATCCCCTATCTATTATTTGCATCAAGATTTGATTGAAAATTTTTCAATCTTTTACTCCATGATTAAGTAAATTAGTTAGTTAAAATTGCATAAGATAGGCACACTAGCTCCACTAGGCTACTACAAAGCTTATAGAACAAAACATCAAACACATGGTGTGCATTTTTAGAACAAATCATCAAATGTTGTTCAAAACTCCCAAATGCAACAAAAGCAGATCTCCCACAAGCCATCATATATCCACCAAATAAAGGAAGAAGAAAAAGAACTAACCTCAGGTTGCTACAGTTTAACAAACAAACAATAGGTTGCTACAGTTTATCAAACAAACAATAGGTTGCTGCGATTTATCAAAAAAACCCTCTGATTGTTGCAATTTATCAAAAAAACCTCAGGTTGCTGCAGTTTATAAAAAAACACTCAGGTTGCTGCAATTTATCCGAAAAAAAAAAAAAAACCCTCAGGTTGCTGAGTAGAAGAGACTCAAGCATCTCCAAAACCATGAAATATGAACTTGGAAAACTCAATCAAATTCAAAAACCAAGCAGTAATCCTATTTATTATATTTAAAGGCTAAAAGAAAAGAAAAGAAAAAACAGTGAGACCCAAATGAAATATTCTTGACTTGGAGAACAAAAACAACCTACAGATTAGACAGGAACCAGATTAAAATGAAAACAAAAGATGGGGTTCACTATCTCTTTCAAAGTCTATGACTCTATATTACTTGAATGAAAGTTAAAAAGTTCTAAACCACACAGTGACCACAGAAATAGAGCATGCTAATTGCAAGTATACATGTTTAGTCATTTCCCCAAACACCTAGCACGTGTGCCCACTAAAACATTGCAACTTAAATAAGACAAAGTTATAATAAATTTTATAGTGTGTACGAATAAATAACATAATAATACATTCAAGTTGGACTAAAAGAAACACAAATTAATTGAAGGATATTTGACCCCAAAAAATAAAGAAGCCAACTAAATTTAAGATTTTATTCTCATAGTTTACAAACTCACTAGGGGTTTGCAAAAATAAGAAAGAACAACAACCAAGGTGATACCGACCTCTTTGCGCACCCAGACCAAATCAGTTCTGCTCATCAGGAACTAAATTAACCAAATCTATGCATAGAAATGAACATTATAGGGTGACTTCAACAAATAGAGAGAAAAAGGATTAAAAATCAAAATCCCGATTTGAATACCAAACATAGAACACGGTATAGTTTGTAGTTTGTACTTAACCTCTGTATATTGCATTAAACATAAGCCTTTAGACTTTTCTCTTTTTCTTTTATAAGGAAGCAAAGATGCTGACAATAAATTTAATAAATAATATACACTCCTTCTCCCTCCTTTCCACATTGTGGTTCAACCATCCAACAATGTTAGTAAAATAATCTAGAATGAAGAATTTACTACAACATAAAGTTTATGAGACTTAAATTACTCTTCAAGGCTCAAGGGCCACAACATACAAGAACAAAAGGATCTAGATTGTAAGGCATTTCAGACTCTAAAATGGTCGCACCGAAAATACAATTTCTTCTTTCCGTATATTCTCAATCATCATCTATTCACCATAATTAACACAATATATACATCAACTGCACAATTAACAGAAACCCTAAAAAAAAAAATTCAATCAAATATATTACCTAAAATTATTTACAAATAAATTTACCTAAAACAAAACAATTATTTTGAAAAAAAAAAAAAATCAGGAATAAAATAGAATACTTACAACAAATTCAAAAAAGCATAGCAAAAATCTGGATGCTCTGACGATAATTTTTTTCCAAAACCCTAGACTTCAAATCGAAAAAAGAAAATTATCAAAACCAAACAACTGAATCAAAATTAAAATCAATCTGAATCAACACAAAGAAGCCGAGAAATCAATTCGAAAAACCACAGCAATAAATAAATAAACATCTTCTCAAATGTTAAAAAAATGATCAACAATGACAGTGGCAGATGATCTGAGATAGTAAAAATTAATAAATCATTATTATTTTTTATTTAGTATAAAATATAAAATAAAAAAAATCAATCTGTTTTTAATATCTCCGCCACAAAAAGAAAAAAAAAAGAAAAAAGAAAAAAAAGTGAAACGTGCTCATAGAAGAAGACAAATAAATAAATAAATAAATGTTTTGACTGGGAGAGAAATGGGACAAAAGTCTATTGGTAGGTTTTGTCTCACCCTTTGCACAGAATTATCAAGAAGATCGCAAACTTGTAATGCTTGTCTCACAAGCTTTTCTTGGGTCTGGTACACTGAATGTAAAGGAGTGCAATAATTTTATGATGGATACTGATTGCACTCTATTGGTATTGTCCACCCCTATCGATGATATCAAATCTGAGAAACAGATTCACCATTTCCTACATGGACATCCATTAATGCTACTCAGTAAGAACAAGAAAGACGATCAGAAAGTCTATCGATATTGCCGTATATGTGGATATATATATAAAGGCTGCACAGGTCCTACTCCTACCTATGTTTGTGGCAGAGATGGCTTTTGTAAGAGCCTTTACTTTCGCAAATCATGCCTTGAGTTTCCGCAACAGATCTACCATCTCTTCCATCCATACCACCCCTCTCACCCAGCTTGAGCAAACTGGAAGTTCGGAAGTATGAAAAGCTTGTCAAAAGTGGTCGCCCCATGCTAAATGCTGTGTAATAACGCCTGCCATAATAACATACGAAGGTCACGGTTGCCTTCTACGATTCAAGGACGACATAATAATATAAACAATAATTAATGAACTTAAGTGCAGTGCTTGCAATTCCAGTATTTGTGAATCACATGCCTTCACTTGTCTAGAATGTGATCTCAATCTTCATCTTCTCTGTGGTCCCATGCATGCTATATACCATTAAACACAAAGATCACATTATGAATCCCCTCTTTCTTACAAATTTACATGTTGAGGAGGAAGTGGAAGATAAGACAAACGAATTCTGTCATGCTTGCAATGGCGGTTCTAAGAATTTTGTTTAGGAGGTCATTAAGAAACTTAAATTAACAAATTTTAATAATAAGAGAACTTATATATATCTAGTTATCGACCAAAAAGAGAAAAAAGAGTTTTACAATTTTACCATCACGTACTCTTGGTTCAATGGTCACTCCACAAGTAAACATGCTTGTGGGGTGTGGGGGGTAAGAGCTGTGGTTCAAGTCTTCAGGAGAGAGTTTCATACACATATAAACTTAGATTAGGTTAGAGTAGAAATTCTATCTTGTATATATAAAAAAAAAGTTTTATAATTTCCTTTTATAAGTTTTCAAATTTTAAATTATTATAATAATTCATTATGAGTATTTATTACCGATGTGGGTAACTATGACTCTTTTATTTTCTTAAAATTGTCTAACATTTTTATTTTTATGTAGTTATTATTTGTCATTGTTTTTATAAAAATATTTTTAACTAAATGACTAAATTCAACTTATTAGTTCTGTATTAATTATTGAACACAACAACACTCATTTATACATAAAATAATATACTATGTGTCTACTTAACCATTTAAATGCTTGAATGATCACTAATTTTACAATTTTTTTCTTGAATTTTTCTAACTTTATAAGAAAAAGTTATCATGTCATGATAACAATATACACACATGTAATAATCCCTCTTTATTTCCTAATTATTAAATTATATAAAGTTATATTATATTTATATTGTATATACAAACATCCACACACATCATTATTCATACAAATAACATTATAACAAAAAGTAATGCACAAAAGCAATATTAGACACACTCACATACATATAATATAAATTTATAATAAAAAGTGACATTTACAATTCGCAAACACTTATTTTTACTCTTAGAGTCAGAAATACTTGTAATAAGAGTATATAAGATTTAAGTCAAGGTGTGCAAAAATATTTTTAAGAATAAATTAAAGTATTAGACTTAAAATATATATATATATATATATATATATCATTTTACCCGTTTATTATGATTTTGTTGCTGAATTCAAATGCGTCCTCCCTCAGGTAGGTAAATATAAACCGATAAAATTTGATTTGTTTAGATTTGGAAGCTAGGGCCTTTCAATCTAGAACTTTCTAGAACTTGAGCTGATCCTTAATTTATAATTTTTTTAACCTTTTAAAATAAAAAATACACACTAGAGAAGATGAGGTTCTAACATAAATATACACCACAAATTCAAATATAACTCAAATCAAAAGCATAGTAATATTTAACAGAAGATAGAACAAAAAGATGGAACTAAAAATCAAAACCATTGTAATTATTTTCTCCTGCACTCAAATAATAAGTTATGACCATAACCGGATGTGTGATTCTCTTGATCAATATAACTAGGCACATGCGAGAAAATAACTCTCTTTTTTGAAGTAATTTTGGTTACACAAATATGTTAGAAAATTGCTTGATGTGCAAAAAGTTTAGCAGAATCTCCACATGATTTTTTTCGTTGTTGGTAAGGGAAAGTGGGCTCAGCCCAATAAGTGAGAGGGGCTTGGGCCCAAGTTGGATATGAGTTCTTTGAGCTAGATCTGTATGGGTTAGTACATGGGATTTGTATGGGGTTTAGTCTGACTAGGATCGAAGGAGTTTGTATTCTTATGGGAAAACCACCTATGTTACATAGAAGCAATCCTAATATATATATACTAGTCGCTAACCCGTGCGATGCACAGAAAAGTTATTGACTATAAAAAAAAAAAATTCAACAATGAGTAATTAGACATTTTGCTAATTAGAATTTTTAAAAAAATGAAGAAATATTTAAAAAAGTGTTGTCTAACATAGAATGTCATTGAGTTGTAAGTGCATAATTACCAAATCTACAAAATAATTTACAATTCTTAAATTAATAAGGCAAAACTCCAATAGTTATGTTTGTGTATACACACACACACGCGCACACTCAAAACTAATAAAAGCTGCAAAGATAAACAAAAACCATGTTATGAGGAAGATACATCAAGTTTCAAATTTGAGTAGCAATATGACTTTCTTGCAATAATAGCAATATAAACAATTCAAAACATATAACAATATCAAAATTATAATACCTAATTCCATTATCTTTTTTGTTGAATCCAAACAAATAATTAATCAACCAAAAATCACATGAACCTAAATAAAAAACATTTAAGGTGAAGAATTAAGATCAACCTACTGAAACGCAAATACCAAAAACTCCAAACCTAAAATTTCAAAATTTATAGAATCCCCAAATTCTACTTCAAAACCAACCAAATTCAATAAATTTGTATATAACATACCAAATAAAAATTTATCGAAAGACATAGGTTGCAGTTTTGATTTTTCTCCAAAAAATTAAAGATGCTTTATCTGCCATATACAATATAAAATAATTAGTAGAAATTCCAACCCAAAAACCAAACCCACGAAAACAATGTCAATATAAATGTAGAGATTAATCCAAATACTCAAAAGAAAATCAATTCTAAGCATAATAAAAAAATAAGATAGAAAGAAAAGCTCAGGCACATATGAAAGCAAATAAGAAATTCGAATTAAAGATAAAATTCATTAATAACAATATAAACAAATATCCACATATGTTGAATTGAAATTCTATTAATAATAATATAAAGGTGGTAATTGTTTTTTGAGTCCTATTTTCAACGTAAGTCTTTTTTTTTTTTTTAGTCCTATTAGAATATTTTGTTTTATTTATTCAAATAATACTGATGTGTAAAATTGTAGTGAAATTAAGAAAGAAAGACTTACCTGGCTCTTATTAATCTAATCATAATAGCGCTTGATTTCTTCATCGGTCATTTCATGCTTAGCTATATATTCATATACTTTGCCATCAATTATGACCATTTTTTCAAACTTACTACCCGTTCATGCAATTGTAGTCTATGCTGAATTGGAGATCGGTTTTTGGGTTTCTTTCTATTTGTGCAAAAGCGTGAGAGTGAGAGAATGAAAGGAGATTGGGAGATAAATCATAAAATTGTTGTGTTGTGGTCCTTGTGGACGTGGGGTGTGTTGTGCTCTTTTAGAGCCGAAAATTAGTAGTATTTATATGTTATCTTCTGGATGTATTAGACTTTGAATGATAGACAATCTCTTTTTAGGAGGGTAGAGATAGTAGCCTTTTTTTTTTTCCCTTTAGAAAGAGGAGCTTAATTATAATATTAATTAAACTATTAATTTAAGTAATGCTGATGTGGAAAATGGTGGTGCTTACTTAAAAATTCGGAGGTTTCAGTTTTATATATTGAATACTAGTCGCTAACACGTGCGATGCACGGGTTTATCTCATCTTTGAGTAGTTTTTGTTATAGACATGTGAGCTCAAGCTAATAGAGCATGTTCTCACTGTCAACAAATCTGCCAATAAGAAACATTACATACAAATCTCTGCATTGAAATAGACATTAAACATGTAATATGATTTTAGCTAATATGAACTTGGTTGATGAAAGTCATGTAAGACGTTTATAGATTGAAAGAAAAGAAGAAGAAAGTTGATAGTAAATTTTGAATAGAATAGAACTTCTCTATTTGTGGTCTACTCTCATAAAAAATAAAAATATTGAGAAAGTTGATATTACATTTTAAGCTTCTCTAATAAACTTATCATTAGCCCACACAGTAGAGAGCACACACATAATAATATTCCTGGCCAAATACTTGCGCAAACTCCAACAATGAATCTTACAAACCTCAAAGTTCATGAATATATCCTAACATAAAAATTGATAAGTAAAAATTTTAGTTTAAATTTTTTTTTTGTTTTAAATTCAATACTTGCAATGGAGGAAGGAGGATGTTTTGACATAAAAAGCAAACAAAAACCTACCCTTTAAACTATAGAAACTTGTTAGGTTCTAAAAGTTTAGAACAATTGGCAAATCGTGAGCACACAAGAACATGTAAGCTGCAGAAAGAAGATTTCAGAATCTGCCTGGTTCGATCGATCGAAAAACAGGCTCGACCGATCGAGAATCGTATCTGCAGAATTTTAAGTTGGCCCAAACAGCAGTTCTAGCCCATTAAGGATTAGGGTTTCAAATCTACTTCTCCCACTATATAAAGGAAACCCTAAGCACGTTTTTTAAAAGGTTTTTTAGAGAGAAAAGAGTGTGCCTCTTTTGTATTTAGGGTTTTGTTCCTAAAACCTCTCTTATTACTTCTACCGGTGTTGTTCCTTGAAGAATCTCAAGATCCGGTATTGTTGAAGTGGCTGCCTTCTCTAGTCATCAAAGGTGCTGATGATCTAAACCTTCAAGGGTGGTCTTGGAGTCACAAACAGGAGAGTTTGTGTTGCTAAACCTTTGAGTGGGATCTCAAAGTCACAAACGTGGGTGTTTGTGTTTTTGCAAAGATTAAAGAAAGAAGGAGTCCGTGGATCTCGGAGCTATCACGTGGTCGTGGTAGTAAGTTTCCTACACTTGGGTAGCAATAGGATGTTAGTGGTCTAAGTCGCTATTGTGTAAACTTTGATTCTTTCTAGTGGATTTGCTATTTTACCTTGAGGATAGCTAGGTTAAATCCTCCTCAGGTTTTTACCGATGTGGTTTCCTGGGTCATCATATCGTTGTGTTGTTTATTTTTCCGCTGCTTTACTTGATATGATTGTTATTGTTTTAACCTAGATCTGAATAATAAACCTAAGTATTCACTTGGTTAATTAATTAGGTTAAACAATCTAGTTTATAGGGGTCTAAACGAACTGACAAAACTTATTACCACAAAAAGAAATCATAAACATGCACATGTTTTTGAAATCAAACTAAAGAATTAGACAACATAGAATTAGACAAACTCATATGAAAAAAACACACACACACACACACATACCAAGATCTTTGTAGCTGTAGATTTAGATTCTAATAGTTATAAAACACCACCTTTAGAAGGTTTAGATTTTGATGGTTGTAGAACACCTTCAATTATCTACTCTCTATATACCAGATTATATGTAACATTAAGTGAGGAATACTGTAAAACATCATTGTACCTAAAAGAAAAATTAGATAAAACAATTACTAATTCTCTTACCTGCTAGGTAGTGCTCCTAAGAAACCTGCAAAATCAAAAGGAAAAAAAAAAAAAAAAAACATGAAGAACCATCAAACAAATGAAAAGAGGAGTTATATATTAATAACATATTTCATAATTTAAATCAAAATTCAAATCTACAAAGATGCATAATAAAGAAATCATAACCAAATACTTTCACCAACTTCAACAATAATCTTACAAACCTCAAAGTTCATGAATATATTCTAATATAAATTGATAAGTAAAAACTTTAGTTTAAAAGATTTTTTTATTTTAAATTCAATACTCACATAAAACAATTAGATAAAAATAATTACTACAAAGAATTAGAAAAACTCATATGAAAAAAAAAAATCACGTTCCAAGATGAAGGTTTGTAGTTGTATGTTATCGAAAAAAAGGTTTGTAGTTGTAAAATAACCACTAATTCTCTTACCTGCTAGGCTGTGTTCTTAGGAAACCTACAAAATCAAAAGGAAAAAAAAAAAAGAAAAACATGAAGATGGGCAAACGTTGCAAGAGTCAGTTTAAGCAATTGTCCTCTTCTTTTTGGATATAGTACAACCGTTGGACAAATTTGCAGATGGGCATACGAAATCAAAGAAGCCCTGCGTAGGTTCTTAAGGGAAGGGAAGAGTTCTAGGGTTTTTATGTTTTAGTAGTAGTATAATAGAGTGTAGTTTTAGTACCGCATCTTTTTTTAATTGAAAAAAATAAATTAGATTTAAAAATTATAAATAAAAAATGCTGATGTGTAAAATTGTAGAGAGGTCAACCAAAAGTCAAATGCTTGAGAGAGTTTGAGTTTAAATTGGACTTGTTAGAGAGATAGAATTTCATTCCTTTTTAAGTTTGGACTAAACAAAAATAATTTTATTTAAAAAAATGATAAAATATTGTGCTGACGTGGAAAATTGTGGGAGCTTTGGAGGCTTTGGTTTTATATATATAATATATATATATATATATATAAAATATATATATATATATATATATATATATAGATAATGATAATATATATATATATATGTATAGATAAAATGATAATTTTATTTAAATATTAATGATAATGATGAGTTTGAATTTGAGTTTGAGTTTAAGTTGAACTTGTTAGAAAGATAGCGTTTAACTCCTTATTAAGTTTGGACTAAACAAAAATAATTTTATTTAAATAAAATGATAATTTTATTTAAATATTGTGCTGACTTGGAAAATTGTGGGAGTTTCAAAAGTTTCGGTTTTATATATATATATATATATATATATATATTAGTATTAGTATTATGCCCATGCGATGCACGGCTTAATAAAAAAAATTATATATAAATTTTAAAAAATATATTTTTTGATAATATATTAAAATCTAATAAAAAATAGTAAAAATATTTTTAAAAATTAAGTTACATAGAAAATGTATATTATGGAACTTTTTTTTTTTTTGCAAAAATGATATTGTAAAATATTTTTAAAAATTATGATAAGTTTTAAATTTCTAAAAGCTCTTAGTAGTAAAATTGTAATTATATATATATATATATATATATATATCACTTGAAAATATTTCCATTATACTTGCTAACATGCATGCATAGTAGCAGAAGAACTAATCATATATAAATTTCTTGTATAAATGACCAAAAAAAAATTCCATAAATTACAAAAATGTAAGTATTTAGATTGTAATGTAAATATTTACCTATAAATTACCAGTCATGGCCATTTTAATGTTGCCATAAGTGAGGAAATAATCTGCATAATTAATTAAGAACACCAAATCAAAAAAATACATCAATAATTAAGATGAATTGTATTATGTAAAATATCTTTAAAAATCATAGAATTTAAGTAATATTTGAACTACATTAATAGAAAAATTGAAACACAAAAAAAAAAAAGAAAAAGAAAAAGAAAAAGAAGATAGCTATTTTCATGGAAAAAGCCATCAAATCCTTTCTTCTACAGTTCTTCACTTAATTTTGGTTTTTTATTGATTGATATTAGCATTCTTAAATAGTAGAGTAGAGTAGACTTAGTAGAGTTTTAGTTTAACTCAATTTCTCTTGGATCAAACTTAATTTGTGGAGGTGTAAAAAATAATTGTTGTTTTAGTTATTTATTTATTTATATATACGTGCAGCAATAGGTGTAGATATTTAAATGAAAAAAAAAGGGATTAGATGAAGATGAAGATTTTGGATTGTAATCAAATTAAAAGAAAATAGAGATAAAGAAAAGAATTTGGATTGTAGTTAAATTAAGATTTTTATCAACTTAGAAATAATAGAAGAAGAAGATAAGAAAAAAAAAATTATATCCATTTAGTAGACTTATGGCTTGTTTGGAAGTTTAGAGAGGGAGGAGAGTAAAGGGGAGTAGAGGGAAGGAGAGTAGTGGGGAGGAGAGTAGAGGAGAATGATTTCCCTCTACATTGTTTGGATGTTTTTAAAATTAGGGAAGTGGAAGGGGGTAATTAGCCTTTTAGAAAGGGTAATTTTGTTAATTTAGAAAGGGTAATTTAGGGAATTCATTTGGTCAATAACTTATCTATTCTACTCTCCCTCCAAATCTCTCCAATTTGGAGGAATTAAAAATGAGGGGTTAGAGGGAGTTGAAACCCCTCCAAATCCCTCACTCTCCTTCCTTAAAAAACTTCTAAACAAGGTAATTGAATTACTCTCTCTCCCTCTACTCTACTCCCCCTCCTTTTTTTAACTCCCAAATATGCTATTAGAGTTTTAGTTTAACTCAATTTCTCCTGGATTCAACTTAATGAGGTGTGAAAAATATCATGTTTTTTTTTTAAAATGTTTTTTACGTGCAGCAATAGGTGTAGTAATTTAAATGAAAAAAAAAAAAGGATTAGATGAAGATGAAAATTTTGGATTATAATAAAAAATTATATATAAATTTTAAAAAATATATTTTTTGATAATATATTCAAATCTAATAAAAAAATATTAAAAATATTTTTAAAAATTAAGTTACATGGAAAATGTATATTATGTAACTTTTTTCTTTTTGCAAAAAAGATATTATAAAATATTTTTAAAAATTATGATAAATTTTAAATTTCTAAAAGCACTTAGTAGTAAAATTGTAATTATATATATATATATATATATATATATATATAGCACTTGAAAATATTTCCATTATACTTGCTAACATGCATGCATAGTAGCAGAAGAACTAATCATATATAAATTTCTTGTATAAATGACCAAAGAAAATTCCATAAATTACAAAAATGTAAGTATTTAGATTGTAATGTAAATGTTTACCTATAAATTACCAGTCATGGCCATTTTAATGTTGCCATAAGTGAGGAAAGAACTTGCATAATTAATTAAGAACACCAAATCAAAAAATACATCAATAATTAAGATGAGTTGCATTATGTAAAATATTTTTAAAAATCATAGAATTTAAGTAATATTTGAACTACATTAATAGAAAAATTGAAACGCAAAAAAAAAAAAAAAAAAAAGAAAGAAAAAAAAAGAAAAAGAAGATAGCTTTTCTCATGGAAAAAGCCATCAAATCCTTCCTTCTATAGTTCTTCACTTAATTTTGGTTTTTTATTGATTGATTATAGCATTCTTAAATAGTAGAGTAGAATAGACTTGGTAGAGTTTTAGTTTAACTCAATTTCTCTTGGATCAAACTTAATTTGTGGAGGTGTAAAAAATAATTGTTGTTTTAGTTATTTATTTATTTATATATACGTGTAGCAATAGGTGTAGATATTTAAATGAAAAAAAAAAGGATTAGATGAAGATGAAGATTTTGGATTGTAATCAAATTAAAAGGAAATAGAGATAAAGAAAAGAATTTGGATTGTAGTTAAATTAAGATTTTTATCAACTTAGAAATAATAGGAGAAGAAGATAAGAAAAAAAATTATATTCATTTTGGTAGACTTAGAGTTTTAGTTTAACTCAATTTCTCTTAATTGGATTCAACTTAATGAGGTGTGAAAAATATCATGTTTTTATAAAAAAAAATATTTTTTTTTACGTGTAGCAATAGGTGTAGTAATTTAAATGAAAAAAAAAAGGATTAGATGAAGATGAAGATTTTGGATTGTAATCAAATTAAGAAGGAATAGATGAAGAAAAGAATTTGGTTTGTAATTAAATTAAGATTTTTGTCAACTTAGTAATTTTAGAAGAAGAAGATAAAAAAAAATTGTATCTTCTTTTTAAAATCTAAAAATCTAACAAAATTTCTTCAGTTTGGTGCTGCCACTTGGCGCAACCACGGCGTCTAAACCCAACTTTTATTATATATAATACTAGTCGCCAACCCATGCAATACACGGGATAGTTAAATAAAAATTAAAAGTATTTATTTTACTTAAAGGTTTATGACTTAACTTTTAAAAATGTATTACTTGAAAATGAATGAAAATAAGTAATTTTTTGTTCAATATAATGATTTAGAATTTTTTTTTCTTTCATATTATTGGTTTTACATAACATATTCCAACATGGGCTATTCTGTAGTGATGACTTTACATAATACTCAAATGCAATTAAATCTACTATCCACTGTCAATTTAATCAATGTTATCTTGATAGTAGATCTACAAATTGCATTATCATATTCTTGGAGTTTGTCATATCATTATTATTATCTATATATAATATAAAACTGAAAATTTTGACTTTTTGAGAGACTTACATTAGAATTATGATTAAAAAAATAATTATATTATTTTTAATTAGACCTTGCGTTAGAAATTTTTTTTTTTTTAAAAAGGACTCACTTTAGGTTCTTTTTTTTTTTTAAAAAGACTCACCTAAAAAATTAAAAAAACTTTAGGATTAAGGAAAAAAGAGATAGAGACTCCTATTAGGACTCTTTCACTATTTAGTTTAAAAATTTTTTTTTTTTATAAATTATATTGATGAGAGAGAGAGAGAGAGAGAGAGAGAGAGAGAGAGAGACTCATATTAGGACTCTCTCACTATTTAGTTTTATAAATTAAAATGATGATGTGAAAAATTGTGGGAGCTTTAGAGGCTTCGGTTTTATATATATATATATATATATATATATATTGTGGGGACGATGGGCTGCTAGCAAAGATGGGCCAAAACAAGCGTTGGGCCGACAAAGATAATGGGCTCAGAGGTTCCTACCCACCCGTATAGCGCGCCTACTGGCCCAAGCCGAGGACTGAGGAACGTCCGAGGATAGTTCACCTCGGAATATTATTGCCGAGGTGATGCTCGAAGCTCTGCCAACCAGGAGAACCTCCTGGGGAACCTCACTGGGCGAGAACGGTTCTGTGGAGACGTACACTAGAAGAAAGCCCCCAAAATATCAAGGAAGGCTGCCAACACCGCATTGAATGCCCCACAACTAATCCCCTGGCCGCATTGATGTGGAGGGGACATTTGAACAGCGGTGAATAGTTTCGTCGTTTCTAGGAGGTAAGTTCTGAAAAAAGTTGGGGGGACAGGTGTCCAAAGACAAAGGAAAAAATCCACACGTGGATGGCCAAGAAAGGAGGGAAGGAAGTATAAAAGGTGAGGGAGAAGGAAGGATAAGGGAGCTTTTGGGCTAAAAAAACAAAAATAGGAAAGGAAAAAAAAGAGAGTTATCCTCGGACGTAGAACATCATTAACACGGCCAGTCAAAACCTAGACTTTCATGATGGTGGATGATCTAGTCCCAACCAGTTGATAATCTAAATCATTCATAGCCCAGTCCTTCTCAACCTACTCTTTACAAATTCATTGTTTAGGGGCCCTTTTGGGCAAATCCAACCATCTTTGGGCCAGAACCACGAATTGTGTCCCTACAATTGGCGCCGTCTATGGGAAGGGCTAATTGACTAGAAGAGTTAGATTCGTTAACATGGCTGGCTCAGGTCCACACCACCCAGAATCTTTGGGATCTCAAAGAGACGAACACTTCCAGGAAGGCCAGGAAGGAAGCGTGCATACCACCTGTTCTGGCGAGGGTCAATCTAGGGGCGATAATCATGTCTCACAGGACAACCGTGCTAAAGCCATGCAGAAGGAGATTGACCACTTGAGGAGGAAGTTGCGGCGGGAGCGAAGGAAGAGGAGTCCTTCGGGTTCTGATCCTTCTTCCGATGGTGGGGGAGATGACAACTACAGACACAGGTCACGTACGCCCTCAAGCGAGACCTTCTCGTATGAGGAGGACAATCGCCGAGAACGCAGGGGAGGAGGCGCGTCTTCTAGAGGATTGGGAAACAACGCCATGAGCAAGGCGCTTGATCGGATATCCAAATCCCCCTTTACACGCCGGATTGATGCAGGGCGACTCCCCAAGCGTTTCACCCAACCGACGTTCACCCTCTACAACGGCTGTACCGACCCGGTTGAGCATGTCAGCTATTTTAATCAGAAAATGGTGGTATACTCTCATAATGAGACCTTGATGTGCAAGGTGTTCCCCTCCAGTCTGGGACCTGTGGCGATGAGATGGTTTGACGGCCTCAGAACGGTTTCCATCAACTCTTTCTAGGAGCTCTCTCAAGCTTTTGGATCCCGCTTCATCACGAACAGTATGGTTCCTCGGCCTTTGGATTCCTTGCTGTCTTTATCCATGAGAGAAGGAAAAACCCTGAAAACCTATTCGGACCGGTATTGGGAGATGTTCAACGAGATCGAGGGAGATTTCGATGATGTGGCCGTCAGAACCTCTAAGGTCGGTCTGCCTGCCGACCACGGTTTACGGAGATCCCTGACAGGAAAGCCAGTCGTCAGTGTCCGTCAGCTCATGGACCGCATTGACAAGTATAAGAAAGTTGAGGAAGATCAGCTGCAAGAGAAAGGGAAGGGTAAGGTTATCCCTCAGGAGAGAAGGGATTTCAGGTCGGATCGTTATGGCAATAACCGACCTCGGCGGGAATTTGGAGGGGAAGCTGGGTCTAGAGCCACCCAAACTGTTAACACTGTGTTCCGAGAACCAGTGCATCAGGTCTTGGAGAAGATTAAGAACGAGCCATACTTTAGATGGCCGAACAAGATGAGCGGAGACTCCTCGAAACGTAACCAAAGCCTGCATTGTCAGTATCATAGAGAACCCGAACATACGACCGAGGATTGCAGGACTCTATGGAGCCATTTGCAACAACTGATCCGAGAAGGCAGGTTGAAACAATTCCTATTTCAGCTTAACGGACAGGGAGGCCAAACCGGCGCAGGGGTTCCAGGCAATAATTCCTCGAGACCTCCCTTAGGAACAATCAATGTCATCCTCGCCGCACCGGGCAGGACAGGGTCGTATCCCCCCAGGGTTATGACGGTGGCTGGAGCGTATCCTGGGGATCCCGGGCAGGAGCCGAAGAGGGCCAGATTGAGTCCCCATCCAATGCTGAGCTTCTCGGACGAGGACAAGGCTGGGATCATACAGCCCCACGATGATGCACTGGTGATAACTCTTAGGATAGGGGGCTATGATGTGAAAAGAGTACTGGTTGATCAAGGCAGTGGGGCTGAAATTATGTACCCAGACCTGTATAGGGGCCTCAATCTCAAGCAGGAGGATCTGACCAGCTACGAATCACCTTTGGTCGGTTTTGATGGGAGAGTAGTTGTTCCAAGGGGACAGATCAGATTGCCAGTTCAGGCTGGCTCGGAGGTGGTGGAGGTAGACTTTATTGTGGTGGACGCCTTCTCCCCATATACAGCTATCATGGCGTGACCTTGGCTTCACGCCCTTGGGGCAGTTTCATCCACCCTTCACCTCAAAGTCAAATACCCATCCGGGGATCAAGTTGAGGAGTTGCTTGGTAGTCAGGCCGTGGCCAGGCAGTGTCTAGTGGCGGCCATTATGCACCAACCAGAATCAGGATCCTCGGCCCTCGCCAGCGAGGATCCCTAGCAATTAAAGTCAACGGCCCTAATGTCCAAGGTGGAGGCCGAGGAGGCGAGGTGTGAGGAACTGGTGAAAATTCTTATCGATGGGGACTCAGAGAAATTTTTTCAAATCGGCGCCCAACTGCCTATTTTAGAGAGAGAAGAGCTATTGCATTTCCTGCGGCGCAATATCGACGTATTTGCTTGGAATGCCTATGAGGCCCCAGGGGTGGATCCAAATTTCATCTGCCACCGTTTGAATGTAAGTCCGTCTGCTCTTCCTAAAAAACAGCCTCCTCGACGCTCCTCGAGGGAACATTCCGATGCTGTTAAAGAAGAGGTGGATAAACTTAAGCAGGCTGGGGCTATCAAAGAGGTGTTCTACCCCGACTGGCTAGCTAACACCGTAGTGGTGAAGAAAAAGAATGGCAAATGGCGTGTGTGCGTGGATTACTCGGATCTGAATAAAGCCTGTCCAAAGGATCCTTTCCCCATGCCTCGAATTGATCAACTGGTGGATGCAACCGTGGGACATCCCCGGATGAGTTTCTTGGACGCCTTCCAAGGCTATCACCAGATACCTCTAGCCGTGGAAGACCAGGAGAAGACGGCTTTTGTCACTCCAGTTGGCAATTACCACTACAAAGTGATGCCATTTGGACTCAAAAATGCGAGGTCCACGTATCAGAGGATGATGACCAGAATGTTCGAGCCTCGGCTGGGCAAGAATATAGAAATCTACATTGATGATATGGTGGTCAAGAGCAGGCAGGAGTCCGACCACATCGTCGATCTCGAAAGCATTTTTGAAATCCTCAGAGGGCACAGATTACGGCTCAACGCCTCTAAATGTTCTTTTGGGGTGGGCTCAGGGAAGTTCCTCGGCTACATGGTCACTCACCGCGGAATTGAAGTGAACCCAAACCAAATTCAGGCCATTAATAGATTACAACCACCTCGGAATCCCAAAGAGGTGCAGAGGCTGACGGGAATGATCGCTGCTCTCAATCGCTTTATAGCCCGGTCCGCAGACAGGTGCAGACCCTTTTATCTTCTGTTGAATAAGTGGAAGGACTTTGAGTGGACCGAGGAATGTGCTTCAGCCTTCCAGCAATTGAAAGACTATCTTTCTCGGCCACCGATAATGTCCAGACCTGAAGTGGACGAGGTCTTATTTGCTTATATCGCGATGGCCGCTTATGCGGTCAGCTTGGTATTACTAAGGGTTGACAATGGGGTACAGAGGCCCGTGTATTATATTAGCAAGTCTCTCCACGAGGCTGAGGTCAGATACTTGCCGTTGGAGAAGGCCGTCCTGGCCGTGGTGCATGCCACCCGCAAACTGCCGCATTACTTTCAGGCGCATACGGTTGTTATCTTAACCCAACTACCGCTCAAAGCCTTGCTTCGAAGCGCTGATTATACGGGGAGAATTGCGAAGTGGGGGACTAAGTTGGGGGCCTACGACATCAAGTACATGCCCCGCACCTCCGTAAAGGGCCAGGTCATCGCGGACCTTCTAGCTGAGTTTGCTGAGACCCCGTTGGAAGAGGATGAAAATGATCATCGCATGGATGAAAATTTAGTTGGAGTGACCTCCATAGAACGGGTATCACCATGGAGGCTATATGTTGATGGCACGTCGAACCTCAAGGGATCCGGAGTGGGGCTAGTTCTAATCTCGCCCGAGAATATCACGATTGAGAAGTCGTTAAGACTTGGGTTCTCCGCCACGAATAATGAGACAGAGTATGAGGCCCTGCTAGTCGGTATGGCCATGATCCAACGGATGGGAGGAAAGGACGTAAACATATTCTCGGACTCCAGATTGGTGGTAGGCCAAGTCCGAGGAGAGCTAGAAGCCAGGGACCCAAGGATGCAAGAGTACCTTAGCCAGGTCAAACACCTACAATCTGGTTTCAAGTCTTTCAACTTGATGCAGATCCCCAGAAGCAGAAACGCATAAGCTGATTCCCTTGCGACGTTGGCAACATCCTCGGCGCAGTGTTTGCCGAGGGTGATTCTTGTTGAGGATCTCTTACAACCCCATCGGTTGGGGAAAGGGGTGTCAGCCATTCACCAGGCAGAAGCGGCTCCCAGTTGGATGGACCCCATTGTGCATTTTCTCAAGGACGACTTATTACCTGAAACGAAGTTGGAGGCTGACAAAATACGGAGAAAGGCATCTCGGTTCTGACTGTCCGAGGATCTGAAACTCTACAAGAGGTCCTTTTCTGGACCATACTTATTGTGCGTACACCCCGAGGCTGTCGAGGTTCTCCTGGAGGAATTTCACGAGGGAATCTGTGGGAGCCACACGGGGGGCAGATCCCTATCTCATCGAGCCCTCACCCAGGGGTATTGGTGGCCCAACATGCATAGGGAAGCTCAGGAATATGCGAGGAAGTGCGACCAATGCCAGAGGTTCGCACCGAGCATCCATCAGCCGGGAGGAGAGCTTAATCCCTTATCCAGTCCATGGCCCTTTGCCCAATGGGGTTTGGATATTGTTGGACCTTTTCCGAAGGCAGCAGGGAATAAAAAATACCTAGTGGTCGGCACAGATTACTTCACTAAATGGGTCGAAGTAGAGCCATTGGCCAATATCCGAGATGCCGACATGAAGAGGTTCATTTGGAAGAATATCATTACCCGGTTCGGAGTCCCGCACACACTCATCTCCGACAACGGACTTTAGTTCGACAGCAAGTCTTTCCGAAGATACTGCTGCAAACTAGGAATAACAAACCGGTACTCCACCCCAGCCTACCCTCGAGGGAATGGACAAGCCGAGGCCACAAACAAAGTTATTGTAAATGGACTTAAGAAGAGGTTGGACGACTCCAAGGCCAAATGGGTCGAAGAATTACCACACGTACTGTGGACCTACAGGACCACTCCTCGGAAGTCTACAGGCGAAACTCCCTTTTCATTGACTTATGGAGCCGAGGCAGTTATTCCATTGGAGACGGGCTTCCCTACACTAAGGACTAGCTCTTTCACTCCGGATAGCAACGACAATCTACTTGAGAAAAGTCTGGACCTGATTGAGGAGAGAAGAGAATGTGCCATGGTCCGGTTGGCCTCTTACCAGCATAAGCTCAAGCGGGGGTATGATGCAAATGTAAAGTCAAGGCCTTTAGCGCCTGGGGATCTGGTGTTGAGGAAAGTTGTCGGCTCCGCAAAGAACCCCTCTTGGGGAAAACTGGGACCAAACTGGGAGGGGCCGTACCAGATCACGTCCGTAGCCGGGATAGGGGCGTATTACCTACAGGATTTAGAAAACAGAACAATGTTGCATCCTTGGAATGTAAACAACCTGAAAAGGTACTATTATTAATAAAAATGCCCTTTATCTTTTTCTTACCCAATTATATCATGTATGATTCTCGGTTATACTTATCATGTTTCTAAGTATTAAACTGATTCAAGCTACGCCTGGTTCCTCGGACCACCTGCCTTGAAGAAATTAATACTGTTTGTCATTTTTTTTCCTAAGTATTAAACTGATTCAAGCTACGCCTGGTTCCTCGGACCACCTGCCTTGAAGAAATTAATACTGTTTGTCATTTTTTCCAAAGTATTAAACAGATCCAAGCTAAGCCTGGTTCCTCGGACCATCTGCCTTGGAAAAATTAATACGATTCATTCCTTTCCTAAGTATTAAACAGATCCAAGCTAAGCCTGGTTCCTCGGACCATCTGCCTTGGAAAAATTAATACGATTCATTCCTTTCCTAAGTATTAAACTGATTCAAGCTACGCCTGGTTCCTCGGACCACCTGCCTTGAAGAAATTAATACTGTTTGTCATTTTTTCCAAAGTATTAAACAGATCCAAGCTAAGCCTGGTTCCTCGGATCATCTGCCTTGGAAAAATTAATACGATTCATTCCTTTCCTAAGTATTAAACTGATTCAAGCTATGCCTGGTTCCTCGGACCACCTGCTTTGAAAAAATTAATACTACTTGTTATCTTTTCTAAGTATTAAACTGATTCAAGCTACGCCTGGTTCCTCGGACCACCTGCCTTGAAGAAATTAATATTGTTTGTCATTTTTTCCTAAGTATTAAACAGATCCAAGCTAAGTCTGGTTCCTCGGACCATCTGCCTTGGAAAAATTAATACGATTCATTCCTTTCCTAAGTATTAAACTGATTCAAGCTACGTTTGGTCCCTCGAACCACTCGCCTTGAAATAAATTGAGTACTACTTATCATGTTTTCTAAGTATTAAACAAGTCCAATCAACGCACGCTTCCTCGGACCGTCTGTCTTGGTGAGGTTAATATTACGCGATTCCTAATACGGGCCTTATCTTGCCCCAAGCAAATAGGTTTTTTCTTCTACGGAAATTAACTGTACAACGTCATCTTAAGCATAGACAAAAATAAACATCGTGACTATTTGTACATGATCACAATAATAAAAATGAACTCTTGCAAATCTTTCATTTATAATATGCCTTTTAATAAGGTCTGTTAAGTACAAAAAGAGCCAACTCTAAAAAAAAAAAAAAAACATTACAACAACTTCGAAAGACTAAATCAAAAAGCAATGATAAACTACGCTAAAACTTATTTCTTCTTAATAATTATCTTCTCCTTCGGAGGAGGAGGGTCGACCTGAGCCCCTGCAGCATCCGAGTTTCCTTGTCCCTTGCCGACTTGATCAGTTGTGGCAGGCAGAGGGTGGCTAACCAAAACTATTTCCAACCCCTTGCCTGCGTCCTTCTCGATGGTGTCGTCCGGAATTACGATCGGAGGGTCCGAGGCCTTCATACTTGGTCCCGACTCGGTTTGTCCCTCCGGCTCGGACCCTACTTCGGATGGCGCAGAGGTCTTGGTTGTCTTTACCTCGCCCGCCTCGGCCTTTACGGGAACAGGATCAAGCCGAAGAAGAGAAGGGAGCGAAGGCCGGATTGCTGCGGGGTAGTACACGCTCTCTGCCTTCCGCAGTGCAGATGAAGCCTCAACCCCGGCCTGGTTGAGAGCCTCTAGCCACACTTGCCGGCAATAAGTGCGGCATACCCCGGAAACCTCGGCCCTAAGGGCTTCCTCGGTCTCAGCTACACCGACGTCGTAGCCTTCCTGCTCGGCTTGATCCCGCGCCTTCTCAGCCTCTTCTCTGGCTGCCTCGGACTCAGCCAGCTTTTTCTGCAGCGCCAACACTTGCGCTTTAGAGGCTACCAGTTCGTCCTCGACGCGCCGTAGAAGTACCCTTTGGCTTTCTGCCTGCTTCTCCGCATTGTCAAGCGCGGCCGCTGCACTTTTCCTTCCCCTCTCCTCCTCTACAAGTTTCTTTTTTGTTTCTTGTAGATTCCTCTCAGTTGTCTTCAGGTTATCCTCGGCATCATTCCGCTTCGCTTCCTCCTCCTTCATTTGGCGATGGCAGTAGTTGACCATCTCCTCGGCTCGGAAGGAAGCTTGGACGGCCTGACAAAAAAAAAGAAGGGACAAAAACACGATCAAAGGACTTAGATAAAACACAAAAAAAAGGGGAAAAAAGAAGAACAAAGCTTACCATGCCCAGGTACCTCTTCAAACTGAGGAAGACCTCATGCCTCCTCAGGTTTCGGAGCTCGGCCATATCCTCGGGGAGCAGCAACGCTTGCTCCACCGCATCGGCCACATACCCTCCTTTACCCCCTTGGTAATCACGAATGGAGGCGGTGGCCGGAAGAGGGGCGCCATCCAGCATGGGCGCCGGCAACCACGCCTCAGGGGTTATTGACGGGCTGCTCCTCCTCTCCATTTCTCTGTACCCTGTCCGGGGGTGCTTGCCCCTCTTTGAGACTCATCTTCTTGGGCAGGCAAAGCCTTCCCAGCATCCACGGGTTCCTTACCCTTCGCCTCCCTTTTCCTCTTCAACTCAGCAGGATGCAATCCGAGAGTCTGAGTTGGAGTAGGAACGACAGGTGGCAAGGAAGGGGGCTTCACTTGTGTTGCCTTAGGTGGCTCAGTCCGCCCGGGCTGGGATTCAATTAGGTCTAGCAGACTAGACCTTGGCTTCCTCTGGATGCCCATCTCGTCGTTCACCTCAGCTGGTTGGGGAATTGGGTCAGGGATCGGATCCTCTGCAGACAAATCCTGGCCAAAGACTTCAAACTCGTCCTCAGATTCTGAACTATCCTCGGCGGCTGAAGGATGGAGCGCTAGGGACGCCTCTGGCTTCTTTGGAATGCCGTCAAGAATGGCTGTGGTTGCAAGAGTCTCCCTTGGGATTGGGCCGGGAAGCAGAAATCCGGGCTCGGCTACGCTGATTTGCCGAAGACGGGGGTCCCGGGCCTTGATAACGCACTTCGGCGCCTGGAATGCAGTAGAGATGGGAGTGTACTGAAGGATGAGATGCGCCGCTCTCAGCTGGCCGTCCGAGTGCACGAACACCTCGGACCTTAATATTTTGTCGAGGCTTTTTTGGTTAACCAAGCCGAGGTTAGGGACGCTTGAATTCTTATCTGTTCATTTAACACAGGAAACTCATTAGTAACCAGAAACAAAAAAAAAAAAGGTAACGGCAGTAGTAACAAATAAACAAATGATGCAAATATCAGGCTATGAAAGAAGCCATTTCACAAACAGGTGAGATCCATAAGCCTAGACTCGGTAACCCCACCTGGCTTCCCCTCTCTCGTTGGGCAATGGAGGCCGTCATGCCAGTCACCTGATACGATCAGGAAATCCTTGTTCAACCCTTTATTGGAATCGGGAAGGCACTGGATGAGTCGGACCTCGTTGTACCTAGACTTAAGGTAATAACCTTGACCCCTAAGATGGTGGAGGTTGTAGACCCAGTTCACGTCGTGATGGGTCAATCCTGGCCCTAACTTCTCGTTCAGGGCATCCACACAACCAAGGATCCTGAACATGTTAGGAGCGCACTGGGTAGGCGCTAACCTATGGGCGATGAGGTAGTCCCTAGTGACCGGCCTCATGGGAATCCTCATTCCCCCCTCTACGAAGGCAATCATTGGGATTACCACTTCCCCCTCATGCCTATTCTCATGCCACTTGCCCTCTTCGCAGTATCTAATCTCAACTCCCGCTGGAATCTTATACTGAACCTTGAAATTTTCTATAGCCTCCCTGGATTCTACCAAATACTTAAATCTACCCATTTCTAAGGAAACCTCGCAAGAATATCAAAGAATTGGGGGAAAGGAACAGAGCCGAGGAGGAAAGAAGTGTGAAGAACAGAAGACTATATAACAAAAGAAGAAATTTAAAGACTCAAATGACTTACACGAATGAAATAGGTCTCCTCGGACTGGCTTCTAGAATTTGTAAGAAAGCAAGTGAATGGATAGTTGGCAGGTTCAATGAAGGCGCACTATAACTCGATGCAGGTTAAGGTGAAGTAAATGATTAAGAAAAAAGGGAATTTATATCGAAGAACCGTAAGGAAGTGGGAAAAGCCTCGCCCATACCCACAAAAAATGCCCAGCCGTACGATATCCATCTCACCGTAGAACGTGAGAGGGCAAGAAGCCGTCAGAATTAAACAAACGCGCGTCTCGAGGGTTACGTCATCAGGAACGCGCTCTGGGAAGTCAAAAAGACCCTCTGGCGGACTAGACAAGTCCGAAGTAGATTATGTCAGCAACAGGGGCATCGAAATCCTCCTTTCTGTCCGAGGACCCAGAAAGAAGTATCTCGAGGGGCTATTGTGGGGACGATGGGCTGCTAGCAAAGATGGGCCAAAACAAGCGTTGGGCCGACAAAGATAATGGGCTTAGAGGTTCCTACCCACCCGTATAGCGCGCCTACTGGCCCAAGCCGAGGACTGGGGAACGTTTGAGGATAGCTCACCTCGGAATATTATTGCCGAGGTGATGCTCGAAGCTCTGCCAACCAGGAGAACCTCCTGGGGAACCTCACTGGGCGGGAACGGTTCTATGGAGACGTACACTAGAAGAAAGCCCCCAAAATATCAAGGAAGGCTGCCAACACCGCATTGAATGCCCCACAACTAATCCCCTGGCCGCATTGATGTGGAGGGGACATTTGAACAGCGGTGAATAGTTCCGTCGTTTCTACGAGGTAAGTTCTGGAAAAAGTTGGGGGGACAGGTGTCCAAAGACAAAGGAAAAAATCCACACGTGGATGGCCAAGAAAGGAGGGAAGGAAGTATAAAAGGTGAGGGAGAAGGAAGGATAGGGGAGCTTTTG
The DNA here is from genome assembly GCA_033629205.1 of Lithocarpus polystachyus. Taxonomy (NCBI): domain Eukaryota; kingdom Viridiplantae; phylum Streptophyta; class Magnoliopsida; order Fagales; family Fagaceae; genus Lithocarpus; species Lithocarpus polystachyus. The sequence goes on along the minus strand of CM066170.1, from coordinate 21,046,482 downwards.
GGCTAAAAAAAACAAAAAAAGGAACGGAGAAAAAAGAGAGTTATCCTCGGACGTAGAACATCATTAACACGGCCAGTCAAAACCTAGACTTTCATGATGGTGGATGATCTAGTCCCAACCAGTTGATAATCTAAATCATTCCTAGCCAGTCCTTCTCAACCTACTCTCTACAAATTCATTGTTTAGGAGCCCTTTTGGGCAAATCCAACCATCTTTGAGCCGGAACCACGAAATTGTGTCCCTACATATATATATATATATATATATATATATATATAGATAATAATATCTATATATAATATAAAACTGAAAATTTTAACTTTTTAAAAGATTTACGTTAGAATTGGAATTAAAAAAAATAAATTTTTTTTTTTAAATTAGACCTCACGTTAGTTTTTTTTTTTTTTTTAAGGGCTCACTTTAGGTTAAAAAAAAAAGACTCACGTGAAAAAGAAAAAGAAAAAAAGAGAGACACCTATTAGGATTAAGGAAAAAAGAGAGAGACTCTTATTAGGACTCTCTCACTATTTAGTTTAACAAATTAAAATTTTTTATAAATTAAAATGATGAGGAAAAAAGAGGGAGGGAGACTCCTGTTAGGACTTTCTCACTATTTAGTTTTAAAAATTAAAAAAAAATTTAATTAAAATGATGATGTGGAAAATTGTAAGAGTTTCAGAGGCTTCGGTTTTTAATATATATATATATATATATAATATCTATATATAATATAAAACTGAAAATTTTAACTTTTTAAAAGACTTACGTTAGGATTAGGATTAAAAAAATAATTTTTTTTTAAATTAGACCTCACGTTAGTTTTTTTTTTAAGGGCTCACTTTAGGTCAAAAAAAAAAAAAAAAAAAAGACTCACGTGAAAAAAAAGAAGAGGGACTCTTATTAGGATTAAGAAAAAAGATAGAGACTTCTATTAGGACTTTCTCACTATTTAGTTTAACAAATTAAAATTTTTTATAAATTAAAATGATGAGGAAAAAAGAGGGAGAGAGACTCCTGTTAGGACTCTCTCATTATTTAGTTTTAAAAATTAAAAAAAATTATAAATTAAAATGATGATGTGGAAAATTGTGGGAGTTTCAGAGGCTTCGGTTTTTAATATATATATATATATATATATAGATGATATGATATATAGATGATCTTGCGAATATTTTAAAAAATAAATTACATTATATATAATTTATTCTTATGAGAACTTTGTTGTAACAAATGATTAATTCTAATATATATAATATTGCAAAACAGTTTAAAAATAAATTATATATCATATATGCCATTACAAAATATATACATATTGTTGCACATCGCAACTAATCTATATATTACTAAAAGCTGAAGTGTAGTATTTAATGTTGCTACGCTTCAGTTAAGCCACCTCATCCTCCACCTCATACTTAAACTTTATGATTTCTCTCTATTTTTTATATTGAAAAAAAAATGAGATATAGATCATGGGGAAACATGTTGATACTTAGCCAATGCCCAGTGAATATGCAAGACAAGGGTGTGCAAACTATCAAGAATTCAATTCCACTATTGATTATTGCTTACAAGAGGAATTTTTCGATTCTTTATTGAAATTTTGGGAAATCAATTTTGTTAGGTTCTAAGACCATAGGGACTAATGAATTAGAACTTCAATTTTTTTATGTTGGCAAACCATGTTCAAACATTTAGTCTAGGTTTCGGCTTGCTCAAAGTATGTTTATTTGTAAAATTAGAATCGAGTGATTACAGAATTTATTGGACTAAATCTGCAAGGCTTGATCAATCGAAAATTAGACTCCATCGATCGAACCACGTGCAAATTTATTTTTCTGCTGAATTTCCAATTCAGCCCAAGCCCGTGTAATGTGTAGGGTTTTATGTTTTACTCCTAGTATAAAAGGAAAAACCCTAACTACGTTTTAGAAGTCTTTTATGTGATGTGTGTTGAATCTCTTGTGAGATATAGAGGTGTTTACCTTCATACACACTTAGGGTTATCAAGATTCATATCAAGAACTTGGTGATCGTTTCAGTTGCTGCATAAAGAATTTAAAGAAGATCCGAAACCTTTGAGTGGAGTCTCAAAGTCATAAGTAGGAGAACTTGTGGTTGCAGTAGATAAAGGAAAGAAGTAGTCTGTGGACTCGGAACTGTCACATTCTATTGTACAAACTTCAATTCTTTCATAGTGGATCTGTTTTACCTTGAGGATACCTAGGTTAAATCCTCCCCAGGTTTTTTATGGGTTTAGTATTCCTAGATTATCATATCGTGTGTCATTTATATTTTCGCATTACTTGCATGATATGATTTTCTTGTGTTAACCTAGATCTGAATAATTTATTTAAGTAATCACTTGACTAAATAACTAGGTTAAACAACTTGTGTTTTAAGGGGTCTAAAAACGTACAAATTTCTTTTACATATCATTCTTGATTTTTGTTTAGGTGTGTTTCACAATGTTGAATTATCACCATATTTGTATCACAACTTCTAATGACTTTATGAATGGTTAGTATTTTTTGTTTAACGTTAAGACTAAATGCTAATTTGCTTACAATGTGCATGATGTTATATTTCTAGAAGGTACCCAACCAATCAATGTAACTCATGTTTTTTTTAAATAATAATAATTCTATGTTTTTTCAATTAGTCACAATACAAATTGTTTTTTTTTTTTTTACCAACCATTGGCACTGGCTCCCCTATTTATGTGTTTAGGAATATTCCTGAACTATTCTCTCGGCTATGTATTTTGACATATTTTCTTTACATATATGAATTTTGGTTTGTAAAAAATGCATGCCTTTATTATTTTTGAGGTATCTCTCTCTCTCTCTCTCTCTCTCTCTCTCTCTCTCTCTCTCTCTCTCTCATCACATTATTCTTATGTGTATCATGTTTGTATTTATCTATCTAACTTATATGTATATATATATATATATATATAAAAATAATCTTTTGATGTCTTTTTTTTTTTTTCTTCTGCCCTTAAGGTTGGCCCTTACAACACATAGATTTCATATTAAACAAAAAACTCAATTATGTTTGTCATTATTTTTGTTTGTTTGTTTGTTTTTTTTTTTTTTAATTTAAGGGATATTGAAGGAGAATAAAGTGACTTTTAGAGTAAGTTGGAGTTCCAATCTTTCTAGGTAGACATAAAAGTTTGAACTATTTTATACAAAATTATTGTATATATGTCAATTTTTCTCAACATAAAACTTATCTGCTTGGCATATTTTGTCTATGAAAGCCAAATAGAATCACTTGGCATTCTTCAATGGCGGAATTGTCTCCCTCTAAAGACTCATATCTTAATGAATTTGACAGCTCTACTTAATAAGCTTCTATTCTCTCTCTTTCTTACTATATTCTCACAATTCAATATTTTATTACAATTACCAGATAAAATATATCTAGATTGTTATTTTGATTTTTTGGTCTCTTTGTGTTAATGGATTCTCATAATTTTGATAATATTTTATTCATAAGGTAATTGATTAGGGTTTGGAATTATTTTATGTAATGGGATTGTAATTATGGGTTACTTGGATTAAAATAATTCCTTTGGAAATTTTTCTTGCAATGTTTCTCCAAGCAACTTGATACACGGTTCTCATGCCCAATAAGGATTAAAGTGTTTTTATAGTTGTTTAGAATGATAAAATATCAATATATTTTGTGGGAGATACTTTTGTAACATGAAATTGACTTGATTCTTTTAACATTCATTTAGTGATAATCAAACTATAAATTGTTAGATTTTTTTAGAACTCAAAATTTGTATACAAAACTTTTTTTTTTTTTTTTTGAGAAACATTTTATACGTAACTTATTGTATAGAAAATAATATTTGGATTTTTTTTCTTTAAGTAGTGAAATTGAAGCAAACGTGTAAAATAGACTTTGTTTGTTGTTTGAGGACTTAGAATGTGGTGGAGTTGGGACATATTCCAACTCGATAAATGTGTAATAATCATTGCTTTGATTTATACAAATTTCTATAATTTTGATAATATATATTTTTCACCTCTAAGTTTTCTTTTTCTTTTTTGTAACATTCATTTGTGTGATTATGGTTGGTAATAATTTCTATGCAATATATAGTCTTATTAATTGAATTTTCACTTTAAAATTGTCCTATGTTAGCCATTATCCTTTGTAAGTAAGCTATGTTTAGATGATAAGGTGCTAGGCTGCAATGTGTCATATTTGGATTGACATATGGCAAATTTCAACAATTAATTCCTCAATAATTGTTGAAATTTGAAAATTTTCTTACAATTCAAAATAATTGTAAGTAAATAAGAACCAAATGATTATTTTTGGAAACTGCTCATGTTAATATATCTTCTAAAATATACTTAACTTTTCATCTAATTATTTGAAATTTGTTAAAAGAATCTTAAATATCTTGAAAGTGCATTTGACAATGCAAAAATTCACCGAGATAAAATCTTTAACTAATGAAGGATTGAAATATATTTAAGTTTCAAGACTTGCATTTCTTAATTTTAGATTGAATGTTTAAGGATTTTGTTCTTTGAAATGATATGGATAAAAGGTGTGCTTATTAAACTAAATATCTAATAATAAATATTCAAATTACAAACGTTACAATATATTAGATACAAATATTTGGCTATTTAGCCACCCAAATTGATTTCAACTTATCATTTTCGTCTTTCTAATTTCAAGTAATTTTAAAATTGAATAATTCATTATCATTTTAGTGGATATAATTAAAATTTCAAAGCATAATCTACAGCCCAAAGATGAGTTTTGTGTCTCTTCGCTTATCTACAGTTACAATGTTTCCTCTTCCAATTAGTTTTTTCACAATCGTATTTCTCTCTCACTCACACATCAATCATTTTTTATTTAAGCTTTACAATATATCTACCAATGAACATTCTAGATACGATCAACCCATCATTTACAACAATAAAAATTAGTTCAATACTATTTGTTCTCCATATTTTTCAATCAAGCTTTAGTTTTCACCATTTTGAGAAGACATCGATTGTTTTTTCCAGAGATTTTCGAAGTTAAGTTGGCAATAGAATGACCATTGAGGTGAACAAAACACACAAATAGAAATGAATTTTTTTTCCCTTTCTTTATGGTATTCTTACATTTAGTCTATGTGAAGTGATTTTGCTGTTTTCCTTCCCAAATTTTTTAATGATATTGACTTTTGTTACTCTTAATTGACTTAGAATTGGCAACACAATTTTAGTTAATCTAAGTTTTTTTTGTAAGTTTTTACTTTGCTTAGTTGATCATCTTTAAGGAAAATATCAAAAAAAGAATAAGACAAAATATAATTTACTCTAAAGCATCATTATGCTATTAATGTTTTTATGTATAGATACTTGAGGAACTTGTAATTAATTCTTTTTTGAAATTCCAATTATTTTTTTGTCTAGCCTTCTAGATTAATTTTTAGGGGTGCAAATGATAGCCTAGAGGTAAATACATTCTTTGTGGTGTCCCATATTTGTGGTTCAAACCCCACCATCCCCCCTCCACCACTATCTACCTATGAAAAAAGAAAAAGAAAATAAGGTTAGTTTTTGTGTTAGTTTGAATAACATTTTATGTCCCATTATTTTCTTAAATCTTTCATATATGCAATGCTTAATTCGTATAACATTTTTGAACTAATCTTTGGTTTATCCCCCTATTTAGTCTCTTTTTGATTTTGAAATTGCACAAATTCTGTTACATAGAACTGGATTAAGCTTATGTTGTGTTAACAACAGAAAAATGCCTAAGGTGCCTACAATGTGGTCAATACCGTACCGGTATCGGCTAGTATTGAAACACCAACGTTTCATACTGGTTTAAATACCGGTCATACTAGCCATAACGACCGATTTCGGGCAATACCAGTTGATACATAAAAAAAGTTTTTATTTTTATTTTTTTATAGTTTTGTAATTTTTGAATTTTTGTAAGGACAGAATGGTAACTTACTTGTATTAACTTATTAGTATTATTTGTTTTCTTAGTATGCAATGAACAATTAAGCTTTCTATTTTTTATAATTATGTTTTTTTTTCTTTTAATTGATGCTAAAGTCTAAATTTATGAATAATTTGTTCTGAATTGAGGTAAAGTTTTATGGTAAAGTTTTATATTTATTATAATACATACATACATACATATAAAAAATAACGGTAAAACCGAAATGGTACACCGGTGTACTGAAATATATCGTTCTACTGGTCAAACCGGTACAGCCTCCAGTACGAGATTGACTCCCTTGGTGCCCCAACTTTTGACAAATTAAGCATTAAACCACATAAACTTCTCAATAGGGTTGATTTCTATGATGAAGTCATTGGTATTTGTAATGCAAGCCTTAATGGAGAGTGAACTTTTAAATTCCATAAGTACGTACAACATATGGAACAGGAAAATGAATTTATTTGTCCAAAGTTTTGAATAATAGTTTTTGAATAGGTTTGTATAACTACTCTATAAGTGTCGTAGTTTAAATTTGTCAATGTCACCTTCATTTGGAAGAGAAACCATGAAAAACAAAGAGCAAACTAACACAATTGATAGTGATTAAAATTTTTTTTGATTAATTCCTCTTGGTTGAATGTGTACACTCCTTATAAAAAATATCTTAATACCACTAAGCTAAAAGTAGTATACTATTTAATCATTTTGCCAAATTTTTGTATTAAAGTTATAGATTCTATCTTCTAATTGACGTTTGTGTTGGATGATTTATATATCTATAATCGGTTATTTAAACTAAGAATTCCCCGTCATATGTTACTCTCTAAAGATCTTATTAGCTTTATAAATGTTACTATTGGATTAATAAGACAAGATCAACAAAACACGACTTTTATATAATTATATTTAGAAGATACTGCAATGTTATGATGGATAGGTTGGTCTTATTTACTATATAATCTAAGCAATCATATGGTTTATGAATTTGAAGATTTAAATATTGTGGGATTTATTCAAATGTTAATATGATGAAAAAAAAAATTGTTTTTTGAATTTTTTTTATTTTATATTTTCACTTTATGATATATGATTGATTGATTATGAGAAAGAACTAAATGTTGATCTATGTTTAGGAGAGAAATATACCTATAAGAGTTGATTTGCATGTATCTGTATAGTAATTAATAACGTATATGTAGTTACAACTTAGTTTAATAGTTCTCACACTATAAAATAAGAGATAACTTTTTTTATTGCATTGTGTTTCATATTTTTCCGCACATCACGCGGGTTTGCGACTAGTTAAATTAAAAAAGACAGCATGAAAAAGCAAGCCAGTGAAAATTAAGTCTGAATTAGATGGCATGAAAAAATAAAACTATCCGGCCAGGGAAAGGAGAGTGTGGCTGGTAGTTGGGCATATCGAGAGGGACTACTCATCTAGTTATCCTTTCAAATGAGAGTCCCCTGTATTCCCCAAGCCTCTCCAGTAGAATGCAGTTCAAAATGCAACTTGATAGCAAACTACTTAAGGGCCAAATTTACAAAAGTCCTATGGGCTCAGGGTATAGTTAAACACTAAATATCAAAGGTGTGCAATTGAGAGAGAGAGAGAGAGAGAGAGAGAGAGAGAGAGAGAGAGAGAGAGAGAGAGAGAGAGAGAGAGAGAGAGAGAGAGAGAGATGCAAACATATTGACTAATAATTCATATTATTTAAACAAAAGGATGAGTACCATAGCATTCTACCCAATTTTTATTATTTAATTTGGTTTAAGTAAATTCATATCACATTTTTAAAACATATAAGAATAAAAAAAAAATCAATATTTCGAAACCCATGAAAATACCAAAAACCAGCAAAACCCATACCAAATCAAGTGATTAATATCCAGAAAATACCCCAATCAAGTGATTGATATCCAGAAAATACCCCTATGTAAAATGACAACATGGCTTTCATTCATTGGGTAGCGTAAAATACTTCTTTTACGCTAGCTTCGGATAGAAGTTAAACTTAATCTAAATCTGGTTCTAGAAAAGTTATGCTAGTATTACAACTTGTGCCATAACTCGCCCATATGGCGAGTAGTGGCACAAGTTATGGTACTAGCATAACTCGTTATAATATGATATCATAGTATGTAGCAAATTTCCACACATTGTCCAGACCATAATGAATTGACCAAGGTTCTGATGTGTTATTATTGGTGTTTCCTAGGTGTAAAGAGTAACCTCTTAACCAATTCTCTTCCCAATCCTTGGTGAGACCAAGTCCCGGATTACCAATTACACAATCCATTTGTTTTGAGTTTAATGCATGGGGATTGGGGAGCTGTCCAAAATATATAGCAGTTCACATACATTGGTGCTCATCCTATTTTTAGAAATGAAAAAAATGGAATTCATTAGCTAGGTTTATAATTTTATGTATGCACCTTGAAAGAAAGGAGATTTTTTGACAGAATATTAATTAATGCGTTCCTAGATAATCATGACTGCCAAACAATATAGGCTACCAAGGCACCCCTTGGGTTGTATCATGTATGTATTGTGTTTTTTGGTTGGACTCTGGATTTGAGATTATCTTGAAACCATTCTGATAGGGATGATTGAAAGAACTATATATGTCGGTAAGTAGAACGACATTTAAGTGACTTATATGCTTAGCCCATCGCAAAGATAGTGTAATGAAGTTTCATGTTGGTCACATTTTTGTAACTAGAAGAATGGGCAAAGATGAGGTTCGTGGTCAAGAAGCGGTCATGTGTGCATTTCCATACAAAGTATTTTAAATTATTTAGAGCAACAATGTCAAATCCAAGTCTAACATTTGGTAGAGGTTTTTGAAGGATGAAGTTGGTATAAAACAAAGGTACTTGTTGCCTTGACAGAACAGATTCCATCCACAGATGGTCAGATTTGGATATGCTGGCGTTTCCAGCTATCACTTTATATGATAACAAAGATTTTTAATTGAGTATCTTGTTCCACTAATGGACCAATAAATCGCTATCTTAGAGGACCACCAAGTAGCCAATTATTCAGTAATTTGCTGTTCGACAATATTGCTTTAATCTATACTGATTGCTTTAAGATCCTAGGTTTATAGTTGCATGGAAGGCTGTGTTAGCCACATCAGCATTACACCTCAAAAGAATTAATAAAATCCTTGCTAGTTAGGGTTCTTTGAAATCTCTTATAAACCTAAAATCCACCTAATAAACACCCCATGTAGGATCAGCAGGACTCAATACACAACAACATATCTATCTCAGTATACCCATCTTGTGGCTCATAACATGCTTGCGATTTAGGTGCATATCTAGCATGCGGAACAACACTGTTATGGATATCTCTAAAAAAATGGATATCTTAAAAAATGTGCAATATTGGAGGGTTTATAATTCAATTTGCTTTTGATAATTTGCATAGAGTCGAGTATGCTCACTTTTGTCTTCTTAGATCTTATTACTAAGCAAGTAGGCAACACTCTTACTAAACTCAACATATATATTCAGGTGCTTAAGGTGAAAATCAGGCACATAAGAACTACAAAATCAGCAAGTTTCAGCTTAATTGAGTCAGAGGTGCTTTTGTCCAAAATGTGAAGAACATCAGGTGCAAGACTACTATAAACTTGAACATTGAGCGTCTCCAAATTGACATGCATATTCATCTTTGTATCTACAAATATGTCAGCATATGTATTTATTCTAAAGTTTGTTCATTGGTACTAAGGTGCTAGTATGTCGACAACATGAATGTGATAGAACCTTCTTCTTAAGAAAGCACATTTTCTATTGAAATAAAACTTAATGTGTACATTTACAATGTCAAGGCAGCAAGTTGAACCACAATAGTCTACCCTCTTTTTAGCAAATAAAAAAAGGCAACAACATTTAGTAGCAATTTATTAAACTCGAGTTCCATATTTCATTTTTCCTCTGGTCAATATAATATTTTTTTTGTGTGTGCGCTCGTTGAATATATAAATTTCAGTTTGGAGCGTAAATCCATAACAGGATGTATGACTCACTCTCTCTCTCTCTCTCTCTCTCTCTCTCTCTCTCTCTCTCAAAGGATGCATGATTCTCTTAATATACCTACCACATATTATTGAAGCAATTTTGGTTACGCCCAATTCTAATCTCAATGGGCATATATGCAAAGAAATGGTTTTTTGTGATGATTTCTATGGTATTAACTTCGTAATATTAAAATTTTCATTATATATTTGAAGAATTACAAATTTTATATGTTGGAGCATTTTAATATTAAATAATTAAAATGAATAAATGTTACAAAACAAATGTAAAGATGTAGGAGTGAATATAGAAGATAAGGAGTTAGTGAAAATGTTTAATCCCACATTGAAAAGGAGAGAGACTATTTTATTCTTTTTAATTGTGGTGACTAATGGGCTAACATGAATTCTAATTTCAATGGGCATATATGCAAAGAAATGTTTTTTTTGTGATGATTTCTTTGGTATTAATTTCGTAATATTAAAATTTTCATTATATATTTGAAGAATTACAAATTTTATATGTTAGAGCATTTTAATATTAAATAATTAAAATGAATAAATGTTACTGATAGGGATAAAACGCCTGCTAGACGCCGACGACCTGTGCATGCTGACGGGGCGGCATATGCCGACGGACGTAGACGACGGATGCGTCACCTTGACGAGACGAGACTTAAACAAGCCGACGGGAGTAAGGAACGATGGGGTGAGATCGGATGCACCAAGGTGTATCTTGCCATGTACGCTTCCATAAGAAAATGAGTCTTGCCACGTACGCTCACACTTGGGCAGGTATCTTGCGCAGCACGATTGCTCCCAAAGGGATGTCTTGCCCAACACACTTATTACCCAAGAGGAATCTTGCGCTCCACGCTAATCAAGGGTAATTCTGGTAAGGAGGTATCTTCCCAAGCACGCCTCAGCTATGACCCCATGCTACTATAAATACTTTCAAGCCCTCCCAAATAGAGGTACGCATAATTCAACCCGACTCTGGCACTCTAGAGTTGTGAGCAATACTAGCTTAGCCATCGGAGGGTCGTTGGTCGGTACCACATCGGTACTTCCCCTTTGAGGTTCTTTTTACTTGTGTAGGTCCATTTGGAGCGCGTGAAGACCCTGTAGCTTACTGAGTTGATTCTTGACTTCATCAGTTGGCGCCGTCTGTGGGAAAGAACGTAAACCTTGCTCAGTGCTTTCTGGACAAAATGTTGCATGGTACTCACACGTTCAAGGGCAACCACCATGAACGATCAAGGTAACGAACAGCGCACCATGGCTCTCGAGAGGCAAGTCCAAACTCTGGCGGCCACAGTGGAACGCCTCACAAAACATAACCACGACTTGGAAGAGCAGCTGTGACAGAGAAACGCGACGGTTAACAATCAAGGAGAAAATCACGAGGCAAACAGTGCCGCGGAAAGGAATCCCGGGGGACCAGAGGACAGCAACGCCTTGAGCTGACCCGGAGGGCAGGAGGCGAGCCGTCCGTCGACTTCTGACTACGTCTCGTCCCACATTGCAGCGAAGATGTAGGTAATGAAGGAGCACATGGATTTCATGATGAACGCCCTCAAGGGAAGAGTATCTAGCAACCTTGACGACCTCGTCCATAGTACGGACTCCCCCTTTACTACGCCTGTCATTTTATTCCCTCTGCCGCCGAAGTTCCGTATGCCCCAAGTGGAAAACTATGACGGGTCCAAAGACCCGCTGGACCACTTAGAGTCCTTCAAGACCTTGATGCTCCTACAAGGTGCACCGGACGAAATTATGTGCCGGGCCCTCCCGGCGACGCTGAGGGGGCCCGCAAGGACCTGGTTCGGCAGACTGACGCCTGGCTCTATAGGTACCTTCAAAGAGCTGAGTGCTCAGTTCGCCTCTCATTTCATTGGGGGACACAGGTACAAAAAATCCACCGCGTGCCTGATGAGCATTAGGTAGCGAGAGGATGAGACACTAAGATCCTACATAGCCCGCTTCAACAAGGAAGCACTTTCGGTCGATGAGGCGAATGATAAGATACAAGTCGTCGCATTCACAAACGGGCTGCGGAAGGGTAAATTCTTGTTCTCTCTATACAAAAATGACCCGAAAACTATGTCGGATGTGTTTTACAGGGCAATTAAATACATGAATGCGAAAGACGCACTACTGGCCCGAGAAGACAAGGCTCCCAAGAAGAGGGAAAGGCAGGAGGATGTACAGCAAGACAAGGGGCGAAAGGTAGCCCGGACAAGAGAAAGCCGAGACAACAGACATCCAAAACCCCCAACCAGGAAGTTCACAAGCTTCGCCCCGTTGACGGCTCCGATCTACGAAGTCTTGATGCAGATCAAAGACGAAGGGTCCTTGACATTTCCGGGAAAGCTAAAGGGGGATCCCAATAGACGACCCAAGGATAAGTACTGTCGCTTCCACCGAGACCACGGCCACAACACCGCCGACTGTTATGATTTGAAGCAGCAGATCGAAGCCTTGATTAGGCAAGGAAAGTTGCAGAAGTTTGTCAGCCAAGAAAGAACAGAAGCACCTCGACAGAAACAAGTCCCTCACTAGGATAATGAGCGTCCCAGACCACCTATAAGGGACATAAGGATGATCGTTGGAAGTGCGGCAGCTGTCGGCTCAAAGAAGAAAGCTCGGAAAGCCTACCTCAGAGCAGTTCAGAATGTCCAAACTGCAGGCGTGGTCCAGAAAAGGCCACGAGTCGACGGACACACTATTAAGTTCACAGAAGAAGATGCCTAACATCTTCATCATCCGCACGACGACGCCCTTGTCGTCAATGTCCGACTAGGGGACTATAACATGTACAGGGTCTTGATCGACAACGGAAGCTCCGCAGACATCCTCTACTACCCAACGTTCCAACAGATGCGGATCGACAGAGAACGCCTAGTACCTGCCCACACACCGCTCATCGGGTTCGGAAGGACGAGAGTATACCCCCTCGGCACCATCACATTGCCAATCATAATTGGGGAATACCCCCGGCAAGTCACTAAGGAGGTTACCTTCCTCGTCGTCGACTGCTCCTCCACCTACAACGCCATCATAGGGCGACCCACCCTCAATGCATGGAAGGCTGTGACTTCGACCTACCACCTGATGATCAAGTTTCCCACCGAGAACGGTGTGGGGGAGCTACGGGGAAACCAGGTGGCCACGCGAGAGTGCTACGTCGCGATGGTAGAAATGAACAGCCACTTGCAAGCAATGAACATAGAGCAGCGAGTAGGGGCAGAACCCGTAGAGGAGCTCGAGGCAATAGCCCTCGACGAGTCCAGGCCAGACAGGACCACCAGGATCGGCGCTCTCACCAGCCCAACGGCTCACCAAGCGCTCGTGGCTTTCCTCAGGGAAAACCAAGATGTGTTCACCTAGAGTCATGAAGATATGCCGAGAATCGACCCTTCGATCATGGTACATAGGCTGAACGTATCACCCACCTTCCGGCCCGTCCGGCAGAAGAAGCGGGTGTTCGCTCTGGAGCGAGACCAAGCGGTAGCAGAAGAAGTCGGCAAACTACAGGAGGCATGTTTCATTCGGGAAGTATACTATCCCGACTGGCTAGCCAATGTGGTAATGGTCAAGAAAGCTAGCAGGAAGTGGCACATGTGTGTTGACTTCACAGACCTGAACAAGGCGTGCCCTAAGGATAGCTACCCCCTCCCGCGAGTTGATACGCTAATGGACTCTACAGCCCGACACCAGCTGCTGAGCTTCATGGATGCCTTTTCAGGGTACAATTAGATCCGGATGGACGTGGCAGACCAAGAGAAGACCTCATTCGTTACTAGCTAGGGTCTTTTTTGTTACAAGGTAATGCCATTCGGACTAAAGAATGCGGGGGCGACATATCAAAGACTTATGAACAAAATGTTCGCTAACCAAATAGGAAGAAATGTTCAGGTATACGTCGACGACTTGCTAGTAAAGAGCCGAATGGAGGAGGACCATTTGAAAGACCTCAAAAAAACATTCGACACCTTCCGCTCCTACAACATGAAGCTCAACCCGACGAAGTGTGCGTTCGGAGTGACGGCGGGAAAATTTCTAGACTTTATGGTTTCTTAAAGAGGCATCGAGGCCAACCCAGACAAGATCCGAGCCATAATAGAGATGGCCCCCCCGAGGAACGTGAAAGAGGTATAAAGGTTAAATGGGAAGGTTGCCACCTTGAACAGGTTCGTGTCAAGGGTGACAGACAAATGCCTACCCTTCTTTCGCACACTAAAGAAAACTTTTGAGTGGACAGACGAATGCCAAAAGGCGTTCGAGGAGCTGAAGGCCTATCTCTCTTCATTGCCATTACTGAGCCCCTCGCAACCGGGGGAAGAGCTTTTCCTCTATCTGGCCGTGTCCCCGGCAATCGTTAGTACGGCCTTAGTCAAAGAGGAAGACAAGATCCAGAAACCTGTGTACTATGCCAGCCGGGCATTTCGCGGAGCGGAGGAAAGGTATCCGCCCATGGAGAAGCTCGCCTTCGCCTTGGTTACAGTGGCTCGAAAACTTAAGCCGTACTTCCAAGCTCATACAATAGTTGTCCTAACCGACAAGCCCTTGCGGCGGGCGATGCATAACCCAGAAGTCGCTGGTTGCTTGGCCCTGTGGGCAATCGAGTTAACAAAGTTCGACATTCGGTACAACCCACGCACCGCCATCAAGGGGCAGGCTGTTGCTGACTTTATCGCTGAGTTCACCAGCGTGGAAGACCAGGGGGCAGATGGGTGCCTTCAATGGAGTGTACATACAGACGGGTTGTCGACCAGGCAGGCCGGCGGAGTAGGGGTCGTACTTCACTCCCCCGAGGGAGATCGGATCGAATGCATGATCCGCCTAGACTTCCCCACCACCAATAACGAAGCGGAGTATGAAGCCTTGATAACCGAGATCGACCTCGCCAGAGCAGCAGGGGCCACGAAAGTAGTAGTCTACTGCGATTCCCAGGTCGTCGTCAACCAAGTGAATGGAGATTATGAATGCAGGGGCGACAGGATGAAAAAATATCTCCATCAAGCGAAGAGAAGAGTGGATGAACTGAAGGCAAAGATAGTCCAAATCTCCAAAGAAGAAAATGAGCAAGCCGACCGCCTTGCCAAAGCCGCTTCATCGAAGAATATGACCACCCCTGACAATGTGCTCTCTTTTGTACAGGTTTCCCCGCTAATAGACTCTGCCGATATACAGGATATAGGCTCCGAAAGCAATTGGACCACGCCACTAGTCTCTTATCTGAAAGATGGTGTCCTGTTGGACGAAAAAGAAGCCGCCAGAAGGCTGAAGGTCCGAGCGGTAAGGTTTGTATTGATGAAGGACGTCCTGTACAAAAGGAGATTTTCTCGCCCACACCTAAGGTGCTTGGGTCCCGAGGAAGCGGACTATGTCATGAGAGAAGTACATGAGGGAATATGCGGAAATCATTTCGGGTCGCGGTCATTAGCGCACAAGCTGATTCGGGCAGGATACTACTGGCCCACGATACAAAAAGATACCCAGGCTTATGTTAAAGCTTGCGATAAGTGCCAAAGGTTCAGCAACATCATCAGACAGCCATCCGAAGAACTGACCACCCATGACAGCCCCATGGCCGGTCGCTCAATGGGGGTTGGACATCATGGGCCCGTTCCCACCAGCTATGCGCCAACTGAAGTTCCTGGTGGTTGGCATAGACTACTTCACGAAATGGGTAGAAGTCGAAGCCTTGGCCACTATCACAGAGAAAAACATACGAAGCTTCGTCTGGAGGTCCATCATATGCAGGTTCGGAATTCCCAGAGTCCTAGTCTCGGACAACGGGAAGCAATTCGACAATGGCCCCTTCCGAGAGTTCTGCTCGCAGCTGGGAATAAAGAATCACTACTCCTCCCTTGCCCACCCCCAGGCCAACGGTCAAGTAGAAGTAACGAACCGATTCCTGCTTAAGATTATCAAGACTCGGCTCGAGGGGGCAAATGGGATATGGCTTGAAGAATTGCCAAGTGTACTATAGGCATACAGGACAATAGCAAGGACCCCTACGGGAGAAACACCATTCCGACTAACCTACGGAAGCGAGGCAGTTATCCCAGCTGAAGTAGGACTCACAAGCTACAGGGTAAACACTCACGATGAAGGCAAGAACGACGATGCCCTGCGCCTACAACTCGACCTAATAGACAAAGTCAGAGCAGTAGCAGAACAAAGGCTCGCGCGGTACCAAGATCGCATGGCTAAACAGTACAACTCCCGAATCAAACACAGGGAATTCCAAGTCGGAGACCTTGTTCTAAGAAAGATCATGGGCGCCACCAGAGACCCCGCCCAAGGAAAGCTCGGCCCTAACTGGGAAAGACCTTACCGGATCACAGCATGGCGAAAAAAGGGCACCTACCATTTGGAAACACTAGAAGGACAAAGACTGTACCATCTATGGAATGCCGAGCACCTACGAAAGTACTACCAGTATGAAAGAATGGCAACCCCCTACTTGTAGTCTACTTTAATGTATTTTGGGAACTCAAATGGAATGCTTCCCCCCTTCTTAAAAATTATGCAAGATTTAGAAGTTTATCTAAAGTCTCTCCAATACTTTGCTGAGTGTTAAACATAAAAAGCTGACAGTCCAAAGCGACGTTATCCTAAAAAGGGTAAAAGGCAAAAAGCCTAAGTATGAAAACCGACGGCATAAAAAGCTGACGGCCCAAAGCGACGTTATCCTAAAAAGGGTTAAAGGCAAAAAGCCTAACTATAAAGCCGACGGCATAAAAAGCTAACGGTCCAAAGCGACGTTATCCTAAAAAGGGTAAAAGGCAAAAAGCTTAAGTTTGAAAGCCGACGACATAAAAAGCTGACGGCCCAAAGCGACATTATCCTAAAAAGGGTAAAAGGCACAAAGCCTAAATATGAAAACCGACTGCATAAAAAGCTGACGGCCCAAAGCGACGTTAACCTAAAAAGGGTAAAAGGCAAAAAGCCTAAGTATGAAAGCCGACGGCATAAAAAGCTGACGGCCTAAAAGCGACGTTATTCTAAAACGAGTAAAAGGCAAAAAGCCTAAGTATGAAAGTCGACAACATAAAAAGCTGACGGCCCAAAGCGACATTATCCTAGAAAGAGTAAAAGGCCAAAAAGCCTAAGTATAAAAGCCGACGACATAAGAAGACGACGGCCCAAAGCCAATGGCACTATCCTAAAGAATAAGAGGCATAAAAAGCCCTAGCATAAGAGCTGACGGTCTTATAAGCTGACGACTCTATCCTAAATATACAAAGGGCGCAAAAGTCTGTTAAGTGTAAAAGCCAACGGCTTACAAGTTGACAGCTCTATCCTAAATTTATAAAAAGGTACAAAAGCCTGTTAAACATGGAGCCTGACGGCCTCTTTGGGAGTGACAAATATAAAAGGAATCATCCACAAAGCTCAAATAAAAATAAACAATCCATACAAGAACGAGTTTTAAATAGGAAATACATTAAAATGCCTTTAAAGGCAACATTGTTCATGACGGTTCAAAAATCAATCTTCCTACAAATATTACAAGGCTACTCGACGGGGGAATCAATAACTTTTACTTCGTTTTGAACATGATCCTAGACGGCTGTCTCTGCTTCTTCTTCTCGGCTCCGAGCACCCTTAATATTTTGATCTTCGTCAAACAAACGATCAGTGCTACTTGAAGCTGTAGGGAGGACGGAGGTTTGAGCTTGAGCCTCATCAATGCTCACATTGGAGAGATCCAGCTCGGGGTGAGAGGCCTTCACTTGACGAATGGCATCGTCAAAACCGTTTGCGAAGGTGCTGCCCAACTCCGTCAAGTAAGCTTCAGAATCGCGGTACTCTTTAATGGCGTCTTCCTTTGCCTGACGGAGTTGGTCCTTGACAGATAGAATTTCTTTCTCCTTGTCTCCAAGAACTTTTTGCAGCACCTCCGTCTGCTTCTCTAACTCACCCCTCTCTTGCTCAGACAGAGCCAGCTTCTTCTCGATAACCACCTTCCAGGCCTTGAATTGGGCAAGCTCGACCTCCGTCTCAGCTGCTTTAGCCCGTACACGGCCCAGAGCTGTCTCATTATGAACACAACGGTCCATAAGACCTTTCATCATTACGACGGCCTAGAATAGATCAATGTTAAGTCAACTTGACGGTAAAAGAAAAAAGAATGATGACGGATAATGTGTTTACCTGGGCGAGGTTGAAAAGACCCGTCTCACCCATTGCCTCTGTCGCGTGGTTTCCAAGGTCTACGTAATCGTCTGCTGATATGATCGAAGACAGCTTCTCCAACGCATACCTGGAATCCTCGCGTAGGAGGATGGGTGGCTTCTCGACACTGGGGACTGGGCCAGCCGTCATGAAGCCCTTTCCCTTACCGTGCTTGACGGGGACCGTTTTCTTAGCCTCCGCCTCAAGACCAACGACGGTCTCAACCTTTGGCTTTTTGGCAGGACGGTCCTCCTCCTAGCCGGTTTTTCTTTTTGCACTAGGCGGCTTGGGGACGTCCGTCCCACCCGTCTGGACAAACTTCTTCTTTGCAGCCGCTTGTTGTTTGATAAAAGTTCTCCTTTTTGCATCGTCCATTTCTATAAAAGAAGACGGTATATAAGTTAATGACTGAAGAAAGTAACAAAGTGTAATACCCAAGTGAACGGACTTACATGCTCGAACTTGGTTCTCGTATTTGATCGCCTCCTCAGACGGTTCAGGTCCGTCGCAGTGCTAGTGGATGGTTTCAAGGTACACCAACTTTGCCCAAGATCTGTCTTCCAATTTGGTCTTTTGGAAAATTTTCTCCAAAAAACTCCATTGCTCAAGTGTGACTTATGGACGGTCTTGAGCTGCGGAAAGAAGACAGTTAGAAATCAACCATGTTTAGAATTTAAATCAAAGAAGAGGACGGGTTCATACCAGACGGGGGTAATACACCCCATGTTGTGTCAACCGGCATGTACTCAGTCTCACCAGGATGACACATCCACTCATTACTGTCCATAAAAAAGTACCTAGACTTCCAGTCCCTATTGGAATCTGGAGTATCACTCACCAGTCTTAATAATGGATTCCTAGCTACAAAACTATACATCCCCTTCGATTTTAATATTTCAACAGGACGATAACAGTGGAAGAACTCTTCCACTGTTAGTCTTTTCTTTCCTTTGGACATTGTTCCGTACAGGACCTCTACCCCCAGGAAAACCCTCCAAGCGTTTGGGGAAACTTGGTTGATGGACAATCCTAGGTAATGGAGGTGTTGACGGTGTAGTTGGCTCAAGGGAAACCTCAACCCAGCCTTGAGCATTTGCTCATAGATCCCGACACCCTTGACACCGTAGTAATAACACTTCTCTAATTTGGTGGGTAGACGGAGAGGTATGTTGACGGATATTTGGTACTTGCTCCTAAGTGTTTTGAAGTGAGACTCTTTAATGATGGACAAAAAATCATTTACCATCCATAGTGAAATCATTATAAACTTCCTCATCCCATCAGAGTCTACGACTGATTGAATTTGTGGTTCGTTTTCCCCTAGACCGTCACTAAGGTTAATTTCTGTCCTATCACTACTTGAGGAAGAAGAGGTGATAGATGAGCTCTCCTCACTTGAAGTGTCAGGATCTCTTGGACCCGACGGATGAACTTCATCGTAGCCCGCTCCTTCGCGGACAAACGACTGGTTACTGGACGCGCTAGACATCTGTCACCTACATGTGACGGAAAACCCTAAGTTTAACTAGTCTAAAGGCATGCGACTGTGATAAAGATGAATGAATCAATAGTGAATACTTACCGGTTGCGTTTGTTGTTGAAGAATGTGATCGACGGATATACGAACGTGACGGACGAGCAGGTTGACAGATCAAACGTTTTTGGCTAGGTGAACGGGTACGCTCTGATCGTTAGATTTCAATGAAAAGTGAAAAATAAGGGAGGAGAAAGGAGGTTTATATATGAGGAATAGCGCGGGAGGCGAGGGGATGCCTTGTTCTTGGCACACAATCATTAAGTTGACGACACGTATCCTGCATTAATTACTCAGCATTAATTACCGTGTGACAGCATATCTAGTCAGGTCTCTCCCATTGTGAACTGGAACCATCATCCCATTAGTCCGTCTCCAGTGGGGTCACGGACTGATGGGCTGAGGGGGCACCTAATAGGGATAAAACGCCTGCTAGACGCCGACGGCCTGCGCATGCTGACGGGGCGGCGTATGCCGACGGACGTAGACGACGAAACCATCACCTTGACGAGACGAGACTTAAACAAGCCGACGGGAGTAAGGAACGACGGGGTGAGATCGGATGCACCAAGGTGTATCTTGCCAGGTACACTTCCATAAGAAAATGAGTCTTGCCACGTACGCTCACACTTGGGCAGGTATCTTGCGCAGCACGATTGCTCCCAAATGGATGTCTTGCCTAACACACTTATTGCCCAAGAGGAATCTTGCGCTCCACGCTAATCAAGGGTAATTCCGGTAAGGAGGTATCTTCCCAAGCACGCCTCGGCTAAGGCCCCATGCTACTATAAATACTTCCAAGCCCTCCCAAATCGAGGTACGCATAATTCAACCCGACTCTGGCACTCTAGAGTTGTGAGCAATACTAACTTAGCCATTGGAGGGTCGTTGACCGGTACCACACCGGTACTTGTCCTTTGAGGTTCTTTTTACTTGTATAGGTCCATTCGGAGCGCGTGAAGACCCTGTAGCTTACTAAGTTGATTCTTGACTTCATCACTTACAAAATAAATGTAAAGATATAGGAGTAAATATGGAAGATAAGGAGTTAGTAAAAATGTTTAATCCCACATTGAAAAGGAGAGAGACTATTTTATTCTTTTTAATTGTGGTGACTAATGGGCTAACATGAATTTTCTCAGATATTGGGCTAGATATGTGCGCAAGGGGGAGGTAGAGAGTGGACGTATCAAAATTGGAAATGAATCAGCCTCTTGAATCCTCCTACTTGACTGTTTGAGCTTTGGACTTGAACACTTTGTACAGAAACGGTTCTAGTCATACAACATTTGTTGAGCTGTTGTATCCTAGGGAAGACAAGTCAGAGAAGGTGTATTTTCTTTCCTTCAAAATAATAATATTCAGAAGTATTATTCAGTTTCTCTTTATGTTATTTTCATTATTATTGTGTTTGCACCAACAATATACAAATGTTATAAATTACCTCAAAATTCCAAATCCAGTTGGTTTTTTTTTTTCCCCCCTTCTTCTTTGTAGAAGGAAATGATTTTTCTTGGTGTGGAAGATAAATATATTCTTTAATATATTTTTTATTTTTTATTTTTCATTTTTTTGGGGGTGGAGAGGGACAGGGCCAAAGAATGGCTTTGTCCCTGACTCTAAGCTTCGGCTACCAGATCTGAGTAGAGAGGCATGGTAGTTCTCCCTCTAATATAATGAGATTAAGAAATCAACTTTTTAGATTTAAGTGAAGTTGAGCAATAAATATGACTCATTAGGCCTTATATGTATTTTTCTTATTCATTTAATCTTGTTTAGCACCAGAGAACTCTTATTTATTTTTCCTCTCCATAGTAGAGTAATTGGGTGAGCATTAAAGAAAGCGGTCACAGAATTTTTAGTAAAAGTATAAATTCATATAATGTTTTGGGAATGCCTTTAGGCTAAGTTGCATCCTACTATTCAGAAAATCTTGACTTCGTCTTAAAAAGAAATGTAGTTCCTTATAAATTGCAAAGCCAAACAAAAAAATAAATCCTGTTTTCATAAAATAAAAAAAGAATAAAACAAGAGGCGCATTTGCCACGAAAAAATGAGGGGCCTAGCTAACCAAATTTATTCTTAAATAAGGCTTTTTGTTTGGAAAAATTAAATAAGGATTGATGACCTATTCTTCAGCGAAACAAGAGAGATGTTATGATTGGTATTATTGCATTCATTACAATCTCCGTTTTAAATATTGTTAAAAGAAGCATATTTTGGTGGTTATTAAAATTTCCAGTTTATAGTAGTACATTTGATTCCATTCAATTAATGGCGCAATCAACTAATCGTTAGGCTGGACATGAAAAGTTCGGTTTAATCGTGTATATAAAAACCTTTCGTATAGCCAGTATTGTTTCATCGTGTGACTCCCTCCAAATTCAATGGCAAGCGGTGTCATATTTCATCCATGCTTCCTTCTCTCATATTATCTTATAGGACTTTTGGTTACAGCTCATAATGTCCCCCAAGCACAATTAACACCACACTACGGTCAGCATCTCATGAAGGTCTCAATTGGCACTCCACCAGTAGACATCTATGGCAGTGTTGATACAGCTAGTAACCTTGTGTGGACACCATGTGTACCTTGTAATGACAACTGCTTCAAACAGATTCATCCCCTGTTTGATCCTAAAAATTCCTCCACATATAGTGAAATTTCTTGTCATTCAGAAAAATGTCATCAAGTATGGTACGAAGGCCGTTGTTCTCCTCAAAATAGTTGCATTTACGGCAGTGGATATGCAAGTGGTTTATCCCAAGGTGTTCTGGCCAAAGAAAAAGCCACCATCACTTCTACCTCTGGGCAAGCGGTTTCCTTTGACATTGCTTTTGGATGTGGACACAACAATACCATCCATTCCGATGTCCAAGCAACTATTGGGTTAGGATCAGGGCCTTTGTCCTTTGTTTCACAAATTGGTAGCAAGAGGTTTTCTTATTGCTTGTTGCCATATGGTACTGAATATACTGATCCTAGTATTACAAGCAAGATAAGTTTTGGCAATGGCAGTGAAGTTGTGGGTGATGGTGTGGTTTCAACACCATTTGTAGCTACAGATGATCAATATATTGTGACACTAGAAGGTATTAGTGTTGGAGACACATATGTGTCCTTTAACTCTTCAGGTAAGGTTTCTAAGGGCAACATGTGTATCGATTCAGGATCACCAATATTCGCTTTGCCACCAGATTTTTATGATCGCTTAGAGGTGGAAGTGAAAAAGCAGATTCCAATTGATCCCATTAAGGATGACCCTAATTTGGGGACACGGCTTTGCTATAGAACTAAAATTACTAATGAAAATGGACCAATATTGACTGTCCATTTTGAAGGTGCAGATGTGGAGTTAAAGCCTATGCAAACTTTCAATCAACCGCTTAAAGAATATGAATATTACTGCTTTGGAATTACAAATACTGCAAATACAGAATTGGCAGATGTGGGCGAGCATTACCAAGGAGTATATGGCAACTATGTTCAAGCAAATTTTTTGATTGGGTTTGACTTGGAAACAAGGATGGTCTCCTTCAAGCCGACTGATTGCACCAAACTGTAGAGTTTGGCACTTTCATGTAACCTACATTATCAATGAAAGATATATACCTATTCATACTTTATATATATAGATTAATTATATATCCTTTTTTTAATAAAAAAAAAACTTTATTTTCATTACAATCTAATCACATTTCTAGCTTAAAAAAATGTCTTTACTTTCTCTGTTTGTCTTCCGCAATTGCTTTGCTTCATTTATTTATTTATTTTTTAGAAACTAGCAAGACTTTGTATTAATCAAAAGAAGAATGAAACAAATTATATGGAACAACTGATCTCAAATAGAAACATCAGGAAGAAAACTATCCAAACGAATAATAATATCCGCTATTTCTTAATTTATTCTAGAGAGTTGTCATCACTCATGTCGAGAGACGGAAATAGGACTTGGGGTTCAGGGGCCGGGACAAAATATTAAAAAAAAATTATTTTTTATCATAGATTTGATAATTAAAACTATTTTTTTATTTTTACTTAAAAATTTAATACCGCTCTTGTTCTTTTAGTAATAAATCTTTTTATTTATTTATTTATTTGAGGGGTAATTCTACAGTATCCCCTCTTTTTTTTTTAGAGTACAGCACTCACTAGTAGGCAACATGCTATACTAGATTACCAAAATATCACATTTGATGGTACTATTTTCACATTGTGTAGTACTAACATCACATGTGATTGTACTTTTGTCACATACGGTGGTTCTCTTATTTTTTTCTCACATTTGATGGTGCCATC
Source organism: Lithocarpus polystachyus (assembly GCA_033629205.1). Classification (NCBI taxonomy): domain Eukaryota; kingdom Viridiplantae; phylum Streptophyta; class Magnoliopsida; order Fagales; family Fagaceae; genus Lithocarpus; species Lithocarpus polystachyus. The sequence continues at coordinate 21,022,448 of CM066170.1, read as the reverse complement.
CTCACATTGTGTAGTACCAACATCATATGTAACTGTACTTTTGTCACATTCGATAGTTACTTTATTTATTTTCTCACATTTAATTGTACTATCTTCACATTATATAGCACTAACATCACAAGTGACTATACTTTTGTCACATACGTTGGTTTCCTTACTTTTTTCTCACATTTGATGTTACCATCTTGACATTGTGCGGTACCAACATCACATGTGACAGTACTTTTGTCACATTCGGTGGTTTCCTTATTTTTTCTCACATTTGGTGGTATCATCCTCACATTGTGCAGTACCAACATCACATGTGATGTACTTTTGTCACATTCGGTGATTTCCTTATTTTTTCTCACATTTGATAATACCATCCTCACACTGTACAATACCAACATCACATCTGACTATGTTTTTGTCACATTCAGTGGTTCCATTATTTTTTCTCATATTTGATGGTACCATCTTCATATTGTGCAGTACCAACATCACATATGACTATGCTCCTGTCAGATTCGGTGGTTCACTTATTTTTTTTTTCTCACATTTGATGGTACCATCCTCATATTGTACAGTACCAACATCACATGTAACTGTACTTTTGTCACATTCGGTGGTTCCTTTATTTTTTTCTCACATTTAATGGTACCATTCTCACATTGTACATTACCAACATCACATGTGACTGTACTTTTGTCATATTCAATGATTCCCTTATTTTAATGGTACCATCTTCACATTGTGTAATACTAACATCACATGTGACTGTACTTTTGTCACATACGGTGGTTCCCTTATTTTTTCTCACATTCGATGGTAACATCTTCACATTGTGTAGTACCAACATCACATGTGACTGTACTTTTGTCACATTCAGTAGTTCCTTTATTTTTTATCTCATATTTGATGGTACCATCCTCATATTGTGTAGTATTAACATCACATGTGACTGTACTTTTGTCACATCGATGGTTGCCTTATTTTTTCTCACATTTAATGGTACCATCCTCATATTGTGCAGTACCAACATCATATGTGATTGTACTTTTGTCACATTCGGTGGTTCCCTTATTTTTTCTCACATTTGATGGTACCATCCTCACATTGTGCAGTATCAACATCCTGTACTTTTGTCACATTCAGTTATTACCTTATTTTTTTCTCACATTTGATAGTACCATCCTCACATTGTGCAATACCAACATCACTTATAACTGTACTTTTGTCACATTCGATGCTTTCCTTATTTTTTCTCACATTTGATGGAACCATCCTCATATTGTGCAGTATCAACATCATATGTAACTGTACTTTTATCACATTCGGTGGTTCCCTTATTTTTTTTCTCACATTTGATGGTACCATCCTCACAATGTGTAGTACCACCATCACATGTGATTGTACTTTTGTCACATTTAGTAGTTCCCTTATTTTTTCTCGCATTTGATGGTTCCATTCTCACATTAAGTAGTACCAATATCATATGTGACCGTACTTTTGTCACATTTAATGGTTCCTTTTTTTTTCACGTTTGATGGTTCCATTATCACATTAAGTAGTACCAACATCACATATGACAGTGCTTTTGCCACATTCGATTATACTTGTATTTTTTTTTTTTTTTTTACATTTAATAGTATCATCTTCAAGTTGTGCAGTACCAAAATCACATGTTATAGTAATTTTGTCACGTTTGATGGTTCAATTTTTTTTCTCGCAAACTATGGTTCTATTGTCTCATTAGGCAGTGACAACACCACAATTGACTGTACTTTTCTCATATTTGGTTGTACTTTAATTTTTTTCTCACATTTGACAGTGTTGTCTTCACATTGTGCAATAGCAACATCATATTTGACTGTACTTTAGTCACATTTGGTGGTCCCTTTTTTTTTTCTTTCTCATATTTAATAGTTCTATTGTCACATTAGGCAGTACAAACATCACATTAGACCATACATTTCTCATATTTAGTGGTACTTTTGTCACATTCGATGGTTTTTTTTTTCTCACCAATTACCATAATACTCCTAAAACTTAAAAAATGACCGAAATACCCTTAGAACCTAAAAAATGACTGAATGACCCTAAAACTTAAAAAAAATTACCAAAATTATCAAAAATCGAAAAAATGACTAAAACAATCATGAAACCTAAAAAATGACCCAAATACCCTTAAAAAAATGACCAAATAACCCTGAATCTTAAAAAAAGACCAAAATTATTATAAAACCTAAAAATGACCGAAATAACAATGATACCTAAAAATTACCAAAATACCCTTAGGGAAAAAAATGACCACATAGCATATCTTCTTCCCTTCGATGTCGATTGTTAGGTTCTAAGGAATTAGGAACTAATGTATTAGAACTTCATTTTGTAATGTTGGCAAACCATGATCAAAATGTTTTAAGTCTTGTTTAGACTTGCTCAAAGTGTAATTTTATGTAAAGTTGGAATCGAGTGTTCTGCAAGATTAACTGTGTAAATCTGCCTGATTCGATCGATCAAGAATTAGACTCGACTGATCGAAAGTCGTGCAGATTGATTTTTCTGCAGAATTTTCCAATTCAGCCTAAGCCCGATTTGACGTGTAGGGTTTTATGTTTTGCCCTAGGTATAAAAGGGAAAACCCTAGCCACGTTTTTGAAGAATTCTTTATGCTGTGTGTGTGAATCTTTTGTGAGATCTAGAGGTGTTTGCCTTCACATACACTTAGGGTTTCCAAACTCAAGATTAATGTTAAGAGCTTGGTGATCATTCAGTTGCAGATTCAAGAACTTACGATATACAAGCGGGAGTGCTTATGCTTGCTGTGAATTCAAGAAAGAAGTAGTCTGTGGACTCGGAGCTGTCACGTGGTCGTGGTAGTAAGTTTTCTACTTGAGGTAGCAATAGGATGTTAGTGGTCTAAGTCGCTATTGTACAAACTTCAATTCTTTCATATTGAATTCCGTTTTACCTTGAGGATAGCTAGGTCAAATCCTCTCCAGGTTTTTTACTGGTTTGGTTTTCCTGGGTTATCATATCGTGTGTTTTTTATTTTCCGCTTTTTACATGATATGATCTATATGTGTTAACCTAGAACTGCATAATTTACTTAAGTTAATCAATTGGCTAAATAACTAGATTAATCTGATTGTCTGTTAAGGGATCTAAAAACTGTACATCGATGATAAAAGAAACAATTTCCTCTATCTCTCTCTGCATCTCTCTTTGTTTGCAGTATCTACCGTTTATCACCTCTAAATTTTGGTACATCCCCTTTTATGTAAAAGTTCAATGTTACATTGATGGTTTCCCTTTCTTCTTCATATTTTTTTAAGGCTAAATGAAATTACTAAGATAGCTAGCTTTAAATGAAACTTCAATACTAAACTTTTCAATTAATTAAAAATTATCTTTTAGTTAACACTATTTGTAAATTTTTAAAAAATCTAATAAAAGTTTGATTATTTACTTCTACTAATTTTTTTTATTTTTTTTTCACACTCTTACTTCAACTAACTCCATTAACAACTTTTGACACCCCAATATTCAATGTAATAAACAAAAGTTTTTTGAAGCCAACATTAAATCCCACTTTCACAACCACTGAAGTTTGCCAATTTGACCTCCAATCAGACCTGCACTGCATAAAATGAAATTTCAATGTTCAAATAGATATATGTTTGTTAAGCTCTAAGATTATACCATCTAAAACAAAATTGTTGGGAACAACAATTTTTCAATAGTGATGGTTTCAATGACACTTCTTTTGCATCCATATCATCTTATAAAACCAGATCAAATAACTCTGATTGTTCTGAGGTAGGATTTTTTTGCCATTTAACATGATTTTCGAAACAATTTTTCTAGTTGGCATGTTTTTGAAACATATTTGTAAACTAGCATTTTGAGTCTTAAAAACTCGAAATTGCTTAAGGAACTCAAGCCTTTAATACCCTCGAAACTCATAAAATGGCCCAAATACCCCCAAAACCCTCTAAAATTACCGGAATACTCTAAGAACCTAAAAGATTATCAAAATACCCTTAGATCAAAGTACCCTTAGAATCTAAAAAATGATCGAATGACCCTAAAACCTAAAAGTTGACTATAATGCCATTGAAACCTATAAAATGGTCGAAATACCAATAGAACATAGAAAAAAATGACAAAAAAACCCTTAGAATCTAAAAAATGACTGTAATGCCCTTGAAACCTAAAAAATTACCGAAAACCCCTAAAACCTAAAAAATGACCAGATTACCTTTGAAACCAATAAAATGACTGAAATATTTGAAATTCATTTGGATGGCAACATTGGATTTGGATTATTTTAAACCAATGGATTTAAAATTCCCTAATTTGAAATCTATTGATTTTAAAATTCCTTGTTTGGGTCTTCTTATACAACAAAGGATTTGAAATTCCATTGTTTAGATACCTAAATTTGAATTTGAATTTAAGATCATAAAATTTTTTTTCCAAATTTTTTTTCTTAAACCTTCTACATTTTTAGTAACATTTTTAATAAATACATGAGGTAATGAAAATGCCATGGATAACCTAATTGACAAGATAATGAGTAAAATTCTGTCATCATAGCCAACTAATAATTTGCTATTAGTAAAGACTTGGACTTGCAAAATATGAATTTATCATATTACTAAATATAATTTTTATTGTTCCATTATAATCGTTATCAATGGAGAGGACAATCATAATCAATCTAGATATTATGGACAATCATGCACATTCATGCAAAAGATTATCTTACACGAGAAGTCATTTTTTCTAGGTACAAGACTACACAACATTGTGAAGCCATGAATGCCTTCTTGAATAGATTTTTGGATAGGCAAACTAGGCTTTATGAGTTGTTCCAACAAGTTAATAAAGCACTTACACGTATTAAACACAATAAGGTGGGGGTAGATTTTACTTCTAAATATATCAAATCTATTATGATTACTAGGTTAGTTAAAATCAAGAAGTATACCACTAATATATTGACAAGGGAAACATTCCATATGTATAGGCCACAATTTGTTTACTAAGAAATCACTTTTTCATAAATTCACATATAAAATAACAAAATTCACTAATTCTGTTTGTACGTATCGTAGATGATCCAAAGAAATTAGACCACCTACTTGCACTTGGATCTAAATATGGTAATTTCATCTCATAATATTTATAACTTGAGTTGATATATAACTCACTTTCATGAACTACAAGCTCGTCTCTTGTTGCAAAGTGTCTAAAAGAAGTAGACAAACTATAAAGAAATCCATTTTTAAAGGAAAAAATTCATTTAAAAAAAAAATCCACTACAATATGTCTTGTTCACATCTATATTTGAATACCATCATGGCAACAATTGAAAAAGAGACAATCAAAAGTATACGCATTTCTATATCATTCATTCTTAAGTTCTCAACAGGGCTACTTCTAACTTGTAGCAATTTCTTATTATCCATTAGAATGCAGTTTCGGCCATCACCTACTCTTGTGAGGGTCACAATTGCCGTTTTCTCTTGCATGCTATATGCAGTGAAATAACGCCTGCCATAACAACATACGAAGGTCATGGTCACCTTCTACGATTCAAGGACGACATAATAATATAAACTGTTAGGTTCTAAGAATTAGGAACTAATGTATTAGAACTTCAATTTGTAATGTTGGCAAACCATGATCAAAACATTCTTTAAGTCTTGTGTTAGACTTGCTCAAAGTATGGCTTTTTATGTAAAGTTGGAATCAAGTTGATTGCAAAATTTACTGTGCACTTTCTGCCTGACTCGATCGATCGAGAATTAGACTCGACCGATCGAAAATCATATAGAACGTTTTTCTGCAGAAAATTCCCAACTCAGCCCTAGCCCATTTAATGTGTAGGGTTTTATGTTTTGCCCTAGGTATATAAGGGAAAACCCTAACCACGTTTTTAGAATTCTGAATGCTGTGTTTGTGAATCTATTTGTTAGATTTAGAGGTGTTTACCTTCACATACACTTAGGGTTTCCAAACTCAAGATTCATGTCAAGAGGTTGGTAAATCATACAGTTGCAGAATCAAAAGAGCTTCAAGATATACAAGCAGGTGTTGCTTGTGCTTTGCTGAAGAATTCAAGGAAAGAAGGAGTCCGTGGATCTCGGAGCTGTCACGTGGTCGTGGTAGTAAGTTTCCTACAGGCAGGTAGCAATAGGATGTTAGTGGTCTAAGTCTTATTGTGTAAACTTTGATTCTTTCATAGTGAATTCAGTTTACCTTGAGAATAGCTAGGTTAAATCCTCCCCAGGCTTTTTACCGGTTTGGTTTTCCTGGGTCATCATATCATGTGTTCTTTATTTTTCCGCACTTATACATGATTTGATATATTTGTGTTAACCTAGATTTGTTTAAATTACCTAAGTTAATCACTTGGCTAATTCTCTAGATTAATCTGTTAGGTTTAAGGGGTCTAAACGAATTTACAAATGGTATCAGAGCGGGTAGCTTTTGTTTTTGATCCTTTGATCTTTAAGCTGATCCTTGACCCCTGTTGTCATGGAACACGGACACTCTCTTGTTGTTCCACCTCATTTTGATGGGAACAATTATGCTTATTGGAAAGTAAGGATGAAAGCATTCCTGAAATCCATCGATGAGAGAGTCTAGAACTCCGTTGAGTACGGATGGGAGAAGCCCACTACTCCTGTGAGTGAGTGGCAAACTTCTCAAAAGGAGGCAGCTGCTTTCAATAGCAAAGCTATGAATGCTATTTTCAATGATGTCTCCATGGAGGAATTTAAGAGAATCTCTAATGTTGAGGTTGCTCATACTGCTTGGAAAATCCTCCAGACTGTGCATGAAGGCACAAAGGCAGTTAAAATAAATAAATTGCAGCAGTTAACTACTAGATTTGAAAGCATTAGAATGAATGATGATGAATCTTTTGATGAGTTCTATGCTAAACTGAATGATATTGTTAATTCTGCATATAATTTGGGTGAAATCTATGATCAACCTAAAATTGTTAGGAAGATTCTTAGATCTTTGACTGAGGACTTTAGACCCAAAGTGACTGTCATCACTGAAAGCAAGGATGTGGATTCCATCCCTGTTGATGAACTTGTAGGATCTCTTTAGTCCTATGAGTTGGACCTACCCAAGACAAACAAATCCAAATCAATGGCTCTTAAGTCTGTTGATGATGTTGAGGATGATGGATTTGATGATGAACTCTCTGCTATAGAGATTGTCTATCTTGCCAAGAACTTTAGAAACTTTCTTAGGAACAACAACAGAAGGGCAAAAGGCAAGAACACTGCTGAACCTAGAAATTTTAGGAGGAATGATCCCAGTAAGGTTAATAACACTGAAAAACCTAAAGAGAAAGTAGGTCAATCTTCTAATAATTCTTTGGGACAACAATGTTATGGATGTCAAGGCTATGGTCATATGAAATCTGAATGTCCTACATACTTGAAGTCTAATGGTAAGGCTATGGTTGTAACCCTTAGTGATGATGAAGTTTCTGACAATAAATCCGCTAGTGATGAGGAAGGAAACTTCATTGCTTTCACTGCTACTACTGTAGTTAATGAAAGCGTGTCTGTTGAAGAGAACCCTTCTGATGGGAAACTCTCTGAAGATGCAGATTTACAGGAAGCCTATAATAAACTTTGCAAAGTTGCTGCAAAGGATGCCATGAATGTTGATTTATGCTTAAAGAAAATTGCATCTCTTGAACTTGATAAGAAGAATTTACTTGTGAAATTGTTTGATGCAAATGAGCTTTTGAATAATGTGAAAACTGAGAACATGCTTTTACTTAATAAAGTTAAATGTTTGGAACTTGAATTATCTGTTGCTAGAGAACAAACTAATAGGTCTGCAAGCTCCAAACTTGATCACATGTTGAGTGTTCAAAAGTCTCCTTCTAACAAGACTGGCTTAGGTTTTGTGGATAGCATCTCTGTGCTTGAACCTTCTTCCACAAAATTTGTTCCCTTTTCTGAACCTCCTAAGAGTGAGATTGTCAAACCTTTGGTGAGTGAACCTGTCAAATCTGTAGATGTTACTCCACCTAGGAAGATTAGGGTTGATCTTCAAGCTTCTCATTCTAGAGCTTCTACTTCTTCTAAGGGCAAGTTGCTTGATAAGCCTGCATGTGTTTGTCATTTTTGTGGAAAGTCTGGACACATTCGTCCAAATTGTTCTAAGTTGCAAGCTGCAAAGCGGACAAATAAATTTAAAGTACCTGTGCCTCAAGCACAAGATCCTATGGTACTTATTGGTGAATTGGTAAAGGCATTAAACCTTTATTCCAATCCTGGAGTTGCTTAGAATTCTAATGTGAATCATAACTCCAATGTAAGAGGTGTATCTAAAAAGTTTTGGATGCAAAAGACTCGACCTAATTGAGTCTGTCTGACATGATCCTTGTGCTTCATTACTCTATCTTTTGTGACCTTTGTTTCTAGGATTTGCATTGCATAACATTCATGCATTTCATTCTAGGATGTTTATTTCTTTTATATATAAAAAAAAATTGCAAATTGTGTTTTTGCTATTTTTTTCCTTGAACTTGAAGACAAGGTTGGTCAATTAAATTTTACATAACATATGTATGTACCTTGTTTAGCTTTGATGCACTTATTTCTATTGCACTTTACTAGCTGAAGTTTTGTTATGCATGTTGTGTGGGAAGATGCTATATTTGTTGATCACATGATCTTGATCTTGAAGTCTTATGTCTTTGATTGTCGGACTTGGTCTTATTGAGAAAGGCATAAATAACCATCTCACCACTGTTTACTAGTCAATCATGAACACCTTAGTGCATATCGTAAGATTTTGTGCTCGAGAAAGTGTAGCACATGCACAAAAAGAACATAAGGTGTAGCCTCTAAATAAAATTGGTGTGTACATTATTGGGCTATAATAATTTCATAATTCATAAAATTGGTGTGTACATTATCCCGGCTATATTATTAAGTTTCTAATCAATTAAATTGAATATTAATTTTGAGGCAAATCAAGAAACTTACATGATTGTAAGCTTTTATTCTAGGAGATGTGAGAGTTATATGATGTAACTCTTTAAGTAATAGTCTCTTTCAAATTCATGTGATGGATTTTGTAGAAATTGTGATTGATTACTATGTGCATATCACCTCACATGTTTCTCAAGCTTATGCTAGTTGCACACATTACACAAGTTATTCTTTGCTAAACTGTGTACATGTTTTTGTGTGTTTTTGGTCTGACCAACCACGTTTGAATATTTCTGGAAATTGATGCAGAACATGTTTGCCTGTTTAAATGGTTGAGGAATATTAAGAGAAAATCGTGCTTTGAGAGATTTGGGTTAAAAACATGGGTTTTTGGAAAACATTTCATCTCATACTCATGCATTCTTTTCATAAAATCTAATGCTTTGAGGAGTTTTTGAGCAAATATGTTTCGTTTTTCAAAAATTCAATTTTTCCAGAATTTCGATCGATCGAGTCTATTTTTCGATCGGTCGAAATTGTTTTTAAAATCTCAGTAAAGTCTCTGTGTGTTTCGATCGGTTCTCGATTGGTATTGGATCAATCGAAGGATTTTCGACCGATCGAATCTGTTTTTCGATCGATCGAAAATCGGGCCGAGTGTTTTTAAAAAGGTTTTTCTTCACGTTTTTTTTTTCACTTTTCAAAATCTTTTCAAACACTTTTTGTCTCTCACCAACCAGTCAACCAGATTTTTGCTGTTTTTGTCGTTTTCCTCCGATCTTTTTGCATCAATCCTCCCTCCCAAGGCCAGTAAGACACTTTTGCCCCTCCATTTGTTTTTATTTTCATGTTTTATGCATTATTTTCATGCATTTTGGGTTATTTTCGGCATTTTAGTGTTTTGGCATTTTTTGGCAATGATTTTGGGTGCTTTTCTTTCAAATTAATCATGGGTTTTTGTGGGGACACCTTATGCAAGCACTACATGTGGTTTAATTTGATTAATTTGGTGCTTTGTGGAAAATTTGAAAATCTAGGGCTTGAAATTGATGAATTTGGGGATTTTGTTCAAATTGATATAAATTGATGAAATTGACTTGTTAGATTGATTAATTTGATCATTATATTGTGTTATTTAACTGTTGTATGATCAATTTCTCAATTTTTTGTGTTTTGAAAATTGGGTTTTTCTCAAATTGGGTATTTTTAATTTAAAACTCATGCTCAGGTCAATTTTGTTAATTTGGATTATATTTGAACTTGTCACTGCATTAGTTCATGCATCATTTGCATATTTTGTTCATGCATCATATAGATTGTTTTTTTTATATTTTATGCTGTGCTAACTTGTAGTCTGCCCTTGGTTTGTTGTTTTTGCTCCTCTCTTTCTGTGTCTCTCTTTTCTGTTCTTAGCACAATACCTAGGAAAACTAGAGCCCATAGGACTTCTGACCCTTCACCTTCATTTGATAGTGATCGGTTCCTTAGTGAGAAGAACCAAGAGACCTATGAGACCCTTAATCTTAGGCGTCATATTTTGGCTGAGCGTAGGGTTATTCTAGATGAGGTTGATCTTGAGGTGAGACGTAACTTTGAGCGTCGGGGTTGGTTATCTTTGCTAGATTTTGAGCATCCTCCTCCTGCCACCTTGATTAGAGAGTTCTATTCGAACCTCTCTATCCACATCTATGATACCAACACCTTAGTTAAGGTTTGGTTACGAGGTGTAGAGTATCGCATTACCCCTTCGGTGGTGTCTGATGCTCTTGGGGTGCCTATTGTTGATCATCCCGTCTTTCCTTATAAGGAGTCTCCATCTCTTGATGATGTTATGTCATACATCACTGGGTCTTCTATCCAGTGGGGTTCTGATCCTCGGATCACATTTGCTGAGCTTTTCGAGCTTCATTATCTCTTCTTTAGGATAGCGTGTCATTCCTTGTGGCCCATTTCTCATCTTCACACCATCCCTCTTGAGTGATGTGTGTTTTTGTATACGCTTGTTACTGATGCCCCTATCAGTTTTCCTCATTTGTTCCTTCATTCTTTGAACGAGGTACATCGATCTAGTTCTACGGCTCATGCTTTATTCTTTCCTGTTTTTATTCATAGATTTCTCCTTTATCTCGGTTTAGGTGATTTTCCTGCTTCTGAGCTCGTACATGTTATTGCTCCTATAGGTGCTACCTTTTTGAGGCAAAGGGCTGCTCAACTTCGAGCTAGCTCTAAGCGTCCTAGGGTAGAGACTTCTAGTGTCACTCCACCCCCTTCTTCTTCTTCTACAGATGCTCCTGCAGCTGAGACGTCTGCTGTTCCTGCTGCTGCTGCTGATGATGCCCCTCCACCTTCTCCTTCGGATGTTTCTGATATTCGTCAGACTCTGGACACTGTCATGACCGTTCAGGCGGCTCATGGTCAGCTTCTGGTGGATGTCCTTGATGAGCTTCGAGCTTTGCGAGCGGATTTGGCGAGTTTTCGTTGTTCTCCTCCGCCACCTTATTTTGATGATGAGTGAGTGCCATTTGGCAATTCGTCACAAAAAGGGGGAGTGCATTCTATTTGAGGAGATTTTTGTCTTAGGGGGAGTTTGAATTTTGTACCTTACTGTGACACTGTTGAGCTTGTGGAGTTATTAGATTGTATCTAGATGCTTCACTTTGTATTTACATTTTTTGGCTCTTATTAGGAGATATTTTTTTTTAGATACATTTTGTTGTATATGTTTCTTGTTTCACTATGCTACTTTGCTTATTGATTTATATTTATGATGTTATTCATGATATATGTCTTTATTTTGTGTCATGTGAAATTAAGAAGTTTTTTTATTCCTTGTATTTTCCACACATGCGTTTATGTGTTTGTTAAGGGTTACAGGAATATATAGGTTGATTCAGTCGTGCTGCTGTCTACTTTGCAACTGTTAGATAGTAGTTAGGTTGAAATGTTTAGTGGCTTTTTAATTTTAATGGGCTGTTTCAATTTGTAAACTTTGAGCTTTTTGTTTAGTCTGTGTTTTGTCACGGATTGCCAAAGGGGGAGTTTGTTAGGTTCTAAGAATTAGGAACCAATGTATTAGAATTTCAATTTGTAATGTTGGCAAACCATGATCAAAACATTCTTTAAGTCTTGTGTTAGACTTGCTCAAAGTATGGCTTTTTATGTAAAGTTAGAATCGAGTTGACTGCAGAATTTACTGTGCACTTTCTGCCTGACTAGATCGATCGAGAATTAGACTCGACCGATCGAAAATCGTGCAGAACGTTTTTCTGCAGAAAATTCCCAACTCAGCCCTAGCCCATTTAATGTATAGGGTTTTGTGTTTTGCCCTAGGTATATAAAGGAAAACCCTAGCCACGTTTTTAGAGCTCTGAATGCTATGTTTATGAATCTATTTGTTAGATCTAGAGGTGTTTACCTTCACATACACTTAGAGTTTCCAAATTCAAGATTCATGTCAAGAGGTTGGTAAATCATACAGTTGCAGAATCAAAAGAGCTTCAAGATATACAAGCAGGTGTTGCTTGTGCTTTGCTGAAGAATTCAAGGAAAGAAGGAGTCCGTGAATCTCGGAGCTGTCACGTGGTCGTGGTAGTAAGTTTCCTACAGGCAGGTAGCAATAGGATATTAGTGGTCTAAGTCTTATTGTGTAAACTTCGATTCTTTCATAGTGAATTCGGTTTACCTTGAGGATAGCTAGGTTAAATCCTCCCCAGGTTTTTTACCGGTTTGGTTTTCCTGGGTCATCATATCATGTGTTCTTTATTTTTCCGCACTTATACATAATTTGATATATTTGTGTTAACCTAGATTTGTTTAAATTACCTAAGTTAATCACTTGGCTAATTCTCTAGATTAATCTGTTGGGTTTAAGGGGTCTAAACGAACTTACATAAACAATAATTAATGAACTTAAGTGCAGTGCTTGCAATTCCAGTATTTGTGAATCACATGCCTTCACTTGTCTAGAATGTGATCTCAACCTTCATCTTCTCTGTGGTCCCATGCATGCTATATACCATTAAACACAAAGATCATATTATGAATCCCCTCTTTCTTACAAATTTACATGTTGAGGAGGAAGTGGAAGATAAGATAGAAGAATTCTATATATTGTCATGCTTGCAATGGCAGTTCTAGGAATTTTGTTTAGGTCATTAAGAAACTTAAATTGACAAATTTTAATAATAAGAGAACTTAAATATATCTAGTTATCGACCAAAAAAGAAAAAAGAAAAAAGAGTTTTAAAATTTTACCACCGCGCACCCTTGGTGCTATAGTCACTCTACAAGTATAAATGTTTGTGGGGTGTGGGGAGTAAGAGTCGGGGTTCAAGTCTCCAAGAGAGAGCTTCATACACATATACACTTAGATTAGGCTAGAGTAGAAATTCTATATTGTATTAAAAAAAAAGTTTTACAATTTTCTTTTACAAGTTTTCAAATTTTGAATTATTACGTGATAGTTCATTATGAGTATCTATTGTCGATGTGGGTAACTATGACCATTTTATTTTCTTAAGTTTGTCTAACATTTTTATTTTTATGCAGTTATTATTTGTCATTGTGTTTCTAAAAATATTTTAAACTAATGACTAAACTCAACTCATTGGCGCTGTATTAATTATTGAACACAACAACACTCATTCATACATAAAATAATATACTATGTGTCTACTTAATCAATTAAATGCTTGAACAATCACTAATTTTACAATTTTTTTTCTTGAATTTTTCAAACTTTATAACAAAAAGTTATCATATCATGATAATAATACACACACATGTAACAAATCCTCTCTATTTCCTAATTATTAAATTATATAAAGTTATATTATATAAAGTTCATTCCCAAAAAAATTATATAAAGTTATATTATATTTATATTGTATACACAAACATCCACACACATCATTATTCACACAAATAACATTATATCAAAAAGAAATACACACAAGTAATATTAGACACACTCACGTATATATAATATAAATTTATAATAAAAAGTGATACTTACAATTTACAAACACTTATTTTTACTCTTAGAGTCAAAAATACTTGTAATAAGAGTGCATAAGATTTAAGTCAGGGTATGCAAAAATATTTTAAAGAATAAATTAAAGTATTAGACTTCAAAAAAAACTATATATATATTTATAAATTAAGAATATATATATATTTATATTTATATATATATATATTTATATTTATATATATATATTTATATATATATATATATATATATATATCTTTACCCGTTTATTATCATGTTGTTGCTGAATTCAAATGCGTCCTCCCTCAGTTAGGTAAATATAAACCGATAAAATTTGAATTGTTTAGTTTTGGAAGCTAGGGCCTTTTAATCTAGAACTTGAACTGATCCTTAATTTATAATTTTTTTTTAACCTTTTAAAATAAAAAATACATACTAGAGGAGATGAGGTTCTAACATAAAGATACACCACAAATTGGAATATAACTCAAATCAAAACCATAGTAATATTTAAGAGAAGATAGAACAAAAAGAAGGAACTAAAAATCAAAACCATGGTAATTATTTTCTCCTACACTCAGATAATAAGTTATGACCATAACCGGATGTGTGATTCTCTTGATCAATATAACTACGAATATGCCAGAAAATAACTCTCTTTTTTGAAGTAGTTTTGGTTACACAAATATGTTAGAAAATTGCTTGATGTGCAAAAAGTTTAGCAGAATCTCCACATGATTTTATTTGTTGTTGGTGAGGGAGGGTGGGCTCAGCCCAATAAGTGAGAGGGGCTTGGGCCCAAGTTGGACATGGGTTCTTTGAGCTAGATCCGTACGGGTTAGTAGATGGGATTTGTATGGGGTTTAGTCTGACTAGGATAAAGGAGTTTGTATTCTTATGGGAAAACCACCTCTGTTACACAGAAGCAATCCTAATATATATAAATATATATATATATATATATATATACTAGTCGCTAACCCGTGCAATGCATAGAATTGTTTTAAATCAAATGTTAACATGTTCATGTTTAAACATTTCTCAAATTTCAATTATTGAAAGCTAAATTGGCTCTAATAGAAGATGAAACATGTAATTATGATGAAACTATCAAAATATTACACATAAAATCATTAAAAATGAGATAAATACAAATATTATGAAGTAATATATTACAATAATCATAATGTGCTCTTACATTTGGTTTAATAAGTATTACAAAAGAACCAGTAGATAGAATAAATATACAAATGTGCTTACATCTACAAGCTTTATCCAATGCTTTTCAAGAATGTATTTCCTCCCTTTCTTAGGCTCTTCTCTTTTCTCAACTTCTTCAAGTACTTAATTTTTCATCAAATTAGTATCAAGTATAACACCAAATTATACAAATTCATCAAAGATTTACAATGTAAAACCAAACACTCTTAATGTCAATAAATTTCATAATAACCACACCCCAACTATTGAATTATTAAAAAAGTTCAATATTTCTATAATCTTCATGAAAATAAGTATTCCATTGGTTTTCATCATGAAATTCAGATATAAATAACAAAATAGATTATTCACACACAAAAAAACTTCAATATATCCAAGTTATAAATAAAATACCGGTACGAATTGTGCTAAGGTGGAAAATGGTACTATCTTTTGCCATATATAAATACAACATGACCTGAGACCCCAAATGCTTATGTGAAACATGTTTAAATTGTAATATATGGTTTTATTCAAACATTAAGAATACAAAAGCCAAAAATCTAGATATTTATGGCATTTGTTTCAATTTTATGCCAAACCAAAACTAAAGGCATGCCTAAGTGCAGGTCACAAAGGCTTTGTGGCTTGGTAGTGCTGTCAAAATTTGTGCAGTCTTCCAAACAAAAAAAACAATCCAAAAAGAAGAAGTCAAAATTTGTGTGGTCTTCCAAACTAAAAAAATAAAAACCCTAAAAAAATAAAAAAAAAAATAAAGATGCAGATGATATGTAAAAAGATGGGTATTTAATAACGAAAATTAAAATGGTGTGAGTTAAAAAGGAAAAAACCTTGGGGGGGAATATAGTGACAGAGCAACCTTGCAAAACTATAGAGGAAATGTATTTATAATCAAAACTATAGAGAAATAAACAATAACAATAAAAAAAAACAGTCACAGTCACATGTTCATACTAAACAAAGGCTAGACTTGAGACATTGTAGTTCATGATGTTATGGTTGGAATGACAAAGACTACAAACAGAGAGGTAAAGCAAGAACTGGGTCTTTTAAAGGGAAGGGAAAGGTCTAGAAACCATAAAAGGTGCAGGTTCTAGGGTTTAGAAGAACAAAATTGAGGAATAAAATCTCACCTTGGGTTAAATATCCTACCTTTATTTTTTAGAAATGACAAAAACTGAATTAAACTAAATAGTTTTTTATTACTATTATTAATCAAAAGTGATAGAAAGTGTATAGGTTCCTTAACTCCTTGGCATGATTAGCCAAAGTATTGTCTAACTTATTACACTGTTTAGAAACTGTCCTATAATATACATTTTCTATATAATACAAAATATCATGAATATGTTCTAACGCATCTAAAATCTCCTTAAAGCTTGGTTCTTGCAAGTGAATTAATGCCAACAAATGTGATGCTCTCAGCAGAGCCGTAGCAGCCATCCACAATGGGTCTTGGCAAGGAATTAATTTGATAGGTCAAGAATGTATTGACCCCTTGTGATAAATTAACCAATTGATTTAGCTAAGTTAATTAATTAATTCAATTAATATGCAAAAATGCGTGGTAGTACAAACAAATCACCAACTAAGTAAATATGTAACGAAAAATAAAGTTGACACGGTAATTTGTTTACGAATGGGAAAAACCTCCAAGGCAAAAATCCTACCGGATGATTTTAAGGTCACCACTTCTGAGAATTCACTATTATCATAACAAGCGGTTACAAGTAAAGGAATCCCAGTACATTATACTAACCTATAGTTGAACCCTTACTCCAATACACAATTGGACTTGTTCTGTAGTGACAATTTCTCATTTTCAATGCACGGCTCCCAATACGTGACTAACCAATCGATGCTCGGATCCTAGTACGCGGCTTACTCACCAACTTGAGAAAGATGTTAGCTGCAAAGTTCTTCAGTTCATCAACACAATGAAGATCACAAAGCTCCTTGGTCACAAAAGCCAACTGCGTACAAATGCAGCAACTTTTTCAAGAGAAAGATAAACTAGGGAAAATTCTATCTCCAGTCACAATTTGCATGAACAAAACTTTGCCTCACACTTGTGCAACCTTTGACGGCCCTTAAAATAATTTTTATATATGTTTAGGGTTGTGAGAAAAGAAAGCCTAAACATGTACACACAGATTGGAATGAAATTAGAACTGAAAATCTGATTTTCATAAATCACAATAGATAGGTTATCTATTGAGCAGTTGTCAAGCATCGAGCTATGACTGCCTTTTAAACCTCGATAGATGATATATGTTGAGCTAGCTATCAAGTTTTAAAATCCAGCACTTCTTCATTTGATTTTTGGACAAATTTGCAGGGCTTTAACACTTAAGCTTGAAACCTTGTTCCTTGAAGTATTAAACACATCCTAAATCTACCTATTTACAAGTAACTTGTGTTTTGTCAAAGGATTAGTCAATTCTATATTGACATATGTTCCAAACATGACTCACATATGTCCTAACATAATTCACTATAAGCAACATAGGAGAACCATGACTATCTCTAACAATATTGATTAAACCTACAAAATTCTTGGCTTTTGAAAAAGGTCAATGCCATTTTCATTTTGAATAATAGTACTGTCTTTATAGTTTTCTTATTTATGTCCTATATGCATAGATTTCTAAAAATATGGTAGAAGAGTAAATTGAAAATTGACATGGGATGGTGAAGCTAATTTAACAATCCCAACTCCTATAAGCTTTAATCAAGACAATTTCAATTCCTAATATCCAAAACAATTTCATTAACACCAAAAGCATATCCCAAAAATATACAAATCAAAGAGTTCAAATTAATAGGAAACAAACCCTTACAAAGGGACCAAGGATCTTGTTCTGTTAATGCCATCCCTACTAAAACTTTCATTGCCTACAATTGCTCAATGGAGATCTAGCCTACTATATTTGCCATTTATTTTTAAAAAGTCACGAATTCTGGCTAATAACAAATAAAAGTAGAAAACTTCTAAAAAAATTCATTCAAGCATTGCACAATGTAAGGATGTGTGATTAAATAAGGCATATATATTTGTATGTTTCAAGAAGTTGCAAGGGTACCAAAAAAAGTAAAAAATAGTGATGCCAATATCACATTGCACAACTTATTATTGTTAGAACTACCAATATAGCAAAACAGAACTCTGTTGCTCATAGTTTGGCTAGACACGCTATTAATATTCCAAACTTTTAGTGTGGATGGAGGATGTTCCACCACAACTTTTTTCTGTATTTCAAGTTGATTTAGCTGATCTTTTTTAATAATATTATTCAGCTTCTTTCTCAAAAAAAGAAAAAAAAAAGAAAAGAAAAAGAAAAACAAAACCATGACACTAAATATGAAAACAAACATAACAAATACAGCACTTTATTTATTTGGTTATGCCCCCAACAACATAGGTTTTTGTTTTACCACAACAGGTTGCCTGAGGTTGATCTTTTATGTAGGTTGTTTATGCTTAGAATCACTCACAATATTAAAAGACCACATAAAAACCCAAAACCCAAAATCCAATTTGCATTTAATTTTGGCAGGAAAATTTTGTGGGATATAAATTTAACTAAAGCAACATCTAAACCACAAACCCAAAAATTAATCATTCATATTCCAGATCCCATCAAGTTTCCTATCATGGGCTAACCATAATTCAAAGAACACCAACTAAGAAGCCCTGCAACCATAAATTCATTGACGCAACTTTGATAAGTATAGTTTACAGCTTTTGTTATGTTAGAGAATGAATAGAGCATCAAGCATAATTGTAATCGACCGATCAACAATTTTATCAACACAAATTAAGTTTGACTCCATGACATCTAAATTGTAATCAAATAACACTAAGAAAAGAATTGATATTATATAATAAAGAATTGAATACAAAACATTACCTTATGCAACATCAGTGACATAAACAAATTGAGAGTGGTGATGGATTTGGCTGAGATTAGAGAGAGAGGATAGGGTCTGAGTTTGAGCCCTGAGAAAATAAAAGAGAAACAAATGAAACAAATCAGAGAGAGATTATAGGCACCAGTCAACTACATCTTCTGATATTAAGGTGAAATTTCAAACATGATACAATATCTCTTTTAGGGATTTTGTCATAGAAATGCGTGCCTGGGCATATAGGGTTTGATAATTCAAATAAATTACTAACTATAAGAGACATTATGAGGTAAAAAAACAATTTAGCATATGGTAATCAAAATTTAACATACCTCCACTTTTTGAAATTCCAATTGAAGGTTTATTAGTTCCAAAGTTAGTCTCTGTTGCAACAATGCAAGAATTAGCTTGGGTTAGGTTTTGAATTATTGAAATCGTATTGTATTTTAAATACAAACCCACAAGATTTTCTTGTATTCAGTTTTAGACATGTAAATATGTAACGAACAATACTATGAAATCAATTAATGTTGTACCTGGAAGGAGTAAATATATAGGAAAGCAAGCGTACCTAGGCTTAGTGGAAGGAACAAACATAATATATGAGAATCCAAAATAAGCTACTGAAAATACAGCAACCAACATAATATAAGAGAATTCAAAATAAGCAACTGAAAATTGAACTGCAAAGAACCAAAGGTCAACGTGAAACAAATATATGAGCCAAAGATGGTAAATTTGTTAAATAATTTAAACTGAGGAATTTAAAAAAAAAATCAAAGAAAAACAACCATCGGTACCCTGCCTAAAATAACCCTAATTAAAAAAAAAAAGCAAAGGTTTTACAAATCAATGTCAAGCATATGTTCTTCCTAAATCAAAACCAATAAGACCACAATACCAAAACCTAAATCATATTTCCAAATTTAAAAAGAAAATAAAGAGAGAGAAATATTTTTCATCATTAAGTAGGCTGCCTTTCCTCTATTTGGTTTCAATTGAAAAACTTAAATTCAGAGAAAAGAGAAAGAAGAAAGCAGGCGTACCTAGGCATTGGGTATCGAGTCTGATTTTCAATTGAAAATAATAACAGGTAGCACCCTAGGTAGCAACTTTTTTTCCTGGCGAGTTCTAGCACCCCATGTTTAGATATTGTTCACTGTTTTCTCATAAAACACCTTCTGAAATTGTGTTCTCTAAATTTAAAAACCAAAACTGTATGCTTTTTCATGTTTAAATTTTACAATAATCGAATCTGTTTTTCTGCATTGATAAATTTGTTTCTACATTAATAAAATTTGCTCTCTGCACATCATGTTTACTATATATTCAAATCTACTTACTACATTCATAAAATCTGTTTTCTGCATTAATTAAAATTGTTCATTGTTTCTCATAAAAATTGCTCATTGTTTTCTACATAAACTATTTCTAACATTTTGCATAAAATTATTTTATGTTCAACATTATTTAAAAAATTGTTCTCTCTCTTTTCTACATAAATTATTCTCTGTTCACTACATAAATTGTTCACTGTTTTTTCATAAAACACCTTGTGAAATTGTGTTCTCTAAATTTAAAAGCCAAAACTGTATGCTTTTTCATGTTTAAATTTCACAATAATCGAATCTATTTTTCTGCATTGATAAAATCTATTTCTACATTAATAAAATTTGCTTTCTGCACATCATGTTTATAGTATATTCAAATTTGCTTACTGCATTCATAAAATCTGTTTTTTGCATTAATTAAAACTATTCATTATTTTCTCATAAAAATTGTTTCCTATTTTCTGCATAAACTGTGTTTAGCATTGGCACGATTATTGCACTTAAATGGTTTTTGTGTTTTTTTAAATATGTAACCATATGAATAATGGACAAACTCCATGAAAGAAAAATAAAAATTCGTATAAATTACCTGATGGTAATTGCCTCGAATAAATCCAAAGAGTTACTAATAATCCTACTATACAAACAAAAGTGGTTATTATGCCTTTTTTGGACAAATCATTCACTGTTGAGCCCAGACCAAAAGTACCCATGTGCTATTACTTCTAATCAGTAGTCACAGATTATGGGAATAGCGTTTTGACTAGCATCCTTGAAAATGACCAAAGATAATAAACAGTTCTACATGTGCTGTCAACAACTCGGCACTGTTGAGCTCTAACCAGAAGTACCCATCCACACTCACGTGAATACACAGATATGCAACCCTTTGTAATGCACCGTTTTCAAGGATGCAGAGCATCCTTGGAAAGTTTATGCATCAATTTTGGGGGTGAGCTGTCCACCATTGCTAAATAGATATTCGCAATGCTGCATATGCTGCTCAACGATTTAGTACGTTCTTTGATTTTCCATTGAGTTTACACGATTTTGTTCATTCAACGATTTCAAATTTTTCAACAAATTCGGATGATCAATACGTACACAGTTTTCTATTTAATTTTCACGATTTTGTACATTTAACGAATTCAAACTTTTCAACAAATTCAGGTTATCTGTACATCTAATTTATACAATTTTATTTTGTACTTTCAAGATTTTATACATTCAACGAATAAATTTTTTTTTTTACAAATTCGAACAATCTATACATCTAATGTACACAATTTTCTCTTGAATTTCAAGATTTTGTACTACTAATGAAATCAAATTTCTCAACAAGTCCGGAATATTTGTACATCTAATGTACACAACTTTCCATTGAATTTTCACAATTTGGTACGTTCAACAATTTCAATTTTTTATTAAGATTTCACGATTTTGTACATTCAACAATTTCGAAATTTTCATCAAATCAGGATGATTAGTATATTAGTACATAGTTTTAAATTGAATTTTCACAATTTTGTACATTTGACGACTTCAAATTTGGAAACAAATTCACACGATCTGTACATCTATCGTACATACTTTTCCATTGAATTTTCATTATTTTGTACTTTCAATGAAGTCAAATTTCTCAACAAGTCTAGACTATCTGTACATCATATGTACACCTTCATGATTTAGTACGTTCATTGATTTTCCATCAATTTTTCCCGACTTTCTACATTCAACTAATTCGAACTTCTTTACAAATTCGAATTATTCGAGGCATTTATCATTAGGTGATTTATACAAATCATTCATTTTTCTCTTATGGAGTTTGTCCATTATTCATACATATTTAAAAAAACACAAAAACCATTTAAGTGCAATAACTGTGCCAATGCTAAAAACAGTTATGCAGAAAACAGTGAACAATTTTTTTGAGAAAATAGTGAATAGTTTTAATTAATGCAAAAAACAGATTTTATGAATTTGAATATACAGTAAACATGATGTGTAGAGTAGAAATAGATTTTATTAATGCAGAAAAATAGATTCAATTAATGTAAAATTTAAATATGAAAAAGCATTCGGATTTGGCTTTTAAATTTAGAAAACACAATTCCCTAGGTGTTTTATGAGAAAACAATGAACAATTTATGTAGTGAACAGAGAATAATTTATGCAAAAAAAAAAAAGAGTGAATAAATTTTTAAATAATGCTGAACATAAAATAATTTTATGCAGAATGCTAGAAATAGTTTATACAAAAAACCGTTAACAATTTTTATGAGAAAAAAGTGAATAGTTTTAATTAATGCAAAAAATAGATTTTATGAATGCAGTAAGTAGATTTGAATATACAATAAACATGATGTTTAGAGAGCAAATTTTATTAATGTAGAAATAGATTTTATCAATGCAGAAAAATAGATTCGATTATTGTGAAATTTAAATATGAAAAAGCATTCAGATTTGGCTTTTAAATTTAGAAAACACAATTTCACTAGGTGTTTTATGAGAAAACAGTGAACAATTTATGCAATGAACAGAGAATAATTTATGCAGAAAAGAGAGTGAACAATTTTTTAAATAATGCTGAACATAAAATAATTTTATGCAGAATCCTAGAAATAGTTTATGCAAAAAACAGTGAATAATTTTTATGAGAAAACAATGAACAGCTTTAATTATTGTAGAAAACAGATTTTATGAATGCACTAAGCAGATTTGAATATATAAAAAACATGATGTGCAGAGAGCAAATTTTATCAATGTAGAAACAGATTTTATCAATGCAAAAAAAAGAGATTCGATTATTGTGAAATTTAAACATGAAAAAGCATACAGATTTGGCTTTTAAATTTAGAGAACACAATTTCAGGAGGTGTATTATGAGAAAATAGTGAAAAAAATTTTAAATAGTGAACAGAAAATAATTTATGCAGAAAAGAGAGAGAACAATTTTTTAAATAATGCTAAACAGAAAATAATTTAATGCAAAATCCTAGAAATAGTTTATGCAGAAAACAGTGAACAATTTTTATGAGAAAATAATGAACATTTTAATTAATGCAGAAAACAGGTTTTGATGAATGCAGTCAGCAGATTTGAATATACAGTAAACATGATGTGTAGAGAGCAAATTTTATTAATGTTAAAACCAATTTTATTTAATGCAGAAAAAGAGATTCAATTATTGTGAAATTTAAACATAAAAAAGCAAACAGATTTGGCTTTTAAATTTAGAGAACACAATTTCAAGAGGTGTATTATGAGAAAACAGTGAACAATATCTAAACATGGGATGCTACAACTCGCCAAGAAAAAAAGTTGCCAAAGCAACTTTCACATCATCGGCCAAACATTTAGATATACATAAAAAAAATGTTTCACAATCCTCTTAGAAACACTACAAGTCAAGAACTTACATATCCAGATGTGGTAAAGCTTAAGTTCTTCTTTATATCTGAGTGGTCCACTCTTTCTGCAATACTTATCAATCATTTGACCATACGATAATTCCGAACAGGATTGATAAAGTAACAATATGTAGCTTAAACTTCTTTCGGTGTGCCAATGGCTAAAAATGGAGTGAGATTTTTCTTTTACATGTTGTTCTAATTTTTCATTGTAACCCCAATATTTTAACCAATTTGACCATAACACTTCCAAGAAGTAAGAAATTGATGAGTGTGTTAAAAATGAATGAACAAGGGGTATGTGTGGCCTAAAATTTCATATTTTGAAATTAAAATCTCTATATTTTACAATGCTTCTATTTAAATAAATAAAAACATAAAAAAAAAAACAACTTATTTTTATGTTTATGTTTATTTATCAATTATCCAAAAAAAAAAAAGTTATAAGGAACTCAAGTTTACCAAGCTCGAGTTCCATATTACAAGGAACTCGAGCTTGGTCAGCTCGTGTACCGTAGAAAAAAAAGCACGAGCGTTTTATTTACAAAAAACTCGAGCCTGGTATGCTTAAGTATTTTGTTGCATGAAACTTGAGTTTAGCAAGCTCGAGTACCACATTATTTTTTTTAATTGCACAAATTCCAAGTCAGCAGTGCCACAGTGGAATGAAACTAGGAACTTGAGTTTACTAAACTCGAGTACTGTTTAGAACAAACTCGAGTTTAGTGAGTTCAAGTACATAAAAAGTGGTAGATTCCCATTTAGTTTCGAAACAATGCTTAATTGCTACAAATTTCTGAAATTGGTGGTATTTGGCCATTTTCACCCATAATTAAGTATATATATATATATATATATATAAAATAATTGGAACCCGCTTTTTTTGCTAAAACCGAAAACTTTTTGCTGAAAGTACTGTAGATAAAGGTAAAAACTAGCTGAAATAGTACAATGGCATCTATGAATAGTACCAAAAGTGCAGTGGGATCCATGAATAGTAACAAAAATAAGTTGAATAGTAAAATAAGATAGCAAAAATAATTTTTGACAAACAAAGTAACAAACACTTGGTTGATTTTTTTTTTTTTTTTTTTTTTTTGGATAGAAATAGGTGTGAGCATCCCAATACTTGGTTGCATGATGTGGCAGACCAATGTGTCGCGTGAGCTACTTCTTGTATTTTTTTTTTTTTTTTTTGGTAAATTACTCACTAGACGTTTAGAGGGACGACCAGCCTTCTTTAACACCTGAATTGTAGCTAGCTGTCTAGAAAAAAGAATTCCGTAGTTATCATCAAACACAGAAGCAAGTACTATTACATGTTGAGTCACAATAAGAACAAAATAAGGGATCACTACAGTCAGACCTCAATATATCAAAGCTGCATTCGGAACAAAAGATACATAAATGCTATTATTATATGTCTATTAATTATCTATGATAATTAATAGTAGTGGAACATAAATAAACGTTTATAAAACAATCATACTTGAATGCAACATTTTGATTAATATGCTTTGTGAATATCATCATTAATTTCAATAATTTACATGTGATATAGGTGGTAAATGTATTTCTCTTTCTTTCTGCAAGTTAAAAAAGATAGTGTGTAAGCACAAGCTACTTGATAGATCCAGACTCTCACCTTCCATACATCTAGTATGTTTGAGGGCATTCCTCTATTTTCTAGTTGTAACCAAAAGGGAGGAGAAAAAAAAAGGCTTAGAAGCCTTGTTTTTTAAATAGGTATATAAAAAGGGCTCAGGATCCATTGGTAATGACTTATTCCTCTATATATATTAAAATAGCAAAATACAGAAGCCACTTTTGAATTTATAATGAATATTGTAATGGAAGGCCATCATACAATGGTCAAGCTCAAGCTACATCCTTGTGAAAAAGATAAGAAATATTTTTAAAAATGGAGAAATTGGTGTTACTTGATTCCTACCCGTTTCAACGAAAAGGGAAATGTTAACAAGCACCAAGCGGTGCTTGTTAAGGTTGGACTAATGTGGGTCTTATTTAATAAAAAAAAAAAAAGTAAATAAACGACAGAAAAGATATAAAAGTAACCCCATAATATTTTTTGATATTTATTTTCACTCTATGAAGCTAGCCCTAGCTTATAAAGTTGAAAAAAAAATGACATAAAACTGCAAAAAATAAAAAAAAATTGCCCAAAAAAAATGTCAAAAAAGTTTTTTGTTAACGGGCACCATGCCCATTAACACAATTTAAATAATTGTTGGACAAACAACCCATCAACACATTGTGGACAAGCTGACACGGCCTAAGCCTAAGCTTGTCAATTTGAATCTCATTCACAATCGGACTTGATTTTCTTTTTTCTTTTTCTTTTTTTTGTATAGTAGTATTAGACATAATCTCACATCTACAAATTAAAATTAGTTGCAATAATAACTTAAAAGTGGCAGATTATTACATTAATAATAATTAGTTGTAATAACTTATAATTTTTAGTTGCAATAGAGGCATTAATACTAAATTGCATTAAGAAATTTTTTTGCAATAAATTAAATTGAAGAAATCGTTGTAATAACTTGATACCAATTATTTTGCAATCTATTATAATAGAAATTTCAAAGTGACAGCTTATTGCAACAAATATATCATTGCCATAACTAAATATCAATTATTTTATAATCTATTGTAATGACAAACATGAAGGAATTTATTATTACAATAATCTAATACTAGTTATTCTATCATCTATTGTAATGAAAAATATGAAACAATTATTATCATTGCAATAACTTCACCCAAATTATTTTTGTTAATTATTTTCAATTTATTGCAATAAAATTTGTGAAATAATAACCTATTACTATAAGATATTCAAGGTAGTAAATTATTTTTTACAACAGCAAATATATTATTACATCAATATTATCATTAAAATATTTAAAGTTTATTGCATCGAAATTTTTTGTAGCACAAATCTATTTCCTTAAATTTTATTGCAACACTTAACATAAACTATTGCAATGACTTTGATGTCTTTGCAACAAATTATTAGGATTTCGTTAATTTTTTTGTTTTATAAAGTAATGATTATGATTAATCTTTTTTGTTTTATAAATTAATGATTCTGATTAATGTAAGTGACTGTGATACGTGCTGTTTATTCAACATTTGCACCTGCTGCCACTGTACCTGTCCCTGCTACCCCTGCCGACTATGTAATATTTGAATCTGTCAAGGATGAACAAAAAAAAAAAAAAAAAAAAGGAAACGCCGACTATGTAATATTTGAATCTGTCAAGGATGAACAAAAAAAAAAAAAAAAAAAAAGGAAACGTGGACACGGTTAATTTTTCAAAATTACGTCAAGGTCAAAGGTAGGTTTTATCACTTTATGTAGTGTGTGTGTACGAGATGGGTTCAAAACATCCAAACACCCCCCATCACATGCACTAGAACTCACATATGTTACCCTATTTTTGTAAGGAAAAGATGGAGCTGATGGAGTCTATTTGCACTGGAATATATGTAAGTATGTTTACCCTTTAGTATTTAATTGGGTTTTATGAGTCTTACATGTTTGTAGTGGAAATTTGAGATTTTTAATTCAGTGATTTACTGTGTTTGTGAATGGAATCTGAGTAGGATTTTGCCCCTCATCGATCCCTCTCTCTAAACCTTTCTCTCTATTGGACTTTTTCGGTCCAATTGCATTTTTTTTTAATGCAAAGAGGAGTTTTATTTAAAAGTAGGGGTAATTATAGGAAACCCACCTGTGGTTTGGCCCCAATTCACGTTGCCTACCCACTGTTTGAAAAGCGTCACTTTACCTAGCTTATGTTCACTCTATTATGTATTTTTGCTCACCTTTTATGTCTCCCTCCTCCTAAAACATAGAAAAACTAGAAAAAAAAATAAGAGAAAAAAAGATCTAAAAGTTAGGTTTTGTAAAATTTAGGAACAAATATAATATTATTCTAGTAAAAATTAAAAATATTTGAGGATTGAGTAATATTGTTGGGTTAGAGTACTTTTGTTATTAACCACTCTTATTGAGCTGATTCACCTCTTACTTTTAATATATCTCTCTCCCACACAGAAACATTAGACATTAGTTCCTTCTCTTACTTTTCAATTTTCATATCTCTCTCTCTCTCTCTCTGTCTCTCTCTCTCTCTCTCATAGACATGCACACTTGGCTTTGTTGGTTATGATTGGGTTGTTGGGTGGGATCGATGACTGAGTTCAATGGTAGCTGAGGTTCGGCGACTGGGATCATAAATAGACACCACAGCCGTCTTAATCTGTTTCTATTTTAGATCACCTTGTAATTTCTTAATTTCTTTTTGTTCTTGTTTAAAAAAAGGGTTAACACTTAGGAGAATTATGTGAGCTTGATTTGGATATTCTGGGCTAGGATTTTATAGAATTTTGTGTGTTTGATTTGGTGTTTATGTTTTATACGGAAGTGAAGGATTTGGGGATTTTGACCAACCTTCAAACATACATACCATCTCAGATTGTCTTCCTCATAATTTATGTACAAGATGCCACCTGCCCATTTGCTATTGACAATACCAAGTCCAGTTTTTTTAAGCGAATTTGGAATGAAGTTCAGTAAAAGTACTCTGTTTTTGTGTTTTTTTTTTTTTTTTTTTTATAAATTTGGGAAATTCATTATCTTTAATGGCTATGAAATTCTATTATGGTTTCTGGTTTTTTCGTAGAATGTGGGGACAAATATTGGATTTTCCTGTTCATTTGGAATCTCATAGAGGTTTTTTTTTTTTTTTTTTTTCTTATTTTTGTAAGATTCTAATCATTGTTGGTCAACTCATTTTCCTTTTTCTGTTTGGGAATTTCACCACCACCATTTGACTTTGTTTATTTTTTGTGGCCTTTCACCATTACAAACTACTTCTTCTTCCATTTCTCTCTTAATCACACCAATGATATCGAGGAAAACACAGAAAGACAGACAGAGAGTAACGTCTAAAATTGAAATGGAAATGAAATTGCTTGATAGTTTTTAAAACCACAATTGGGATTTAGTTGATCTTATTGAGATAGCAAGCGTAAATGCAAGGATGAATTGCTAAGGCATTACCTAATTTGGTTTTACTAATAGCACTTTTAGATCTTCTTTTTCTCTTTTTTTTTTTTTTTTTTTTAGTTTTTCTATGTTTTAGAAGGAGAGAGACATAAAAGGTGAGCAAAAATACATATTTACCCCTATTTTTAATAGAGGTAGGTTATGGAGCCTTAATAGAGTGAACCTCAAATAGGTAAAGTAATACTTTTCAAATCACAGGTAGGCAATGTAAATTCAGGCCAAACCACAGGTGGGTTTAGTACAATTACCCCTTCAAAGTAAGACACATTACATGTTTACAAAGCTGGTAGCAGGGAACTCTCTATGAGTGCCATGTTGAAAACCATCCCTAATATACTATTCATAAACAAAATTCGGGCATGTTTCATAAACAAAAATTCTATCTTGTTTTGAGCTTCCTTTCTTGGCCAAACCATCAACAACTGTGTTGGCCTCACGGTAAGTGTTAAGTGGAAGGAATTTGTTTGGAATTGATACTAAATTGTATTAAGAAATTTTTTTGCTATAACTTAAATTGAAGAAATCATTGCAATGACTTAATACCAATTATTTTGCAATCTATTACAATAAAAATTTCAAAGTGACAGCTTATTGTAACAAATATATCATTACAATAACTAAATATCAATGATTTTACAATCTATTATAATGACAAACATAAAGCTACAACGAATATATTATTACAATAATCTAATACCAATTATTTTACCATCTATTATAATGAAAAATATGAAACAATTATCTAATACAATAAAGATATCGTTGCAACTTGCAATAACTTGACCCAAATTACTTTTTATTTTCAGTCTATTGCAATAACATTTATGAAATCATAGATATTCGAGGTAGTAAATTGTTTATTGTGATAGAAAATATATTATTACTGTTAGGTTCTAAAAGTTTAGAACAATTGGCAAATCGTGAACATAAACTTGTCTAGATATAGATCTTAGAGTCTATAGGTTTTGTTAGACAATGCTCAAGGTGATTCAAGTCAAGATTCAAGAACATGTTAGCTGCAAAAAGAAAGATTCAGAAATTGTCTGGTTCGATCGATCGAAAAACTGGCTCAACTAATCGAAAATCGTATCTACAGAATTTTAAGTTGGCCCAAACAGCAGCTCAAGCCCATTAAGGATTAGGGTTTCAGATCTACTTCTCCCACTATATAAAGGAAACCCTAAGCACGTTTTTTAAAAAGGCTTTTTAGAGAGAAAAGAGTGTGCCTCTTTTGTATTTAGGGTTTTGTTCCTAAAACCTCTCTTATAACTTCTACCGGTGTTGTTCCTTGAAGAATCTCAAGATCCGGTATTGCTGAAGTTGCTGCCTTCTCTAGTCATCAAAGGTGCTGATGATCTAAACCTTCAAGGGTGGTCTTAGAGTCACAAACAGGAGAGTTTGTGTTGCTAAACCTTTGAGTGGGATCTTAAAGTCACAAGCATGGGTGTTTTTGTTTTGCAAAGATTAAAGAAAGAAGGAGTCCGTGGATCTTGGAGCTGTCATGTGGTCGTGGTAGTAAGCTTCCTACAGGCAGGTAGCAATAGGATGTTAGTGATCTAAGTCTCTATTGTGTAAACTTCGATTCTTTCATAGTGAATTCGTTTTACCTTGAGGATAGCTAGGTTAAATTCTCCCCAGGTTTTCTACCGGTTTGGTTTTCCTAGGTCATCATATCATGTGTTCTTTATTCCGCACTTTTTCATGATTTGATATATTTGTGTTAACCTAAATCTGTTTAAATTACCTAAGTTAATCACTTGGCCAATAACTAGGTTAATTTGTTTGAGTTTACAAGGGTCTAAACGAACTTACAATTACATTAAAATATTTAAATTTTATTGCAATGAAATTTTTTGTAGCACAAACCTATTACCTTAATTTTTTATTGCAACACTTTGCATAAACTATTGCAATGACTTTGATGTTATTGTAACAATTTTTTTTCTTGTAATAAACATTTTTTGTTGTACTGAACATTAAACCCACAGCCTCCTCATTGCTCACTCACCTTAACAAACACAATCAAACATAATAATTCCAAAAACATCCTGACCCTAGGTGGCTTGGGACCTTGTGTGCAATCTCATGAATAAGTAAATAAATAGGCATTCTAGTCTCTCAAAATGGTGTGTTTTGAATCTTTTGATGAATTATTTTACATTTTTTTAAACAATTATTTCGGCCCGTATCAGATCAATTTGGGGCCTGTTTCGGCCTGTTTTGGACTGAATCAGGAAAAAAAATAAAAGGTTCGGCCACGGTCATGCGTGCAGCCGCGTCCAAGACTGCACAGCGCATCCATGTGTATCCGACTCGAGTGCGCCAACCCAATCAGCGCACCCGTGCTTCCTAGACAAGAGCACAACCACATGATCAGATTTTTATTACTACAAGAGCCAATTTTGAGTGGATGGGTCAGATTTGTTCAAACTCTTAATCTTCACTGCACCTTCCTTTGTTTTTTGTTTTTTGTTTTCGTCCTAATCTCTCTGTCAATATATTGTTAGTTTCATCTCTTATTTGTAAGCATTTTATTCAATTATGTAAAGTATTTCAGCTAAATTATAATGAAAACATCAATAGAATGAAATGAAATGATTGAATGAATAGCTAAATTAACTTTTTTTTTTTTTTTTTTGTTACTAATTATTCAGCCTTGCCTTCCTGTGCCCCTACCCTTGCCCATGCCCCTGTTGCTGCTGCTGCCCCCGCTCCCATTGCTGCCCCCTACTGCTGCTGCTGTCCCTACCACTGCCCCTACCACTGCCTTGCCCCTGCTAATTAGCTTATTAGGGAATTGGGGATGGATGGTTTTTTGTGAATAAATTTGTGTAGGAATTTGTTTGAGATTGATATTTTTCATATTACTTATTTGAGATCACGTTATGATTAATATGCTATTATGCTCAATGGAACAATATAGCTATTGAGTTATTTATTTACCTTTTTGTCTCTTCAATATTTTTCGCGTTAGACTCGTTGTTAGTGTAGAAAATGGAAAGGAAAAAAAGGGTTTAAGTAGGATTATATGTGTCATTGACTAATAGGATATAAGTATGATTAAGTTATTAACAAACATTTTTCCTAGTGCTTGATTTAAACAGATATTTCTAGTTGGTATTATATAATTTGGATTTGACTTATTCTTGTCCTTGTTACTTGGTAATCCAATTTTAGTTGCTGATCCAAGTGTAGATGTAAAGAAAACTTAACTTAATTTTTTAAAATTTTTTTGTATGTATTCACTTTTTAATTTTTTTTTTTTATTCATGAAAACATAATGCATTTTACATTAAATTAATAGATCAAGCAAGATATTTTGTAAATAATATAATATATGGCTGGAATTTATTTTTAGTGCTCTTTATAAATGATTCATACATGGTATATCTTGGATAGCTTAAGGAATAAGCACACATATAAGTAAATACATCACTTATATTAGGGAAAATATACAAGACTTTAATAACATAATAAAAATATAATTTTATCAAGAACCTATCAACATTATGCTAAAAAGTGACATAATTGTCAATAAAGCAATTCCTCTTTCTACATAAACCTCTACTCCCAAAACATCGCCAAATGGACTAAAATGTTGTATGGGTGTGGCTCAATAGGAGTGTATTAATGTAGTAACAATAAATGCTACACTTCAGCTTTTATATACTATTCGTTGCAAACCCATACTATACATGAGAATATGTAATTATTTTTAGATGTGGTATAATGTTTAATTTACTCTCTTAATTTTATTCTAAATAATATGTGTTCCCTAAAAATTAAACTATTTATAAAAGTAATTTCTATTTCTTTATTATTACAAATATATAATTTTATAATTTTTGGAAATTTTTATTGATATTATTTTCTTTTGAAGTTGTCCATATTCTTCTAACTATTTTTATTCTGCATTAAATTTTTCTAATTTATTTTGGTAGAACTAAAATTTTTAAGTTTCAAATTTATTATTAAAATTTCTCATTCTCTTAAGAAGAATATCATAATAATTAAAACTTATCACATAATTACCAATTGATATTGCTCAAATAATTGATAAGCACATTCAAATACATAGTCATGTAGATTATGTTTTGATATAAACTCAAATTCTCACTTCCAAACTAAAGAAGGATTAACTCAAAAAAAAAAAAAAATAACAAACAAAAGTTATAAAAGGGAGAGAGAAGACTTGTGATGAGGGGTTGTTTGGTGAAGCATTTCAAACAACAATTTTCAGTTTTTAAACAGCATTTCACGTATTTTTACACACTTTTTCACCCACACGTATTTCAAAAAATAATAAACAACAATTTTCAAATTACCTCACCAAACACCCTCTAAAATAGTACAACACCAAAACGTATCTATCCAAAATAGGGTTATTAAAAATACATCAACCTAAAGTAGAATTACAAGAAATAATTATAAAAATATATAGTTGGAGAGTGGCTTGTAGGCCTTAAAATTCAAAGTTATATTATTGCCTAACCTAAATAAACGGTTGAGAACATTTTAAACAGCCCCAAATGCAGTTCACTGTCCAACCGTTCAGAAAATTTCCCAAACTCCAACAAAAATTCAATCTCAAATTTGAAACCCCACCTAGAAACCATGGCTCCCAACTTCCTATTTCATACAAGCCCCTTCATTTTTTGGCCAACATTATTGATTCTTATAGCGCAAATAACCCAAATGCTGGAACGTGTTCCAAAGTATCTAAATGTAGTTTCTTGGGCATAACCAAAACAACTCGGTTTGTGCACTCAATTGCAAATTCTGATGATCCCACGAAGTTTCAACAAGAGCCAAATGACCAAACAATCATATTTGTTCAAAACCTCCTGAAGTTTAGAAGGGACAAGCCGGCGAAGAAAATTGAGCAAGCTCTCAATCTATGCGGGCTTAAGCTGACCGAGGACTTGGTGCTGAGTGTGCTTCAACGACATCATTCAGATTGGAGACTGGCTTATGTGTTTTTCAACTGGGTTTGTAGAAACGGAGGAGAAGGAAGCGAGTATTCACCTGGGTCTAGCGTTTACAATGAGATTCTTGACATCCTTGGGAAATCACAACGTTTTGAGGAGGTGATCCAAGTGCTCGATGAAATGTCAAAGAGAAATGGACTTGTCAATGAAGGGACGTATGGTATTTTACTTAATAGATTTGCGGCTGCTCATAAGGTGGAGGAAGCAATTGGCATATTCAATAAGAGGAAAGAGTTCGGATTGGAGATTGACTTGGTTGCATTTCAAAAGCTTTTAATGTGGTTATGTCGGTATAAGCACGTGGAAGCTGCAGAAACTCTGTTTCACTCTAACCGAAGTGAGTTTGGTTGCGATATCAAGACATGGAATATCATTCTCAACGGTTGGTGTGTTTTGGGGAATGTATACGAGGCAAAAAGGTTTTGGAATGAAATTATTGCATCTAAATGTAAGCCGGATATGTTTACCTGTGGAACATTTATAAACGCCTTGACAAAGAAGGGAAAATTAGGCACGGCAATCAAGTTGTTTCAATCCATGTGGAAGAATGGTAACCCAGATGTGGTGATCTGCAATTGTATCATTGATGCACTTTGTTTCAAGAAGAGGATTCCAAAAGCTTTGCAAATTTTTAAGGAGATGAAGAAGCGAGGTTGTCCCCCAAATGCCGCAACTTATAACTCATTAATTAAGCACCTTTGTAAGATTCGGAGGATGGAAAAGGTTTACGAGCTTTTGGATGAAATGGAACAGAAGAAAGGAAGTTGTTTGCCAAATGCTGTAACTTTCAACTACTTGCTCAAGTCCTTGAAGAATCCAGAGGAAGTACCTGAGATCTTGGAGAGGATAGAGAGAAATGGGTGCAGGATGACTGCTGACACTTACAACTTGATTTTGAAGTTGTATATGGATTGGGATAATCAGGAAAGAATAAGATATACATGGGATGCGATGGATAGAGATGGGTTGGGACATGATCGACGATCTTATACCATTATGATACATGGCCTTTATGACAAGGGAAGAATACAAGATGCTTTGCGCTATTTTAGTGAGATGACATCAAAGGGCATGGTGCCAGAACCAAGGACTGAAATATTGGTACGTGACATGAACATTAAATTGAAGGAGAGCAAGAGAAAAGAGGAAACATTGTTAAGGAATAAGGATGGATGATGGTTTATGACTTGCATTCGTGGGTCTCATCTTTTCCCCCCATTTGACAAAATAGGTAATGATTCCTCGACTTTGAACAAATATGGTTCCTTAAACATTTTAGACACACACATATTAAGTGGTTAATACTCGAGAAATGGCATGGACAAGATTATTACATGGAGTTAAATTGTCAATTAATCATGTATATGCAATTGAAAGCTAGGCTGGAATTTATCCTCAGAATGTCATGCTAATTTTTGTCTATTATATATTTATCAAGATTTTAACTGATGCTGAAAATATAACCACAATATGGCGAAAGTTCCTGATAATTTCCATGTAGTTTTGTATACATCTCATTGTCTCATTCAGTATTTGAAGATGTAAAAAGGTGTAAATGGTTGAAATTTGGGTCAATATCAATGGCCTGGATTTTATTTGAATATCTCAGTATCCAGCTTCATTTTGCTCTGGGTCTGGTATGAATTGTAATGGTCTGGATCATTGTAGTAGCAAATGCCCCAACATGAAATGGAACATTCAAATCCACTGCACTTTGCTCTGTGGAATCCTGCAATAACACACAAAATTAATTTAGCAATTTTTTTTGTAGCCCATTTTGTCTATCTGAAGGAATGTAAGTGTGTGTTTGTGCATTTGTGTGTTTGTGTGAGTCTGTGAGAAAGAAGAATTGCTCAAATTGAAGAGAGAAAAAATTGCAAACTATATGTAAAGCACCTAACAAAGGAGCACCATAGACTTTTTTTACACTTGGCATCAAACAATGACATGGGGTACGAAAATTGCAGAAGCACATATTATTGAAGAGTTGTGTGGCAGTCTTGGATCTCACATGGATGAAAGAACTACCAAAGGCTAAAGAAACCTAAACAATTATTAATGTAGAGCTACCAACTGTAGGCTTCATGTACTCTGAGACAGGAATTGCCCAAGCTTTCCAATATTTGCTTCCAATTTGAAGCAACTGAAAGAGTTCCTGTGCTAGAAATATGAATGGCACAAGGAGTTGCTCTTTAACAGAGAGTGAATGGCAGAAGAGTTATTCTTCAACGGAGAGGTTTTTTTTTTTTTTTGGTAAAACGGAGAGGTTAAAACTTAGGTACATTTCCATAACTGTAGTATATTAGGTTCTCCAATTAAATATTCACATATGGTTATGTTGTATTTTATTGTTCTCGGAAAAAATAACATTGTTTGTACTTTATTAGTCAATGCAATCATATGTAAAAATTTAATGGGAAACTTAATATACTGCACCTTAGAAATTTTATCTAGACTTCTTTTTCAATTCTTTTTCTATCGTATACTTGTAGCTATTGGCATTATCATTATTATTATTTCATGTTTACATGGACTATACCAATTTGCACGAATACCTCAATGTTAGCTAAATGAGCATGTCTTGGGCTGGTAATGGGATCCCTTATAGTTGGAGGCAAGACATATTTTGTTTGGGGTTGTGAACGAGAATTGAACTTTGCGATCTAATCTTGTTCCTCAGTGTTATAGCGTTGGCAAAGTGGTTGGCAAGGAAATTTTTATTTGACAAAAGTCTGTCATATAAGATTTTGACCTTTTTTTATAATTAGTTGTTAATCCAAACTAAAAACTATGGTAAGTGAATAAAATAAATAAAATGATTTTATTTAATTTTTCAATATTTTAATAAAAGAATTTTAAACAAAAGAGTAATTTAAACTATTGAAATTTTGGTAATAGAGTTTCATCTTGAGAAGAAAGAAGAGAAGTTTGGGTCAGAGAAGAGAAGAGAGAGAATGGAGAGTTAAAAAATAACGTCTGTTAAGTCTGTTTAGAGATTAAGTTGTACTTGGGACCAAAAGTTAGTTTTGAGAAGTTATAGACCTGCTTGGCATTACCCCAAATCTCAAGGGTAGTTAGTGAAATTTACCCTAAATTTAATGTTTTATAATATGGCAAGGACTTTTAATTTATTTACTAATACACTTAGAAGGGAGGGTATCCCTCACATCTACAACTTCTAAACCTCAACTTTTATTAAAGCGGACACTCTTGAGCTCAAACTTGGCCACTTGGTTTGCTTTTACTGTTTGCATGTACATAATGCTTGTCCATAGGCCTGGAAATGTTGCGCCATCTAAGGCTGTATCACACAAAATCTGAATGGTATTCATATATGATCCAGAACAATTCTGCTTCCCGAAAACCTTAGCATCAATTATCTATATGGATATTCTCATTGTAAACATGGTCTATTTTCTCAATTGAATATGCTTTTGACATGATGAAACACAGAAAAATTGGAAAAGGTTGTAACGTAATCATTGATACCGGTATCAAACAATTCACATTCTATATTCTCAGATATTCACAACATGCAGACCAAAAAAAAAATCACGAAGAGTGGCAGAAAAGAATTCAAGAACTTAATAAAGATTGAAGTGCAACATAATGAAAGTGCACTTGCTTCTATCTTAACCAAATCTTTGACTTGTTACTCTCCTTACTCCTTTGCACCTGATCTTTATAAAGTTTATTGCTGGATAATATTCTATGAGAAGTAGCCGCCGATTTTGTACTTCTAGTAAGCCTTGCCAATGCTCTGGATTGATCAATAGGCCTTGCATTTTTTGATTCAGTAGATAGTATCCTCTTATTAAGCACAGGAGTTGACAATAAGATATTGTTCTCTGTCCCTGTGCTTAGGAGTTCTCTCCTTCTCCTTATCTTGTGTAGAGAATCAGTGCCTTTGAGCAAGACAGACTCTTGGTTAATTGTTTGGTTCATAGAGTTTAAGTTCCTCGTACTTTGGGGATCCATTTCTTGTAGAACTTGCACTCTTATCCTGGATTTTGTTTGATTAGGGGTGACTCCTAACTTTTCTGCACAACATACTGGTAGCACAGACTCTTGTTGTTCTTGCAGTTTCAGCTGTCCTTCAAGCTCTTTGATCTGTCATTAACATGTAGGGAAAAAAGATGAGCAATTGCAGGCTTCCTAAAGTGTATACAATTTGCAAAACAACATTTTGTTCATGCACAACATAAAATGATAAAATGCTAACACTTAAAAGAACCTTTTGTTGAAGCGTTTGAAATCCTTGGTTGCGTCCTTCTGTTGTCAGCTTGTTTTCAAGTTCATTGACCTAGAACAGCCCAAAAAAAAAAAAGAGCATTTACTTTTGTAGTATGTAAGATTGAGTCTATTGTGTGTGGAAATGGATCTTAGAATATTGTCACAGGTTTGAAGAAAGACAGAGACAAAAACTAACAGCACAACAAAGATAAAATTGAGCTTTCATTACTATTAGAATCAATCTAGGTGAGCTCCTAGAAAACGAGAGGGAGGGGTTATCTGCTTAGCGATAATGGAGGAAAGGCAAGAATAATTTAACAATTTTGTTAAACAAGATAACCTGTTGTTGTAACATTGCAGAATGATGCTCAAATTGTTGTGTTCTATCTTTCAACATGTTCTCAAGCTCCTTGACCTGTGAAGCATAAAGAAAGCAACTGATTTACACTTTGATGATAAAGTAGGAATATGAATGCTGCTCAACTAACAGTTTGCCAAGTTGAAAGCGCCCCCTGCCATCTTGTCAGAAGAAAGATTTCACATCACCAAGCGAGTTTATTTTCTGGCATATATGATGGCAGAAATTGCCTTGCCATGATACACAACTTCTTATGGACCATAGAATCATGTGAAGAACTTCAAATAAGCATACGGTCTTTGCGGAGATCCTTGTGAATCCAAGATATCTATGCATATATGAAGGAGAATGGAACGGAAATTTACTAAGGGAGATAGCTTTAAATTGCATGAACCTTGTGTTGAAGAGTCATAGGCTTTTTATGCTCCTGCTCTTTCAGCTTGGTCTCAAGCTCCTTCACCTTTGGCAAAATACAAGCCAGATGTCAGATGACATATTGTTGGTTGCGTATGACAAAAGGAAAGTAAATAAATTATCTGCCAGGCAACCTTCTGCTGAAGATTTAAGCAAATTTCTTCCTTTTCCTTCATTCCGTCTGCAAGTTCTAACAATTGCTTCTCCAGCTGTCTGCAAAACTGTGTCTTTGATGCGAGTCGCCCTTCAAGTTCGCTGACCTTCTCTTGTTGACTTCTGCAAAGCTGATCCTTGCCTTTGGCCTTACCTTCTGAATTGTGCAAGTTCTCTTCTAATTTCTTCAAAGCCTCTTCTTTGGATCTCAATTCCTGCTTGGCTTTATCAAGCTTCAAAAAAATCAGGGAAAAAAGAAAAAAAGAATAGAAAAAATAACCTGAGTACTGGCTGATTCCATTTATAAAAATATAAGCAGTTTGCCAGATGTGAATGTGCACTGATAGCAAAATATTAATGAAACTAACACTCAAATTGATTATCCTCGAGCTTACCATCATTTTCAGCTTTTGAAGCTCACCCATATCAATTTGCTTCCTCGCAGGACCCAACTCCACCCCACGAACCCGAGTCGCAAAATTTAATGAACTTAGAGTCTCACCTAAGTCCTGCTCAGAAGGGCTGATTTGCACAAACATCAAAGTCTTGGAATCACCCCCTGCCACACATAAACAAATAAAAGATGGTTTTACACTTACACTTCCTGATGGCACTTTCTAATTGAAGAGGAGATCGTGAAACATGACCATCAATAGAACAGGTATGTGACTTATTAT
Organism: Lithocarpus polystachyus; assembly: GCA_033629205.1. Classification (NCBI taxonomy): domain Eukaryota; kingdom Viridiplantae; phylum Streptophyta; class Magnoliopsida; order Fagales; family Fagaceae; genus Lithocarpus; species Lithocarpus polystachyus. The sequence continues at coordinate 20,982,706 of CM066170.1, read as the reverse complement.
CCGAATTACTCCACACTTTGTGATGAAACTATTCAAGAAAGGATACTCATTTCCTACGCACTTAGAAGCAGCATAAACCAAAATAGCTTCGTTCCCATCTGGGTCTGAAAGTTTCCTTTTACTGATATAACAATGGTTTCTAAATGCTCACCTAAGGAGTCTTGAAGTAAATGTGTGAGTTTAGAGTTCCTGCAAAATCCCAATGCATAAATTAGGGAATGAATATAAGCAAAAGAAGTCTGAACAAAGAAAGATAGAAGTAAACCTGAATGGAATGTGGCAGCTTTTGGATGCTAGAGCAGAAATCACATCCCCAAGAGCTGAAAGAGATCTATTGATGTTTTGAGCTTCCTTGAGACGATCCCCTTGCACCTCAGTTTTTGCTAGTCTCTCACTGCCAGCTAAGTCCACAAGCCATAGCTTGCTCTTGGTGCACTCGCCATTCATCAAATTCTTTGTGCTTACCATTATGCACAGCATGCTAGAAAAGACAAAAATAACAGTGATATATTGCAAGCTAAAACACAATATTTTAATGGCTACTGATATGCACACCCACTTTCAGCAAAGACCATTTTGAATTTAAACATCATGCAAAATATGTTCAAGTTAATACTTACCAATGCGATCGGCTACTGTGCTCATTCACATTGTTTGACCCTACAGCTCTTGCATTGCTTCCAGCCTGCAGAACACTCCAGACCTCCTTAATGTTCTCAACTTTCGCTTCAACAATTCCTGGTACATGATGAACCCCTTCAGAAGCTTGCCTTATCTCCAACCTGATATACATAGCAATTTGAAATTGCAATGGGTGGTCAATACAGAAGGACATAACCAATTAACTACTAGTTAAGTTAGCCATATTTTTGGGTTAGCAAAAGATATATCCCATATTCAATGCATGGGATAAAATACTTACTTCTTTGATGTTGGAGAAGTGGCAAGCAAGTCCCTGATTTGCTCATTGTAGACTTCAAGGACACTGACCGATATACTGTATGTGAAAGTACCTTTTCTTTCCTCAGCAATTTTGAACAACTGCTTTAAGGTTCTATAATTGACTCCTCGGTTCTGCTCTGAGCCCTCCATTGTGAAAGTTTTCCCTGTCCCTGTTTGCCCGTATGCAAATATACATACATTGTAGCCATCCAACACCGAAACTACCATTGGTGAAGCATCCGCAAATACATCAACTGTTACAGAAAGAGAATACTTTTTTGAGTCCAGAGCAGCAGGTACTTTCGCAACTCAATTATATCACATGTTCAATATCCTCAGACAAATCATTGTCCAAACATCTTTTGGAATCAGAAACCATTCCATCCAGATCTTGAATTTTCAATAAAGAACATTGAGTCTGGAACAATGATAAAAACTTTTCAACAAAAACTCATGACTGGACAAAGAAAGCGAAAAGAGAATGAAAAACAGAAATTGGGAGAGGAATGATTGGCATATTAGACTGAAAACCAAAGAAAAGGCTAATGTTGACTGTTCAAAATTTCATCTCAAATTTTACCCGAAACTGGTGGTACATTGACCATATATCCAGGTTAAGTAAATTCCATGAAAATTTTGGTAAAATCTGAGATGTTCTCACAAGTTCAGAGATATCCTACTGATCCAAAGATACCTTGATCATCCTTTGGTGTATAAACCCGATCAAACTTGAAGATCTTCTTTGTCGATCCACCTGCAAATACCCCAAGTTCTCCATCTTTAGCTGCATCAAAATCTGTAACCATTGGATACCCAGCTGCTATCTCCTCCTTCCTCAAAGGCCGACACCTACAAAACACCCTGATGTTCCCTGTAATGTACACAGTAAAAGCATGAGTTGGTTCATTCACAGGTCAAAGATGTAAAAAGAATATTATATTTTTAGGCATCACGAGAAAAGATTATGCCTTTTGCTTCCTGAATTTGGTTATAAAGCATCTTTCTTTTTGCCTGCTCCTCGCTGAACTTCAATTTAAGATCATCAGACTGTGCAACTGCAATTTGGATAGAATGTTAGAATACATGAAGTTAAACAGCAATTCAATTTAAGTGTTGATGAAAATTTACCCATTGCTTGAACTGCAAACACCATCTTGTTCAATTCAGGAATAGAATCAGAACACTGGTGTGCCTCGTGAGATAGCTGACAATGCTCCTTTTTCATGGCCTGAAATAAATCAATAAATATTACAAGTATCAAAACTTACATTAACAAGTCTAACCTTGGAAACCAGGTATTTACCTTAACTTTCTTTTCTAAATTGTCTAAAACTGCAGTCCACAACCTCTTATCACGTTCGTATTTACTGCAAATATCCCTCAAATCTGCTGCTTGCTTTTCCATAGCTTGATCTGAAAAATGATTATACATAATTAGAATTCTAATCTTTAAATCACCATAAATTGGACCAAACAAGCAGTCTACTCAGCAACATCCACAAAGATGATGTATGTAATGTAAGTAATTATTCACTTTAAAGGATTTCTTTTTTCCATATGATATAAAGCCTCAATAAATATATAGGATATTTCCTTACCTAAATAAAGATTCTGAAGGAACTTGTTGTCAAGTTCCATCCTAACCTTCTCAAGCTGCTCGCTTGCAGCTGTTAATGACATCCATGCCTCATGACATTCATCTGTCTTGAGCTGGCACTGGGTCTTCAGCTCCTCTATCTTCTTTTCATACTTGACAGTAGCCATCATCCTCAGATACTTATTCTGCCGCATCAAATTCCAAGTTTATGTAAATAAGAAGTCAAAAGCTCCAATGTCGAAATTTTTTTGGAAAGCAGGATCTAACCTGAGCTGATGAAATTTCTATCTCAGCATCACAGTTGTTACATATGACGTATCCTTGTTTAACCTGGGATGCTTTAGTCAGGTCATAAGATAAGACATTAGTATCAAAACTAACTCTTGTTCACATAGGTTTGATGTAGCAAGTTAAACTCGAAGAAAAGTGAAGATACCGGGTAATCTTGCTGCCCTCTTTATGCAAAGCCCACTAACCATTGGGTTTCCATTAACTCCCTCAAACCTTATTATGATTGTCCCCTCCTCTCCCACAGAAACTCTAACATCTGCCAACTGCAATGCTTTGTTTGCTCCAACAATGGAATAGATATCAAGTTTGGATAGAACCTATAATTTTCACCAAATGAAGAAAATTTCTCAGAATTAATAGATAAGTAGAAGATAGAAAAAGCAGAGGGAAAAAACACTATGTGCTGACAAACTTTTCATTTAAGTTTACTTGCCTTTTCTTCCTGCATGAACACGTCAAACACTCTCATTCCCCTAGGACCATTTATGTTTATAATTTCAGCAAAGTGAAGATCAACAAAATAGTCCCCAGGGGATAGGTTGTTGAACAAGTAACAGAAATTTCCAACCCGAGCTGATTGATAAAGAGATGGAATATTGCCACCCTCAATTATAGTTTCTTCGGTTCTTAAAGCATCCCCTCCTTGGAAAAAGCTGTCAGGCTGAACTCGAATGCTAAGATTTCCCTCTTCCTTTACGATCCCACCTCCAGCATTTATAAACATTATTGGATTATCTGGTTAACAAGGCAAAGCATTGTGAATGACTGAATGTTGACCGAGAATATGGTGCTTGAGCCAGCAACTTAGATACCATAGTTATGCAAAACTTACTTGGCAGAGTGAAAATAGAATGCAGAGACTTATGAACGAACAATTACCAAACTAATAAAAAATCCAATTCTGATTGTCAATTGCTATTACACTTCAAGAAATTTTAAATTATAACTTAATTCCATTTAGTTTCCAAAGATTCAATTTTAATTCTCTTAAATGGTTACACAAAGAATTGAAGAGTTGAGGTTAAAATTCATTACTTTTTTTTTTCATTTAAATTTTTTTCCCTCCAATTATTGGGCAACAAAATAGATCACAAAAAATGAAACAAAGATCATTTATATATAATTAAAAAGAGAAACTTCTATATGTGAATGAAACTCATAATTAAGACACAAAGATACCCAATTTGCAATTTTAAAAAAATAATAATAAATTCCATACCACCAAAACAACTCAACCCTCGTTTGGTTACTGAGAAAACAAAAGGAAACCAAAAGTATAACATTTTCAAAACCTTATACAGCAACTTTCACATTGTCTTTGATTTTCAAGAAATTAAAAACCCGCCAAGAATTCAATTCAGCACCATTTTCTTGACCCTTCCCAAACAACTTTCCTCCAATCTAATACTCATAATCATAGTTTCTTCCCTCACTCTCTAACCAAACAATAACAACGACAGCCAGGTTTTAGACTTTTAGTCCCAAAATTTTGGGGTCAGCCATGGATTCTCAACCGCCTAGTCAGTCTGAACCTTAACAGACTAGTCAGTGTCTGCCACATGTATTTTTAACCAAACAACGAAAGTACAAAAAAAAAAAAAAAAAAAAACAAAAAACAAAAAACAGAAGCAAACAAACAAAAAGATTGAAAATTTAATAAATACAAACCTGTGCAACTAGTACACGAAAACCCAGTTCGAAGCAACCTCGAACCAGGAACACATAGTGCCGAGTCGATCGAATCCGCATCGTACTCCATGTGGAGCTTTCTTGGGTCGTTTCTGACTTCAAGAAAGCCACAAGAATTGCAAGAATCAGGGTTTTGGGTTAATGGGTCTTGGTGTACGCGTGCCGTAATTGCGTGGACCTGCTCTGTTTCGAAAGCTTTGGGATTTGGGACTGAGCGAATGAGAAATCTAAAAGCTTGTTAGAGAGAGAGAGAGAGAGAGAGAGAGAGTTTTGTAATAATTGTGTTTGATTTTGTTTTTCAAATTTCAAAATTTTATTTGACCGTTGGGTTTTCGGTTTTCCCTGTGGTGTCAATGAAATGTAGGGTTAAATAAAAAATTTAAGTGAAATGCTTTTAATTGCTTTTATTTTCTGATTTTTTAAATAAAAAAATACTTTTACACAACTTTTAGTCGAAGTTATTTTTATTTTTTTTCAAATCGATTATTTGGATATATATTATATATATAGCTGCCTTGGATATGAATCAAGATCTCTTTCATATTTTTCTCAACAAAAAAAAAAAAAAACCCAATTTCATTTTATTTTTTTACAAATTTAAAATTATACATAATTTTTAGACTACCAAAAAAAATTGTATTTTATTTAATAGAGAATGATTACGGTTTTTATGATTCTTGATTTATTTATCCCATAAAAATATCATAATCAAGATTAAAAAAAATATCATTTGCAATTAAAATAATTAATTCCATACGACCAAAGCATGTGCATCTTTTTTTTTTTTTTTTTGATGGGAAAGCACGTGCATCTTTATTAGCATATTTTGAATGATTATTCATTCAGCAATGAAGAGGAAACTTCTTTTGTAGGTCCCATCCCAATTTCCAAACAATTAGGGAAGATTAATAACAAGATATGTGGGCCACGTCCTAATAGGTTCTTTTATATATATATATATATATATATATATATATATATATGTTTATACTTTTTTGGAGACTGCCATTGCCATTTGCCAATGATGTTGGAATCGGAGCTGATGACAATTATTCTTTATGCCTAGTCTTCATTTTCATGCCAAATGCTTTAGGAACAGTCCATTTTTATATACCTTTACCTTCTATGTTCAATGACTTCAATCACATTACTAAGTTCTATAAAGAAAAAAAAAACACATTTACAAGTTTGCACATTACCGTTATCTCTAAAAAAAACATTAATGAATAAGTTAGCTCTAATTTATATCCAATTTTTTTAAAGTACCACTTTTTTAAATACAAATTAAGTAAAATAGATGATCATAAATAATCACATTTAAACATATTACACACTTACACTCATTAATTCATAACTCGTGTAAATACAAACAAGTGTCTATTTAGGAATCTACCATTTTTAATAGTTTTTTTTGCATAGTGTCTATTAAAAGATATAGTTTTTGATAACTTTTATATTACATGCTTAACAAAAAACTAAAAGATAGCTTATTTTTAAAGAAGTTAGTTTTGTTTTTTTGAAGGAAAAAAAAAAGAAAAGAAGCAAGCATGCACAAATTTAAAGCAAAGGGCAAAACTTATATACATTCCCTATAGTACATCAGGTTATCTATTTAAATCCAAACAAATTGCAACTGTATTGACTAATGAAATATGAACTTCATTGAAAAATGTTATCTTTTTTCAAAAACAATTAAATTCAATGCAACTATGCGTTTTCATACCACTTTTTAAGTACAAATTATTTTTGAAGTAAAATATGTGAAAAGAAATACACATCCAAATACTTAAGTCATAAATAGTGTAAATACAATCAAAGTTCAAGCAAAGAGCAAAACTTAGGTTCATTTCCAAACAAATTGTTGCATTGATCAAACAAATACATTAGGTTATCCGTTTAAATCTAAACAAATTGTTACATTATCCAATGAAATGAACAATGTTATCTAATGTACTAAACCTAAGAAATTGTACACAGACCACCTAGATAATCTGTTGGCACCTCCCTATGTACTACCTTTGGGGTTGAAGGGAAGGCAAGGGTTTGGATAGTCCGCACTACTAAGTAGAACATTCTAAACACGCTAAAATTGTACCCTTAACTAGGTTTAAAATATGAGTCCGGTTAATGGTATTGAAAACTGTAGTTTTTTAAATTTCTCATAAAAAAATTTCATTTTTTTTTATAAAAAGTTTCCTAAAATGATTTACTAATATGTGCCTTAAGGGCACTCGTTAGTAAATCCCTTAAAATATAACTCTCTCCCTCTCTCTCCAATGTACCATAGAAACTGACATTCTGACTTTAAAAGTCAATACAAACTAAAAGGAAAACTCATCATTTTCCATTTCAAAACAAAATGCTACCATCCATTTACAAATTGCAATGTACATTTGATGTACATTTGTCTGAAGCAAAATGCAGTCCAGCATTTTTTACTTGATAAGACCACAGAATTTTTACACTCTCTGCTTTCATCCATGTTGCAATTCATTGTGTCCAAAAGGTACGTATTGTGCACAAACTACCTTACCACCAGACAACTTCCGATCAGCCTCACGTCTAATACTGGATTGGATACCCAAGTTTTTGCCTTTATCAAAGGAAAGCCATCCTGTTCTCTTTTTTTTTTGGATGAGTTGGGGAGGAGTTGTTAATTGGATGGTAGTCTCAGACTAGACAAAGAAGTCACATTCTGTAGTAAATCTTTCCTTGTGCATCATCGTTAATGATGTTGCAAAGGCTCCCTGGAAAATCAGCAGGCCATAAAACCACATCACTTCCCAAAACAGCCATCTTTGCAAGATGATCAGCTGCTCTATTAGTCTCACGCCAAGAATGAGAAACTTTATACTTCTTAAACTTTCTTAGAAGCTTCCATATATGCTTCAAGCAGATAGCAACCTTTGGACTTAAAGGCTGCTCTCTATTAATGGTTTTCACAGCACTCATTGAATCAGACTCAACCCATATCACTTCAATGCCTATATTTGCAGCAAGAACAAGGCCTCTCCATATAGCCCATAGTTCAACAAAGAAGATATCATCTCCAGGTGCCTTAGAGACAAAGGCACATATTGGGTCACCCTTGTAATCTCTAAGTAATCCTCCAAAGCCAGCATTTTCACGATCTACAGATCCATCAGTATTTAATTTTGTCCATCCAAACTTTGGCTTTTCCCATCTACACAGTCTAATTGATTTAAGCATCAGTATTTGGTTGAGCTTCTGGAAAAAAACTGTCTCACTGTTTTTCTTCAGCGTGGTAGAAGACTTGCTTTCACTCTTCATTGGGAACTTTTTCACTACTGCTTGCTTAGCCTTGTGCTTCTTCCCTAGGAGGTGTTCCTTCAAAGATTCTTCACTAGAAGTGCTTACCAAACAAAGAGCGCAGCTCCACTCCTTCTGAACTTTCTTTGGACTGGTAGGCTGAGTAACATTTCTTTTTATACTGTCATAACTGGGATCTGGTACTCCCTGATACAGCAAAATAAGAATTTTAAATCAAACTTGAATAATATATTAGCAGTAAAGCTAATTACTCACTTCTAGCTTGTGAAAGCAGCCCTTCAAGAAAAGAGAAAGGGATTGGGGTAACGTTGCATTTCATAAGCTCATTCATTGCAGTGGGGATTGAGCCAATGTGCCAACAGATGTCATGGTCAATAACTAAAGAAATCTAATTTGCCGACATGAGATCTAATTTAACATTGCCTTTTGCTCACTCCTTAGAGTAATGCATCAAAATAGAATAACCCAAGGCAGAATTTGACACATAAGTTGAAAATTATTAAACACATGATGTTTGGTAACTGTAAAAAAGTTGTAGTTCTCAAATGCACCTGCCTTCCACTTAAAACAAACTTTATGGAATACCATCAGTACAGAATTCAGGATAGAAGCCTACCTGACATATGATGTGTTTCTCCTTTTCTTCCAGTTCATTTTTTATATCGTTTCCCTCGGTCGTATCAAAAAAGGTGTCCTGCTCAGTCACTCTGAACCCCTCCCTTCTAGATATGAACAAAATGTTCCATTTCTGCTCAGAAACATAGGGACTAATAAAATGCTTGTAGACATAAGAAGCACCACCAAAGTAAGGTATCGCCAACAAGAAAGTTGTCGTACCCTTGGCATAAGACCAAAATGGATGCCTGTCATGAAACACAAGTTTAAATCAAAGGACCTTCTAAGACATGGCAAAAGGACATGGAGAAATTAGTATCTTTCATACGCACGCACATACAAAGACACAAGTGATCAGTCAAGCTCAAACTCATAAGCTTGAGTACAGGTCAACAATACCAGACTGGATTCAGTATGACCAAAGATTATTTTCTCAAGGCCAACACTCCGTCTAAATCAATCTACTTTGACATGCTCAAGCAATGTATTCTGTAAAAAGTTCTAAATTATTCACCAAGAAGTGAGAAAGGAACAAGATTTATGAGTTATCATATTCTTAAAGAACTACTAAACACATCGAATGCAACATAAAACAACCATATGGGCATGTGCAATGTTCAGTTTAAGCGATTATTGCAACGTACAAAGCCTAAAATTACCATTCAAAACGATTTACAAACGAAGACTCCAAGACTTTAACCAAAGAAAACAGAACCCAATAGGTGAGACATTGCCGATTTCTGGAGCTGGAACCACTCTCTATTGCCAGGAACGAAGCATACCTGTACCATGATGTTAAAATTAAAACTGAACATAAAAAAGAGGGACAAAGAACCAAGTAGACCCAACAAGCATATATAAAACCATTCTATAAGAAATGCAAGGAGGAAAGCTACTTACACAGAATAAAGCAAAGTGAATGAAGGCCTGTAGATCAAAGAGAAAGTGAATAACACATCAAACTCAATGAAAAGATTGTAAATTTATTGGCAAAATTATATATATATATCTACCAAAATTATGGACCAAGCATAGAAGAAGAAACAATTCATAAAGCAAATCAATCAACAAATAAATGAACCCAAAAGAGGGAAAAAAAAAGAAACAAGAAGAAGGTCAAAAGTCACACCAAGAAAGAAGAGTGAAGAAGTATGCAAAAAGCTTGAGAAAAGCTCCCCAACCCATCTCTCCACTGTGTCTCAGTAGCTTAGCTCAGCAGGAATTTAACACTTTCTTATATTCGTTGTGTGTATCAAATGGAGATGTGAAGATGAAGAAAGTAGAAACACGGTATGGAAGACCAGAAGTGTGAACTGTGAAGTCATCCAAAGGTCCAAAGTAAAGTTTCAAGGATGTTTCAGTCTTCAGACTTTCCTTAAGAACACGGAAATGTCCACCTTGTAGCTTTCCGAACAACTTTTTTTTTTTTTTTTTTGCTAGACTCCAAATTGCTTTCCGAACACTAGGAATACTTATTATTTTTTTGCTATATACTTTTTATAGGAACAAAAATAATAATTCTTTTAATAAAGAACGATGAATTTTATATATGATATGTGCTTTATCTTTATCTTTTTCTTTTTCTTTTTTCCCAGCAAAAAAAATTAAAAAAAAAAGAAGGCAGAAAATCACTCACATAAGTCACATGGTATTATTGATATATAAAAATATATATTTTTTAATCTTAAAGTTATGAAAAGTGTTATGTCCACAATATTTTCACAACAAATAATAGATGGTAAGTTATTATCAATTATAATTTGAATCCACAACTTAAATTATTTTTTTTTATCCAGCCATAACAACAAATAACAATCACCACATAAAATTTATTGTAAAAATATTGTAAATATAGCATTTTTTTAAAATTATTAAATATTAAAATTCATAAAAAGTGGAATATACTTGAAAATATGGATAATACGGTAAATTTATGGATATTATGCATTTGGGAAGCCGCATTGCGCTTCTCAGGTTCGCATTTTCAACTTCTTCTTTTTTTTTCCGCTCAGCGCCCATTCACTGTTCATTGACCATGAACAGTAAAAATAGGCCAATGAACAGTGCTAAACAGTAATAAATAGTACCTGAAAATATTTTTTTATTATTTTTAATTTTTAATTTTTAGCAAAATAAATAGTATCTAAACACAAGCTAGATGTAAGTGTATATTAATCCAAGAGCTCAAAGCATATGATTTTTCCTTTTTTTTTTTTCTTAAAAAAAACGAGTTGATTTTTGCAAAAAGGCAGTGCAGTCATCAAGTTCGATGTTTGCGGTTGGCTCCGTTTCCCACTTATTTGGTCTTTTTCTTCTTTATAAAGTACCACATGTTAGGAATAAAATTGTATTGATATTAAATTGGTTCATTTTGTACCATATATTTGGATAATTTTATTGATTCAATTCTATTGCAAATTTACTGTTTTTTTTTTGGGGGGGGGGGGGGGGGGGGGTGAGAATTCAATTGTGAAAAGTGAATTAAGTAATTTGTTGTTAGTGGATCATGAATTTTGAGAACTAGGTTTTTAAATTGTTAAAATAAATCTTTCAGTTTATATATTTATCACTTTAAACAAGTTGTAACCACAAAAAATAAAAATAAAAATAATTATCCAAACTCAAGATATTACATTTTAGTTCACTAGTAGCAGTCAACTTCATCAGTCCAAGCTTTAGAGGAGCGTCCACTACGATCCAAGAAGCCAATCATACTGAAAATATTTACCCCATAACACTTCAAATCAAATTCAACAAAGCAAAGGACGCAAGACATAAATTGAATGTGACAGCATACGAGAAGTTTGATCAGAACAGTGAGCACTAGGAGCGTGTTTGTCAAAAACTTTTTGCATTTTTTTTTTTTATGTATAGTTTTTAAAGCTTTGCTTTTTTTTTTTTTTTTTTCAAATTTTTTCAGAGTACAAATATACTTTACTAATTTTAACATACTTTCAACAAAAAGTTAGATAAATTATTCCAAAAAATGATGCTAAATTGATCTATTTGGGTTACAATTGGCTTCCCTTATTTGATGTCACAGAACATGCAAGGGCATGTCTGATGTGACCAAGTGCTTGCTTTGAAGGGACAAATACATAGGTACATTCTGCTAAATTTCAAATAAAATTGTAACGTGGACCAGAACACATTGTAGGGTCCAAAAAAAAAAAAAAAAAAAAAAAAGCCAATAAATAATAGCTATAGAAAAACTCAATTCTTATAGTCTAGCTTAGGGAAAAAAAACAATGCTATAAGAGGTCAAGCTTCATGACCTTAACAAGAAAGAAGAACTGCAGTGCAGGTAAGACTCCTAGCTCAAATTAAACAAGAAAGGTATCCAAAGTTAACTCCTTCATAAGTCTTATGAATAGGATGAAATGGTTACAGTTGATCACGACCGCTAATAGTTTGCATATGCTAAAACCGATTCCAACACCAACCTTTCTAGAATAAACGGTATATATCTAATTGTATAGCATCTTAATGGCAAAAAAGAAGTCCAAGTTTTTTTTTTTTTTTTTTTGATTAATAAGTTTTACACACACTCTCAGTAAATCTTAAATCCACAACCTCACCCTTCACTTAGTACTTAAATGGGGAGGAGGTGCAAGTTAAACTAGAGCTCATTATTTAAAAAAAAAAAAAAAAAAAAAGAGTTGAGTATATAACCCATATAGGGTAGAATCATACAAGTCACAAAAAGTTTCAACATGTACACAATATATATCTAATTGTATTGCGTCTTGATGGCAAAAAAGAAGTCTGAGCTTTTTTTTTTATTGGTAAGTTATACACACCCAGTAGATCTTGAATCCACGACCTTACCCCCCACTTAATACTTACATGGGGAGAAAGTGCCGATTAAACTAGAACTCATTATTAAAAAAGAAGTTGAGTTTATAACCCATATAGGGTAGAATCGTAAAAGTCACAAAAAGTTTCAATGTGTAAACATAATGCAAATGACCCTTGAAGAAGGACTCGCCAATCTCTTAGTATTCTCTTCTAGAGGTCAAGCTTATGACAACAATATGAGCGGTTATTTAATAAAGTATACAGTTTTGTTATTTATAAAGCAAATGAAAGCATTTAAAATCAAGTTATAGATGTCAAAAAAAAAAAAAAAATCAAGTTATAGATGTCATTATCTCAACAAACAAAAAAAAAGTTATAGATGCCACATTAGTGGAAAAATATGGACCCATTTGGAAGCTGCTCTGGACCCATTTTCTAAGCATCATAAATCCAATATTAACAACCTTGCCTTCAGAGATAGCATTTCTACCACATGATACATTCAAAATGTAACATATTACATTCATATATGAGGTAAGAGCATCCGTATCCCACATGCTATATGGCATATGCTAAGATATTTTACCATCAAAGCTTTCAAATGTTGCTCCAGCCGGACTTGGAAAATACGCCAATTGTAAAAAATTTTATAATACTGCTACAATACCATCTTATTTCTAAGATGGTACTATAGCAACATTATATAATTTAAATTATTATTATATTATCTCATTCTTCTCTCTCTTCTTTTTCTCTTTTTCTTTCTGCTTTTTCTTCTTCTTGCTCTCTAATTCTTCTCAATATCTTCACTCTCTCCAGCAACTCTCTAGATCGGCATGGTGGGATATATCGGCGAGATCGGCACAGTTGGGATATATCGGCGAGATCGATGGTAGGTCTCCGCTTTTTTCCTTCTCCGACAACTCTTTAGATCGGCGATGTGAAAATCTAGATCGGCGAGATCGGCGCGATTGAGTTGGAGATCGGCATGGTGGGTTTCTAGATCAGCGAGATCGGCGGTGGTGGGTCTTCGCTTTTTCCCTTCTCCGGCAACTCTCTCTCTCTTTCATTTTTCCTTCTCCATGTGGGTTAATAAAATCAACTTCCTTCAAGCTTCCCAGTGGCAAATCCGCTTCCTTCGAGCTTCGGCGATGTGAAAATCTAGATCGGCAAGATCGGCGCGATTGAGTTGGAGATCGGCGTGGTGGGCTTCTAGATCAGCGAGATCGGCGGTGGTGGGTCTTCGCTTTTTTCCTTCTCCGGCAACTCTCTCTCTCTTTCATTTTTCCTTCTCCATGTGGGTTAAAAAAATCAACTTCCTTCAAGCTTCCCAGCGGCAAATCCGCTTCCTTCGAGCTTCAGCGATGATAGGTCTGGTTTTTAACCATGGGTTGCTGTGTGTGTGTGTGTGTGTGTGTTTTTTTTTTTTTTTTTTTTTTTTGTGGTGTTGATGGGCGGAGAGGGTGGTGGTGGTGGTGGTGTTGATGGTCGGAGGGCAGTAGGTGCAGCAGCGTGGTTCTGGTCTTTTCTTTGGGTTTTTTTTTTTTTTTTTTTTTTGGTGTTGACAATAGATTATGGGTTGCCGGTGGTTGTGTGCAGCTGATTATGGTTCTTGAATAGAAAGAAAGAGAGAGAAAGAATAAATAATGTGTTGTATTGTATGATGGTAATTGTAGGATATATTATTTTATTGTGTAGAAAATATTATTTTAATGAGTAAAATTGGGAAATAAAAGTTAAGATACTGGAGTATTATAAAATTATATTATATAATTGATAAGATGAGATTAGAGTTTCGGTTATGAATGCTCTAATAAAAATAGCTCGCTTGGCTTACAACAATGTACAACATAAAATATACTTCTTCCGGTTCTTTTGCCAAAGTCTCCATCATTCATCTTGTAACATACTTAGACCTTCTAAAATATGTAAGACCCTTCGAAGACTAGAAATGAGGTAAACCAAAGTATCCGTCAAAAAACAAGAAAAAAGAAAAAAGAAAAAAAAAAGAAAAAGAAAAAGAAAGAAGAGGTAAACCAAAGTACAGAGCTTTACAAATTCCTTCCTCCACATATCCAAACAAATCATTACCATAAAATGTGACAACATTATCAATCAAGTTGTGTATACAAAGACTATACAACAAATCAAATGCATATAATTAACAGCACGTGTCCAAATAAAAAGCAACCAAAAAAGCAACAATGACTAATATGCAAAGTAACAGACTATCCACAGCAAGTACATAAATAGCTAAAATAAAAGATAAGTACATGAAAATAAACTATTTGCTACTAAAAGAAATGATTTCTTTCTTGATTACTCTCTCACGTAAAAGAGGCTAACTTACCTATCCTCCACATCTTTCATAAAATTATTTATTCATATCTTTATTTTTTTTTTTCATATCTTTATTGTATTGCATAATACTTATTATCTACAGTTGATCCTTTAACAAACTATAATATTAAGATATAACTCAACTAAGATTTAATCCCAATTAACTGGATTTGGCTACCGATTCTCATCAACTACTTGGGATTCGCCACATTTAAGTTGTCTACTATTCTATCCTGTCAAAATTATATTCTTAGTCACATCCCTAATTAACACATCTTCACTACTTCTATAAGTGTTCTTTTAGGTCAGTCATTCAGTTATTCTTTCTTCTTCTTTTTACTTTCTATTTACATCAATCATTTTAACCAACGTACCAATCAACCTTCATTGCAAACAATCTTATGCAACTTTCTCACATTTTTTAATCAAGAGAAGCCAATGACCTATAGGTAAATTCTATTGGCACCGCCTAATACTTCCAATTGGGGCATCCAAAATTTGAATTTCTTTCCTTCTGGCCTCCTTCCACTTATAATGTATTGAAATAATTTTATTTTAAAAATTATTTTCATCAATTGGAGTCACCCTTACCTTTGAACAATTTAGGTAGGGACAATTTCACCCCAATATTATCCTCCATCTCGCATTTTGGCTACATTCAACTTGTTGCATCTTAACAACATAAAAAAATTTGTACCATAGAGCATAACTGCTCTTATGGTAATCCCACCAACCTATAATTTTAGGGAGGCTTTTTACACTTTCGTTTTAAACTCTCATCAACCTATAATTTTAGGAGGCTTTAAAACATTTTTTTTTTTTAACTCAAGAAAGGAATCCTTTCTCTTCATGACACAAACAGTGATGAAAAAATTGCAACCTCGCCCTCATTCAAAACAGAGAACAATATAGGCAGTATTTCTGGCATCTTCAAAGCTCATTGGCCTAACGTCCTTAGTCTTAAAATACATTTTCCAATGCAAGCGTTTTCATCAAGTTGTGTAAATTTATTAAAAACGTTCAGTACCCTCTTGTTTCCTCCTGTAAACAAGTTCCTAGTATTGATTTTCAGCTCAACATCAAGTAGGTCCCTTAAAAGATGTTATGCTGGACAGGATTCATAAAATTCAGGCAAAATATCACATAAGCAAAAGTCTACTAAATAGACTCAAAAGAGTTTCTAGGTAGTTATTCTTCAGAACATGATAAAGTTCCACCAGAGAATATTCAGGTCCATCCTCTTAACTGGAACACACAAAATAGCCTGACACTACTAGCATTCTTCAGTGATTTAAAACTAGAGGGAGATTTCATCATGATCAAGTTCAAGCACTCAAGGTGCCTGAGTTTTGGCGGCACTGGTGCAGCATGTCCATGTAGAACTGGCACTTGCTTATGTCGCTTCCGTAACCTTCCAGGCACTGCACGGCAAAAAAAAAATGTTTTAACTTAGTCTTGCTAAGAAACAATGGCCACTCAATACCACCACCAAGATTTCCAACTGTTCGGAAACTAGTACCCAACAGTTTGAAAAACATGTTATACCCAAACAGCCTTTTTTATAAATAAGTTATACCTAAATAGCTAGGTAGCAAGGAAAATGAGAACGGGTAAAAAGGGTGAGAAACAAAGAAGGAAGTGCTTGAAGAATTTTTTTTTTTTTTTTGATAGGTAAGTAAAGATTTTATTGACTAAATCATGGGATATGTGCTGATGGTGTGATAGAGACAAATTATTAGATATGAGCAGTTTGATCCAATTCAGCATCAAGTTCAAATAACTCTCGTAGCATGGTCAAACAATGAAGATAGAAGATAAACAGGGATTATTTTGTAATGGATTGATATCCGCATTCAGACCAAAAGCATTTCCAAAAGGCTCAAAAGGAAAAGAAAAGAAAAGAATTTATTCAAAACTAGGGAAAACAACTTGAAACCAAATTGTTCAATTAGAGAAACAATTAAATTTATATAATATATATATATATATATATTTCATAGACAAGGTGGTATGAGGAAGAGAACCATACATCAATTAAGGCCTTGGATTGATCAGCACAAACAGTAGAACTTCCAACACCGTTTGTGTTTGGAGCTGGTGGAACATCAGAAGCTGATGAAGCAACAGTCTCATGCTTAATGACACGAGGACCCATCAGAGCATCCATAGCTCTGTGAGCAATAGAAGTACCAGTACCCCAAGCCAAGCCTATGCATCAACAAATAAAGTGCTGTAAGATTCCAGAAACTCATACACACACACACACACACACACACACTCTCTCTCTCTCTCTCTCTCTCTCTCTCCCCTAATTCATAAAAGAGATAATTGTGGCATTCAGAAACACTTAATACTCACCATCTGCAATAGTGGCACCAAGTGATCCCATTACGGATCCACTTTGACCTTGTGCAGGCACTGGACGAGGAGGAGCAGCAGCCGCTGTAGAAACAAAACAGTTTAAACACTATGATAAGATTAAATATGAAAGACAACATCACTAAGTAATACAATCAAAATGATAAAGAATGTCCATTGTCTTACATATGACAATATTAGACATCTACCTCATTATACCAAAAACACCAAACCCAACTACTCAAACAGGAATTCTCTATCCCAAGAATAGCACGCGTTTACCCAAATGTTCAAGGTAAAGACAATAAAAGCACACCACACAATGATCGAGTTCTCTAAATTGCCAAAAACACCAAATTGATAGAAAATACAAGCTAAAATTGTGTTTGGCATAAAAGAAAACAATCAAATCAAAGATCCCAAAAGACAAATTCTGACTTCTCCTTATTTTATGTAACTAGTGAACACTTCCATGGGAAGATGTCACTGGGATTACATTACCCAAACGCTAAAACAAAACATTTAGCATACCCAAAGGAAAGGGGGCTATATAAGCAAACACAAAGCAAGATAAAAAACAAAGGTATACCCTCTAGAAAACTAAGCAAACAAGTCATGCACAATAGAAGGTTCACGTAATCCACACTACCTGGCTTAGGAGTATTACTCGCTGGGGCACGGGCTGCAGGGCGGGAACTTCGGGAACTTGACCTTCCTACAAAATAACAATACAAATGTACGTTTTAGAGTTTCAGATCACTTGGTGAACAGCTAGCTAATGATATTACAAATCTAAAATAAATATATTCATCACAAAACAAAGATATATTCATACAATACACAATTCAAGAAACAATTGGTTAATTGTGATTAAACTTTGAAGATTGAACACAATTTAGCTGATAGGACAAAATGCCTTTTGTTTTTTTTTTTTTTTTTTCAAATGAAACTCATGGACAAATTTTTACTTTAAAAATACACTGATTTAAAATCTAAAAAGCGTGAACATGAACAATGACACGAGACACAACATTTCTTAAAAAATTAGGACAAAAGAAATTAATATATATATATATATATATATATATATATATCTTGAGGCATATTTCATATTATTATAGACATTTTTATGTTTAATATTAAGTTATCAAAATGAAATGAAAAACTAATTATCATATTATTTTAAAACATATAAAAAAAATCAAAGAAAATTTTAAAAGGCTCCACTTGCATTATAGAAAAAGCTTGTGCACTATTTTTTCCACCTCTAAGCTTGGTTTGGTTAGTATCTATCACTTACATAAATTTATTTAATTGATATTTAAATAAAAAGCTGATCTTGGTTATATCAGGTGTTTTTCTCTGAACAAAAAATCCTCAAAACTCAAATCATCACAGTATAATAAAATTTATATCATCAGAAAATTTATACCAAGAAATCCTCAGATCCAAGCACAACCCAAGAGAAAATGTAACACCAAAAAAAGAAAAAAGAAAAAGAAAGAGACGGTTTCAAAACGTACCACCACCAGAGCTTCGGCGAGCCATTGTTTTGTGAGAGTGTGAAAGCAACAAAAAGCGTTAGAGAGCGATAAAATATGGTAAGTGTGAGAGTTTTTTTTTTTTTTTTTTGTTGAGAGAATCGCAATGTGATGAAAATGTGAGAAAGTTTCGGCTTTATATAGGAGTTTGTTTTTGCGTGGGCAAGAAGCAAAAAAAAAAAAAAAATCTTCTAGAAGATTCTGCATTATTTATAAATGTGGCGCTTTTAGAAATTGTCTTTTTAGGCTTTCGCTAAAAGATTTTTTTAAATGTGGCGCTTTCACAGCTATCTCCTAAAACATTGGAATTTGGATCAGTTTATGCGGCCCATTATAGTTGGCTTGTAACTACAAAACTTGTTACGGATAACTTTTCTTCTATTATTTTCTAAATTTTTTTAAGGTATTTATTAATTACTTATTTTAAGAAAGTTTTATCTTTGAGTTATTTATTAATGACCTTTAATTTTTTAGAAACCATTCATTAACAATTTTTTTTATATCAAAATTCATTAACAATTTAGTAGTTTTTTTTAAAAGAGTTTCAACATATGTCGTCCGCTCCTGATAATACATCTTTATTATAAGACCAAAATACCAATCAGTTTTTAGTGTTGAGTTATTTATTAATGACCTTTAATTTTTTAGAAACCATTCATTAACAATTTTTTTTTTTTATATCAAAATTCATTAACAATTTAGTAGTTTTTTTTAAAAGTGTTTCAACCTATGTCATCCGCTTCTAATAATACATCTTTATTATAAGACCAAGATACCAATCAGTTTTTAGTGTAAGCAGAGATTGAACCCCAGATAATTTAGTAGTTAATTTTTCAAAACACTCACATTATTCCATATTCTAAAGTCTACATCTTATTTTATTTAAATATTATTTCTTAATTATTTTTTATCATTTTCTTCTAAGCTCAAAGCCCGCCAAGCTTACATTGCCTTATGAATTAAACTAGACCCTCCACCAAGTCGACAATAGCCACTAAGTTGCGTGGAGCTATATTGCTAGGTCTTGGGGTCAAGGAGGATGATGATTGGGATTGTGATGTGCCTTGCACCATTGTTACTAAAAGAGCAACCCAAAAAGAGAGATATAAATAAATAAATAATGCAAAAATAATATTACCCATAGATAAAAAGAAACTATGACATTTTTTTAAGGGCATACATTAATCATCAATTTTAGAAAATATTTTATAAAAAATTGAAAAAATTGTCAAAAAACTTTAGTTAACTTTTCTTCTTCTTTTTTTTTTTTTCCATTAAAAAGTTTCTTTAAATGGTCTAATAATTAATGCTCTAAGAGGTCAAATGTCTTGTAACTAAATTGGCATCTCTCCATGTACAAATTGCTTAGGGGTCTAGGGGGGAAAGACTTTGAGCTGCGGGGTTAGCAACATGTTGTAATTATTTCTCAAAAAAAAAAAAAAAATTAATGCTCTAAGTGCATGCGATGATAAAACCCTTTTCTAAAAAACGGAACTAGCCAATGTGAGAATTTTTGGGTTTTCCTCCCAAAATTGGGGTCTTATCCTAAATTAGGGAGCACATTGTTATTGACTTATTGCTCTTAAATATCCTCTTTTTTTAGAAGACTCTTACATATCAATTAATCTATATTTATAATGGTGTGCATAAGTCGGGTTGAGGGTTTTTTCAACCCAACCCACTATGGTGGATTAAAAAAAAAAAATTCAACCCATCTAAGGGGTCCAACCTAACCCACGTGGATCAAGTTGGATCCATGGGTTGGACAGTTTTTTTATATTATAAATTATTATTATTATTGAATTGAGCATTATAAAAAAAAAACCATAAATAAGAGCAAATTTATAACTATATAATTCCAAGCGTAACACAAAACCAACATAAACTATACGAGGAGAACCTATGATTTGGGTTATAAAAAAGTGAATAACAAAACTATATAATAGTATATTTTTAAATTTAAAATATATATTAAATATAGATGAGTCAAGTTAGATTAGGGGAATTTAAAAATTTTATGATCCAAACCCAATACAACCCATTGTAAATAATAATAAAAAAAAATTCACAACCCAATCAAACTCACCAACTCCTAAAAACCAACCCAATCCAACGAATAATGTTGAATTGAGTCAATTTTGGCAGGTTAGCAGGTTGGCTACACACCCTAATCTATATGATCTAACACAATTATAATATAATAATAATACAATAATGTATAATTCTAATACTAATACTTATTAATATTTATTACTAATTTACTATAATAATTATCAAATTGAATACTTATATTTTATTAATTTTTTCACTTTTTTGTGATAATTACAACATAGCGCTAATTTCATAACTCTAAACATTTTTTCCTTAAAACTCTCAAACACTTTATATATGAAAAGATGTCAATTAAACTACAATGCTCTTGCCTTTTCCCAAGTTATTAGGAATATATATATATATATATATATATATTTTTTTTTTTTTGGGTTGAAAAACCCACATTGTTGGGATGAATGCAATATTGGAAGCTCCGCCCAAGGTACAATTCTTAACGGTTGTACCTTCATAATAGTGTACCCACTGGAGAAGTGCTACGTTCAAGGGGTTTAAACCTTGATCCCATTTGTAGTTTGAGTAAACAGAATTATGAATCTATGGATCATCTTTTAAGGGGCTGTGAGGTGGCTAAAGGCTTCTGGCAGGAGCTGAAAGTTCCCTATTTTCTGAAGGAAACATTTAATTTACCTATTAGAAAATAGTTT
Organism: Lithocarpus polystachyus; assembly: GCA_033629205.1. Classification (NCBI taxonomy): domain Eukaryota; kingdom Viridiplantae; phylum Streptophyta; class Magnoliopsida; order Fagales; family Fagaceae; genus Lithocarpus; species Lithocarpus polystachyus. The sequence goes on along the minus strand of CM066170.1, from coordinate 20,961,485 downwards.
GAGTCCAACTGTCGAAGTGATATTAGTTCTAAGATTATGGGTATTCCCTGGAGAATTTTGTTCCCAATGGGGGTCTAGCATTTATGGTGCACAGAAACAATTACGTTTTCAAATCGGGCAAGGTGGAGCATGTGTGGTTCAAAAGATGCATTAGAGAAAGTGCAGAATACTACGCCATTGGCTTCAATGCAAAAATTCGAAATACCAAAGCTGTGATCCTAGTTGGTTGGACGAAGCCCCCTGAGGGATGGGTTAAGTTAAACTTCGATGGATCAGCAATGGGGAATCCTAAGAAGGCAGGAGGTGGAAGGATGATCAGGGGTCACGATGGGGAGTGGTTAATAGGTTATGCCAGACCACTTGGGCATACTAATAATTGCATGGCAGAACTCTGGACATTAAGAGATGGCTTAATGTTGGCAAAGGATTTGGGTCTAAAAAATCTTATTGTTGAACTTGAAGCATTAAGTGTGGTCCTTCTTATGAATAACAATACTAGTAACTTGCTAATGAAGCCTTTACTAACTGATTGTAGGAACCTGCTAAAGGCGATCCCTAATAAGAGAGTTGTTCATGCCTACCGAGAGGCCAATCAATGCACTGATGCATTGGCTAAATTGAAAGCAACATCCTCAACTTCTTTTGTTGTATTTTAGACTTCACCGCCTGTGGTGGATAGTATATTAGCTCATGATAAAGCTAATGTGTTTTGTAACAGAATAGTTAATTCTTAGTTTAATGCATGGTTTACCAAAAAAAAAAAAAAAAAGAATGTAATATTGGAATCTATCATTTGACAAATCAATATAGCCCGTTTGGATTTTTTCTTTTCTTTCAAAATAACACCCATTTCGAAACAATTTTATTAGTTAGCATAGTTTCCGAACTATTTAGGAAATTAACATCTTGAGTGTGTTGGCCTCGATTTCACTGTAGCAACTTAAGTATCAAAGACTTGATTTCTATGAAAAGCAATGTAAAAATCAAGTCTCTAATGCTCAAGTTCCATAAATTTGACTCTCTAAAACTCAAGTTCCACAAATTCACAGGCAAAGATCACAAAGAAGAAAGAAAATCAACAAAGAAGAAGGAAACAACAAAGCCAAATCAATCAAAAACAACGAACCCACTCCTCTTCTCTCTGAATTTCTATGGCTGAGCTCCTTGGCTCTTCCTCCGACAATCATCGCCACCATCGACAGTGGTCCGATCTCCATGGGTGGGTGTGGTTTAGGTGTGATCTCTCAACCCAAATCAAAACCATTTTTGTGATTTATCGGTTTGTTCCTAAAGTAGGTGTGGTTTCTGTAGTGGGTGGGTGTTTTTGAGTTTGTGGGTTTGTTCTTGAGAATGAAGAACGAAGGAAAACGAAGAATGAAGGAAAACGAAAGAGCAAAGAACTCGAGCGTAGCCCACTCGATTTGCTACAGTAAATTTGCCTCTCACATGCTTGAGATATTAGTTCCCTAAATAGTGTCTAAATGACGCTAAATAACGAAATTGATAGAAAAATGACGTTATTTTGAAAAAATATCCTAGCTAGTTTTGTCGAGTCAACTCAAAGGTAACAACCTGCATCGCAGAACACGCCCAAATTCCTTCTGTTCTGTACGATCGTTTCGTCCCTCTCATGGGCTTCCTTCACGCTTCATCGTCGTTTCTTTCATCTTCTTCCCAGTTCCACCTCCCATCTCTCCAACCCCACAGTCACAGCCGCCGCATCACCAAACTCCATAGCCGAACCTTCCACTCCATCTTCACCACAATCACAATGCCACCACCACAACCATTTCCCCAAATTCCAAAACTCTCCCACACAACCACCCACCTTGTTCACCACCGTTCCCACACAAACATACCCTTCACACTCCACGCTTCACCACATAACTCACACTCCACTGCCACCACCACAAACTCCAAGCTAATCTTCATCACCTCCTCACTCACTATAGCCTTAGCCGTTGCCAACCGTGTTCTTTACAAGCTCGCCCTCGTGCCCATGAAGCAGTACCCCTTCTTCTTAGCCCAGCTCACAACTTTCGGGTAAGCGCTTCCTTTGTTTCGTCCCCAAAATTTATAGTTTTTGAGAAATTTCTTTGGGACACACAATATTGTGATTGAAATGCTACCTGGGTTTCTTTCATTTTCCGGGAAAGTGCTTTGCTTGGCCTAAAAATCAATTCTTTCTTAGAAACTTCTATGGGGCACAGAATAATGTGATTGAAATGTCACCTGGGCTTGTTTTTGTTTGTCGGGTAAGTGTTTGTTTTGCCCAAAAAAAAAAAAAATGTTGACTTTTCAAGAAATTTATTTGGAGCATGCAATAATGTGACTTAAATGCTATCTGGGTTTGTTTTGCCCAAAAATGAAGTATATTTTAAGAATTCATTTGGTGCACACAATAACGTGATTGAAATGCTATCTGGGTTTTTATTATTTTAGCTATGTGGCTATATATTCTTCAATATTGTATATGCGATACCGGGCTGGAATTGTGACTGATGAAATGCTAGCTCTACCCAAATGGCGGTTCATGGCTATTGGTGCCTTAGAAGCTCTTGGAGTAGCTACTGGAATGTCTGCTGGAGGTATTGGAATATTGATTTTATTTGGATTCTGTAATTAGATGCCAATTTTCAAAGTTCGGTTTTCTTCAGTAATATAATTGCTTGAGTAATGCTGCTTGTACAATTGTGTTGTTAAATTCTTTTGGTACTTGGGGTTGTATTTTTTCAATGTATTATATAGCAAAGGGTGGGGTGAGTGGTCGATAAGTCTAGATACACAACTTTTTTCATAACTGCTGATGTAGCCTATTGTGATTGGTGTGTAATAATAGTGGTGTAAGTTGTGGGCTATGTAAAAATCATGTTGCTCCAATCACAAATTGTCATTTTAGTATGTTGTGAGAAAGGTTGTGAAAAACGTTCTTTCCCTAGGATTCTTGTTTGGTTTAGGTTGGATATGAACTGTGAAAAAAGGAATAGTGGGTTTTAGGTGGTGTCGACAAAAAATGAATTGGTAAAAGTTTGAGTAGTATGGTTTGGTTAAAAAAACGGCTTTATACTGAATGTTATGTATATTCTACAGCCATGCTTCCTGGACCGGCTATACCAATACTGAGTCAGGTATTTTTTGTCACACTTGAGAATAAATTTGATTATAAAGAGTATGGGAGTAATTATGATTTATAAATAAACTTGATTATACCAACTATGCAAGTATTTTTGGTAAAGGTTGCGGGTAAGACTAATTTTGTTTTCTGCAATCCTACACAAGTTGGATGCTAGTGTTTGGCCCTGTTCCTATCAAGCATCTGAGTGGCTGATGTCTCTTTCATATTGATTTTTGCACCCTTCATTTTGCAGACATTTTTGGTGTGGCAGCTGGCTTTTTCTACCATCATCGGGAGAAGTTACTCATTCAATCAAATTGCTGGCTGCTTACTTGTAGCTACTGGTGTGGTGGTGGCTGTTGCCAGGTATGTTGAAGGCACTGGGATATGAATTTTATTAGGGGCATCACCAGGAGTTATTTTGAAATGATTGGCTTGACTATCTATAAATCTTTAATGGTGTGCATGGTGATTGATAGTATAATGGAAGACCAGAAATTGGATGAATTTAAGCATACGGGTGATCACTTTTCAGACATTATACTATAACTGTTTTCTAGAGAATCTATGGTACTATAACATTTTCTAGTTTTGAAGAGCATGTGAAAAAGAAAGAAGTGTATGGTATCTGCATTTTATCATGGGGTAATCAAAATAAGAAAGACGGTTTTGTATCTTACCCACCAAAAGAATCAATTTTGCAATCTCTTATTTCAGCCCGAAATTCTTTGATTTCAGTTCCTAGTGAATATCTATTACCGTTTCTGTTTTCTTACCTCCCTGCATTGGACTTCCACTAATCATTTTCTGGTTTGTATTAATTTTGTTGCTTGGTAACCTACAACTATCCCCAGAAAGAGAGATGATAACCAGCAAATAAAAAGTTACCGAGATAGGATGTGTTCTTAAATTTTAATTTGAGGTATGAAATTATTGGTGCTGACAGCACCGAAAGTGTTTCAAATGTTGCTGAGCAGTGAAAATCCTTCGCAGTGAAAAGGGACCTTCAGTTTCTGGTGTCACGTCATTTTATGTCTTGCTTTGGTTGTGTCCTTTTTTTTTTTCATAAACCTTTGGTTGTGTCCTTTGCTGGTAGACACTTGATATCATTTCTGGTCTGTTATAGAGGCACATGGAAAAATCTGCACTGTTTAAACTGATTTCATAATTTGAACTAGCAAATTTTCATTATTATTGTGGACTCGCTTTCTACATATGTAGTTCCACTTGTGGATCCCTGACCATTGTTTGTATTTTCCACACTTGCAGTGGTTCTAATGCTGATCAGATGCTATCTGGAGTTGATTTTATGTGGCCGGTGCTAATGATAGCTTCCAGTGCTTTTCAAGCTGGTGCATCTATTATCAAGGTTACAGAAATGAACTAATATCATACTTTCAATTATAATCTGCTTAAACACATTAATTAAACTTGAATTTTTAACTGTGTACAGGAATTTGTTTTCACTGATGCTGCAACCCGCCTTAAGGTATGGGAATTTGTTCTTTTTTTAGTCCTTTGTTTTTATTTAATATCATAGCTGGCCGTTTAACATTTGTAGTTGATGTGAGTGCATTTTGTTACTAGAAGTTCTTAAAGTCATCAAATTATTTTCCTGCAGGGAAGGTCACTTGACATATTTGTGGTCAATTCTTTGGGATCTGGATTCCAGGTAATTGCCCATTCTTTGGGTTAGTTCTTAAGTATCAATCTGATATACAGTTATTAAGATCCAACTTCCTGTAGGCCTTAGGGAAAATCACACTTTGCCTTGAACTATTGATGGCTGCATCTAGGACTGTAACAAGTCCAGAAAGCTGCTGTGTGACATATTATATGACTCAGCTTCATGTACCAAGTTTGTTTTGATTTGAGATTTGTGATAAAATCTGCAGATTATTTTATAATGGATAAACTTTAATTGACATAGTAAAAGCAAGGGTAGAGAATAACATTTTTAGTTTTAGTTCATTAAGTTTAGCTAAGACAATGTATATCCGTTTGATGTTCAGGATCATCAATACTGAATCAAATATTTTTCTTTGTTGTTGAATTCTTCCTTTGACTTGTAGGCTCTTTTTGTGCTTTTCTTTTTACCTTTCCTGTCAAGAGTGAAGGGCATACCGCTCGGCCAACTGCCTTCTTATCTAAAAAGTGGTGCTGGTTGCTTTCTTAATTTTGGAGCCAATGTGCCAGGTATTTTAATTGATATCTAGCTATTTTGATATGTAATTTTTACTTCTCTTGCATTTGGGGTTTTCTTTGCATGCACACAATCAATATGCTGTGTAATTAGCATACTGTATGAGGATTACTTGAAAGCAGTAGATCTCCCATCAATATAGATTAGGTTAGTATTTATTTATTTATGTTTACACTTAAGCTTACTTATGGAAATTCTCAAAATTAATATCAATATTCAACTCTTTGTTATACAATCCAAATTTAAACAAATCTGATTCCAAAATCACAGCTACAAGTTACCATGAAATTAGTTAAGTTGGAGTACTGCCACACAACTGAACTTGGAGTACTGCCATACAACTGAAGGTTAGACAACGAAGAAACATGCTAGATTTACAAGTTGGAACTAATGAGTAACTTTTGTGTAGTTTAATTAAGAAAGTGTGGGTAATTCTCCTTTTCCCTTCGGAAATTTCGATTCTTTTTTAAAGTTAGTCCTTTCTTAAGTTATTCTTTAACTTTTACATCTGTCAAAATTTCCAGGTTGTGATGGGGCTCCGCTGCTTCCACTGCTTTATATAATGATTAATTTGGCTTTCAACATATCTGTGCTCAATGTAGTAAAAATTTCTTCAGCAGTTGTTTCTTCTCTTACTGTAATGTTGTCAGGTATTCTATCTCTCTCTCTCTCTCTCTCATTGTATGCTGTATTGCTGTGTACATCTATATTCGCACGTGCACACACATATATATGGACGTGTGACGAAATCTATAATTTTCTACAATCTTTTTGCTAATGGGTGCTTTGTTATATTTGCAGTGCCAATTTCAATTTATATTCTATCCCTTCAATTGCCATATCTTCCGGAGGCCACTAGCTTGAGCCCCTTTTTCCTCTTAGGCAGTTTGATTCTTGTATCAGGTCTTGTAATTTACAGCATACCCCAACCTGCCAAGCATGACTCCAGAGATGGTTAACTTATATGATTATTCAAAGCAGCTCAAATTTATTTATTTATTCTTTTCTAATTCAACTGTACATATTGCAACGCCATTCTTTCTTTGGATTTTTTCTTCAGCACATCTCTTCCATCTCAACGGGACTATAACTATTTTCATTGTTAATCATACTTCCATGAATTTTCCATCCTCAGAACCTATTTTTCTGGGTTGGCTAATGAAAATTTGAGGTCCCAAGTATTTGTTCTTTCTAACAAAGTGCTAGCACATTGGATGTATGGCTCCTTTAGGTGAGATTATAATATACTTGTATGGCTTTAGAAGCTGTAAATCACTGGCACCACAATTTGGTTTCTTATACTTATTATGGCTAGAGGATGCATTTGGATATCCCACTGTTGTTTGGCTCTGCAATATATGCATTTCTTATTATTTTACTTGCAAAAATTGCACTAAAAAGGTTTACTAGCACAACCGCCATACGTCTTCAGCTTCAGCAAGTAGTTAAGGCATGATGTGGTTGAAATAGGTTAATGACTTCACCCTTAAATGGCTTTCGAACGAGGATGAGGGTTGTTTCTTGGTTCCTCAGTTCATGTCCCAAACAACCCCAAAGAAAAAACCTTTGGGTTTGGCTTGCCTCCTGAACCCACTGGATATGATTCGGACATGAAACATATCCTAAAATGGCCGAGTGTCAGTTCAGTATCTCTCCTCCATTGCATGTCTTTATAGAAAAAAAAAAAAAAAGAATAAGTGATCTTTTGGTTCACTTTTTAATGTTTCTTTAATAAAATAAATTGTATGGCTAGTCAATTTTTGGTAACTCTATTCATCTGCAGAGTGAATTGCGGTTTGACCATATTGGAATGTAATTGTCATGCTAGATTAAAAGTCATTAAACAAGTGAACGAACATTTAACTTGATATCACATTGACGTTTAGAACCACTAAACTCAACACAAATAACATTAAGGTTCATGCTATTTCAATGTACCCCAGCCTGCCAAGCAGACTCTGAAGATGGATTAACTTATATGATTATTTGAAGCTGCTCATTTTTTTATTTTTATTTTTTATACAAAAGTACATATTGCAATGTCATTCTTTGTTTGAACCGTTTCCACAATATACATGTAACTGAGGACTAGTTATTTCATTGTAAATCAAATTTCCATCCTTAGAAACCACTTTCTTTGTCGGCTGATAAAATCTGAGTTTTCAACGAAGTGATATCACATTTAAAACTAGCTCTTTAAGGTGAGATTGTAATAATTCACAGGCACCACAGTGTATATCAATGATGTAATTCGGTTTTTTTACTTATTATGACTAAAGGGTGCATTTGAATATTCCATGCTGGTTTGACTCTGAAATATATGCATTTCATTTTATTTAAGGGTTTATTTGCAACCATCATATGCCTTCAGCAACTATTTAAGGCACAATCAACTAAACTGTGGTGGAAACTGGTTATTGAGTAGACCTTCACACTCACATGGCTTTGCCTATAAGGGTGAGGTTTGTTTGTGAGCTCCGTATTGAAGAAGAGAACGCCACTCACTTTTGAGAATTAGGAAACATGTACATTTAATTAGCCAGCAACAAATGCCTTAGCCATGGCACAGTTCCATATGAGTGTTGTGAAGAAGAGTGCAAGAAGAATTTGTGACCCAACACCAATATTTTGCTCAACATGATATTGTCACTACTAAAACCCTAGCCTACTGGGATTTATATTTCACTGTTCATGCCCCCCCCCCCCCCCCCCCCCCAGCTTTTTCCATTCTACAAGCCCTATCACGTGGACCCACGAAGAGCCACCATGAGACCAGAAAATATAAGAGGTAGAATAGAAGCAAAAAAGCAGTGACCCTAATATTAGACATAGTTTAAAAATTTTGAATTTATATTTGGAAAAAGTTAACCAACACTCTAAGGGCATTGGTTTACAAACTACTTTTTATCATACCTCGTAACATTTACCATACCAAACATAACACTTTTGAAGGGAAATGTGAATTCATAGATGCAAGACACTTAATGTAAAAATTAAAAATTAGATAGGACATACCTTGCGTTTCTTAAGTTTCCCCTTTCCACTACCATAACCAAAGCCTGTTGCTTGTTCGCTGTTATCATCCTCTAACGGTAAAGCTTTGATTTCATCATAGAAACTTTCCGTCAGACCTAGCAACCTGGTATAAAAAATGAGAAAACAGTCAGGCCGAAAACAGTATAAACCACCAAACATTTTGTAATTTAACAAATACAAATCATTAAATGAGATAAAAAAAGCACTGCAACCAATATTATTTTTATTATGCATACCCATTTCTTGATTTCTTCAAATGTTTCTCCTTCTTCTTTTCCATCTTCGTCATAGAAGCACGAGTAAAAAGCTCTTCTTCCCGCCGAGCACGCTTCTCCATTTTTGCCTCATACCTAGAAACCTCAACACTTTCAGCTCCAATAATTTCTCTGACCTGTATTTTGACCATCAACAACAATAGATCACGATTATCATACATGGAAGACATTCATGTCTAGTAACCCCATAAGAGCAGTCCACAACTAACCTCTTCTGGTCTCCCCTCCATATTATCCATCATCTCACGCATAAAATCACTCTGCCTAGATTGTCGAAGCATCTGTTTCTCCTCTCTCAAGGCATTCCTTTCCTTCTTTGAGATTTTATCTTCCTCCATAACAACAGGGACAAGTTTGGGGGGTCGATACACACCACCACCACCTTCCTAAAACATATAAACATAATCTTAGAAAACAAATATCACAAGTTTGTTTCTCATTTTGGTAAAAGATAGTTTAGAAGAGAGGAAACTTCAATATCTTGACTCACCGGAGATACTATATCATATTGGGGAACAAGCATGTCGGGGTTTGGATGATACATCAATGGATCCTCTATCCTCTTGGAGGCATCCAATTCCTTTTTACTTGGACCTACAACTTCTGTTGTACCTGTGGTAACCCTTGTAAGCTTATGGATTTGGTATTGGAGTTTTTTGTCAATTGGTCGTATCTGTCATAAATAGAGAGAACAATTCTGTAATAGGCATAACACAGGGTTATTAGAACATGAGGATAAGTAGAAACAAATCCAGACCCTCTCCAAAGACAATCTTGTCTCTAATTAGGCTCCGAACAACAGGATGCCCCTCAATTGAGAAACCTTTTGCTTTGCGAAGTAGATAATAGACCAGCGACTGGCAATAGTTTAGGAGAAGCAAATGTTTGGTTTCAAGACAAGATAGCTTATCCCATCTGCTGTCGGGAACTGATTTGCTTTAACCTAATTTATGAATCAAAAATGAATCACTAATCGTAACGATGATGACGGATATGATAAATTTGGTAACTTGTAAGGTGAAAAATAGCTATAGTCATGAATAATTCAAACTAGCCTTTGAGCATGCGTGAGAGCTTAGAGGCTCTTCTATTTTTTTGGTAAAGATTAATAATTTGTATCCATTATAAATTAAGATTACTATATTTTTCAATCACAAAAATATCTAGAGATGTGATAAGTGTTATGCATTTGTACCAAATATTAAAATTGTTAACTTTTCTTCATGCATAACACTCATCACATTGCTAAGTTTTTTTTTTTTTTTTTTTGTTATTAAAAAATATAGTAATTCTAATTTATAATGCATGTAAATTATTAATTTTTACCAAAAAAATAGAAGAGCCCCTGAGCACGCGCAAGAGCGCGAGCTCAAAGGCTAGTTTTATGTTAGAAGGCTGACATTTTTTTTAGTGTTGTTGTTGTTGTTGTTGTTTTTATTTTTATTTTTTAATTTTATTTATGACAGCTATCAAGTTGTATTTAATCTAAAAATGTAGTATTTTAATCCTAAAATATAGCCATGGACTACACATCCATAACAAAAAGTTAAATAGAGCTTATATTTAAAATTTAGCAACTAACATTTTTTTTCTTTTACTGTAAAAGACTCAATTTTTTTTTTTTTTGGTTAAGGAAAGGCTCCAATGTGCATCAAAACATAAAACTATCCCATGTTCTATACAAAAAAAACCTACCCGGCCACCCTTTTTTTTTTTGGGTAAAATACTATTTTGGTCCCTAAATTTTATTTAAATTTTTTTTTAATCCCTAAACTTCAAAAAATTCTTTTTTCATCCTAAACGTTGTAAAAAGTTTTTATTTATTTATTTATTTATAATAGTTTAGAGACAAAAATAGGGATGATCTAAGGGAAAGCTACTACCACCGCATTAAATGCTCTATAGTTAACTCTTTGGCCACATTAATGTGGAAGTAATGCCTGAACAGTGATGTTCAGCCTTATAGCTACTCCCAGAAACTTCAGGAAGGTGTTGATGGGACAAATATCAAAGCCAACAACTTAGTCTACACGTGGAGGGTGGAGATGAAAGAACGAGGATAATATGAAGAGAAAGAAGCTCTTGAGTCAAGAGGATTGGAAATTAAGAGAAAAACATTGTAGTAACAAGAACTGGACTTGTAATCAAATTCAAAGAGAATTATATACAAGAACCTACCTCCTTGGATTGTGCCGATGGCGTTTTTCTTTAGATAAATCTCGTTCATCTTTATTTTCTTGCCATCTTGACCCACTGTAATTGTTATTCAACTCATTAAAACCTAGTTTTCTAACCCACTCTCTATAAATTTATTGTATTGGGCTCTTTAAGCCTAAATCCTTTTTGCTTTCGGCCTTAGGAACAAAATCGTGCCCTTACAGTTATTATGCTAAAATAGACAGAAATATATGCATGAGCTACATATGCTCTAATGTAGTAAGAAACAATGGTGTTTTGTGTTTTTATCTTTGTTAGTAGATGATTTCATTATAATGTATTATGAAACAATGATTTTGTGTATTTGTCTTTGTTGATAGTTTGTTAATACTAAATAGATGCTTATTTGAAATTTCATAATTTTTTTTTTACTTATACTCCAGCCCCCCAACTTGAAATTCTAGGTTTGTCTCTATTGTAAGGTTCTAAATTTATAAAATATAAACTTTGTTTTAGTAGGTTATCATAAACTTTTTGTTAAGAAGAATTATAGAGTTCTTAAAGTTCAAGCAGGATTGTCTTAATACATTTTGAGGTCTAAGACAATAACTCTAAATGAGATTTTTATAATATTTAAATATTAATTGAATAAATATTTTTTAACTTTTATATTTTTAATCTATATATATACACACACACACACACACGCATATTCATCTTATTTTTTGAGATGCAAAATTACTAACTAAAATTTTTATATATTCAGGTTTTATTAACTATTTTAGAATTCAAAATTGTTAATCAACTAATCTTCTTATAACATAATCAATCTTTAGTAGTATCTTATCAAATATTTTATTATTATTAAATTTATGATTACAGCTTAACTTAATAATATGATTTACCATATAGGAGACTGGTTTAAAAAAAATTAAAAACTCAAATTGTTAGGGGAATTGATTGTTAATGATTATTTGACACATTGATCAATGATCATAACGTATTCTTTTTGAAACAATTTAGGATTTCAATTAAATTGAATTTTTATTGACTCAATATATTTTTAGGGCCTTCTTAGAGGTGAGAGAAAGAATGTAAAACCTATTTATATTTTTTCATTAGGTTTTTAAAAATCATTTATCATAATATAGAGATTTTTCAACATTTTGGGTGGGTTTTTTTTTCCCCTATAATTTTTTTTCCTGGAAAGAAAACTTTTTCCACCTATAATGAAATGTCTTGACTTTGGCTTAAGAATTTTTATTTTATGTGACCAAACTCGCATAATAACCTCTACTCTAGACCTAAAGCCAACCTGAATTCCGGTTGTACTAACGTACAAATTGATGACCCAAGGCAATATTATTAAAAGCACAGTTGAATATTAATAGATATGACATTAAGACTCTTTAATCTTCAATTCTTCATCACTTTATCTGTTTTTAAAATTCAAAGGAATCTTCGTATCATACCATCACGTTATCAAGGGAATGGTTTTGACTTTTGTGATAGATTTACTGATACAACACATAAAACTATTCTCACATTTTACTAAAATTGTCAAACCTCAAAAGCTTTAAAGATGTTTAAGGATAAAACTAAAATTGAAGCTTATAGGATAATGTTATACTATTCATATATTGTTCATGCTTTTATAAACCCAAAACTTTAAGGCACTATTTATTTTAGTATGCCAAACACTCATAACAACAAAAAAACGTTTTAATTGTTTTAAAAATTGGACTGGATCAGCTCGTTCACCAATTCAATTGAGAACCAGACCTAGAACCAGTCTGGGAAAAATTGGATACTTTCCCTGTTTTTTGACTGTTCTGATTTTTAAAACTTAAGTTTTAACTCACTTCCATAAAAGTGCTTAAACTTTTTCTAACAGCAATTGCCAAACGTTGTCATTCAGGAGCTTTATCCTTAAAGCTAAAGCTGAAATGTGGTGTTTGTTAGTTTAATTTTTCTAAGAAAACTATATAACTCATTATTTATGCTTTATACAATTTGAAACATGATTCACTGTAATTTGCAAAATACCCAAAACACTAAAGAGATTTTTAGCAAAAGCTATCTATATATCACAAAAGTTCTGTAGTTCAAATTTTACTTTCTACAACAATGTTAAACAAACACCTAGTACAGCTTTTGTAATATAGATCTTCAACTAAATAGCTTTATAGTATTTTGAGCATTTCGCAAATTACAATGAATCTAGATTAAGGTTCTGGATTTATAAAGCTTGAAAATTGAATGATTCAATTTCTCCCTAAGAGCATTCTCATCAAGGGTTTTACAAATTTTAGCATCTAGTATCTAAAAAACCTACTTTATAGCATTTAACACATCACTTTACAATACACCTAACATCAAAACATCTATTTTTTTTTACCACTTCATTAAAATATTATTTATTTATCATTTTTTATTCTCACTACCCAAGCCACCACAAACCCACACAACCAATAGCCTCCACCACCGGCACAACCCATAGCAACAACCACCGGCCTCCACCCACATCACAACCTTACTTTTCCCTCTCATCCTCTCTTTGCCTCAACCCATGGCACACCAACCACCAAACCCACCATCGTTACCTAGCAACCCAACCACCACAAACTCACAACCAACGGCCTCAACCCACCAGCACAACCAACCTCAACCCACGGCCTTAACCAACCCCAACCACCACGAACCCACCATGAACCTTAACCCACAGCCTCAACCTACCTCAACCCACGACACAACCAACCACGACACCATCGAGACCCATTAAGCAACCTAGCAACCCACTGTCGTTGAGAAACACCACCGCTGAAAGACACCACCAAGACTCACCGAAACTCATCAAGCAAACCACAGCAGAAAATGACCCACGACCCCATCGATCGTCAGGCCACGACCCATTAGCAGTCATCGGACAAACCTCCACTTGCAGTCATCAACAACCCCATCAGACTCACGAGAGGGAGAGTCTGAGAAAGAGAGATGAGTGAGAACAAGAGTGAGAGTGATAATCTGAGGAGAGAGAATTAAAAACAAATGATAACATCTTGCTACAGTGAGCTCTAAAAAATGAGAGCTGATTGTGGCAAGATGTCAAATTTTTTAGCATATAGCATCTTTGATTGAGTAGAGTTTTGTAGTTTCAGCTACTAAAAATAGCATTTTAACATTTATACTGCCTTTGATAAGAATGCTCTAAAAGCACTAAATTTCAACTTAACCTTAAAATTGTTTTTGGAGCTTTAAAGATCCATTAAAACTCCTTTTTAGTAGTTGTCAGAACCCTTCCCCTCCCCCCCCCCCCCTTTTTTTTTTTTCTCTTTTTTCAATAAAGAGTTTTAGAAATCTTAAAGTTTTTTCAACACAACCAAATGTGCTACATATCACAAAAGTTCTACTATTAAAATTATAAAGTTATAACTTTTGAGTGATTGATTTTGTAAAAGGTTATTATAATATATTTATTACTCTCTCATGTTCCACACATTGTTCTTAAAAATATCTTTAAATTTGTAATATTTAATTTAAACTATGAAATAGATCAAATTCAAATGAAAAGGATTATTTTTACTCATCGCTATCCTTTAATTTTTTTTTTGAATTTAATGGCTAGCATCCCTCGCATAGGAACTAACTGCCCAATCTCCCCTCACATCTCCCTCTCTTGACTATGGGAAAGGCTTTCCCAGCTTGCTTTTCTTCTACAAACTTCAATTGCACAAGAATTTGTCACACAAATATCTTGGCCATATTAATTGAGTGGGCTCATATGACTCTGTTTGGTTACATCACAACATAGCATAAAAAGACATAAACTTTTTTTTTTTTTAGGAACTTAAAACGTGTAATTTTGGCACCAAAAGTGCCTAATATGAACTTTGCCTATACTGCAATTGGTTTGACTCCAAATATTTTGAACTAACCAATTTGTGCCCTATTAGTTTGGCTTGGACATAATACCAACCAATTTCTTGTTCTTTCTATCATAAATTGCATACCATGATCGAAATATCCATCAAGTGCCTAGTTTTTCTTTAATTTTATCATTTAAGATTTTATTTTTGTTATTAGGAGTTGGGTAATTAGATAATGATAGGATGGATTGTTAGCTTAGCATTTGAATAAATCTTATCTACTTGTAGTAGATAAAAATTAGGTTTCTTTTGAATTTAAATGTTAGTTTTATCTTGTAAAGCCATCTATTTATATGGCTTAATGTTGGTTAATATTAAAGAAAGTTTAAAAATACTATTATTGTCTCACCCGAAACCCAAAAGGGCCCAAAGCATGAGAAAGACGTCTCAAAGTACCTGTAGAATTTTCCTTTTTGGCAATTGAATCCACATAAATCATATCAAGCACTAACATCAAGAATTACCACAATAATTCCATTGAATATACTCTCAAAGTAAGTCAGAACTCTAAGCAATAATTACAGGGACAATTGAATACAAAAGAATAGAGGTCTGAATATATAGTTACACATCATCAGCTTGTCCCATCAATGGGAATAACATCACAACCACTATAATATACAAAAGAATGAGTCAAGCCTATTCTAAAATGTACATCATTTAATATCTCCATTACAAAAGTTTAACCTCCATTAATAGTCAGTCTAACTACCGTTAGCTACCAAAAAGCTATCTCAAAAGATTGTTGCTTACTCTGAAATGTTTATAAAATAATGGAATGAGACAGAGCCTAGTAAGTAGCATAATTAATGGGGGTGGGGGAAATGCAAGTTCCATTTTCAATAATAATAATATGATATGACAAGAATGATTTAATAATGAAACACAAGGTTTCTCAAAATAAATATCATGAAACTATATACTATAATCTGTGAGTACTAACAATTTAGTTTCCAAAGCCATAAAATCTAAGATACGGTAATTTATCACAAATATATCACACTACCACATAGACTGGTTAGGGGATCCACCCATTCACAACTGGCATGATATTGTCCTCTCTGGTATGCAGACTCTTGGCCCCATGGATAGTAGCCTCACCCATATCCACAAGGTTTTTCTCTCCCCCCTTGGGCAGCAGAGAGAGCACGTCAAATAGGACCTCTCTTGCATGTGGTCTCTTAGCCCCATGGGTAGCAACCTCACCCACACACAATCAAGGAACCTCTTCCCTCCATGGGCCGCAGGGAAGAATGCGTCATCCAAAGTGAAAGGGCACTGACCTGGATTTGATTCCATTGTAACAAAGACTATGGAAACCAAATCGGGTAATCACTAGGAAATCACACATGGCATGGTATTAAAACCACATAAAGTTCACAGGTTACATTACTTTAAAACACATAGTTTATATCCAAGTAATTTCAGAAAAACCTTAAATAATCTAACTTCTACAAAGTTTGTAAGGTTTTCAACTTCATTCTTGTCAAGAGATTTTCTATCAATTTCCCAAATAACAAGAAAAGATAAGCATCTTTAGATTTTCTAATAAACCATAAAATCCATAATTTCCTTATCAAAGATTAAATAAAAGATGCTCATATTTTCCATGTCAACAATTCATGCATTTCCCCAAATGCAATACCAAATATGATGCATTTTCATATATAATAATATATAATAGGGTCACAACACAACACTTTTAAGAAAACATATATCCATATATAATTTTCCAAAATGTATTTGACCCAAAAACATCACTTATGAAACATGGTTATTTTCCAAAAATATCCCATTAAGAAGCTACTTACCTCGCAACCACAAAATCCTAATTCTCCAAGTTCCAAGGAAATTAGCTAGAACCTAAACAAGATCAAGTAAACCTATCACAATAAGCATAGAGCTTGAAAGTGCATCTAGCTACAATTTAGGAATTGTCAAAAGAGCACTTAATTAGGCAATCTTATTATTTAACCTTATCAATAATAAAATATCCCACTTCTAAAGTTTCTCAACAAATTGATTCACAAGGCATAAACTCCAATTTATAAAGTTAGCCCATTTAATATTATATCCAACATCATGACTAGCTTCCATAAAATTTACACTACATCATTACCCATGAAAGCAAAATCAAAGTATCCTCCAAGACAAGATATTTAGAACTTCAACTAACTCCAAATAAATCCAATGGCAATGGAAAAATTAAGTTTACCAACCATCACATGTTATAACTCAAAACACCTAAATTTTCCACCATAAATAAACCTTAGGTAGTCATCATTAGCACAAACCATATATCCACTCATCAAATAATTTCACCAATACAAAACCCATATATAAAAACACATAAATATCACTTCCAATACTCATAAATGACATGGGTATCATTATTAAAGCTTAGATAACAATAACCACAAGCAAAAGTATAAAACCCACTAAAAAGATTAAAAATTTTTACCTCAAATAAAGGATGTGAAGGTGTTTATCGGTTCAAAAAAATTTTCCAGTGATCTTGCTGGGAAAATGATGGTGAGATGGTGTGGTTTGGAGTGGAGTCCGGCGGGTGAGTTTGAAGGAGTGCAGAGGAGTGTTCTACCAAAAATGAAAAAGAAGAAAAAGAAAGAAAAGAGAAGGAGAAGTGAGAGCCGGTCAAAGAGAGTAAGAGATAAGTGAAATGAGTGGTGGGAAGTGGGGTTAGGTAGGGGGCACGTGGGAACCATTAAAAATCTGACTTCACATATATATATATATATATATATATATATTTTTTTTTTTGACTGACGGAACGTTTCAATTATTGAGTGAGTATTCACTTTGGAGATCTAGACTCCCTCAAAGTAGTCCATTTATCAATTAAGAGATCTTGGTTCTCTCAAAGCAACCAACATAACCAACTGGTTTCATAACAATTGGCATTAGAGCCAGGCATGAAGGAACAATTGTTGGAATGCATGAAGAAACAACTATTGGAATGCATGGAGAAACTGAAATAGATACAATCTCTAGCAATTGATCAAATGAAAAGTGTCAAGAAAATGCAAGTGATATGCAAATCCTTGCGTTTGGCTAGATATGAACAAGAGACACCAACTAAAGAGGGTGGTGGGCAGTGCGCACCCAAAAAGAGGAATTTGGCTCTCTATGAACAAGAGAAGCTAATTAAGGAAAGTGATGGGCAATGCAAACTTGAAGATAAGAAAGCCATCAAAGCTCCGTAAAATCAAATCATTCCACCTTCATGAAGATATCAAGTTACGATTTGCGTAACTTGTAAAAATTGTTACATTGCCTAATAACGAGAATGACAATATAAGCATATGGTAGGCTATTGTTTTACCTTCATGACGATTGCATCAGCTGTAGGAATGGACTCAAACATGTTACCTCCAACATGGGAGACCCCCTTGCGAATTGGTGCTGTAGCAACAACATGTGGTAAATCAAAGTTGGTACCTTTGATGTGTGGATGTGCTTTCATAATCTCAGCTATCATTCCTCCGGTTCCACATCCTACATCCACCGATAATCCCAAGCAATCAAACCCATCCTTGTATTCTTCTAAGACCACCCCAATCACAATCTTAGCCGTACATGCCATGGCATCATTGAAGATCTTGTTGAAGTCAGGATTTTTTGATGGAAAGTCCCACATCTCACAGCCATGAGCCTTCTCGAAGGGAGTACCACCTACTTTGACACATTGGCTAAGGCAATGCCAAGGTGCCAATAGCCATGGATGGTTCCCCATTAATACCATTGGCACTGGGCTTAGTTCAGCATCATGCAAAAGCCATTTTGATGAAGGGGTCAATTTATAGAGAGTATCCCCACCATCTGATGGATTATGTGCGGTTAAGATGTTTTTGCGGACTAGTGATCTCATGATACGTGCGAGGTAGGGAATATCAAGAGAAGGGGAATTAACTATTCCGGCTGCTATTTGGCACAAAGTGATCAAATAGCATTGCTGACATTATAAACTCTCATGGAATTAACCATGAGAGTTTATAATGTCAGCAATGCGGAGCTCCACAGCACATTTCAATGCCATGGAGTCTGCAAAGCCAGATAAATGTTGCCAAATTTCTGCTTGGCCTTCTAGCAATGCTTTAGCTTCTTTTGTTTCCATTATCTTTCTCTATTTCTCTCTCTCTTAGACTCAAGCAAATGAAAATATTGAGCAAGTCAGTGAAGTGAAGGGCAATTCATCTTGGTATAATGAACGAAAGCAAGGGTGTGGGTATTGGTTCATCTTGGTATAATGAACGAAAGCAAGGGTGTGGAGCTCCGCATTGCTGACATTATAAACTCTCATGGAATTAACCATGCATGAGAGTTTATAATGTCAGCAATGCGGAGCTCCACAGCACATTTCAATGCCATGGAGTCTGCAAAGCCAGATAAATGTTGCCAAATTTCTGCTTGGCCTTCTAGCAATGCTTTAGCTTCTTTTGTTTCCATTATCTTTCTCTATTTCTCTCTCTCTTAGACTCAAGCAAATGAAAATATTGAGCAAGTCAGTGAAGTGAAGGGCAATTCATCTTGGTATAATGAACGAAAGCAAGGGTGTTAGCAATTGCCTCTCAGCTTTCCATTTTGTAGGCAGTGGTGGAGAAAGAAATTGTTTTTTAGTGGGACCAGTACGTGTATATATATAAAATTTTGATTTAACATATGATATTTTATTACCTAAACAAAAGATGTTTGCATCAAATATGTCTTTGTTCCTAAAAAAAAAAACATCAAATATGTCTTTACATCTTTGCTAAAAAAATAAAAACTAAGTCTTAAGTTGACATGTCTAAAAATATACAAGTCAATTTAATAAAAATAATATAAAATTAGATGAATAATGCTAGAGATATAAATTATTTTACAAATTTTTTTTATAAAGGACTTATGTGGTGAGTGATTATTGGTAAATGAAAATGTGATATTAATGGTGGGCCTAAATGAAAACCAATAAGAAGATGGCTACATCAATATTTTGAAAAAAAGTTATAAAATAGTTTGTGACTGTAGTATTTTTCAAATTAAATTACATATGATGTGGTATACATTAAATATACTTTAATTTAATAAGTTATGTATGACATAAGTATAATTAGAAAGAATAAAAATGCATTAATCAATTATATAAATGCATTACATATTTTTAGTAAAAATTTGGGGGCTATTATTGAACTTTATATCTATTTTTTTTAATTTAAAAAATACAAGAGGGAGGGAGAATTTTTGAAAATTCAAGGGGGTCACCCCCTCCCTCTATCCCTGTTTGTAGGGTAATGTAATCTTTTGACATTGGTGCAGGAAGTACAGTTTTGGTGGTAGAACGTACAACTAGATGGCCTCATTGCTTAAAGGCATTTGAAGTATGGCAATATCATTAAGGCGCAGCTGAGTTTGGAAGTAAGTTCAAAGAACAGACTTTGTTTACGGCATTTGCTATTGCTGCAAGAGTTGTTACCCGTATCTCATATTTATAAAGCATCGTACTGAATATGTTCAAGATTTTCCTGCAATACAGTTTGGATACTGTTGTAACCCAATTCTATGTATTGAGAGATAGCCCAAACTTTGACACTTTTGCAAATTACAATAAATGCATGGTACTATAAAGTCCTAAATTTATAAAAGACAAATGTTAATAAGCACCACATAGGTGCTTTTTAACGTTGTACTAAAGTTGGTTTCATTTAATAAAAGAATTAAATAAATAAAATAAAAGGACATAAACCTAGTCATTTTGGTTAATTTAATATATTTTTTCTTTACAAAGTTTGCCCCACACTAGAAAAAATTGACATAAAGCTGCAAAAAAGACAAAAATTTGTACAAAAAAAATGCATGGTACTGTTGTAACCCAATTCTATGTATTGAGAGATAGCCCAAACTTTGACACTTTTGCAAATTACAATAAATGCATGGTACTATAAAGTCCTAAATTTATAAAAGACAAATGTTAATAAGCACCACATAGGTGCTTTTTAACGTTGTACTAAAGTTGGTTTCATTTAATAAAAGAATTAAATAAATAAAATAAAATCACATAAACCTAGTCATTTTGGTTAATTTAATATATTTTTTCTTTACAAAGTTTGCCCCACACTAGAAAAAATTGACATAAAGCTGCAAAAAAGACAAATTTGTACAAAAAAAAAAGTAAAAAGTTGCTGTTAACAGGCATCTTACGGTACTCGTTAACACAACCCTTTATAAAATATAATCTTTTTTTGTACGTATCATACCCTTATTTTCAAGAAGAATTATAGAATTCTTAAAGTTGAACAAGATTGTCTTAATACATTTTGAGATTTAAGACAAAAAATCTTTGTGAGATTTTTGTAATATTTAAATATTAATTGAACAATATTCCTCTTATTTTGTGAGATGCAAAATTATTAACTAAGTTTTTATATATTTAGGTTTTACTAACAACGCTTTTGTGATTAAATTTTGTCAATCAACTAATCTTCTTATAACATAATCGATCTTTATTAGTATATTATCTGTTAGGACATATGTGATTTGATGTTAGGAACATTTGTCAATATTTTGTGTAGTTGGCTGAACCTTGACAAAATGCACTTTACTTGTAATTGGGTAGATCTAGGATGTGTTTAATGCTTCAAGAAATAAGGTTTCAAGCTCAAGTGTTAAAGTCATGCAAGTCTGTCCAATAATCAAGTGAAGTAGTGCTGTTCATTAAAACTTGACAGCTAGTATCTATCGAGACTTAACATAGCTGTTTTAGCCTGAGGCTTGACTAGCTGCTCGACAGCTAGGGTATCTGTCGAGATTTATGAAGTTTTAATTTTCAGTTATGATTTTCATCCAATCTGTGAATGTAAGTTTGGGCTTTCTTTTCTCATAACCCTAAACATATATAAGGATTATTTTAAGAGCCATCAAAGGTTGTGCAAGTGTGAAACAAATTTTTGTTCATGCAAATTGTGACTAGAGACAGAGTTTGCCCTAATTCATTTTTCTTTTGAAGAAGCTGCTGTGTTTTGTACTTCATTGGGTTTTGTGACCAAACAACTTCATGATCTTCATCGTGTGATGAACTGAAGAACTTTGCAGCCAACATCCTTCTCAAGTTGGTGATCAAGTCGTGTACTGGGATTTGCGCAATTGATTAGTCACATACTGGGAGCCGTGCATTAAATAGGAAAGACTGTCACTACAGAACAAGTTCAATTGGGTATTGGGGTAAGGGTTCAACTGTAGGTTAGTGTAAAGTACTAAGATTTCTTTGCTTGTAACCGCTTGTTTTGATAATAGTGAATTATCCGGAGTGGTTACCTTAAAATCACTAGGTGGGATTTTTACCGTGTAGATTTTCCCCATTCGTAAACAAAATACTGTGTCAATTTATTTTCGCTGCATACTTAGTTTAATTGGTGATTTGTTTGTACTGCCACGCATCTTGCATGTTAATTTGATTAATTAATAACGTTGGCTAATTAATCAATTAATTCATCACAAGGGGTCAATACATTCTTGGTCTATCCAGTGGTATCAGAGCAGACACACTCTGATTAGGTTTTAATTTTTGTTATGTGATCCATTGACCCCTGTTGTCATGGCTGCAAATGGCTTGAAGATATCTTTGCTTTCAAATACATCTTGTTTTTCTAACCTCTACTTGTTTGAGTGTATCAGAAAATGCAAGTCTAAAAGTTATTTAAATTCTATTGTGATGATTATTGGAAAAGATCTCAGCTTGACAAGGAAGAAACTAAATTGTCTCAGAATGAAAATGTGCAAAAGAGTTTGTCGGAGAAGAGTGAAAGTAAAAGGTTTAGTTCATAAAAGGCAGATGAGAGAAAACACCATTTCCACTGATCTGTCATCTAAGCACGAAGTGTGTTTCATGATGAAGTCCACATTTAAAGTTAGGGACACATGCTTGTGGTTCCTTGACAGCGGCTGCTCTAGACACATGACTGGAGACTGATCTCTCTTCAAGGTTTTTGAGTCTAAAAAGGGTGGTAATGTCACTTTTGGTGATGGAAGTAAATCATAGATTAAAGGAAAGGGAATCATCTCTCTACCTGGACTGTCAGACATTGCAAATGTTCTATATGTAGAAGGTCTGAGAGTGAACCTATTTAGCATAAGTCAGATATTTGATCAAGACTTCATGGTACTATTCTCAAACGGAAAATGCCTTGTCATGGATGAGTCTGGAAAAAAGCTCATAAATGGTGTTCGCACTCTAGACAATTATTATGGCTTGGTTCCTAATGCTGATATTGTGTGCAATAGCATTTGTCTACCAAATGAAGATCTATGGCACCAAAGGATGGGACATGCGAACATCTTTCAATTGTATCTAAGAATGAGTCGGTGTTAGGGATACTAAAGCTTAGTAGAGTGAGCAATGTGGTGTGTGGACCATGTCAGCTTGGGAAACAGACAAAAGCTAAACATCCGGGCACTTAGACATCTACAACATCCAGACTATTGGAGCTACTACATCTAGATCTTATGGGTCCAACCAGAACTGAGTCTCTGGGTGGAAAGAGACACATTATGGTTGAGGTAAACGACTTCACTAGGTACACTAGGGTCATTCTCCTACGATCCAAGTTTGATACTCTTGAGCACATTGAAGCTTTGTGCACAAGATTTCAAAATGAAAAGAGCCTGAAGATTGATTGAATTCGAAGTGATCATGGTAAAGAGTTCGAGAACTCATATATGGAGTCATTTTGAACAAGATCAAGTATATCTCAAGAATTCTCTGCTCCTATTACTCCTCAGCAGAATGGTGTAGTAGAAAGGAAGAACAGGGTTATTCAAGAGATGGCTAGGGCAATGTTGCACAACAAGGTTGTGGCTAGAAACTTGCGGGGAGAAGCCATCAACACTGCTTGTCATACGGTTAATAGGGTGTATTTTAGACTCGGTACCAAGAAGACTCCATATGAGTTATGGAAGAGAAGAAAGCCAAATGTTAAGTATTTCAAAATATTTGGAAGTACTTGTTTTATTCTCAAGGATAGAGAGAATGTGGGAAAATTTGACTCCTGAAGTGATGAAGAAATATTTCTGGGATACTCCTCTATAAGCAAGGCTTATCGGGTATACAACAAAAGAACCATGAAGGTAATGGAAATACTAAATGTTGTTATTGATGAATCTTCATATTCTAGTTCTGAGAAATTTAGTGAGGATTTTCCCAAAGAGATTCTTCCTCCCGAGCCTAGGGAAGTTCAAAAAATTGTTGAACAAGAGCCCGCATCACCTAGTACTCTAGATACCTCAAGTATTGTAGGAGATTCAGCAGACTTATCTACCTCACCTGATTCTGAAACACATGAATAGAAAGGACCTTCCTCCAGGATCAAATTGAATCATCCTCCTGAAGTTATTATGGGAAACATGAATGAACTTATACTAAGAAAGCGTACAGTTGATAAATGTGTTGCTAACTTTACGTCTTATTCTTGTTACCTGTCGCAGGTTGAACCCACCAAAGTTGAAGAAGCTCTTGAGGATGAAAGCTGGGTTGAAGCTATGCACGACGAACTACTTCAGTTTTAGAGGAATGATGTCTGGACTTTGGTACCTAGACCGGAGGGTGAGCACATCATCGGCACAAAGTGGATATTCCGCAATAAAACTAATGAGGAAGGCAATGTAATCCGCAACAAGGCTCATCTTGTAGCTCAAGGATACTCACAAACGGAAAGGAGTAGACTATGATGAGACATTTGCTTTGGTAACCCACATGGAGTCCATCAGAATTCTTCTAGCCCTGGTATGTCACTTGAGGTTTAAGCTCTATCAAATGGACGTGAAGATCGCATTTTTCAATGGGCTGCTTAAAGAAGATGTCTATGTGGCTTAACCAAAAGGATTCATTGATTCACACTTTCCGGATCATGTGTTGTACCTCAAGAAGGCATTTTATGGGTTAAAGCAAGCCCTTAGAGCTTGGTATGATTGGCTTACACAATACTTAGTGTCACATGGGTTCACCAGAGGAAGAACTAATCAAACTCTATTCATAAAGAAGGAAGACGGTGAATTGATAGTTGCTCAAGTCTATGTTGATGATATCATCTTTGAGTAAACTAAGGATGAACTCGCTCATAGCTTCTCAAAACTCATGCAGGCCGAGTTTGAGATGAGCATGATTGGAGAGCTAACTCACTTCCTTGGATTGCAGATTTGTCAAGAAGATTCAGGTATATTCCTATCTCAATCTAAATACGCTAAAAATCTTGTGAAGAAGTTTGGTTTGAAATCTGCTAGTTCTGTTAGAAACCCTATGAGCCTAAATGTTAAACTCACTGTTGACTTGTTAGGTAAAAGTGTAGATTCATCTCTTTATAGAAACATGATAAGTAGTTTTCTTTACCTTACTGCTAGTAGACCTTTAGTTACAGTGTGGGAGTGTGTGCTAGATAACAGGCTAATCCCAAGGAATCTCATATGACTGCCTTGAAATGAATCATAAAGTATGTCAAAACTACTGCCGACTTTAGTGTGTGGTATAACAAGTACACAAATGATGTCTTAGCTAAGTATTTTGAAGCTGATCGGGCTGGGAATGCTGATGATAGAAAGAGTTCATCGGGGGGTTGTTTCTATGTGGGTAATAATCTTGTTTCCTGGACGAGCAAAAAGCAGAATTCCATCTCATTATCCACTACTGAATCTGAATACATCGCTGCTGGTAGCTGTTGCACCCAACTTCTATGGATGCAAAAACTCCTCCATGATTACAGTATTTGTCAAGAGCATCTTATCATTTACTGTGACAATACCAGTGCCAGTAATATCTCTAAGAATCCGGTTCAACATTCTCAAACTAAACACATAAAGATTCGACATCACTTCATTAGGGAGCTTGTCGAAGATGGCACTCTTACTCTTGAGTTTATTCACACTGATGATCAAAAGGCTGATTTGTTTACCAAACCTTTTGATAGCAAACGGTTTGAATTCCTTTGCCAAAACATAGGTGTCATCTCCGTGGATTGATCTCTTCTTCTCCTCCTTTCTTATGCATTTGCATCTAGTTCTATACATTGATTTGTTTTGTTTAACATGTTTTTGTTTGGTTAGTTTTTTGTTTTGTTTTATTTTGTTTTTCAAAAAAAAAAATTGAAAAATACAAAAACAGTGTGTTTATGTACATTGGTACTTGTGTACCTTGGATGGCCATTGAAACAAAGTTTTCGAAACTTTGTATCTTTTGTATCTTAGATGAGCATCTCTATGCACAATTAAGCAAGTGATCTTTGTGGCTCGTGTTTGTGATGAGTAAGATTTAGTAATCTCTTATACTTAACACTCATATCACTCTTTTTGACGGGAAGGACTAGAAAATCCTAAGAGAAAGGCATAAATAACCATCTCACCACTGTTGCCTGCCAATCATGAAATGACATTTGTATGTTTCGGCATAGCAAAAGTGAAATGTCAAAAGCTTAACAAAATTGGGTATTTTTTTTCTCTCTTTTATATGCCCATGCATGATATGCTTAATAAAATAAAAATACACAAAGAAGTAAAAGTAAAAAGATCAAAATGCTTTAAATATGATTACAAGCGTGTATTCTAGGAGATGTGGAAGTTATAGGATGTACCTCGAAGGTGATAGTCCCCATCAAACAATTATGATTGTGTGTGAATTAAAGTGATTTTCTCATATCTGAAATCGTCATGACATGTAGACATCTATGCAATCTTGCGATGTTTTTCACAGACAACACGCAATATTCTTTGCTACTTTTGATACATGTGCATATACAACGTGATTTGGCCATCACAAGGAATACATGTGTTAATGTATGTTCACTAAACTGTCTTAACTTGTTTTTGAAATATAAAATTGGTTAGACTTGTTTAGTGTGTGTGTGTGTGTGTGTGTGTGTGTGTGTGTGTGTGTGTGTGTGTGTGTGTGTGTGTGTGTTGGATCTAAATGCTTGACATCTTTTCATGTTGAGAGATGTTTTTAAAGGCTTAAAATGTTGATTGGATCTTGGTTGAGTTGCATATTTGATTGCATTCATGTCTGTGTTTTTCCCTTCTTGAAAAACTGTTTTTAAGCAATCTCAACAGCTCCTCGACACCTCTCGACACCTGGCTTATCTATCGAGCTCTTCAATTTCTTTTTATCGCAATCTCGATAGCTGCTCGATACCTCCTCGATCCATCGAGCCTGTTTTTGCTCTGGAAACCTCTAGGTAGCTGCTCGATAGATGTATCTTTTCATTCCTTTAAAGCTCGACATCTCTTGACACCTCTCTATCTATCGAGAATTATGAGATTTCTATATATATGTGCTTCACGATTCTGATCTCATTTCTCTTGATCTCTTTCAACTCCTGTAGACTCTTCACCTCCCAAAACTTCTCTTTCTCACTTCAAACTCCTTTCCCAGGAACTCTTCGGCCTCAAGA
The DNA here is from genome assembly GCA_033629205.1 of Lithocarpus polystachyus. NCBI lineage: Eukaryota > Viridiplantae > Streptophyta > Magnoliopsida > Fagales > Fagaceae > Lithocarpus > Lithocarpus polystachyus. The sequence goes on along the minus strand of CM066170.1, from coordinate 20,934,348 downwards.
TCATTTTTCTTGCATCTGGTATGATCTTTATCTCTCATTCTTCATTCATTTCATGCATTTAGGTCTAAGTTGTGGGGTTTTGAAAAATTTTTGGGGTTTTTCAAATTGGTGGAGTTTTTGTGAAATTTTTGGAATGGGCTTTGTGAAAATGGTTCTAAATCATCATGCATTGCATCACATATGCATTATAACAATGTTTCATGCATTTTAGATGTATGTTTACTTTGTTGAACTGATTATGTGCTGATAGAATTGGATTGGGCTAAGCCCTTGATGTCTTTACTGTTAGGTTCTAAGAATTAGGAACTAATGTATTAGAACTTCAATTTGTAATGTTGGCAAACCATGATCAAAACGTTCTTTTAGTTGTGTGTTAGACTTGCTCAAAGTATGGCTCTTAATGTAAAGTTGGAATCGAGTTTTATGCAGAATTCACTGTGCACTTTCTGCCTGACTCGATCGATCGAAAATTAGACTCGATCGATCGAAAGTCATGCAGATTGTTTTTCTACAGAATTTTCCAACTCAGCCCTAGCCCATTTAATGTATAGGGTTTTATGTTTTGCCTTAAGTATATAAGGGAAAACCCTAGCCACGTTTTTAGTGTTCTGTTTTGCTGTGTTTGTGAATCTCATTGTGAGATCTAGAGGTGTTTGCCTTCACATACACTTAGAGTTTACAAACTCAAGACTCATGTCAAGAGCTTGGTAAATCATACAGTTGCAGAATCAAAGATCTTCAAGAAATACAAGCAGGTGCGCTTATGGATTGCTGAAGAATTCAAGAAAGAAGGAGTCTGTGGATCTCGGAGCTATCATGGGGTCGTGGTAGTAAGTTTCCTACACTTGGGTAGCAATAGGATGTTAGTGGTCTAAGTCTTATTGTGTAAACTTCAATTCTTTCATAGTGAATTCGGTTTACCTTGAGGATAGCTAGGTTAAATCCTCCTCAGGTTTTTTACCGGTTTGGTTTTCCTGGGTCATCAGATCTTTGTGTTCTTTATTTTCTGCTGCTTTATTGTTTTTCATTATACTTGTGTTAACCTAGTTCTGTTTAAATTACTTAAGTTAATCACTTGGATAATTCTCTAGGTTAATCTGTTAGGTTTAAGGGGTCTAAACGAACTGACATTTACTATTGCATATCACATGTTCATGCATTTTCATATATACGTACCTTACATTCTCTATATTCTTATTTTGATTGTGTTTGGTGCTTTTTTGTGTGTTTCTCTCTCCTTCTCTCTCTCTTGTTTACGTTAGTTTGCGTCATGGCACCTAAACGTAAGTTTACTCTATCTTGGAACCCTCTTCGTTTTAGGGCATCTACTTCTTCTGACCCCACTCCTTCTTTTGTTTGGTTCCATGATGAGAAGGCCCGTAAGGACTTCTCTGAGAACTTTTCTAGACGAGGCGTTCATTCAGAAGGCTAAGTCATTTTGTTGGACTTCTCCAACACTAACCTACCCACTGTTATTTACAGTAGGGGTTGGAAGTCACTGTGTGACATCCCGATCACTTGTCCATCCGTGCTTATACAGGAGTTCTACTCTAATATGCATGGATTTGATTATTCAGTATCTCTTTTTGTTACTCGCGTTCGAGGTATGCGCATCGTGGTCACTCCGGATATTGTATCCGACGTGCTCCATGTCCCGAGGGTAAAGCATCTTGACTACCCCGCTTGTGAGCGTTTGAGGACTGTGTCCAAAGACAAGCTTATGTCCGCTTTTTGTGAGCGTCCCTCTGATTGGGGTGATCACTAGTTCATTCCTTGTTTGGCCTTTGCTAAAGGTCCTCGTTTTCTTAACATGGTTTTGACTTTTGTTTTGCATTCTTTTTCTCACTATAATTCTATTACCGAGCCCCGTGCTCGATTTTTGCTTTCTCTTTTAGAGCTTCTTACTCTAGATTTTCCCTCTCATTTTTTTCTTTCTATCATAGATGTATATAGGGATACGGCAACCCGTGATAAGCTCATCTTTCCTTCGGCTATCACAAGGATTCTACGCCATTTTTTTGTTCCCTTTCCCATTTTTGACCACTTCCATGTCATATGTGCCATAGACGACGCTTCCGTTAAATGGAGCGAGGCGCAGCTTTATTCGAGGCGGTCCGAGACGGCAACTCCTCCCACTTCTTCGGCTCCATCCGCCTCCGCTCCTTCTTCTTCTGCGGGTAGTGTAACTTTTGATGCAATCATGGCTAACTTCAGCGCATGGATATTCGCCTTGACACTCTTAGTGATGAGTTGTATCAGGTGAATACCTATGTCAGCCGTATTGCCAAACGGCAGGCTCACCTTGGTGGCTTTGTAGAGTCTCCCTTGTTGGGAAAAATTACATGTTCGTATCACATACAAAACATACGCAGCGGAAAATTAACGGATCTACTTCATTCACAATTGATAACATGCACTATGTAAGTTTCAGAATTTAAGAACAAGAAAGCGTACCTTGGAGCGGTGAAATTCAAAACCAAAAAAAAAAAAAAAAAATCAGAAGTTCTTGGGAAGACTTTTAATCTTCACTCCAATTCCACTTAATGCCCAAGATGTGTGGTCTCTCAATCAATTTCCAAGGAGAGAACAAGGGAGTGTCCAACACTCACATACAAACCATTTTATTCTTTGTGTAATCTTGATGAAAAGACACTTATGAAAAGACTCATCAAAGGACTTATTAAAAGACAGATCCAAAGAACATTATGAAATTTTGTATGTTTCTCTTCTTATATACATCTGATTATCTAATTGGGCTAGCCTTTTAGGCCATTCCAATTGGGCTCTAGTGTATGGCTTGGAGTGGGACCAAAAGGGAACAAATAAGACTCTAGCTCCAATGGGCCTTGGGCTTTTCTGTCAACTCTTGACAAGTCCAAAGTTACCATTAATTATATTTAATACCACTATATAAATATAATTGCACTCTAGGCCTTATTAATAAATTATATCCTAAGACTTCATTATACATGCAACCCCTTCATTAAAATATTCGTAGTAATACAAAGTCATGAATATAGACTGCCACTTGTAGATTACTACATCTTAATTCTTGAGTACCCGGTTTAATCCTTAATGTTATTCATCATATATTTATGAAATTCAATTCCATAAATACATACTTTAGTTACTCCTTACTAAAGTGGTTGGGCCCAACTCTCTGAATAACCAAACTCATTAAACTTATCTCAAGGGAATATTTTATATCTTCATTAAGAGATTATGAATTCCATCTTGAGAATATATGTTCCATCAATACTAAATGTGGCTGCCCAACATATTGAGGTTTTGACCGTAACTTATAGATCTCACTCCTGATATATCAAAGCAACCTACATCTCATGATCAGGTCCATTATTCTCTCAGGATTTAGAGTTGATGTAAATAGAAGTCGTAAGATTTATTATTCAATTGACAGTCGTTAGGAGAATAATAAATCTCACAGCGGTCCAGTTCAATATGTCTTAACTCTTAAAACATATTAGCATACCAACTAGAAATATCCATTTCCATGTTCAAGACAAATCATCTTAGTTGATATGTTCTAGTCTTCGCAGATGAAACGCCCAATTTCATCACCAACTATGAACTACATTCTAAGTTTACAAAGAACTTGCAATTTATATCTTCTGTGACTAAATCACATAAATCGCATACTATGCATCTCATGAACTAAGATAATGTCCCATTAGTTCATTTATATATAGTCTCATATAATTAAACAATTTAATTATTTATGACATGCCAATAAATTGAATTTTAAGGCATAAACCCCAACATCCCTCTCCTTTTCTAGAGGCATCCGACGACGATGATGACTTCGATGATGATGATGCAGATGAGGATGATAGCTCACCCAATGATGACGAGATGTCTACTTGAGATTTTTACCCTTTGTCACTCGTGACAAAAAGGGAGAGTAGTTTTGGGATATGAAAGTAGTCATACTCATAGGGGGAGGGTTAGCATAGGAGATTTTTGTTTTGTTAGGGGGAGTGTATTTTTTTTAGGGATGTAATGAGGATTTTATGTATCTTTTTCTTTTCTCTCCTTTTTAGATACATTTTTCATGTACCTTAGATCTTATGATCATATTGTGATAGCAGACCTTGTACTTGTTGTTATATACATTTAAGGTTGTTATTATTATTCTTTCACCTATCTTTACATGTGTTGTTTTTTTCTCTCTTTATGCACATGTTTCTTATATAGTGTATGCAATCTATTATTTCTGTTTCACATTAAGATGCCTTGATGAGTTTTCTTTAAAGTATTTCAGAAATACAGGTTGTCAAAGTCTTTCTTACCATGAACTCTCTTCTTGCAAAATTTTTCAAGAGTTTGTGTTAGGATAGATTTTATTGTATTCAACAAGTGAGTATGAGTTAAGTGATTTATGACTTCTCTCATATGCTCATTTGTTTGTTGAGCTTTTGTCACAGATTGCCAAAGGGGGAGATTGTTATGACATATGTGATTTGATGTTAGGAACATATGTCACTATTTTGTATAGTTGGCTAATCCTTTGACAAAACACACTTTATTTGTAATTGAGTAGATCTAGGATGTGTTTAATGCTTCAAGAAACAAGGTTTCAAGCTCAAGTGTTAAAGCTATGCAAGTCTGTCCAAGAATCAAGTGAAGAAGTGTTGTTCATTAAAAATCAAACAGATAGCTCGACAGCTAGAATCTATCAAGACTTAAAATAGTTGTTTCAACCTGAGGCTTAACAACTGCTCGACAACTATCTGTCGAGATTTATGAAGTTCTTATTTTCAATTCTGATTTTCATCTAATCCATGAATGTATGTTTGTGCTTTCTTTTCTCACAACCCTAAACATATATAAGGATTATTTTAAGGGCCGTCAAAGGTTGCGCGAGTGTGAAGCAAAGTTTTGTCCATGCAAATTGTGATCGGAGACAGAGTTTGCCTTAGCTCATCTTTCTCTTGAAGAAACTGTTGTGTTTTGTACACCATAGGGTTTTGTGACCAAGCAACTTCATGATCTTCATCGTGTGATGAACTAAAGTTGGTGATCAAGTCACGTATTGGGATCCGTGCAATTAGTTAGTCACGTACTAGGAGCTGTGCATTAAATAGGAGAGATTGTCACTACAGGACAAGTTCAGTTGGATATTAGGATAAGGGTTCAACCATAGGTTGGTATAAGGTATTGGGATTCCTTTACTTGTAAACGCTTGTTTTTGTTAGAAACTTAGACCCCTTAAACCCAAAAAGATTAACCTAGATATTTAGCCAAGTGATTAACTTAGGTAAATTAAGCAATTCTAGGTTAATACAAATATATCATATCATGCAAATATGCGGAAAATAAATAACACACGATATGATAACCCAGGAAACCACACCGGTAAAAACCTGGGGAGGATTTAACCTAGCTATCCTCAAGGTAAAAGGAATTCACTGTGAAAAAATTGAAGTTTACACAATAGTGATTTAGACCACTAACATCCTATTGCTACCTCAAGTAGGAAACTTACTACCACGACCACGTGACAACTCTGAATCCACGGATTACTTCTTTCCTTGAATTCTCAGCAAAGCACAAGCACACCTGCTTGTATATCTTGAAGCTCTTGATTCTGCAACTGAAAGATTACTAAGCTCTTGACATCAATCTTGAGATTGGAAACCCTAAGTGTATGTGAAGGTAAACACCTCTAGATCTCACAAATAAGATTCACAAACACTCTATATAGAGCTCTTAAACGTGGCTACGGTTTTCCCTTTTATACTTAGGGCAAAACATAAAACCCTACACATTAAATGGACTAGGGCTAAGTTGGAAATTCTGCAGAAAAAAATATTCTGCACGATTTTCGATCGGTCGAGTCTAATTCTCAATCGATCGAGCCAGGCAGAAATGCACAGTAAATTCTGCAGTAACTCGATTCCAACTTTACATGAAAACCCCATACTTTGAGCAAATCTAAACAAGACTAAAACCGTTTTGATCATGGTTTGCCAACATTACAAAATGAAGTTCTAATACATTAGTTCCTAATTCTTAGAACCTAACAGTTTTGATAAAAGTGGATTCTCGGGAGTGGTGACCTTAAAATCACTCGATGGGGGTTTTGCCATGTAGGTTTTCCCCATTCATAAACAAATCACTGTATCAATTTATTTTCCACTGCATACTTAGTTTAATTGGTGATTTGTTTGTGCTGTCATGCATCTTGCATGTTAATTTGATTAATTAATAAACTTGGCAAATTAATCAATTAATTCATCACAAGGGGTCAATACATTCTTGGCCTATCATTATCAAATATTTTTTTTATTAAAGATATTATTGCAATTTCACTTTATAATATAATCTATCTTAAGGGACACTAATTTATAAAAAAAAATTATAAACTCAAATTGTTAGTGGAATTTATTGTCAACAATTATTTGACACATTCATAACATTTTTTAAAAAACACTTTGGATTTCAATTAGATTGCATTTCTATTGGCTCGATATTTTTAAAGGCCATGGATGGAGGAAATAATGCAAAACCCATTTTATATCTATATATATATATATATATATATATAGATATACATATAATCAATTATCGTGAAATAAAGGATATTTGATAATTTAGGGGGCTTTTTTTTTTCTATAAGAGAAGGTCTAGGGTCCTTTTTATAAATTTAACCATGGGGCCATCCTAGACCTAAGTGGCCTAGGCTTAAGAATATTTAATTTATGTAATCACACCCAAGCAAAAGCATCTCCAGCAATTTCTTCAAATTTCTATACTGTTAGAAGAGTGAACAATTACATATAACTTTTACCTACCTACTCTAATATATTTTCCAACATACTCTTTATCGTTTCTATATCTCATTTAAATATTATTTCTTCATTATTTCTTTATTATTATTTGTAATCTTTCTTTATTCTTCTTCCTCTATTTATTCCCAACAGCTATATTTTTGAAATTCTTAAAGGCTATATTTTAACTTAGGCGAAAACATTATTTTGATCTCTACATTTTGGGGTCATAATCAATTTTATTTTTACATTTTGGTAGCAGTCAATTTGGTTATTATTATTTTTAACTTGCAATCAAATTAGTCCCTACCGTTAACTCACTAAAGAAAAATACTTATATGGCAAATGATTTGTACATTCCTGTATTGAGAACAACACAACGAAATTCGAATCCTGTTCTGTACGATGCACAGTGTCAATTAGTAGAGTTTTTTTATTTTATTTTTTTATAAGCCTATTAGTAGTGTTTAGATATGGGCAGAATCTTCTTTGTAATTTACATTAAGTCTATTAGTAGTGTTTAGTATCTAAAAAACCTACTTTATAGAATTTGTTAGGTTCTAAAAGTTTAGAACAATTGGCAAATCGTGAGCACACAAGAACATACAAGCTGCAGAAAGAAGATTTCAGAATTTGCCTGATTCGACAGATCGAAAAATAGGCTCGACCGATCGAAAATCGTATATGCAGAATTTTAAGTTGGCCCAAACAACAGTTCTAGCCCATTAAGGATTAGGGTTTCAGATCTACTTCTCCCACTATATAAAGGAAACCCTAAGCACGTTTTTACAAGGCTTTTTAGAGAGAGAAGAGTGTGCCTCTTTTGTATTTAGGGTTTTGTTCCTAAAACGTCTCTTATAACTTCTACTGGTGTTATTCCTTGAAGAATCTCAAGATCCAGTATTGTTGAAGTTGCTGTCTTCTCTAGTTATCAAAGGTGCTGATGATCTAAACCTTCAAGGGTGGTCTTGGAGTCACAAACAGGAGAGTTTGTATTGCTAAACCTTTGAGTGGGATCTCAAAGTCACAAACGGGGGTGTTTGTGTTTTGCAAAGATTAAAGAAAGAAGGAGTCCGTGGATCTCGGAGCTGTCACGTGGTCGTGGTAGTAAGTTTCCTACATTGGGTAGCAATAGGATGTTAGTGGTCTAAGTCTTATTGTGTAAACTTCAATTCTTTCTAGTGGATTTGCTATTTTACCTTGAGGATAGCTAGGTTAAATCCTCCCCAGGTTTTTTACCGGTTTGGTTTTCCTGGGTCATCATATCGTTGTGTTATTTATTTTTTCGCTGCTTTACTTGATATGATTGTTATTGTTTTAGCCTAGATCTGAATAATAAACCTAAGTATTCACTTGGTTAATTAATTAGGTTAAACAATCTAGTTTTACAGGGATCTAAACGAACTTACAAGTGGTATCAGAGTGGGTAGCTCTTTTGTGTTAAATCTTTTGATCTAAGGGCTGATCCTTAATCCCTGTTATCATGGATAATTTGAAGTGTCTTTCTGCTCATGTTTGTGATGATTTGAATAAAAAGGACACTGTTGTTTCTGTTGATCTTTTTGATGCCTGTGAAACTCTTCGTAAGGAATTATTGAAAACTATGAGAATTGCTAAGAAATTCAAGGAAGAGTTAAAATTGCCTAATCTTGAAAAAGAGGAATTGGTTGTTAGATTAGATGAATCTAATAAAAAGAATGAATTTTTGAGAAATCAAATTTCCTCTCAAGATGAAAAGATGAAAAGCTTGGAACAAGAGTTAGTTGAATCTAAAGCTAAAATTAAAAATTTGACTAGTACCAAGCCTGCTGTTGATAACAGAAATGATTCTGTTTCTCTTAAGCCTAAAGCTGAAAAAGTTTATATTCCTCCTTTCAAGAGGAATAATAAAGAAAAGGCTTATTTTGTTAGGTTAAACAAAGGTAAAAGTTTTAATGTAGACGCTGAAGTTTCTACACCTAAGTCTAAACCTACTGTTAGAGAGCATAATAAATCTGTTTTTGTGCCTACTTGTCACCTTTGTGGTGTTGTTGGTCATATTAGACCAAACTGTTCTTTGTTGATGCTAAAACAAAAATCTGAGACTAGATTTGCTGTTAGGAATACTGATGTTCCTAAATTTGTTCCTGTTTGTCACTTTTGTGGTGTTTCCGGTCACATTCGTCCTAATTGTCATAAATTGAAATTTAAACATTCTGAATTTCAATCTAGGATATGTGATGATATTTCTCCTGCCATAAGTCAAAAAAAATTGTTTCATATGCTTTTGAAAAATTTAAGCTTGTTGCCTTGTGAAAGGAATTTGCAGGATTTCAGTCTTTCTCAGAAGATTTGTGTAATCCCTCAAACACACTCTGCTTCACATGGATTTTCACCTACGAAGTCGAAAACTCGTGCTATATGGGTGAGAAAAGATTCTCTAAGGTGAGTGTTGTTGACCTGTCCCTAATTTAATTCTTTCAATTATTTGTGGACATGTTTTGTTTCTGTTTTTGGTTGTTTTTCTTTTTAAGTTTTTTTTATTAAAAAAAAATCCAAAAACATTGAAAAATTTTCAAAAAGACAAAAATATTTTATTTTGTGTCTAGTTTTTATTTTTCTTGAGGATTACATGAATTATGATATCTCTCTCTTGATTTAGAACATACTTGACATTGTGGAGAAACTTAAATAGCATGTGTTATATAAGTGCTAAGCTATTTTTTGATTTTGTTTGAGTATGTACTAGTTTGTACATGTACTCAAGGGTTAATTAAGAAATTGATATTTCTTGTTTGTGTACCATCTATAGCTTAGTTAAGCACTGTCATGTATTGCATTTGCATTTTTGTTCATTTAGAATAATGTGTGCTTTTTGTTTTTGGTCATACAATTTTTTTAAATCAAAAATATTTTTATGTGTTTTTGTATTACATATCTTGGATTTATAATCAAGGTTGGCCATATTTATCTTTACATAACATGTTTATGTACTTTGTTTAGCTTGGATGCGCTTCTTTATTACACGTTACTAGTTTGAGCTTTGTAGTGCATGTTGTGTGGGAAGATGTTTATAGTTTTTGATCACTTTGTCTTGATCTTGAAGTCACATGCCTTTGATTGTCAGACTTTGACTTATTGAGAAAGGCATAAATAACCATCTCACCACTGTTTATTAGCCAATCATGAACACCTTAATGCATATCGTAAGATTTTGTGCTCGAGAAAGTGTAGCACATGCACAAAAAGAACATAAGGTGTAACCTCGTTTTAAATGCTAAAATTGGTATGTACATTATCCCGGCTATAAGGTTCTAATCTGTCAGTTCGTTTAGACCCCTTAAACCCAACAGATTAACCTAGAGAATTAGCCAAGTGATTAACTTAGGTAATTTAATTAAATCTAGGTTAACACAAATAATCAAAAACAGTAAAGCAGCGGAAATTAAATAACACAAAGATATGATGACCCAGGAAAACCAAACCGGTAAAAAACCTGAGGAGGATTTAACCCAGCTATCCTCAAAGTAAACTGAATCCACTATGAAAGAATCGAAGTTTACATAATAGAACTTAGACCACTAACATTCTATTGCTACCCAAGTGTAGGAAACTTACTACTATGACCCCATGATAGCTCCGAGATCCACGGACTGCTTCTTTCTTGAATTCTTCAGCAAATCCACAAGCGCACCTGCTTGTATATCTTTGTGCTCTATTGATTCTGCAACTGTATTGATCTACACAACTCTTGACATGAATCTCAAGTTTGTAAACCCTAAATGTATGTGAAGGCAAACACCTCTAGATCTCACAATGAGATTTACAAACACAGCATTCAGAACTCTAAAAACGTGGCTAGGGTTTTCCCTTATATACTTAGGGCAAAACATAAAACCCTATACATTAAATGGACTAGGGCTGAGTTGGAAAATTCTGCAGAAAAATGATTTGCCCGATTTTCGATCGATCGAGCCTAATTTTTGATCGATCGAGTCTAGCAGAAAGTGAACAGTAATTCTGCATAATAACTCGATTCCAACTTTACATAAAGACCCATACTTTGAGCAAGTCTAACACAAGACTAAACATTGTTTTGATCATGGTTTGCCAACATACAAATTGAGGTTCTAAATACATTAGATCCTAATCCTTAGAACCTAACAAACTCCCCCTTTGGCAATCCGTGACAAAACACAGACTTAACAAAAAGCTCAAAGTTACACATTGAAATAGCCCATTACAACAAAAATAGCCACTTAAACAATTCAATCCTAAACTACTATCCAACAGTTGTAAAGTAGACAGCAGCTCGACTGAAAACAACCTGTATATTCCTGTAACACTTAACAAACATATAAACGCATGTGTGGAAGAAAGAAACAAGGAATATATAAAAACTTCTTGATTTCACATAACACAAAATAAAGATATATATCATGAATAACATCATAAATATTGATCAATAAGCAATGAAGTATAGTGAAACAAGAAACATATCAGAAACCAATGTATCACAAAACATATGTCTCCTAATCAAGAGCCAAAAATGTAAATACATAGTGAAGCACCTAGATATAATCTAATAACTCCACAAGCTCCGCAGTATCACTACCAAGTAAACAAAAAAAAACTCCCCCTAAAGTGTAAATCTCCACATCAAAATCTCCTAGATACAAATGAACTATGAACTATGCACTCTCCCTTTTTGTGACGAATTGCCAAAGGGCACTCATTCATCATCAAAAGAAGGCGGAGGGGAATGACGAGAGCTCACCAAATCCGCTCGTAACGCACGTAGCTCATCAAGGATGTCCACCAATAACTGACCATGAGCCGCCTGAACGGTCACGACAGTATCAAGAGTCCGACGAAGGTCAGAAACCTCATCAAACGGTGGAGGAACACCAGCAGCAGCAGCAGCAACAGCAGGATCAGAAGACGTCCCAGCTGCATGAGTATCTGTAGAAGAAGAAGGGGGTGGAGTGACATCAGAAGGCTCTACCCTAGAACGCTTAGAGCTAACTCGACGTTGAGCAGCCCTTTGCCTCAAAAAGGTAGCACCAATAGAAGCAATGACATGTACAGGCTCAGAAGCAGGATAATCACCAAAACCAAGAAAAAGGAGAATCCTATGAATAAAAACAGGAAAAAACAAAGCATGAGCCGTAGAACTAGACCGATGAACCTCGTTCAAAGAACGAAGGAACAGATGAGGAAAACTGATAGGCGCATCAATGACAAGAGCATACAAAAACACACATCGCTCAAGAGGGATGGTGTGGACATGCGAAATAGGCCACAAAGAATGACACGCTATCCTAAAGAAAAGATAGTGAAGCTCAGACAGCTCAGCTGAAGTGATCCGAGGATCGGAACCCCACTGGATAGAAGACCTAGTGATGTATGACAGAACGTCATCAAGAGGTGGTGACTCCTCGTAAGGAAAGACGGGATGGTCCACAATGGGTACCCCAAGAGCATCAGACACTACCCGAGGGGTAATGCGATACTCCACATCACGTAACCACACCTTTACCAAGGTGTCGTTATCGTAAACATGAATAGAGAGGTTCGAATAGAACTCTCTAATCAAGGTGGCAGGAGGAGGAGAATGCTCATATTCGAGCAAAGGTAGCCAACCTCGACGCTCAAAGTTACGTCTCACCTCAGGATCTAACTCATCTAACAAGACCCTACGCTCAGCCCAGATATGACGTCTAAGGTTCAGAGTCTCATAGGTGACTTGGTTTGACTCACTAGGGAACCGCTCAGTGTCAAAAGAAGGAGAAGGATCAGAAGTCCTATGGGCTCTAGTTTTCCTAGGCATAGTGCTAAGGAAAAGAGATAGACACAGAAAGAAAAAGAGTAAAGACAAAAACCAAGGGCAGACTGCAAGTTAGCACAGTATAAAATATAGAAAAATAACAAATCTATATGATGCATGAGCATGAACATAAAATGATGCATGTACTAATGCAGTGACAAGTTCAAGTTTGATCCAAATTAACAAAATTGGCTTGAGCAAGCAATATTTATCAAAAATACCCAATTTGAAAAACCCTAATTTTTCAAAACACAAAAAATTGACAAATTGATCAACACATCAGTCAATTAACTTAATATAATGATCAAACTTAGCAATCCAACAGGCCAATTTCATCAATTTCAATCAAATTGAACAAAACCCCCAAATTTACTCAATTTCAAGCCCTAGAATTTCAAATATTCCTCAAAACACCAAATTACTCAAATTAAACCACATGTAGAGCTTAGGTAAGATGTCCCCACAAAAACCCATAAAGAATTTGAGAGAGAAACACTCAAAAACATTCCCAAATTTGCCAAAATGCATATTCCAAAAATAACCCAAAAATGTATGAAAATAATGCATGTAACTCGAAAATAAATGCAAAGGGAGGGGCAAAAAGGACTTACCAGACTTGAGAGAGAGAGATTATGCAAAAGAATTGAAGAAAGCGACAAAATCTCCAAGAAAAGATGCTTGACCGGTTGGTAGGAGCAACAAGAGTTTGAAAAGTTTTGAAAAAGTAAAGAGATTACGTGGAAAACTCCTTTTTGAAAATGTCCAGCACGATTTTCGATCGATCGAAAATTACATTCGATCGGTCGAAAAACAGCTTCGATTGATCCAAATACAATTTGGATCGATCGAGTCAACCAGAAACTTTAACACTGGATTTGAAACATTTTCGATCGGTCGAAAATCAGTTTCGATTGATCGAAATTCTGAAAAAATTAATTTTCTGAAAAACAGAACAATTTCAGTGCAGTCACTTCTCAAAGCATCAGATTTTATGAGAAAAAATGCATGAGTATGAGATGAGATGTTTTTCAAAAACACATGAATTCAATCCAGATTTCTTAAAGCAAAATTTTCTCTCAATACCCCAAAAAATAACCAAGCAAACATGTTCTGCAACAATTTTCCGAAATTCTCAAACTTGATCGGTCAGACCAAAAACACACACAATAACATGTACACCATTTAGCAAAGAATAACTTGTGTAGTGTGTGCAACTAGCATAAGCTTGAGAAACATGTGAGGTGATATGCACATATTGATCAATCACAATTTCTACAAAATCCATCACATGAATTTGAAAGAGACTATCCCTTAAAGAGTTACATCCTATAACTCCCACATCTCCTAGAATAAAAGCTTGCAATCATGTAAGTTTCTTGATTTGCCTCATTATTCAATTTAATTGATTAGAAACTTAATAAAAGCCAGGATAATGTACACACCAATTTTATTAATTTGTGAGATTATTATAGCCCAAAAATGTACACACCAATTTTAATTAGAGGCTACACCTTATTTTCTTTTTGTGCATGTGCTACACTTTCTCGAGCACAAAATCTTACGATATGCACTAAGGTGTTCATGATTGGCTAATAAACAGTGGTGAGATGGTTATTTATGCCTTTCTCAATAAGTTCAAGTCCAACAATCAGAGACATAAGACTTCAAGATCAAGATCATGTGATCAACAAATATAGCATCTTCCCATACAACATGCACAACAAGACTTTAGCTAGTAAAGTGCAATAGAAATAAGTGCATCAAAGCTAAACAAGGTACATACATATGACATGTAAAATTTGATTGACCAACCTTGTCTTCAAATTCAAGAAAAAAAATAGCAAAAACACAATTTGCAAAAAAAAAAAATTTTTTTTTTCTTTTTTTTTTTTTTTTTTTTTTGAACAAAGAAACAAACATCCTAGAATGAAATGCATGAATGTAATGCAATGCAAATCCTAGAAACAAAGGTCACAAAAGATTGAGCAATGAAGCACAAGGACCATGTCAGACAGACTCAATTAGATTGAGCCTTTTGTATCCAAAACTTTTTAGATGCACCTCTTGCATTGGAGTTATGATTCACATTAGAATTCTGAGCAACACCAGGATTGGAATAAAGGTTTAGCACCTTTACCAATTCACCAATAAGTACCACAGGATCATGTGCTTGGGGCACAGATACTTTAGTTTTATTTGCTCGCTTCGCAGCTTGCAATTTAAAACAATTTGGACGAATATGTCCAGGTTTTCCACAAAAATGACAAACCCATGCAGGCTTATCATGCAATTTGCCCTTAGTAGAAGTAGAAACTCTAGAATGAGAAGCTTGAAGATCAACCCTAATCTTTCTAGGTGGAGTAACATTTATAGGCTTGACAGGTTCACTCACCAAGGGTTTGACAATCTCACTCTTAGGAGGTTCAGAAGAAGGAACAAATTTAGTGGAAGAAGGTTCAGTCACAGAAATACTTTCCTCATAACCTAAACCTGTTTTATCAGAAGGAGACTTTTGAATACTCAGCATGTGATCAAGTTTGGAGCTTGCAGACCTATTAGTTGTTCTCTAGCAACAGATAAATCAAGTTCCAAACATTTAACTTTATCAAGTAAGAACATGTTCTCAGTTTTCACATTATTCAAAAGCTCATTTGCATCAGACAATTTAACAAGTAAATTTTTCTTTTCAAGTTCCAAAGATGCAATTTTCTTCAAGCCTAACTCAACATTCATAGCATCCTTTGCAGCAACTTTGCAAAGTTTATTGTAGGCTTCCTGTAAATCTGCATCCTCAGAGAGTTCCCCATCAGAAGGGTTCTCTTCAACAGAAAAGTTTTCATTAACTACAGTGGTAGCAGTGAAAGCAATGAAGTTTCCATCCTCATCACTAACGGATTCATTGTCGGAACCTTCATCATCACTAAGGGTTACAGCCATAGCTTTACCCTTAGACCTCAAGTATGTAGGACATTCAGATTTTAAATGACCATACCCTTGACAACCATAACATTATTGTCCCAAAGAATTATTAGAAGGCTGTCCCACTTTCTCCTTAAGTTTTTCAGTGTTATTGACTTTAATGGGATCATTCTTCCTAGAATTTCTAGGTTCAACAGTGTTCTTACCTCTTGCCCTTCTGTTATTGTTCCTAAGGAAGTTTCTAAAGTTCTTGGCAAGATAGGCAATCTCTGTAGCAGAGAGTTCATCATCAAATCCACCATCATCAACATCATCAACAGACTTAAGAGCCATTGATTTGGATTTGTTAGTCTTGGGGAGGTCTAACTCATAGGACTGAAGAGATCCTACAAGTTCTTCAACAGGGATGGAGTCCACATCCTTGCTCTCAGTGATGGCAGTCACTTTGGGTCTAAAGTCCTCAGTCAAAGATCTAAGAATCTTCCTAACAATTTTAGGTTGATCATAGATTTCACCCAAATTATAAGCAGAATTAACAATGTCATTCAATTTAGCATAGAATTCATTAAAAGATTCATCATCATTCATTCTAATGCTTTCAAATCTAGTAGTTAACTGCTGCAATTTGTTTATCTTAACTGCCTTTGTGCCTTCATGCACAGTTTAGAGGATATTCCAAGCAGTATGAGCAACCTCAACATTAGAGATTCTCTTAAATTCCTCCATGGAAACAGCATTAAAAATAGCATTCATGGCTTTGCTATTAAAAGCGGCTGCCTCCTTTTGAGAAGTTTGCCACTCACTCACAGGAGTAGTGGGCTTCTCCCATCCGTATTCAACGGAATTCCAAACTCTCTCATCAATGGATTTCAGGAAAGCTTTCATCCTTACTTTCCAATAAGCATAGTTGTTTCCATCAAAGTGAGGTGGAACAACAAGAGAGTGTCCGTGTTCCATGACAACAGAGGTCAAGGATCAGCTAAAAGATCAAAGGATCAAACACAAAAGCTACCCGCTCTGATACCACTTGTCAGTTCGTTTAGACCCCTTAAACCCAACAGATTAACCTAGAGAATTAGCCAAGTGATTAACTTAGGTAATTTAATTAAATCTAGGTTAACACAAATAAGCAAAAACAGTAAAGCAGCGGAAATTAAATAACACAAAGATATGATGACCCAGGAAAACCAAACCGGTAAAAAACCTGAGGAGGATTTAACCTAGCTATCCTCAAGGTAAACTGAATCCACTATGAAAGAATCGAAGTTTACACAATAGAACTTAGACCACTAACATTCTATTGCTACCCAAGTGTAGGAAACTTACTACCATGACCCCATGATAGCTCCGAGATCCACGGACTGCTTCTTTCTTGAATTCTTCAGCAAATCCACAAGCGCACCTGCTTATATATCTTTTTGCTCTATTGATTCTGCAACTGTATTGATCTACACAACTCTTGACATGAATCTCAAGTTTGTAAACCCTAAATGTATGTGAAGGCAAACACCTCTAGATCTCACAATGAGATTCACAAACACAGCATTCAGAACTCTAAAAACGTGGCTAGGGTTTTCCCTTATATACTTAGGGCAAAACATAAAACCCTATACATTAAATGGACTAGGGCTGAGTTGGAAAATTCTGTAGAAAAACGATCTGCCCGATTTTCGATCGATCGAGCCTAATTTTCAATCGATCGAGTCTAGCAGAAAGTGAACAGTAATTCTGCATAATAACTCGATTCCAACTTTACATAAAGACCCATACTTTGAGCAAGTCTAACACAAGACTAAATATTGTTTTGATCATGGTTTGCCAACATACAAATTGAGGTTCTAAATACATTAGATCCTAATCCTTAGAACCTAACATAATCAAATAAAATTGGTGTGTATATTATGAGGCAAATCAAGAAACTTACATGATTGCAAACTTTTATTCTAGGAGATGTGAGAGTTATATGATGTAACTCTTTAGGTGATAGTCTATTTCAAATTTATGTGATGAATTTTGTAGACTTTGTGATTGCTTTCTATTCACATATCACCTCACATGTTTCTCAAGCTTTTGCTAGTTGCACACACTACACAAGTTACTCTTTGCTAAACTTTGTACATGTTATTGTGTGTGATTTTGTTGTGGCCATCCAAGATTATATGTTCCTTGATTTTGATGCAAAATTTGAGTTTTAAGGATAAATTGATTGAAAATCTTAATTTTGGAAGTTCTGGGCTGTATTCATGTGTTTTTTAAAAAACTTTTAGTCTCATACTCATGCATTTCATTCATGAAATATTGTGCTTTGAGGAGTTTCTGCATAAAATTGCTCTGTTTTTCAAAAATTTAAGTTTTTCAGATTTTCGATCGATCGAGGGTGTTTTTCGACCGATCGAAATTGCGATTAAAATTTTGGTTTGAATCTGTCTGACTCGATTGATATTCGATCGATACTCGATCGATCGAAATTGAAAAATTTTCAGTTTCTAAGTTTTTGTCCAAATTTTTTTTCATGCATCATTTATGGTTAGGATTCACATGAGTTGCATTGTTTTTGTATCCATCTTGCAGTCATATCTCTCATTGTTTTCACACATAACATGCATACACTTTGCTAAATTGGGTACTCAACCTGAATTTAAAATTGATTGATTAATTTTTAAGTCCTTTGTACATTTTAGTATATGCTATTTTTTATGTATGAATTGCAGAAAAATATTTTTCTTAAGAGATATGATGGATAATCAACGTGCAAATATTTTCTCTACTTATGCAACTATTTATGGGTCACATAGTGTCAAGTTTGCATTTATTGAAAGAGAGAATTTTTTTCTTCATGTGTATCCTCAACTCAATTTTTTTTTTGTGGTTTGTGTGTTTTTATTTATCCCCACCTTCTAAATTTTTCCCAAAACTTGTTTTGTTTTTCCTATTTTTATAGGGGGAGAAAAGTTTTTTTTGCCTTTTGTGAGTTCGTTTAGACCCCTTATACCCAACAGATTAACCTAGAGAATTAGCTAAGTGATTAACTTAGGTAATTTAATTAAATCTAGGTTAACACAAATAAGTAAAAACAGTAAAGCAGCGGAAATTAAAGAACACAAAGATCTGATGACCCAGGAAAACCAAACCGGTAAAAAACCTGGGGAGGATTTAACCTAGCTATCCTCAAGGTAAACTGAATCCACTATGAAAGAATCGAAGTTTACACAATAAGACTTAGACCACTAACATCCTATTGCTACCCAAGTGTAGGAAACTTACTACCACGACCCCATGATAGCTCCGAGATCCACAGACTCCTTCTTTCCTTGAATTCTTCAGCAAATCACAAGCGCACCTGCTTGTATATCTTTATGTTCTTTTGATTCTGCAACTGTATTGATTTACACAACTCTTGACACGAATCTCAAGTTTGTAAATCCTAAGTGTATGTGAAGGTAAACACCTCTAGATCTCACAATGAGATTCACAAACACAGCATTCAGAACACTAAAAACGTGGTTAGGGTTTCCCCTTTTATACTTAGGGCAAAACATAAAACCCTATACATTAAATGGGCTTGGGCTGAGTTGGAATTTTCTGCAGAAAAACGATCTGCCCAATTTTCGATTGATCGAGCCTAATTTTCGATCGATCGAGTCAGGCAGAAAGTTAACAGTTACTTCTGCAGTAAACTCGATTCCAACTTTACATAAACGCCATACTTTGAGCAAGTCTAACACAAGACTAAACATTGTTTTGATCATGGTTTGCCAACATACAAATTGAAGTTCTAATACATTAGTTCCTAATTCTTAGAACCTAACACCTTTGTTGTTCATAGGGGGAGTTGAAATTGTTTTCGAAAGGGGGAGAAATAGATGATATGTGGGAATCCTGTTTGTTTTGTTCAGGGGGAGTTGAAATTTTTTTCGAAAGGGGGAGAATATAAAAACTTTTTGATGTATCTAACTTAGGGGGAGAGTTAGAATTTATTTTTGTTTTTATATTTCTGCTTCATATTATTGTTTATATGTCTTTCTTTCCACACATGCGTTGATGTGTTTGTTGAGTGTTTCAGGAAAGACAGGTGCATTCCGATCAAGACCTTCTACCTCTTCTTGGCAACTTCTAGGTTATAAGTCTTAGATTGGGATTTGTGATGTAATTGGGTATTTTATTGTATTGGGTTGTTCTTGTATTTTAACATTTCATTTTGTATGAAAGTTTTGTCACGAATTGCCAAAGGGGGAGATTCTTAGGTTCTAAAAGTTTAGAACAATTGGCAAATCGTGAGCACACAAAAACATACAAGCTGCAGAAAGAAGATTTCAGAATTTACCTGATTCGACCGATCGAAAAATAGGCTCGACCGATCGAAAATCGTATTTGCAGAATTTTAAGTTGGCCCAAACAGCAGTTCTAGCCCATTAAGGATTAGGGTTTCAGATCTACTTCTCCTACTATATAAAGGAAACCCTAAGCACGTTTTTACATGGCTTTTTAGAGAGAGAAGAGTGTGCCTCTTTTGTATTTAGGGTTTTGTTCCTAAAACCTCTCTTATAACTTCTACTGGTATTGTTCCTTGAAGAATCTCAAGATCCGGTATTATTGAAGTTGCTGCTTTCTCTAGTCATCAAAGGTGCTGATGATCTAAACCTTCAAGGGTGGTCTTGGAGTCACAAACAAGAGAGTTTGTGTTGTTAAACCTTTGAGTGGGATCTCAAAGTCACAAACGGGGGTGTTTGTGTTTTGCAAAGATTGAAGAAAGAAGGAGTCCGTGGATCTCGGAGCTGTCACGTGGTCGTGGTAGTAAGTTTCCTACATTGGGTAGCAATAGGATGTTAGTGGTCTAAGTCTTATTGTGTAAACTTCAATTCTTTCTAGTGGATTTGCTATTTTACCTTGAGGATAGCTAGGTTAAATCCTCCCCAGGTTTTTTACAGGTTTGGTTTTCCTAGGTCATCATATTGTTGTGTTATTTATTTTTCCGCTGCTTTACTTGATATGATTGTTATTGTTTTAACCTAGATCTAAATAATAAACCTAAGTATTCACTTGGTTAATTAATTAGGTTAAACAATCTAGTTTTACAAGGATCTAAACGAACTTACAGAATTTAACACATCACTTTACAATACACCAAACATCAAAACTTTTTTTTTTTACCACTTCATTAAAATATTATTTTTTTATTATTTTTTTTCTTTTGTATTCTTACCACCCAATAGCCTCCACCACCAACACAACCCATAGCACTAACCACAGCACCACCCAACGACACATCCAACCACTGGCCTCCACCTACAGCATCACCCATGGCACAGCCTTACTTTTCCCTCTCAACTTCTCTCTGCCTCAACCCACGTCACACCAACCACCAAACCTACCACCGTTACCTAGCAACCTAGCCACCACAAACCCACAGCCAACGGCCTCAACCTACCGGCACAACCAACCTCAACCCACAACACAAACCCACGGCCTCAACCAACCCTAACCACTATAAACCCACCACCAACCTCAACCCACGGCCTCAACCAACCTCAACCCATGACACAACCAGCCACGGCACCACTAAGACCCATTAAGCAACCCAGCAACCCACCCTCGTTAAGAAACACCACTGCTAAAAACACCACCAAGACTCACTGAGACCCATTAAGCAATCCGCAGCAGAAAAATGGCCTACGACCCCATCGATCATCAGACCCATGACCCACTAGTAGTCATCGGACAAACCTCCTCTTGCAGTCATCAACAACTCCATCAACCCACGAGAGGGAGAGTCTGAGAAAGAGAGATGAGTGAGAACAAGAGTGAGAGAGTGAGAGTGATAGTCAGAGGAGAGAGAATTAAAAACAAATGATAACATCTTGATACATTGAGCTCTCAAAAATGAGAGCTGACGGTAGCAAGATGTCAAATTTTTTAGCATATAGCATCTTTGATGGAGTAGAGTTTTGTGGTTTCAGTTACTAAAAATAGCATTTTAACATTTATACCGCCTTTGATGAGAATGCTCTAAAGGCACTAAATTTCAACTTTAACCTTAAAATTGTTTTCGGAGCTTAAAAGACCCCTTAAAACTCCTTTTTAGCAGTTGTCAGAACCCCCCCCCCCCCCACCCTTTTTCTCTTTTTTCAATAAAGAGTTTTAGAACTCTTAAAGTTCTTTCAGCAAAACCAAATGTGCTACATATCACAAAAGTTCTACTATTAAAATTATAAAGTTATAACTTTTAAGTGATTGATTTTGTAAATGGTTATTATAATATATTTATTACTCTTTCATGTTCCACACATTGTTCTTAAAAATATCTTTAAATTTATAATATTTAATTTAAACTATGAAATAGATCAAATTCAGATGAAAAGGATTATTTTTACTCATCGCTATCCTTTAATTTCTTCTTCTTCTTTTTTTTTTTTTTTTTAAATTTAACGGCTCGCATCCCTCAGATAGGAACTGACTGCCCAATCTCCCCTCGCATCTCACTCTCTTGACTATGAGAAAGGCTTTCCCAACCTGCTTTTCTTCTACAAACTTCAATTGCACAAGAATTTGTCACACAAATATCTTGGCCATATTAATGGAGTGGGCTCATATGACTCTGTTTGGTTACATCACAGCATAGCATAAAAAGTCATAAACGGTTTTTTTTTTTTTTTTTTAGGACCTTAAAACGGGTAATTTTGGCACCAAAAAGTGCCTAATATGAACTTTTCCTGTACTGCAATTGGTTTGACTCCAAATATTTTGAACTAACCAATTTGTGCTCTATTAGTTTGGCCTGGGTATAATACCAACCAATTTCTTGTTCTTTTTATCATAAATTGCACACCATGATCGAAATATCCATCAAGTGCCTAGTTCTTCATTAATTTTATTATTTAAGATTTTATTTTTTTATTAGGAGTTGGGTAATTAGATAATGATAGGATAGATTGTTAGCTTAGCATTTGAATAAATCTTATCTACTTATATTAGATAAAACTTAGGCTTCTTTTGAATTTATAAGTTAGTTTTATCTTGTAAAGCCATCTAATTATATGACTTAATGTTGATTAATATTAAAGGAAGTTTAAAAATATTATTATTGAGTAAGTATTCACTTTGGAGATCTAGACTTCCTCAAAGTAGTTCATTTATCAATTAAGAGGTCTTGGTTCTCTCAAAGCAACCAACATAATCAATTGGGTTCATAACAATTGGCATTAAAGCCAGGCATGAAGGAACAATTGTTGGAATGCATGAAGAAACAACTATTGGAATGCATGGAGAAACTGAAAGAGATACAATATCTAGCAGTTGATCAAATGAAAACTGTCAAGAAAATGCAAGTGATATGCAAATCCTTGCATTTGGCTTGATATGAACAAGAGACACCAACTAAAGATGGTGGTGGGCAGTGCGCACCCAAAAAGAGGAATTTGGCTCTCTATGAACAAGAGAAGATAATTAAGGAAAGTGATGGGCAATGCAAACTTGAAGATAAGAAAGCCATCAGAGCTCCGTAAAATCAAATCATTCCACCTTCACACAATTCAAGCATGCAACAACTTTTAAATCAAGTTTGCAACACCAAAAAGCTTACCATCTTTGCGGATGCTCAATCATAAGATCATTTCAAGCCCAGGAAGTGATCCAGTATGTGAGAAGCAGCTTGGGAAGATTGAGCTCATATGCAACAAATACTTTCAGATTAAGCCCATAAAGACAAGTGCTGATTTCAAGGGAGGAAGAATGTTATGTGCCTAGTTTTTTTTTTTTAATTTTATTATTTAAGATTTTATTTTTGTTATTAGGAGTTAGAAAATTAGATAATGATAGGATAGATTGTTAACTTAGCATTTGAATAAATCTTATGTACTTGTAGTAGATAAAGATTAGGTTTCTTTTGAATTTAAATGTTAGTTGTATCTTATAAAGCCATCAATTCATATGGCTTAATATTGTTTAATAAACGAAGCTAACAAATATTATTATTGACAAAGTTTTCACTTTGGAGGTTTGGACTCCCTCAAAGTAGTCCATTTATCAATTAGGAGGTTTTAGTTTCCTCAAAGCAACCAACAAAACCAATAGAGTTCATAACACAATCCATTGAGCATAATAGCATATTAATTATAACATGATCTCAAACAAGTAATATTGACCAATCAAAATGAAAGAGAAATTTTGAAGATGAAAATAAATGACAATGGTTTGTTTTACTAAACAAACTAAACCGAATCGTTTATTTAACATAACTGCTTCTTATTTGTGTTGGATTTATTTTCTTCTTCTCCTTCATTTCCAAAACAAGTCCAATAATTCTACCTCACATTGGATATGCCTCGATAATGGATGGTATAGTTGGAATTTTGATGATTTTGTAGTGAGGGAAACCTCCCTCCTCCAATAATTTCTTCCATTCTAGCTCAGTCCTTTCCTTTCCTCTAGAGGTTTGTGCCATCATCACCAAATCAAATACCATGCCGGTCTTATCAAATAAATCGTTGTTGTCTTTTTCAAGAACAATATCAACAATAATAACCTTTCCATTCTTTTCTGATTTTGCTTTTCGGCAATTTTTCAATATCTTGATGCAATGTTCATCACTCCAATTATGTAATATCGACTGCAACAAAATCATGATAATACCATAAATTTTGTTATTTCAAATATAAGAGAGAGAGAGAGAGAGAGAGAGAGATCAGGTTGTGATTTGTGTAACATTAAATATTGTTACACTACCTAATAACTAGAATGACAATATAAGCACATGGTTGGCTACTGTTTTACCTTCATGAAGATTGCATCAGCTGTAGGAATGGACTCAAACATGTTACCTCCAACATGGGAGACCCCCTTGCTAATTGGTGCTGTAGCAACAACATGTGGCAAATCAAAGTTGGTACCTTTGATGTGTGGATGTGCTTTCACAATCTTAGCTATCATTCCTCCTGTTCCGCCTCCTACATCCACCAATGATCCCAAGCAACAAAACCCATCCTTGTATACTTCCAAGACCGCCCCAACCACAATCTTAGTCGTGCATGCCATGCCATCATTGAAGATCTTGTTGAAATCAGGATTTTTTAAGGCAAAGTCCCACATCTCACAGCCATAAGCCTTCTCGAAGGGAGTACCACCTTCTCTGACACATTGGCTAAGGCAATGCCAAGGTGCCAATAGCGATGGATGGCTCGCAATTGATACCATTGGCACTAGGCTTAGTTCAGCATCATGCAAAAGCCATTTTGATGCAGGGGTCAATCCATAGAGAGTATCCCCACCATCTGATGGATTATGTGCGGTTAAGATCTTTTTGCAGACTAGTGATCTCATGATACGTGCGAGGTAGGGAATATCAAGAGAAGGGGAGTTAACTATTCCGGCTGCTATTTGGCACAAAGTGATCGGACCACCATGAGAGTTTATTATGTCAGCAATGCGGAGCTCCACAGCACATTTCAATGTCATGGAGTCTGCAAAGGCAGATAAATGTTGCCAAATTTCTGCTTGGCCTTCTAGCAATGCTTGAGCTTCTTTTGTTTCCATTATCTTTCTCTATTTCTCTCTCTCTTAGACTCAAGCAAATGAAAATATAGAGCGAGTCAGTGAAGTGAAGGGCAATTCATCTTGGTATAATGAACGAAAGCAAGGGTGTTAGCAATTGCCTCTCAACTTTCCATTTTGTAGGCAGTGGTGGAGAAAGAATTTTTTTTTTAGTGGAACCAGTATGTGTATATATATAAAATTTTGATTTAACATATGATATTTTATTACCTAAACGAAGATGTTTACATCAAATATGTCTTTGTTCCTCGAAAAAAAAAAAAAAAACATCAAATATGTCTTTACATCTTTGCTAAAAAAAAAACTAAGTCTTGAGTTGACATATCTAAAAATATACAAGTCAATTTAATAAAAATAATATAAAATTAAATGAATAATACAAGAGCTATAAATTATTTTACAAAAAAAATTTATAAAGGGCTTATGTGGTTAGTGATTATTAGTAAATGAAAATATGATATTAATGGTGGGCCTAAATGAAAACCAATAAAAAGATGACCACATCAACATTTTGTAAAATTGTTGTAAAATCATTTTTGACTGTAGTATTTTTCAAATTAAATTACATATAATGTGGTATACATTAAATATACTTTAATTTAATAAGTTATGTATGACATAAGTATAATTAGAAAGAATAGAAATGCATTGATCAATTATATAAATGCATTACATATTTTTAGTAAAAATCAGGGGGCTATTATTGAAATTTATATCTAATTTTTATTTTAATTTCAAAAATACAAGAGGGAGGGAGAATTTTTGAAAATTCAAGGGGGTCACCCCTCCCTCTATCCCTGTTTGTAGGGTAATGTAATCTTTTGACATTGGTGCAGGAAGTACAGTTTTGGTGGTAGAACGTACAACTAGATGGCCCCATTGCTTAAAGGCATTTGAAGTATGGCAATATCATTAAGGCGCAGCTAAGTTTGGAAGTAAGTTCAAAGAACAGACTTTGTTTACGGCATTTGCTATTGCTGCAAGAGTTGTTACCCGTATCTCATATTTATAAAGCATCGTACTGAATATGTTCAAGATTTTCCTGCAATACAGTTTGGATACTGTTGTAACCCAATTCTATGTATTGAGAGATAGCCCAAACTTTGACACTTTTGCAAATTACAATAAATGCATGGTACTATAAAGTCCTAAATTTATAAAAGACAAATGTTAACAAGCACCACATAGGTGCTTGTTAATGTTGTACTAAAGTTGGTTTCATTTAATAAAAGAATTTAATAAATAAAATAAAAGGACATGAACCTAGTCATTTTGGTTAATTTAATATTTTTCTCTTTACAAAGTTTGCCCCACACTAGAAAAAATTGACATAAAGCTGCAAAAAAAGACAAAATTTTGTACAAAAAAAAAGTCAAAAGTTGCTGCTAACAAGCATCTTACGGTGCCCGTTAACACAACCCTTTATAAAATATAATCTTTTTTTTAGTAGGTATCATACAGTTATTTTCAAGAAGAATTATAGAATTCTTAAAGTTGAACAAGATTGTCTTAATACATTTTGAGATTTAAGACAAAAAATCTTTGTGAGATTTTTGTAATATTTAAATATTAATTGAACAATATTCCTCTTATTTTGTGAGATGCAAAATTATTAACTAAGTTTTTATATATTTAGGTTTTACGAACAACGCTTTTATAATTAAATTTTGTCAATCAACTAATCTTCTTATAACATAATCGATCTTTATTAGAATATTATCTGTTAGGATATATGTGATTTGATGTTAGGAACATTTGTCAATATTTTGTGTAGTTGGCTGAACCTTGACAAAATGCACTTTACTTGTACTTGGGTAGATCTAGGATGTGTTTAATGCTTCAAGAAACAAGGTTTCAAGCTCAATTGTTAAAGACATGCAAGTCTGTCCAAGAATCAGGTGAAGTAATGCTATTCATTAAAGCTTGACAGCTAGTATCTATCGAGGCTTAAAATAGCTGTTTTAGCCCGAGGCTTAACAGCTGCTCGACAGCTAGGGTATCTGTTGAGATTTATGAAGTTCTAATTTTCAGTTATGATTTTCATCCAATCTATGAATGTATGTTTGGGCTTTCTTTTCTCATAACCCTAAACATATATAAGGATTATTTTAAGGGCCGTCAAAGGTTGCGCAAGTGTGAAACAAATTTTTGTTTATGCAAATTGTGATTAGAGACAGAGTTTACCCTAGTTCATCTTTCTCTTCAAGAAGCTGCTGTGTTTTGTACTTCGTAGGGTTTTGTGACCAAACAACTTCATGATCTTCATCGTGTGATAAACTGAAGAACTTTGCAGCCAACATCCTTCTCAAGTTGGTGATCAAGTCGCGTACTGCGATTCGCGCAATTAGTTAGTCACGTACTTGGAGCTGTGCATTAAATAGGAGAGACTGTCACTGCAGAACAAGTCCAATTGGGTATTGGGGTAAGGGTTCAACTGTAGGTTAGTGTAAGGTACTGAGATTTCTTTACTTGTAACCGCTTGTTTTGATAATAGTGAATTATCGGGAGTGGTTACCTTAAAATCACTAGGTGGGATTTTTGCCATGTAGGTTTTCCCCATTCATAAACAAATCACCGTGTCAATTTATTTTTCACTGCATACTTAGTTTAATTGGTGATTTGTTTGTACTGCCACGCATCTTGCATGTTAATTTGATTAATTAATAAAGTTGGCTAATTAATCAATTAATTCATCACAAGGGGTCAATACATTCTCGGCCTATCAAGTGGTATCAGAGCAGGCACACTCTGATTAGGTTCTAATTTTTGCTATGTGATCCATTGACTCCTATTGTCATGGCTGCAAATGGCTTGAAGATATCTTTGCTTTCAAATACATTTTGTTTTTCTAACCTCTACTTGTTTGAGTGTATCAGAAAATGCAAGTCTAAAAGTTATTTAAATTCTATTGTGATGATTATTGGAAAAGATCTCAGCTTGACAAGGAAGAAACTAAATTGTCTCAGAATGAAAATGTGCAAAAGAGTTTGTCGGAGAAAAGTGAAAGTAAAAGGTTTAGTTCATAAAGTCAGATGAGAGAAAACATCATTCCCACTGATCTGTCATCTAAGCATGAAGTGTGTTTCATGATGAAGTCCACATTTTTAAAGTTAGGGACACATGCTTGTGGTACCTTGACAGCTACTGCTCAAGACACATGATTGGAGATTAATCTTTTTCCAAGGTTTTTGAGTCAAAAAAGGGTGGTAATGTCACTTTTGGTGATGGAAGTAAATCATAGATTAAAGGAAAGGGAATCATCTCTTTACCTGGACTGCCAGACATTGCAAATGTTCTATATGTAGAAGGTCTGAGAGTAAACCTATTTAGCATAAGTCAGATATGTGATCAAGACTTCATGGTACTATTCTCAAAGGGAAAAAGCCTTGTCATGGATGAGTCTGGAAAGAAGCTCATAAATGGTGTTCGCACTCTAGACAATTGTTATGGCTTGGTTCCTAATGCTGATATTGTGTGCAATAGCATTTGCCTACCAAATGAAGATCGATGGCACCAAAGGATGGGACATGCGAACATCTTTCAATTGTATCTAAGAATGAGTTGGTGTTGGGGATACTAAAGCTTAGTAGAGTGAGCAATGTGGTGTGTGGACCATGTCATCTTGGGAAACAGACAAAAGCTAAATATCCGGGCACTCAGACATCTACTACATCCAGACCATTGGAGCTACTACATCTAGATCTTATGGGTCCAACCAAAACCGAGTCTTTGGGTGGAAAGAGATACATTATGGTTGTGGTAAACGACTTCACTAGGTACATTTGGGTCATTCTCCTACGATCCAAGTTCGATACTCTTGAGCACATTGAAGCTTTGTGCACAAGATTTCAGAATGAAAAGAGCCTGAAGATTGATTGAATTCGAAGTGATCATGGTAAAGAGTTCGAGAACTCATATATGGAGTCATTTTGTACAAGATCAGGTATATCTCAAGAATTCTCTGCTCCTATTACTCAGCAGAATGGTGTTGTAGAAAGGAAGAACAGGGTTATTCAAGAGATGGCTAGAGCAATGTTGCACAACAAGGATGTGGCTAGAAACTTGCGGGGAGAAGTCGTCAACACTGCTTGTCATACGGTTAATAGGGTGTATTTTAGACCCGGTACCAAGAAGACTCCATATGAGTTATGGAAGAGAAGAAAGCCAAATGTTAAGTATTTTAGAATATTTGGAAGTACTTGTTTTATTCTCAAGGATAGAGAGAATGTGGGAAAATTTGACTCCCGAATTGATGAAGGAATATTTCTATGATTCTCCTCTATAAGCAA